>OX276338.1:63863026-64484692 GCA_946251815.1 Dasysyrphus albostriatus
AAAAAAAAATGCCTAAAACAGATGTGCACCACGTCTGCATGCATCTCTGCAAGCAGCGCCGCACTTAAAACACATGTACATACTCTTAAATATTTATCGTACACAAGACTCCAACACCCTTTTAGTATGAAAATTTTTGATATTTATAAATAATTTTTATACAAAAATGTAGTCTTGTATTTTAACTTTATTTCAATATCTTAATCTCTTAGATCCGAGTATTAAAAGCAAAGTTTTAATATTTTTAAGCTAAGAAATCGACGTTTTTTAAAGATATTTTATTTTCTCTAGATAAAAATCACTTTTAAGTTGGAAAATAAGGATAAGTGCCCCTGCCGTCTCTACCATTGCATTTAACTATAAAAGACCATTTGCATATTTGTGGAGGAGTGTTGGGGCAATACCTTTGTAAACATAATTTTTCAAAATTGTTAAATGTTTCATTCATTTTTGCATTTTGAAAAGTGAAAATCAAATTGATGTGGAACTCAATCTGCTCTCTAGTATGAAAAAAACTGAATATTGCCAAAAAAATATATACAGGAATGTAGCTTGACATTTATTCTTTCCATAAAGGTCTAAAGTTTGAAGATCGAACAATTAAAACCGAAGTTATAAGCTTTCCAATCGATCAACTTGAATGCTATTTGTACATAACGGAACTTTTCTCCACTGAACCTAGTCATCGGTCGACGAAAAACCACTTATTGCTGCGACGCTGCGCAGCAATTTTAGGAAAAGAGACATTGTGCAACTCTGGCTGCATGCAGCTTTTGAGTTTTTCTGCTCCCATAAGAACCTGGGGTGGAATCGGCTAAGGCGATAGTTGACTGTCACTGTTTTGATTGTCAATTTTGATAATCACCTTTTCTTTATTCTGCGTAAAGTGATCGCTAAAAATATTATTATTTATATGTAAATATAACATTGGTGAACATCCATAGAAGATCTTATAGGAACATTGGGTTGGGGAGTGCCGCAATATTTGATTTATTGCTTAAGTTGATTCTGAGCAATTATTTATGTTTTTGTAGTAACTTTTTGCATTTCTCGTACTGCGCCGCATAGAAAATTTGAACAAAAATATACATTGCTATTCACTTATATTGTATTTTTACTTTGATAGATATTCTTTTTTTTTTACAAAACTTTCGATTTTAAGCTGGCAAAACTTATCTTTCTCAAAAAAATTTTACAAAATGTATGAAAGTGACACCTTAATAGCTGTCACCCAAAACCATAGGAAAAAAGCGATAGTCAATTTGATATTCACCTTACGTGAGCAAAAACATTTATTTTGATGATCAACTATCGCCTTAGCCGATTCCACCCCTGTGTTATTTTATTTCGCTGCATGAAAAAGGCTGCACGTGTGTTTTAGCCATAAAGCACAATAAAATATGTTTATATGATGTCAGAGATCAAACTGTTATACTTAAGTTATATCAAAAAAAGCTTTGTATATAACAAGTTTGATAACTTAAAGATTGAAAAATCCTTTAAAAATTAAAAATCAATCGCAGAAGTAATATAAAGCAGCTAAATAGATCAGAAACAGTGTTCGGTTCGAGAGAGATTAAAGAAACATTGGTACACCGCTTCTATTAAGCTGATATAACTTGCATCAGAAAATATTTAAGGATTCAGTAATGCTCCAATAAGGTATTAACTTTCTGTCAGAGGGCTTAATGGAGTGCTATAGAAACAAATAACTCGTTAATGTCTAAAATGTGAAGCAATTTTGTAAGTCGGGGTGTATGTATATAAATATTTAAAATATATCAAAATTAAAATTATGAAGTAAAATACTTTTTTAAAAAAAGGAAAATAAATGAATAAACATTAAAAAAAAAGAAAAAATCATGTAGAAATAAGTAAACAAAAATTTGGCAGTTTTGAATTGTATATATAAACGTAAATCACTTATTTACTTTACAAAATAAAACACTTTACTTTTAAAACCACTAAACAATTTATTGTTCACCACTGAAATTAATTCACCACTTTACTTTTATTACAACCAACTTTACTCATTCACAATTAAAAATAAACTGCGTCCTCTGCCGGTCAGACATGTGCTTTTTTACTTTTCACAAGGTTCCCGAAAAAGCTGGAAGGTTCTAGTATTTGCTTCTAGAGCTTTCCATAGGGTAAATTTTCCATAAATTTCCCTTTCCAAAGCTTTCAATTTGACGTTAAGTATTGGAAGTTCCAAAGCTCTCCACAGGCTGGTTTGTATCATGTCTAATCCGATATTAGACGTTTCTTTTATTCAAGAGTGGTTATAGTTCATAAGAGAGTCGTTATAGTACAAATGTGAGAGTCGTTACAATATATTTTGTACCTTTAAAAAAAAAGTGAAAATTGGGAGAAGGTGTCGAGAAAACTAATTTTTGATTATAGCGTAAAAATAAATTTACTGGCGCAACAGCTCATGGAGAACCAGGGCCTAGTGACTAACAACTCTCAACCATTCCCGTGTGCGTGTTGTTGGCAGATTATAACTTGGCATTACGTAAATGAGTGATCAAACAAACCTAAGAACGTAAATGAGAAATGAAAGAAAGAAAACATGTTAAAGGAAGAAAAAGAAAGAAAGTTTCATGTCAAACAGTTTAAAGAAAATACTTTTCGATTCTTGGCGTGAGACCACTCTCTTAGCAAATTTATTGATATTGTCGAGTAAATAGTTGCTTAAAGAAACTAAACAATAAAAAAGTTAATACAAAATGTTACAAAATTAATAATTTAATTTTCCCTTACCTTTGGTCTCCGCTTGGCTTGGCTTGCAAATTTGAAATGAAAACGAAAAATTCTGCAAAGTTTCAGTTGGTTTTAATTTCTGCGTTCAGTCATAATATAGCAAAATGAACTCGTTCACAAGCCAAACGAAAACCAAAGGTAGGTTTACATTAAAAGGTAGTTTGTGGACTTGTTGACAACATTCCCCCCCCGGTATGTCGAGCGGTTTACGCGAGTAAATACCTAATCCTTGGGCTCATCGACGTGGCTCTTAGATTTGACATCTAGGACTGCTATTTTCGCTGCCGGTCGATGGTATTCTCCACTCGATGTTTTTACAAAGGCGCTTCGCACTTGCCCATCTTTAGCCGTAATTACCTTGACCACAATTCCCTTAGGCCAGGAATGTCGAGGCAGGTTCGGGTCAACTATAACAACTACGTCTCCTTCTTCGATAGGTTTGGTTTTTTCGAACCAATTTGTTCGGCGAGTCAGCGTTGGAAGGAACTCTGTTACCCATCGTTTCCAGAACTTATCAGCGAGAAGTTGGGAATGTCTCCAGGATGATCTTACGAATTGGTCAGTTGACTCAAATCTGCCTGGACATTTTATGCCTGAAGATGATCCAAGCAAGAAGTGATTGGGTGTAAGGGCTTCCTGCTCTGCGGTGTCGAGTGACAAGTACGTTAGTGGACGGCTGTTAATTATGCTTTCGACCTCTATGAGTAGGTTGTTAAGTTTCTCGTCAGTGAGTTTTGTGTCGTGAGTTATGATTTGGTACAAAACTGTTTTTATGGAACGTACCATGCGCTCCCAGGCGCCTCCCATGTGTGGACTTCCTGGTGGTATGAATGTCCATCCTGTGTTCTGGCTAGTGAATTCAGCTTGGAGTTTGTCAAAGCTAATTTTCTGATAGGCTTCTCGTAACTCTTTTTCAGCAGCTTTAAGGTTGGTTCCATTGTCACTAAAAAACTGTATGGGTGTTCCTCTTCGAGAAATAAAATTGCGAATCACCATAACGCAAGAGTTCATAGAGAGACTGTGGGCAACCTCAATGTGTATGGCACGGCTTGTCAGACATGTGAATACTGCTCCATAGCGTTTTTCAGTTTTTCTGCCCATTGTTACCAGGAACGGTCCGAAAAAATCAAGTCCTACATACGAAAAGGCTCTGGTGTAAGGCGATAGACGTGCAGCTGGTAAGGGAGCCATTTCTGGGGGCCTTGGATTTGCGCCTCTAATTTTACATATCTGACATTGACTGCGAACTGTTCTTAGTAGTGTGCGTAGGCCTAGAATTTGGTATGACTGAAAGATTTCATTAATTACTGTCTCATGATTAACGTGAAGCAGCTTTCTGTGGTAAAAATCAACCATGAGTTTTGTGATTAAGTGATTTTTAGGTAGTATAATCGGATTTTTCATTGCGTCAGTAACTATAATGGTATTTTCTAAACGGCTTCGCATACGAATAATTTGTTTTGTATCAATAAATGGCGACAGTGTTTTTAGTGGGCTCAGTTAAGGCAAGGTACAAAGAGGATTTTCTAACAAAAGGCGATATTCCAAACAATAGGTTTGGGCTTGGACAAGGCGGTATAAGGCTTCATGGCCCCATAGGATTTCTTCCCTGTTCAAATTTGGAATATCTTTAATGTTACAGTTGATGACTAAACGTTTTTGGGAAGGCTTTCTTAATTTAAGGCAGTTGATATATTTTTTAACGTAGGCCATACATCGAAATAATCGTTCCCATTTAGAGAATTTATGGAAATCTACGGATATGTTTGCTTGCTGGGCTTTTATCTGGACGGCTACTTGATGACACTCAGGATTCTGTTTCAATTCGCCACCTGAAGCCTCTACACTGGTGCATTGGTTTGAAGGCCATTGATCAGGATGCAAACTCAAAAAATCTAGTCCAGTAAACCACTTACTATCTCGACTGAAATCTGGACTACCACTCCATTTTGTAGCCATATCAGCTACATTTTGCTTCGATGGAACGTACCTCCAATTTGAAATGTTTGTGGTTTCCTGAATTTCTCCAATTCGGAACATGACAAACTGCTTATATTTCTTCGGGTCAGATCTAAGCCATGACAGGACCGTCTTCGAATCAGACCAGTAATGTGTTGCTTCGACTTCAAAATCATGGGCCTTGACTACGGCATTACCAAGGCGAGATCCTATTACTGCTGCTAGAAGCTCCATGCGGGGGATTGAAACAGGCTTCAGGGGGGCTACTTTTGTCCTAGCACACACTAGAGCAACCTCCACTCCATTCTGGCTGGCAATCCTCAGGTACGCTACTGCTGCATATGCACTTTCGCTGGCGTCCACGAAAACGTGAACTTCGATCTTGCCTGAGTCACTGCTGCTCAAAGTAAAATAACATCTGGGAATTTGAACATCTTCAACATGTTTTAGAATTGAACGCCATCTGTACCATACATCTGCAAATTCTTTTGGAATGATTTCGTCCCACCCGATTCCACTGCGCCAAATATCTTGAATAAGGTTTTTCATGTGTATCGTGAAAAAGGCCAAAAAACCCAATGGGTCAAAAATTGACATTAATAACCTCAGCAGTTGCCTTTTTGATGGCAGAACATCGCCCCTTAATATTTCTTCAGTAGCTTTTGTGTATTTCAGGTCAAAGGTGAGCGTGTCATCGGAGGTTCTCCACCACATGCCCAGAACCTTATCTGCTTCCACTATCTGTTCGACAGTCCGTCCCGCCTTGCAAAAACTTTCCCTAGAGCCGGCATCTCCTAAAGCATCTATCACTTCTTTGGAATTCGATAGCCAATTCCGTATATGGAAATTCGCATGTTTGTGCACCTCTCTTACTTGCTTGGTCAACTCAATAGCTTCCTGGATCGAATTCACACTGTCTAGCATATCGTCAACATAGTGTCTTTCTATTATCGATTTTGCAGCTCTAGGAAATTCATCCATGTATTCCAATGCATTTAAGTTTTTTGCGGTTTGAGCAAGTGAAGGTGAACAACTAGCACCAAAGCTCATTACTTGAAGGACATAGACGTCTGGTTGTCGATTGTCTTTTCCATCCCGCCATAAGAAACGTTGACACTGCTGATCTTCTTCCTTGATATCCACCCTATGAAACATTTCGCCGCAGACTCCAATCTTCCCGATCCTAAAGTTGAAGAGAACGTTGATTAAAGGTGCCATCATATCTGGGCCCCTTTCGAGACATCCATTTAATGAAACGCCATTGCACTCCGCGGCGGCGTCCCATACCAATCTTATTTTGTTCGGTTTATTTGGATTCTTCACGGCGAATATAGGAAGGTACCATTTTCGGGGACAATCTGCATTTTTTTCCGCTGATGATAATTTGCGAATATAGTTTTTCGACTCCATATCATGAATATGTTTGCATACTTGGGATTTCAGATCGATGTCTTTTGCCAGCTTTCGCTCGAAACAACAAAGCCTTCGGTAGGCCATCCCATAATTATCAGGGAGAGAAATGTGGTTGGACATAACAGACCTGCCACAAAACGATTACCATCCCGTTTTACATTTTCTTGAAGTTTCGTAATTGTATCAGAATCGTCTTTGTGTATTGTTGCATGCTTTTCTTGGAACTGGTTCTCAATTTTCATGTTCTCTATCATCAATGTTTGTAGGGCGGCATCGTCGTCACACTCACATATATGCATCTGCATAAGTGCCTGTCGATGAGTTGACTTATCTGGATCTAGTTCACCATATATGGTCCAGCCCAGGCGTGTCTTCGTAGCTGCGGGCTCATGTGGTTTACCTTCGCGAAAACCTAATGGCATTGCTACGCTTCGGTTATTTAAGCCAATAATCACCCTTGGAACTACGTTTTCATAAGATCTTACTGGTAAACCCCTTAGATGTTTGAATCTTTTCGAAAGTTCATCCATGCTTAACGTTTGAGATGGTAAATCAAGCTTGCTTACAGACCGAACCCCATATAGTGAAAATCGCTTACCTTCATTCCCCTGCGAAGCCACAACTAGATCCAAATTATGTGAATTTTTCTCAACCCTTACCGTGCCATCCGACCACCTCAAACACAAATCTGACTTTGAACCCTCAATTCCAAGACGAGATAAAATACTTCTTTCAACAAGAGTAGGACCGGACCCATCATCCAAAAACGCAAAAACATCAACTGAAGAATTTTTCCCAAAGATGGTAATGGGTACAATTCGATAAAGTACCTTGGAGGTTTGCATACTGTGAACAGCAACTATTGGTGTGGGTGGCCTCTCGACTTTATGAAGTAATGGATGATGCTTTGCATGACATCCACCGACTTGGCATTCTTTACGCTCTGGACAGAAGAATGCATCGTGGGATTTCAAACATGAACGACATAGTTTATTGTTATGAACTACGTTCCACTTTTCGTTGTAGTTTAAGTTCTTAAAGACTTGGCATTTCAATATAGAATGTGTTTCGCCGCACGCATAGCATTGGGATGCTTTTGTTGTAAGCTTATTTCCTTTTGAACCATTCCCATGAAAACCCACCCGATGTGCCTTTCGCTTTTCATTGTCGGTGGTAGCCACTGGTGTAGATATGACTCTGCTCGCTGCGTCAGCTATATCAAAAAGCCAATCACTCAAATTTTTCAAGTTGACTTCATAAATCGCTCGCGAAAACATTGACCAGTTTAGCCGCATTTGAACTGGCAATTTTTCTAAAAGCTCTTGCACGAGCATTGGATTGTTTAAATGTGACTTGAGATTAGCTGCTTCCATTGTAGCTACGATGTTCTTCACCTCCAACGAAAAATTTATCAAGGTGTCCAATTTGTTTGGGTTCACATTCGGTGAAGAACGAACTTTGGTTAAAAGGCTATTTATAATATGTTCTGGCCTTCCGAACACCATACGCAATGTCGACATTACTTCGGGTACGAGTGTCGGCAGCGTCAGGCTATTACAAACATACTCCAACGCTTTGCCTTTCAATGCGCGTTGCAATCGTAACAGATTCTCATCGTCACTCAGGCCACACAAACGCGTTGAGTTTTCGAAACTACTTAAAAATAATGGCCACTCATCAGGCTTGCCACTGAAAGTAGGCAGCTCCTTCGAAATTGCTTGACGAGCATAAAATTGTTCGGCCGTAGGTAGGACTGAAGTTGAAAATGTTCGTGGAAGTGTGTCTGACGATTTTTTAGCTTGGCTCTTGCTGCCACCGCACATGTTATCGTCCAGAAGCATCCCACTGCTGGAACCATGTTTTGCACCATCAACCTGCCTACAACTAACCTTGCCCAGCCCTGCACCTATGCCATCATCTGCCCCACTGGCCCCTTGTACCTGCCGACTAGAGTCACCCTCATCAAAATTTATTTCGTTTTCCTCAAAAATTAATTTGTATTTATGTTTAATAAAACGCATTTGCGCTTCCCTTTCTTCTTCGAGACGCATTAATTTTATTTTTAATATTTGTTCTTCTTTTGAGATGCCATTGGCGTTGGCACTACCTTTTAATGATTTCAGACATACCTTTTCTGGCGCTTTCTTGGTTGTTGGTGGATCCCCATTCGTACCATTCTCGCTGCCACCTTCCATCACAGTTTTATCTTCACAGCCGTCGCACATCCAGTCATGATTGGCGATTTCGCTGGTGACGCCGACACACACGAAGTGGAACCATTCGTCGCAGTCGTCACATTGGACCATATCGGCGGTGTTGACTGCGTCACACTTGGGACAGGATTTATTCTCAGCAGAACTCATGGTGGCTTTGTATTGATTTCCCGAACTCAAAGTTTCTTTAAGAATAAAGAAAATACTTTTCGATTCTTGGCGTGAGACCACTCTCTTAGCTAATTTATTGATATTGTCGAGTAAATAGTTGCTTAAAGAAACTAAACAATAAAAAAGTTAATACAAAATGTTACAAAATTAATAATTTAATTTTCCCTTACCTTTGGTCTCCGCTTGGCTTGGCTTGCAAATTTGAAATGAAAACGAAAAATTCCGCAAAGTTTCAGTTGGTTTTAATTTCTGCGTTCAGTCATAATATAGCAAAATGAACTCGTTCACAAGCCAAACGAAAACCAAAGGTAGGTTTACATTAAAAGGTAGTTTGTGGACTTGTTGACAACACAGTTAGTATTTTAAACTCAATAAAAAAGGCTACCTAAAATGATGGACGGTGTTCACATTGGACTGAAAAACTGGATTTTTTTGACGTTTCTTCCTTTACTGAAGAAGTGAGAGCGAGATGTGAATACTGAAACGTCAAAAAAAAATCCAGTTTTTTAATCCGATGTGAACACCGTCATGTGTTGTGTTTTTTACTTAAAAATCTAAAATTAAAATCTAACAGTTTTTTTTCATATCCTATCCATGAAGAGGTGTGCAAAGTTTCTTGAGCAAAAGCAAAAATACTTATACAAAAGTGTAAATTTACCAACTCATACACCAAGTCGTTGTTGGAATATCCGGCGATTTATCTGACATTTCATTTCACTCGCCAACTCACTCACTTTTACTAACTAAATCGGCACTGGGTCAAGGAGTTGGTTTTACAGATAATGCATTTTATTCTGTTTATTTGCATGTTTGTGTACAAAAATGTAGTTTCATTTTAATAGATACGTATAGAAGTAGCTACTCGTATTAATTCAATTAAATTTGTTTTGCTATAAATACATTAATGCTATTCATTTTCTTAATCTCAATACCATTTCAACTCAACACTAAATAGAGCACTCAACTCATGTGATGAAAAAACCTGGAGTGGAATCATCTTAGGTGATTTGTGATAGTTGTCAGTCACAAAAATCAAATTCGTTCTGCGTAAGTTGATTGTCACGTGTGACAATCATATTTTTGTGACTTTTTGCTGTGAAAACTATTTTGTTGTCGATTTCATAGAAAATACAAATTGTATTTTGGTTTTCTGGGGTCTTAAACAGAAAAAAACTAATCAAAATATTGCAAATATTTTCTCAGGTTCATTAATAAAACTTATTCACTTTATTTATTCTCCACTTATTTACTTTACAAAATAAAACACTTCACTTTTCTTATTACAAAACAATTTATTGTTCACCAATGAAATTAATTCACCAACTTTACTTTTATTACAACCAACTTTACTCATTCACGATTAAGAATAAACTGCGTCCTCTGCCTGTCAGACATGTGCTTTTTTACTTTTCACAAGGTTCCCGAAAAAGCTGGAAGGTTTTAGTATTTGCTTCTAGAGCTTCCTTTTCCAAAACTTTCATTTTGACGTTTAGTATTGGAAGTCCGAAAGCTCACCAAAACTCTCCAAAGGTTGGTTTGTGTCCTGTCTAATTCGAAATTCGGTGTTTCTTTTGTTCGATGTTCGAGAGTGGTTATAGTTCATTCCAGAGTTGTTATAGTACAAATGTTACAGTCGTTACAACATGGACAGTAAAAACCATTTAGGAGCAATAGAAATGTGCGACTCTTGAAAAATCCCAGAAATAAACCCGTGGACATAAGTCTGTCCACACACTATACATATTGTTGCCAGATATGAGGATGTGAGGAGTGTCGTAAAGAGGTAGGGTAGGAAAATGAAAAGGAAGAAATAGGAAAATGGAAAGGAATGTAAAGTTCCGGAGGACGCGGCCTGCTTGCGATGCTCCGCAGCTAGCTCGTGGGAAACGAGCTAGCCCCGAAACTTAACCTCACCTGCAACAAAAACACAAATCCGACAAGAGAAAAAAATCAAAATGACATCGGACAGACTATCACCACACCAGGGCGCTGCTGATGACGATGCAGCGTGGCCTTAATCCACCCAACCTGGAAATCTGCACCCATATTTAGAATTCCCCAAAAATGGTGGATGATCGCGTTCACATCACACCATCTTCACCAAAGTTACTCACCCAACTAACAAAATTGCTTCGCATTTCAGACATTAAAGTGTTATTTGTTTCTATAGCGCTCCATTTAGCCCTATGACAGAAAGTAAATACCTTATTGGACTATTACTCTGAATCCTCAAATATTTTCTGTTGCAAATTATATCAGCTCAATAGAAGCGATATATCAATGTTTCTTTAATATTTCTGTAATGCTGTTATGAAATAACCAAGATACTATCGCTTCAATAGTCATCCCATAAAATTTTTATACAATCTTTATGTTAGTCCTTTATTCTGTATAGCGTGTTTTAGTGAATAAGGCGTCACCAAGCTATAATCGGCTATTTTATATTCAATTTAGCATCCGAGCACATGTATTTAGTATTATTGTCAGTGTTCAAGATTGGTATTAATTAATTAATTAATTAATCAATTATACCTCTATTTATTTCATTAACATACAAAATTTGGAAATAATCCGCAAAAATTTTGGAAATAATCTTGTTGAAGTTTAATCAAAAACACAACAACACAAAGGAAACGTCTCCACAAATGTCGACGGAGATAACCTCGTTGAAGGTTACACAAAAACGGCAGCAACCCACAAAGAAAAAAATGTGAGGTGGCCCAGCGCTCTGCTGACAGCCGAGGTCTGCCAAGGGTTTGGTAGCAACCTGTGTCAAATTTACCACTTTCTGTTACACTTACAATAAGAGAATTGTATATCGAAACACTCACGGTAATAATTTCTTTGGCCTTTATAATTTTTTTTTTTAATTGAGAATCACCAATAAAAAGGGAGAGAAGTTCGCATAAAATCTTTAATTTAAAAAAAAATTGCCATAAAAAGAAAAAAACACACCTATAAGCTAAATAATTGAAATTTTGGCCGGCTCATAAGCTCCACTATCGTTGATTATTTTATTTTAATTTTCTTCAACAAATAAGCAAATTTATTGATTACCGAATGTTAGTGACCGCACTTTGCAAACGTCAAAAAAATATCAAACATGTGGCGGTTATCTGATCTTTTTTTCTGTTTCCAAATCCTCCTCCAACACTATTTGTATCATCCGATCGAACATACTCAAACACCTTTTCTTCTTTCTGTTTCTAATCTTTTTATGTGATATGTCTCAGCATTGGTTAAATTATTGTTCAATCGTTTCTTTGACGTTTTGCTCAAACTTCATTTTTCCAACTCTGTTACCTGGGGGATAAACCACCCTAACACTGAGTTGAATCAACAAAAATGTCACCCATAATGCACTTAAGTGAAAGAAAAGCTCTAACATTAACCTTATTTTTTCCCGTTGTATTGGCATCCACAATAAAATTCATGAGTTCTAAATTATTTATAAATAATTGAGGTTCACAAATGTAATCTTGTGTTTCATTCGAAAGCAATAATGCGAACTAAAACAAAGCATTAGGCACATTTGGTTTTATGAAATCAATTTTCGGGCTCTTTACATATAAAAAGATTCCTTTTTCCAAAAAAATAAGCCAAATGTTCTTTCTTTTAAACGTAGTAACACCCGCCGCCGGGTATCTAGTATCCACTAGTTAAAAGTCTGCTGAAATCAGCGAACTATAACGTGTGAGACAACTAAATAAATTTTTGACAGCTCTCAGTACTAAAATAAAATGTGATCACAATTAATTATCATAAAGGTAAGACCGCACTCGACGGAACTGCACTTCAGCAGAACTGCGCTATCCGGCCCGGCACACTACGGCACTTTTTTGATATGCCGCACCAAGCTACAGTACATATTGGCTTCACTCATCAATAAATGAATAGTGACTATAAGCGAACCCATTAGTAGTGCCATTGTGATGAAATTACTTAATCGACCAAGCAATAAAATAGTTTGATCGCCTCTCTCGCCATGGTCGTCCATACGTAATATCCAGTATCGTGGTCACTAAGCTCTTCTCGCTGTGGTCTCGGCATGCCCATTTACACGGGAATCTATGTCGTGGTTGTCTCGCTATAATATCGCTTTGGTCTCGCCATGACATTTACACGTGGTTTTTGACATTGAGCATATTTTGCCATCATCTCGCTTTGGTCTCGCCGTAGTCTCGCCAAAGTTATTTTTTCAAAATCGAATTTTTCAAAGTGGTCAAAATAATTTATAGATTAAAAGGTTTAGTTTTGAGCATGAAAAAAAGTCTAAATAAAAATGTCACTCTCATTATGTTTGATATTCTGCTTTTTCATCACCAATAATGGACGCGAAAAGAAATAACAATTACAACAATGTAAACATTATGGAATCTTAATACTGGAGTATCTTTGATTTCAGTGATTTTGTTTGTCGTAATTAAAGTTTAATGTGAGTTAATGTTAATGGTGACAAAGTGAATAGCATTGACCTATTATATATGGACTGCCAGAAGCCAACTTCACGATGGTTCATTTTCAACCACTAAGCGCCACCAACGCTAGTTGGAGCAAAACAGAAAAATGGTCTAACTTTTGACAATTTGGTTTGACGGTTGTTTTATTTATCATTTTTTATTTATTTTGGAGTGCAAATATAAACAGTGAAAAATGTTAAAAACCTTTCCAAAAAAATGGTTAAGAAAATAAATAAAGAGATAAATAAATAAAAATATAGTTATGCGCATAGTTATGTTCCCAAATATAATTTTTAGGAGTTTTGACAAGAACGGAAAATATAGCAACATTTGGCTTAAAATCGAATGGATCCAGTTCAATATACATTGTTTATAAAAGCTACATGAAAGAAACTGGAATCCATGATAGTTTCCTGCCATTTAAGCAAAATGTACGTATGCCAATGACTAAAGTATTTTCTTTTTCAAATTAATAAGTTTTAATTTTAAGCGTTTTTAATTCTCATAAAAAACGCTGTCCTAACCTGTACGACAAACATCCAATTGACCTGGATCAATTCCATTGGAGTAACAGCACGCAAATTGGTTTATCATACAGCCAAATCTAGTTCGCAATGACCTGAAAGAAAACTTCATCGAAAAAAATTGCCACTGACAAATCCTGATGCTGACAACCTATTCATCAGCTTTGTTCTTTGATTTTCATTGTCATTTGATTGTGCATGAAGTGTATGGAGGAACCTGGGATGTAAGCATGGTTGGATTTTGTGTCAGGTTAAAAAGAAAATACAAAACTATTTGTAAACAATTAAACTTCTTTTTCTTTTGTAGATCTATTCAGCCATAGAAAAAAAGCCCGAGAGTTTTCATAAAGCAATTTACATTTCCATTTGCCGTGAACCTAGTTGTTCTGCTCAGAACTCAGCAGAGTAGGTTTGTATATTCAGGATATTTTCCTATATATTTTAAATTTGATTGTACCTTTGCATCTCTTATAGAAACTTCTCTGCATTTCGATTTCAACTTCCTCGCCAAAATCAATTCTATTCAGCATTTTCCCTATAACGAGGTAAACGAGTCGTCAAGGTAATTTAATGTGTTCGCGATTCAAAGGTAACTGCTCTACCAAGCATCAGCGGGCTCATTGGCCGCAACACAAAGTTACTTGAAAGACGACAATATTGATTGGGGTGCCTGGCCGGTGGATACTTGTTTGGATAGTTGTCAGGCGCAGGGTTTAAAGTCTATAAGCCATAAGTCCATAACTTTTAACCCACCCAGGTGACCAAAAAGTCCATAAATGCATTATGAACTCATAACTCACTCAAGAAGGATGTGCGTCGAAAGTTTAGTTTTTTAAGAAAGTGGACAAAAGTCCATTCTTAAGTCAACCAAAAAATTTATTTCAATATTTGATCTATATCAATAAAAAAAGACAAGAAAATTTATGAATTTGTTGTTATACGGTCATAAACATTTACAAAAAAACTTTTGTACATATCCGTCATGATCTTCCTCAATGCTTGCTCAAAATCTAACGTGAATGAAGGTGGACGAAATTTCAACAAATTGGCTTCAATATATTAGAAAGGGTAAGTATATGCTTTTTCAGACTTATGGCTCATAAGCAAGAAGAGAAAAGGATAAACCTATAGTAAAATTGGTAGATATATAGAACAAATCCAAAATGTCTTTTTAAATCCAGATTCTTTAAATGCAAAAGAAACTTGGCATACACACAACCTAGCACGGATCCCAAATTCAATAAGGAGCCCAACCGGGCGGGTTGCATACAAACATACTTCACTGTTTATCCACAATAATGCTGGATACTATCACTGTATTTATGTAAGACAAGGCGAGTTTAAATAAGGTCTCAAAGAAGCAAGTTACTTTTGAATCAAATATTAAAGATTCGTGCGGGGGTAATTTTGTTGTTGTTATACTTTTTGCCAAGGGTTGGTTTGTGAAATTAAATAACTCACGGGAATAAACAGTGAGCTATGTTTCGGGTGATGTGCTGCCCCCTGCAACCCCACTGCTTGGGCTCACTATTAGATTTGGGGTAGAAGCGAGGTTGTGTGTATGCAAAGTTTCTTTTGCATTTAAAGAATCTGGAATAAAAGAAACTTTGAATTTATCCTATTATTAGAATCTGGAATAAAAGAAACTTTGAATTTATCCTAATATTAACTATGTCATTTCATAAAATTATGGACTTTTAGCTCATCTAAGGAGTACAAAATTCCATAAGCGATAGGCCATTAGTGCATAAAAATTTGTATTTACTTTTGGCCTACTTAAGGTGTTTTATAAGTTTTTAATGCATTTATGGACTTTTAACCTACTCAAGTGAGCCCAAAGCCTATTATGAACTTTTGGCTTATGGACCTGTCAGCCATCCACGGAATATGTCCCAGAATACGTAATCAAACTAGATATCATTTGGGATAAGAAAAGATAGTTCAATTCAATTTTTGGTTTCAATTTGTTCAGTTTATTGCTTAAAAAAGAGCCACTGGACCTTATGTGACAAGTCAAAAAGGCGTTTAAGCACCACCACTTTTGTATTTGTAATTATTTTGTTAAGTCTTATGATTTGAAGTAACGATGTTTACTAAAATCGAAATAAGGCTCAGCTTTCGAATCCTTTCGATGACCCTTAGCGAGCGCATTCATCATTTATTTCCTATTGTGTTCCAACAGGATTGGGTATAGATGATTCTCTGAACTCGATTGACGGATAGATTTAAAAATGTTGTTCTCAATTTTATGGAAGGATTGCAATGTCGAGAAATTATTGAACTGAGGAGAGAATTCAGCGTTAGGAAAAATAGCCAGATAATGCTTCCTTTTTAAAGCCAAAAACATACCAAATCCATTTGAGCAAAGAAGCATCGAAGTTGAGCTTCTCTGAACTTTTTCCACAACCGGGGACCGATAACACATGATTATTCAATGCACTGATATATGTATGTAAATATATGCCTACATTTAATAAATTTTTTAATGTTTGATTTGATGTGATTTAACTTAAAATTAAAACCAAGCTAAATATTTTTCGTTATGAAAATAAAAAATAACTTACAAGCGTCACATATCAAAATATAGATTTGAATCGACACAGATAACTCAGTTGTTTTATATGTAATAATAAAAGATGGCCGTAGTTTCTATGTAAAAAAAAGCTTGTATAGGCCACGTTGCAAGAGATGGCATTGGTAATAGTTACAATTTTTTTCACCTTGCTCCAACAAGCAGTTACTAAGAAGATGTGAAGTACTTTTAAACCAGCTTTTGTATGGAAATGAAACTCGACTAGCAGTCCATATATAATAGGTCAATGGTGAATAGAATATAATTTTTTTAAATTCACGTATGATAATAAAAATAAAAAGTATCAATAAAATGCAATAAAAGGATGTTTGTTTTTATCTACATATATTGTTTTTTTTTTAATTTCCTATACATGAATAGTCATAAATAGGTGTGATAAAAGTTCTTGAAAAAAAGCACCAATACTCATTCAAATTGTAAATTTACCAACACATACATCAAAAGTCACTGCTGAAATATCCTACGACCAATCGGACATTTTATTTCAATAGTCCAATAATTTTGAAAAAGCGGAATATCGTAGTAGTTATATTTCTTTCCCGAAAATGGGAGTAGATTTATACCATTTGGATTAACATTTGAGCCCTGGCCAGTACAGAAGCCAGTACCAGAGAATATCAATTACCAAGAAGCCAATCTTTCGTACTTTTCACCCTCCAAAACACATTTGCTTACATTGTTGTATTTGTAATTTCAATTCGTGTCCATGAATAGATGTGAATTGCAACAATAATGTTACATGGTCAGATTTATTTGTTTTGACAGCTCAGTTTTTTTTTCTTTTGAAAATTGGAAAGTAGTTTTGAGAATTCTTCGGCTAAAAACAAAAATATCGATGTGAAATAGTTTAATGTATACAAACAATTATAATCAATAGTTAATATTCATCTACAATTATTTTAGAATACAAAAAATTAATCCATAAAATGTTTTCAATCACTCAGATTTCCGTTCATCTTCAATGCATACAGGGTGGCCCTTTCTTCATGCAGAATAATTTTAAAATTATTGTTGGATATATTCTAAGGAAAAAAATAGTTAAGAAAGTACGAAATAAAAAATAAGGTTTTTCTGCACTCTGACACCCGGACTTCAATTTGTTGTTTAAACTCCACTAAACTCTCAATTTCCACTTTATAAGTATTAAAGTAGATATAAGGTGGGTTTTATTATCTTCTGTCGGGATTCGGGTATTGATCGAGATTTGCGTTTTTGTTGCACGTGTTGAAAGGTAATCCAGATACGGATCTCTGTCGAATATAATGAAACAACAATAGCTATTTTTGATTTTTTAAACTTCACGACATCTAAGTATTTGGTTTTGAGTGTTTAATATAGGAGTATTGAATACTTATTACTGAAATTATAATTCATAATGTAAAAAACTAAATAGTTTAAACAAAAACACTTACTTTTTTTACTTTGAAGTTTTAAAATTATTTTTTAAAAAATGCTTACGGAACAACTTAATTTGAAAAATTGATTCGAGAATGGATTTTAAGAAATTATAGCATGTTGTCGTATTTTTAAGTTATTTTCATTTTAAATAAAATTTGTCGTAAAATTCAAAAAAGTTAATTTAATTTTGATTGATTTTTATTTTTGTATCTCTTATCTAAAAGGGGAGAAATAATCCCCGATCCCCCCCTCTTAAACAATTTGTTTTTCTAAAAATATTTCATAAATTATCCTGCATGAAATAGGGGACGCCCCGTATTTGGTTTTGTTTTGACATCTAATTGACAGAACGGTGAATAATTCTGACCACGGGACGTGTTTAATAAATAGAAACCAAACTAGGGCCCGGTTCACATTGGTACGTTTATGGCGTAAATTAGTGTATAGCAGTGTAAGACAAAGTGACGAAAATCTATTTTCACAAACCCTACTCGTAGCTACATTTTTGCGTAGTAGGCTTTTCAATTATTACTTCAATAGTGCAGTAGGTAGCAGGTATATTAATCGAATATGAAATAAATTTTAATTTGCAAAATGGAAAAGACTTGACAAATTTTTTTTTTTGTAATGTTATATTTTGTATCATTGCGAATAATTTGCTATGATCTTGTGTTGGTTTGGAGGAGCTTTTAATTCAATTGCACTCATTAATCCTGAATTAAGAAAGAAAAACGGATTTAAGTGTGGATTTAACTAATAAATAAAGGAATCCCCAAACCAACATGAAATCATAGCGAATCATTCGTAAAGATACAAAATATGGCAAGCACACAACATTTAAAAGATCTCCCAAACCAATATGAATTTGCAGCGAATCATTCAAAATAGTTAAAAATATGACACATACACAATGCTTAACAACAACAAAAAATCGTCGTCGCCCCGCATTCGCTTTGGTTTGGGAGAGCCTTTAATATGTACTGGAGACTTCGATCCGAATCTTCACATTTCCCCATAGTTTTGAAATTTCGAAATGTGAGATTTCAGTAAATTTAAATGAATACGATCGAGATAAACAACTAATCTCACACTTTGCACTAATTTAATTTCAAAAACAGTTATCACTCAAAAGTTATATAGCAGAAATAATTAAATAATAAGAAAACACGCAACACCAATCAATATA
Organism: Dasysyrphus albostriatus; assembly: GCA_946251815.1. NCBI lineage: Eukaryota > Metazoa > Arthropoda > Insecta > Diptera > Syrphidae > Dasysyrphus > Dasysyrphus albostriatus. The sequence continues at coordinate 63,881,707 of OX276338.1, forward strand.
TAGACAAAAACAATTTGTCGCTATATGTTCCCACCAAAATGAAACTCGAGATTTTATTTAAAAACATTTGTTATTTCAAGTTTATAGAAGAAGATTTCATGAATATTTCGACAAAATCTCAATAAAAACTCTAGATTACAACGAAATCTTAACGAAATCCTACTACAATTCGAGAGCTTAAAGTTTTTCAGCGTAAATATATTCGATCTCGGTTTGGTGGAAACGTAGTATTAGATTGCGTACTAAAGCCTGTTTGTTCCTACAAGTCTGTTCGTGTACTTCCCATAACTACGAGAATCTACAAATTTTATTTATTTTATATGAGCTTTGACAGAACATTGGGCTTAATTCATAGAACTTCGTAGTTTTGGGATATACGTGAACGGACATTACATTGGCCACGTTTTGCAAAATTACAAAAGTAAAATTATTTCCCCCTAGAGCAGTTGTTTTGTGAAGAAGAAAATACAAATTTTTCCCTTAACCAAAATTTAAGCTTTCTTCATCATTTTTATAAGTTTCCCGGTGAAAAACACTCCCGCAGTGAGTTTCAAGGTTGTCACCTGAGACAAACTACTGGACCCATGATCTGTAGCTGAGGCGATAACTTTTCGAATCGTTAAAAAATGAAACAACTCATTCCTCAGTTATCGTCTATGGAAAAAATTGGGTTTCTGTAACTGAACGCGATAAGTTCAATTTCTGAACTAATCTGACTGGAATTTCCTTAGAAAGGCGATAAGTTGAACTGTCGTATTGACATTCCAAAACCCACAGAAAACGAAAACAATTTTTTCTTTAAGTCGTGCCTACCAAAGGTAAGATTATTGAATTATAGTTACAATTAAAAATTAAATTACTCCAACAAACAGTCAAATTATGCAAACAACAAGAACTTCAACTTATAGCGGCCCACTTATAAAATTCCGTGCTACTCCATCAAAGACGTCAACGGCAGCAAATAAAGGCCATAACTTAAAAATAAATACAAATACCAATCGAACAATGACTTCGAGGATGGTTTTCGATCAGTAGTCGTTAAAAAGAATCGAGAGTAACCACAAACAGTAGGCAATACACGCTAAGCTATCAAAAAGAGGGTTATAGCCACTCAAAAGTAAGGAATCTTTTACATAAATACATTCGTCAAGAAATTTCTCAAACTTTTTTTGCCTTTCAAATCGGCAAAACTTATAGTTAATAGAATCAAGAGAAGCGTGGAATTGATTTTGATGGGCTTATGAAAGATTTAAATGCTGCCCTGAAGGTCCAACTGGTTGTGATTCTTCCAAAGAGCAATAGCAACAACTTGCCAAGGTTATAAGTTTCAAAAAACTATTTAATTTTTTTTATTCTGGGTACAAGATTTTACCAATCCAAAAAAAGGTGCTCGGCGGGTACGTTATTTCATTAAAAGTAACTTTGAGCTTCTTGCTGCACAATCTTTTGCTGAACTTTGAATTTTATTGTGAATGTGTGGGAAAATTAATAGTTGTTCAAAAATCTGAAGTATTTACGATCCAGCTGGGACGAAAAACAATCAATCAGAAAAGCTTCAAGGCGATAGAGTGAGGAAACTGTAAGCTCTCTTTAATAGTTACTGTCAATTCTTGTGTTAGCACAAAACAAGAAAAACCAGGCTGATGATGATGTCAACTTTGGCATTGGTCATAATAAAAATCAGCCGGATTCTACATCAAAAGGTGGCGTCCGAACCCACGATCAAGCAGGGGACCATATTCACGTAATGAAACGACTTGAGAGCTATTCAACTCTTGAACATGGGATTGTGGATGTGGATGTGGATTTTCACTCCATGTTTAAGAAGAAGGTGAAGTGGATTTTCTTCTCTATTTGGAGAAGCTGTATTCTCTTTGGTACCTTGTGGCGTAATGACTGGTTCGTTGGACCTTCATGCCGAAAGAACTAAGATCGATTCCACTGCCACCTAAAAACAACATTTTTTTCAAAGGTACTACTTGAGGAAGTGACAAATCCCCAAAAGTATCTTGTCATGAATTGATTTTATGTATATTGAATTTTCTCTTTTCCAGCTTCAAAATACGTAATATCAAAACATATGTCAGCAGGGTGCTGCTTCATCAAACATTCATAACACACCATCAACCGCATTCTCGTGTTTGACGATCAAACGTCAAGTACCGTTTCAACAAAAGTTCTCGTCCAAAAATGTCTTTATAATAAAGGGTTCCAATTTGTCTGCCAATAACGCAACACTATACCATGACCATAAATGGCTCATCAAATGCCAAGAGGATGAAACAGAAGCCCATGCAATGTATTTGAGAATAAGTGGAAAGAGATTTTGGTTCTGTAATCAAAAACAAGTTTGTGTGCGTTTTAAACTATCTTTCCCATCTAATAATAGTGTCTGATTACCTACATCTTAGTTTTAGCTTAATTATGATTACTTCTTGTAACTACTTGTGATCAGAGCTCCTGGTCTAAAATTTAGTCTAACAACTTAAAACGTTAACACTGTTTTTTGTGCAATTTTATCTTCGCTTAGAAAAAAGTAGCATGTTCATTTCAACAACAAACTGGTATAGCTTCGTATTGTTGTTGTATTTCTCAGCGAAGATAAAAATGCACTAAAAAACAGGGCTATTGAAAAGTTTAATATATAATATTAACAAATAATGTTTACTCAAACTCATAAATAAATACAAAATTTTCATAAATACACTTTCTTTTATTTTCTTAATTTACTTGGATTACAAATTTCATGCAGTTTTTGATTTCGGATCAAATTTAATTAATGCATATCTATATAATCCTTGATTTCTGAGTATACACTTTGGATTTCTTACACTACCACGGCAAAGGTTTTCCTTTGTGTTCGAACTCGTTCATGGCCATCAGAGTCTCTACGATGAATTTGTATATGTATTGGCATCCAGTGGGGCTTTCAGGCGACCCATGTAATAATTTAGGCCTATTCTGCTATGAATTTTCTGTTATGAAACATAAAAGATTTTCATTATAAAAGATCTTTTATGATTGGCATTCAGATATTCGAACTTTTATAAAGCTCTGTTATGAAACTTCGAAAACGAAATCAGTTAACGAACAGACCTAGAATCTGTTACCAAAATCAGCTGTTGTAAATAAAATGGAAATACCAAAAAGCCTCTCCCAAACCAACGCGAATGCGGAGCGATTCGCAGCGAATCATTCACAATAATACAAAATATGACAAATACACAACGCTAAACAACAACAAAAATTCGTCGTCGCTCCGCATTCGCGTTGGTTTGGGAGAGCCTAAATGGGTGGCCAACATTTATTTACATTCGTTTTTTAATATTTAATTGGTATTTGACATGGAAATGTTTTATTTGTAGTTAGTGAATATATTCAATGCAAAAAGCTGTATGAGATGCCCATCGGAAAGACCGAAGGGATTACTTTTTTATCTTAGAACAACATCAAAAGTGTTTTGTGCTTTCGCCTGCAAAAAAAAAATACCTATTTTAATTTTTTCATTTCTTAACAAAATAGCTGTGTGATAGCAAATTTTAACACTTGTCTAATTTTTAAACATTTTGCTGACGAAATAAAAGAAAAATGCCCATTTTTACTTCATATACCTTCTTGTTTATTGAAATCTTTTATGATAAAAGCCAGAGAGGTTTGATAGCAGATTTTGGCTGGCTGAATACCAAGAACGTGATTTGTAAAAGATTTTGCTATGAGTTCGAAAGTTTGACAGTTCATAACAGATTTCTTAGCAGATTAAATAACAATTACGCATGCAGAATACCAAAATTAAAATTCATAAAAGATTTTTTGACAGCTTAAACTTTTGTATGGAAATTCATAGCAGAATAGCAGAAAAAAGATCACGCCGAATTAACACAGAGCACAGTTGTTGTCGTTTGTGAAGCCAAAACTCATTGATTTTGTGGCAGCTTTGGCAACAGCCAAATTGATTGATTGAAGAGTATGAAACATTATTTATTTTTTTACAAGACAAAAAGTCTAACTTAAGCTCTGAGGACATACATTGCACCAGACTCATTCTGCAGAATCGACCCCAGAAAGGAACTCATATTGATGATAGCAGCTCTATTCAGACTGAATTAAAAAATAAGAACTAAATTTAGAAAATTATACAATGCAGAATTATTTGAAAGTGCATTACGTATATCGAGGATGTGAAGGTTACTGTTTTGAGGTCCGATGGAAGAGTTGTTATTTCTCTTGAATTTCAGGTTTTAGGTAATTATGGGTGCCCTACATTCCACTATGTGGATTTCCACAGCATACATATCTGAAAAAAAATGTTACCTTTTTAGTGGGATCCATTTTCATTTTAAATCCTTTTCTAATTTATTGTATTTTATTTTGTCTTTTAATTTTTTTAACTTGCCAGCTTTTAGGTCAGCGATAAGTTTTGACGTTCAAAATAATAAAACTTATCGACTTTCAAAGATACAGAAACCCATTTTATGGAATTTTTCCAGGATTTCTATTCTGATTGTTCAAGTCGATAAAATTATCGAATGTCAAAGTAACAGTAACCGAATGACGCGATAAAATGAGTTTTGTTTCAATTCCCAACATTTCTCGACGTTTTTTTTATCAATTCGATAGTTACAGAACATGGGTCCTGGTCTAAAAACGATAGTATGAATATTATAGTATTAGCAATACTTCAAAGCCACAAAGGCTGACACACATCCTGTTAAGTATTATATTGAAATTTTTCTTACTAAAATTAAGTTCTCGAATTAGTCACCACGGACAAAATCAGGGCTGGTGTGAACAAGAAAATTTCAAGTTTTGAAACCATGCTTGTACCATTTTGCTCTGGTAGTTTATAACATGAACATGACACATTTGTGGTATAAGTTAATACTATAATATCTGTACCACTTGTGTGTCACGGGTATTATATCTGTAACCTACACCTTGTTTTATTTAAAGCTGCTCCAAATCTTCCACATAGTTTTAATTTGGATGATATATAAGGTTAAGTTAAATAAAAATAAATTTGGTGGCACAACAGCTCGTGGAGAACCAAGGCCTAGTGATTAACAACTCTCAACCATTCCTGTGTGCGTATTTTTGGCAGGAATGGAGGGGACCTACAATTTTTTGCCGAGTCCGAACGGCTAATGAGAAAGCACTTATTCGTGACAAGTAATACTCTTTGAGGATTTGTCAGTTCCTCGCAAGAGGCAGTACCTCGGAAAAAAACATTTCTGTTTTTAGGTGGCAGCGGCTGGGAATCGAACCCAGACCTTTGGCATGACAGTCCTACGCACTAACCATCATGCCACGAGGTACTACATAAGGTTAAGTTAGCACTTTAAATTTCGTTCTTCAGGTTTTTATACTTTTAGAACATGTCCACGATTTTCAAAAATAACCGAGAAATTAATTCACCATTCCTATACAGACTGTGGTGAGTGACTGGTTGCTTCTATGTGTGCAGCTTTCAGTAGTGGTGAGTGACTATTTTAATCTATGTGTGCCGGTTGCACTGCTTTTCACTAATACTTTGCAAATTTAATCATCACAGCTGTTCGCTTCAGCTTGTACGCAAATCAAACTGACAGCTGAGGATTGCCATCCTTATATTGTTTATCTATGTTATAAACATTGAATATTCTCTGGCAGAAAATTTTATAATTTCTGTTAAAGACGTTTGTGTTGAGGTTCTTCTTTTCTTGCTTAAATTAGGAAAAATTAACGTTCATTTTCACTCAATTGATTAACAATACAATACTTAAGGTAAAATATTATTTATATAATGGGTATTCATGCAGCGTCGTAAGTTTACAAATTGTGTAAAATGATAAGTTTACGCAAAGTTTGCATGAACGACCTTTTTAAAACATTTGATAAAATGCTACGTAATTTAATCAGAGTAAGAGTCGACGTTTGGATAAGTTTAACCAGTTTGGTTAATTTTACGCAACAAAATCCTTTGATAAGTTTAACCAAATTGTGTAAATCATTTCCCATATAAAATTTGACAGTTCATTAACCAAAAGATAAACTTAACCAATTTGTAAACTTATCTAGGGTTTTACGAAGTTGCACGAATACCCCTATTATATTTTGTGTTCGAAGGATTGCGAAATATACTACATAATTTTGATAATAACGATATGGAATTAACCCTAAACTATTTAAAGTAACATAATGGACTCAAAACCTCACATGATGGATACATACAGCATAAAATATGAAGAAAAAGAAGTCGAAAAACGCGACACATCGCTTGACACGAACCTCTGCAAAAAAAAGTACGCCGAGTTGGGCGCGATATTCGAACAAGTGTTAAAACTGAAAAAAGAGAAATCAACTAAATCTCTTTCAGAGTTAAGAGCTAAACGCAATGAAGCTTCATTAATGATTGTGCTTTTGAAAAAGGTTAATCGGCTAGAAAAGTATCGCATTCGCACTGGACGGGAAGTTTTGCAGAAAGAAAAATTACGGGTGGACAACAACAGGCTTCACCTCCAGAATCTTCTTTATGAAATTAGCTATTTAAAAAAGGAAATCCAACGTTGCTACCAATTCACTAGTTGCGATGAGTACATTAATCTTGTTTCCGAAAATGAATTCTATGAAAAAGCCCCATTGTCTATTTCACGACCAGATGCAACTAAGGTCTCGGAGCATATTAAGAGACTTGCCATGCTTGAATGGGAACTACAACAACGGAAGGAACTATCCCTTCTCTGCGAAGATTTAGTTTGTCGCAAAGACATTGAGATTAAGAAGATCTCAAGCACAAACGAGAGACTAGAATCCTTCGGGCCGTCGTTATCGACGCTCCTTAAAGCTACCAAACGATTACAATCGATTCTGGGTCTTGACATAGAGAAAGAGTGGGAGGTGAATGTGATTGCTAAACTTCTCCCCCAGTCATTATATATGCTGTACATGAAGCTGTCGTCCTTTGCTCAGTCCTTTTGTCCGTCTTTGAATGTCACTGTTGAAGGCACCGAAGATGATGTCCGGCAGTATGAGTTAACAAAGGGTGACGACGAGTCGAAAGATTACGACCAAAACTCTGACAGTGAGGAAGTCGACTCTAAGCGAAAGAAACATTCAAACAAATCCGAAAACGTTGAGAAGAAGTCAAAAATAAACTTCGAGCCATTTCCGCTATTCATCAAATTCACCATAAGTCGGTGTGAGGAACCTAAAGGAAACATTTCAATAGAGATCAGATACTTTCCAACTTTAGGTTTCGTTACTGCAGCTTCCAGTTTGAATATGGACAAATTGCCAATAACGGATATTATTTCATCGGAGAATATTCTAAACTACTTGTTTGAAGCTGACTCCGGAGATACTAATCCTTCCCTTAAGTCAAAATATCAGCTCCATGAAATGAAGGCCAATGAAAAAGACTGCCTCAAATGTCTCGAAGAAAACAAACTTGGTAAGCCATATAAATGGGTTCAAAAACTCTGTGGATTGGAGTTCTTTGAATTTGATCTGACCACTGATCAACAAACGGGTGCAGATAAGGACATCACCGTCGGAGAGATCATCAAAAAAATCAAATCTCAATGGAGTTCCCGTTTGAATTTGTATAAACAGCTCTTTCAGTTGGAGAATAAAAGTAATAATATCTTCATGAAGAAGTTCAACTTTATTAATGTTTCATTGTGCAGCAGCATCACTCTATGGGCACCAATCACATTAGAAGACTTTATGCATAGAAACTCGCAACATATGTTGAGTCAAACAAAATGTATCAAGTCTGGGAATTTACTTTATCGTGCTGTCATCACGCGGGGAAGCATCAAACTTGAGTGTTACATAAGTATTTCACCAAACTTCCCAGCCAAATCTCCAGTTTGGTCATTTTCTGTATCAACGGATAGTAAGACATCCCCTACCAAAAGTGCTGCTATCAAGGACATGGAGTTCTGGACAAACTCGTTGATTCAATCGCAGTTGAAGAGTAAATCATCTTTGCTGTTGTCGCAAATGGTGCGGACTCTGTGCAGCTTTGATATATTCGTCGAAACTGAGGTCAATCAGCATAAGCTGCCGGAATTTACGCAGGATAAGATAATGCTAAAATCACATTCGAAACGCAACAGGGGACTTCCACTGAAATACCTTAAGAATTCTGTCTTTAAACACTTTTAAATTATAAAAACTTGTAGGTATCTAAACAATAATAACATTTTTCAATTTCAAGACTTGCTTTATAATTTTTGAACTTTTGGCGTCACTTGCGATTCATATGAAATGCTGATTGATTTGAAAGAGATAATCTACGTTTAAAAGGTTATCCTTTCATCGATTCCTGGATAAATATTTGGCACGAAGAACGAAAAAAGGGTTGCCACTTCTTTACACATTGTCATATAAATCGGGTCGAACGATGACCAGCACCCTTGTAACCCCTCCTCTTACAAATAAAATGCCAATCTGCGGAAAAATTCCAGAATAAGATTTTTAAATGCAATTATCTTTATTTGTGTCTAACACTGGCTTTTCGCTAATAACTTTGAAACGGTACATGGTAGTAGTATAGTTTATAAAAAATTTGTAGATAACATGGTTTTCCACAAAAAATATTGTACCTTACGCTTTTTTTTCTCCGACTGATAAGTATTGCTTACAATAATATAAAAATAATAGCGTTTAAAAATTTTATCTTGGAATTTTCCTCAAATTGAAATGCATTTTTTCTCGGTACCTACTAAAAAAAATCTAATAAAAAAGAAGTTTTCTTGTTGAATTCCATACAACCAAATAATTGATTTTTTTCTAAACAAAATCGATTTCTTTCTAAACAAAATTGATTTTATTCTGCCAAAACAAGTCTTGTGTTCGTGCTATATTTAAATAGATTTAAAGTAAATAAATTATTTAAACAAATTTGTATTAATCAAAAAATAGTGAATTGTTAGTAAAAAGTAATCAAAATATAAATTAACTTCGATTCAAAGAGCCCAAAGTCAATTAAATATATAAAGCTCGCCCTCCCCAATGTTTTCCTCGATTGATGAGTATTTTTAGTGAATTTGGGTGTTTTTTTTACTTTAATGGCCGGACAACTATTTCTGCAACTTTTCGTCGAAATATAGGTATACCTGTTTTAATCTAACAAAACAACGTGATAAACTGGAAACTGCAACTTTTGAATATTTGTAATTAATTTGTATGTGCACTAGATTGTTTCCTTTTTGCACCCAAGCTACTGTCAAATGGCACACAATCCACCGCGAAAAATTTGTTTTTTTGTGTTCCTTGCAACCAGAAAAAAAAAATCGATTTGAGATGATTGTCAACATTAGTTTATAATTTTCTGAAAAACTAAATGACAAAACCATCTGGTTTTCAGGGTTCGATTAAAAATTTATAGAGACAGCCGAATTTATTAGATTTTCTTAAAATGCCTCTTAGAGGTCAATTAGTTAAGTTTGCTTTAATATTTAAATTACTTTACTTAAATTCTCATCTATAATCAATTTTCTGTTTCTACTTAACTAAACGATTGTTATGTAACGTAATGTGAGAAAACTCACTTATGCATGTACATTTCAGCTGTTTTTGACAACTTGCAAACAAAAAATAAGTGCATGTAATTACAAGAGAGAAAGAGAAGCAACTGGATGTAGGTAGCATCTAGGCATAGTGAATGCAAATGAAACTGAAAGCAGAGAATATCATTTCCATTTGAAGATGACAATTAGGTGGTCGGCTTCATAATTTGACGTCTAAATTTACACAAAAAAACGTGTTTCCAAGATGTCAATCTGCAGAAAGAGAAAAAGACCATAATATGAAAGGGAAAAACTTTGTGGGAGTTTCTTTTCATAAAATAACAATTCTTCAAATGGAAGCAACTTTCTTATGTCGATACGCTATCCAGTGTATTATAGAGATCAGTGGTTTCAGTATTCACATCTCGCTCCCACTTCTTCAGTAAAGGAAGAAGCCCTTTAAGCAAATTCACTGATCCCCTTTGTCGGTACTTCTTGGATCCTTTAAAAAAGTCTCACACAGGTTTTTTTTTTTTTTTTTTCTGCTTTTTTTAGTTTATTTTTGTAGGTGAAGATCATTGCTTGTTTTGGTACGTTTTGTCGTAAAAACTTGATTACATTTTTACTGACAAAGTGGATCAGTGCTTCAAGGGAAGTAATCTTTTAACGCGTTGAATGCACTGATCTCTATAAAAATAAGAAAATTGAAAATAATTATTTTATTTACTTCTTACTGTACTTAACATATGTACTAAGTTTGAAGATTTTCCATGCACTATTACATTTTTTCCGAAAATTTCAGTAAAACACTGACAAAATACCCATGTATTTTGTATGAGAAATTTCAAGTGCTTGCCGGCACGTGTTAACTTTGACTGATTTCAAAAAAAATTTAGCACATTTTTTTTAATTGCTTTTTCCACTCTTAGGGGGAGGGGCACCCAAGTACATATGTAAATATAGTAATATAATAATACTCGTACTTTTCAAAAACCCTTTTATTTTTTGACTGATACTTCTTCTTTTAAACCACTGGCAAACGTATAACGGAATAAAATAACAAAACGAAATTTATAGGATTTAAAGATCACAGTAAGAACTAATGTCGTTTTCTATTGGACATCCAGAAGGCTTCCCAAGCGTCCGGAAGTCTTCTTAAACTATTCCATTGGCAAAAAAATCCTCCTGCTTCTTTTTGAGAAGAGAAATTCTCTTCTTGATTTCAAAGCAGAATCCACTCCAGAAGCTCTAATACATTCAAACTCAAACGTCAAAACAAACTGCGATATAGATTCATATTATTTTAAAAAGTCCATTTCATTAATTGTGCACTCGAAAACAAAGAATTTAATATTGTATAATAAACAAATTAATAAAAACAAACAGAAAAAATCATTATTTGTGAGTTAGGGGTAGATACGCTATTGTTTTTAATTTCACTTTTTATGTGTCAACAAACAGTTTCTACTCAATGATTCACCAATATAGATATAAAACTTCAGAATTGAGTAGAAGTAACATGCACTGTTCCATTGGATTCAGAATGGGTGTCTTCTTGAGTGAAACAAATGAAAAACGACATAAATGCCCTGAAAATTTCAATTTATTTCATTCAGTCAAACGTTGATATTATAGTCTAAGAACTGCGATTTTTCAAAACCTAAAATTTCCAGTGGAGAATTTTTATACAATGAGTGAGTTGAACGAGTCAATTTAAGGTTTGACTTCTTTTATTATAAGTGTACGTGATATTCAAGAAAAGTTATGTAGTTGCTTCCAACAGTCGTGACACCAGAGTCAGTTGAAAACGACAAAAAATCAGAAAAACACTCGTACTTTCCTCACCGTTTTTGATATTGTTTGACATTAATTATGTGAATTAAAATGTCAGTCACAATTAGTACTCTTTTCAAGCTTTAATATGTCATCCTAAACGTTTTGATATCTTTAAGACAGTTTTTTAATGCAAAAATACTGAAGCACTAAAATGACGATTTTCGAATATACTTCAACGGGGACATGAGAAAATTAAAACGCGGTGGATATCCTTCCTTTGAACCATAAGGAATATTTTCACAAAGTTTGAAAAAAATATAAAATGCTAAAGTACATTTTCATATGGAATGACTCTAAAGAGACTAACCTCGCCGTGAAAATTTAATGCGAGAGAAGTTGGAGCTGAAGAAAAAAGTACTGGAAGTGCAACTTGACCAGGCCATTGCTGAATTGGCCTCTGCATAAGTTTAGCAACCATCCCACAAATCTTTAAAATAAAAAGTGCTATCTACTGTACCTATATGTACAAAAGAAAAAAGTTCCTTCGTTACTTTGTGATGTAAAAGAGTTTTGTTTTTTTTTTATGAATGATTTTAGTTTTTCATTCTAATGTTTGTTACAAATAACTGATATAAATAAGACTAATATATATGTATTCTTTTACTTAGAATAATGAAGCGATTCTGTCAAGAGCGTTTCATGCTTCATGGATATAACTATTTTCACTTTCAGCATCCACGGCGTCACTAAATGCGTTTTTATGATCTTCAATGTGAACATTTTCAGCATTATCTCCAACTTTGAAGTAAATGCAGATGTTGTGCAAGGCTGCGCAAACGTTTACTACTTGAGCAGCCTTTTCTGCTGAGTAGTGCAACTGCCTGGCCTTAAGACAACACCGAAATCTGTTCTTTACTAAGCCGATAGTTCTCTAATTAATATTGCGTGCCTTGGAATGTTGAGTAATGTATTTGCTTTCAGAGCTTCCGCTAGTTGGTAACGGTATGGTGTCATTACTCATGGTTCTAGGGAATATCCCGCGTCACCTGAATGACTTAGCTATGTAATGTATATTTCCAAAAATTTTGTTGTTTCTTACATAGCAGCCAGGAATTTGTTTGTCGTCCTACAGTATGGTGTTGCAAAAGATAGTTTCGTGCGGAAACTATATAGTTATAGATAGTTTTCACGCTAGAGCGTCATGTGTTGCACCAGGGTGACATGCATCTACATACATAATCTGCATTTTTTGGTCATAGATCTGTCAGAATTTATGAAATGTTACTAATTAATATGCACAGATTAACTTGATTTTAAAACCTTACAATCAAAACATTCAAGCTGTTGAAACCATTTCTATTATAAAATACGTGTCCGCTTTCTGGTGGAGGGGGCTTGATGGCAATATGCGTACCATCAACGCAACCGATCACTCCTAGAAATCCAAACTTTTGGTAGAAATGTCGCCTAGTTACTTCTGTATCTTCCAGTCGCAATGTAGTCGCCAACATTATGATTGGAGGAATAGAAGAGGATATGTTCCTCTCTCAACTTCGGGGGTCAACTGGTTCAACGCGTATTTGAAAGCACTTTTGGTTAACCGAAAATTTCTTTCTTCAAAGAAAAAGATAAAATTTGTTAAGCGCTGGAAAGGGATCTGGTATTACGTTTATACTGACTTTAAATTTTCAATCTCGAATGGATTTGATGCATCCATTATCCCTCTTCTACTTATTTGCGCCTCGCCACTGTTCGTAAACAAAACAATTGCCAACTGTTTTTCTTAAATTTATTAATTACTATTGATATCGGCAAGCGATTCTACTTTCTTCGTTTTTTAACAACTTAAAAGTGTGACTAGGTGTATGTTAAGTAAATCGATTTTGAAATTGCCTGTTAAACAACCGTTTCTTTTTTTTTTAATGTTTAAACACATTTAAAGTGACGCGAAAGTTCAAAGGAAAAGCCTTGTACTTTATTAAACAAAAGTTTCACACTAATTTTACCTCGTTTTCGTATCAATAAACTGATCATTATATGCTTACAGCCGTATTTATAAAGAACATTCAAAGGCTTCGTAACTTTAAAATGCCTCTAAATTGCTCTTAAGTGTGAAATCGGTATCTATAATCAATTTTCACTTTAAAGCAACGTTACTTAAATGCATCTTTACTTAAACGCCATTCACCGCGTTTAAAGGTTACTTAAAGCCATCTTAAACATATTTTGACATTCGAGGCTAATTGTTTTTTTGTTTTTATTACAGAGTTATACATAGGTACCTATACCTACATAGGTATATAAGTGGGCAGTTTTCATATTTTTGGTGTAGATACTTAATGAAAGTTTTAAGATTTGACGTTTGCTTTAATAAATTGAATTCTAAAATAAATTGTATCGATTTATTAACATATTTTTTTATAAAAAGGCCAAAGTGTGAATTAAAGAATTAAATAATAAAGTCTCTGAACAGAAATATAAAAGCATCACAAACCAAAATGGAATCATGTTTCATTTCGTTTGCATGTGCTCATCTTTTGTTTGCAATCTGTCAAAAAACAGATGAAATGGACATGTATTAGTGAGTTTTCTCACGTTACGTTACATTTCAATCGTTTAGTTAAGTAGCAATAGAAATTTGATTATATATGAGGATTTAAGTAACGTAATTTAAAGACAATTTAAATATTAAAGCAAACTTAACTAAATGACCTCTAAGAGGCATTTTAAGAAAATCTAATAAATTTGGCTGTTAATGTTTCAAAATAAAAAAATAAGCTTTTGTTGATATTTTTTTTTATTACTTGGATTTACCATGTCTAAAACATATCTTTTATTTACTTTGTTTCTAAATTTATTTTGTCTGCAAAAAAAAGTCAGCTTGGTCATACTATTGTATTGAGACTTTAGAAATGCATATTACAAACGAGTAGGTAGCTACAATCCAGTTTTTTTTTCTTTACAATGTTTAGATCAGAGAATATCAATTACCAAGAAGCCAATCGTTCTTACGTTTCACCCTCCAAAACCCATTTGCTTACATTTTGTATTTGTAATTTCACTTCGTGACGATGAATAGATGTGAATTGCAAAAACAATGTAACGCGGTGAGATTTATTTGTTTTGACAGCTCAGTTTTTTTTCTTTTGAAAATTGGAAAATAGTTTTGAGAATCCTTCGGCTAAAAACAAAAATATCGTTGTGAAATTGTTTAAAGTATACAAAAAATTGTAATTAATAGTTAATATTCATCCACAATTATAATAAAATACAAAAAATTAATACGTAAATTGTTTTCAATCACTCAGATTTCCGTTCATCTTCAATGCATCTTGCATATTATACAGGGTGGCCCTTTCTTCATGCAGAATAATTTTAAAATTATTGTTGGATATTCTAAGGAAAAAAATACGAGTAGTTAAGAAAATACGAAATAAAAAAATAGTTTTTCTGCAATTTGACACCCGGAACTTCAATTTGTTGTTTAAATTCCACTAAACTCCCAATTTCCACTTTAGAAGTATTAAAGTAGATATTAGGTGGGTTTTATTATCTTCTGTCGGGATTCGGGTATTGATCTGGATTAATTTTAAGTACAAAGTTTAAAATTTTGTTTCAAAAAATCATTACGAAACAACTTAATTTGAAAAATTGATTCGAGAATGGATTTTAAGAAATTATAGCCTGATCTCGTAGCTGTTGTATTTTTAAGTTATTTTCATTCATTCAAAAAAATGTAATTTCATTTTGATTGATTTTTATTTTTTTATCTCTTATCTAAAAGGGGAGAAATAATCCGCCCCTCTTAAACAATTTGTTTTTCTAAAAATATGTCACAAATTATCCTGCATGAAATAGGAAACACCCTGTATTTGGTTTTGTTTTGACATCTAATTGACAGACCGAGGTGAATAATTCTGACCACGGGATGTGTTCAACAAATAGAAACCCAACTAGAGCCTGGTTCACATTAGGTGTGTTTTTTTCATTGCCTGAATGGACTTGGACGAACGACGTCGGGGCTAAACAATGCTCCGAGGTTCAAAGTTTTTAATTCATCAATTTCTATGGATCTACTGGGTTTTAGTGAAGATTTAGGTTTCATGTAAGTTATAAAAGCCAATTACATGCTTGAACCACCCTCAGTTATACCACCAAATCAGTGATCTAAAAGTGCGGAGCTATAGATCAAAACATTAACCCCGTTTATTTAATACATACACATATCGTTAAATAAATAAATAGATAGATATAATAGATTAATTAATAGATACAAACCAAAAACATTTTGGCTTACAGTAATGAGAAATAATAGCAGTATACTCGGGTGCCAAACTGAATTAAAATTATAAAATGGCTAGTTATAGCTTCTAGCGTGACAATGTTTATTAATACAGTCAATATAAATATTATGAAGTAAAACAAACTGAAAGCTCTCTCAAGCCAACGCGAATGTGGAGCGACGATGAATTTTTGTTGTTGTTTAGCGTTGTGTATGTATTTGCCATATTTTGTACTATTGTGAATGATTCGCTGCGAATCAATCGGCATTCGTGTTGGTTTTGGAGAGCCTTTATACTACGTTTTCGTTAGACCAAATGAGAAAATTTCGTTGAAAATTTTCAAATTTGATACGAAATCATCTCATTTTGCACACAAATTCAAATTCCGAAATGAGATAATTTCAACCAAACTTGCACGCAATTTTGTAGGAAATTAAGTCAAAACCTAACGAACACACCCAATTGGGCACATTTTGAAGAGCTCTGAAAAGATTTTGTACGAAAATGTTAAAGCTGAATTAAAAAATCAACAACAAAAAGCCATTAACAGGCAGGGTTGAAACTCAAAAAATGAAATGAGCTGTCAAAAGAAATACCAAATTACAGATGAAAACACACAAAATTACCTCATTTGGGCCTTTATGAAAACGTTTAAATATGCATTATATTAATATTATTATTATTAGGGTGGGTAGTACCTCATGGCATGATGGTTAGTGCGTACGACTGTCATGCCAAAGGTCTGGGTTCGATTACCAGCCACTGCCACCTTAAAACAGAAATGTTTTTTTCGTGAGGTACTGCCTCTTGCGAGGAACTGACAAATCCTCCAAGAGTATACTTGTCATGAATAAGAATGGTTGAGAGTTGTAAGTCACTAGGCCTTGGTTCTTCACGAGCTGTTGTGCCACCAAATTTATTTACTTATTTTTATTATTAGGGTGGAGCAAAATCGTATCGTCACCTCCAAGTGGTGCCCACAGGACAGCTTATTAAATGAACTAATGACGAGCGTTGGATCTATTGGATCCAAGAGCTGTGACACCTGATTTACCTTCTCAGGAACTAGGAGCATAAGATAAGACATCGCTCTGAAGAACCAGCTCTCCATGAAACCCAAGAGCGTCTGACGCATAATGTGCGGCTCATTGGTCAGCGTCTGATTCCATAGGGGTGGCTGTATTTAAGACCTTGAATAGAAGAAGTAACTAAGCTATTTATGGGTAACAAGCAAAAGATACATTACCCCAGTTGGCAATCCAGATAAACTGGTAAATCCACTCTCTTCGGAGATCGGTCCTACGGATTCTGGGGAGGACCAATTATTGCTAGCAGGAAATAGACGGAGTTCTAAAACACTGAGGACTCCACCAAAAATATTCCCAAGGGTTACTCCATCAAAAACCCTTACCGAAAAATCAAATGACAAAGAAGTCATTAACGAAAAAGGAACCAAAATCTATGAAAAGATCGAAATAAAAGATCCGCAGTGTTCCAAAAAAGCAACGAGATCCACCAAATTGAATCCGAAAATTATTTCGAGGAATGGCAAAAAGAAATAATAGCCAGACAAAAACTTGAAATCCTTGTTGAAAGTCTTCAGCACCAAGTTACGAGACTTGAAGAAAAAGCCAGCTTACTAGACAAGAAAACCTCAAATAATGACCAAAATACTTGTAGTGAAGGCCCACTTAAAACCATTGAGTTTCATACAGATGAAACAGATGGTAACAAAAATAAACGTTAATCCAAGAAACGGAAAGCAGAAGGTAGCCGAGAGGTTGTTCAAAAAATTAAGCAGGTAGCTTCAAAAGCGGATATTGCTGCAACAGTGAAAACATCAAACAATGAAATAAAAGATGTATCCCAAAAGAAGTCTTTTGCTAAAGGTACTAGGCACCACCTTCAATCATGATTTCCGGATTGACAATGTTTGGTGAGCTTAAGAACATAGTAGAAAAATGCACTAATAAGGCATGTAAATATACATCATACAATTAAGACAATTGGAAAGTCAAAGACACCGGTGCGTATAGATCTATCACTGAAGAATTGAACAAAAAGAGAATTCAGTAGCACTCGTACGAAAATAAAGCTACAAGGTCGATAAAGGTAGTAGCAAGAGGCCTCCACTCTTCATGTGTTACCAAAGATATTGTCGAAGACCTTATTCAAAAAGGTTTCCAAGCTCTCGATGCGAATAAGCCTTTGGGCATACACAAAAATACTGCAATCGTGAGTTTGCTTGTGTTAAATGCAAAGGCAAGCATGCAACTAAAAGCTGTCCCATGGGCAGAGAACAGAAAGCGAAATGTGTTAACTGTCAAGGCAACCATCCTGCAAGTTACAGAGGATATCCAGTTGTCATAAAATTCTAAGACACAAAAAGAAAAAACAAAACTGGGAACAAGCTAAGAAACCCAACAAACACAAAAGCAATAATTGAAAGCAAAAAAGTAGCCGTTGAAAACAATAATAAAAATCAACCGCCAAAAGCAATTGCACTAAGCAAAAGTAATGAAAATAAATCCTATTCCCAGATTGTTAAAAATGGGTGGAAGAACGAAGAAACATCTATTAAAGAAATGCTTGAACTTATCCTGAAATGGATTAAAAAACAAGATTTAAACATAAAACAGCTAAGCGAAGAAGTCGATCTTAAAAACAATAATGGACAGAAGACTCAAAATCGCAACATGGAATGCAAACGGTCTTTTTCAACATGTATCAGAACTAAACATCTTTTTAGACATCGAGCATATAGACATTTGTTTGGTGTCCGAAACTCACCTCGCTATAGAACAAAATCTTGATAATAAATTACCTAACCATACGTGTTATCATGCTCCGCACCCAGCTGACAAAGCTAGGGGAGGATCAGCAATACTAATACAAAAGTGCTTAACACACTATGAAGAGCCTAAGTTTACTAATAAATAATGCAGTGTTTAAACGTCTTAACAATGAACAAAAGAAAAGAATCTGTGAATTTAAAAATGATTCACTTAGTAAATTCCTGAATAGTCTGACGGTGGATACTTCTACGGAATACTCCTTATGGAAAGCAGCTAAGTGCTTTAAAAGACCACAGGCACAAAACCCGCCAATAAAATCTCAAGATGGTAAATGGATCGGAAACCCAAAACAAAAGGCTGATCTCTTCGCTGAACATCTCGCGAATGTTTTTAAGCCATTTCCAGCAAGCACAGCTACAGATCCCTTACAGTTTGTTGATAGAAACGAATGTGAAACTCCTTTTGTCACGCTCAAAGAAGTAAGAAGTATGTATCAACATAAGTTGTCCAATAAAAAATCACCAGGGTACGATCTAATAACTGCTCAGGTTTTGAAAGAAATGCCTTCAATAGCCCTTAAAGAACTCCAATTTATAATAAATGCATGCTTTAAACTAAGATATGTGCCACATCATTGGAAAATTGCAGAAGTCATTGATATACCTAAACAAGGTAAGCCACCAACAGAAGTTACATCTTACCAATCATGGCAAAAGTTTTCGAAAAAATTGCTTCTGAAAAGACTAAGCAAAATAATAGAAGAAAGAAGAATAATTCCAAGCCATCAGTTTGGATTTAGAAAAAAACATTCCATGAGAGACCAAGTGCATCGGATTACGGATGTTGTGGAAAAGGCACTTGAAGAAAAACGAGTATACTCGGCTATATTCTTAGATGTTGCTCAAGCCTTTGACAAGGTTTGGTACTTGGAACAAACTGCAAAGGCATCTTCCCAGGCAGTACTACGAAATACTGAAATCCTACGTTACGAACCGATTTTTTAGAGAAAATTGAAGCCGGTGTACCACAAGGAAATGTCCTAGGACCAACCCTGTATTTGTTATATACAAGGGATATTCAAGTGGACATCAACGCTATCATGGCCACCTTTGCTGATACTGCAATATCGGTGCCAGATAAATCCGTTACGAAGGCTACACAAAAACTGCAAAATGCAGTCTATAAAGTTAGTGATTGGACGCAAAAATGGTGAATCAAACTAAATGAAACAAAATCGACGCATATAAACTTTACAATCAAAAAAAAATAAACAATGTTCCAATTCTTGCCCTGAGGCCACACGAGCCAGTACTGGCTAGCCAGTCGCAATACACTCATATTTTTTTACTAACACATACTGCCTGAGCAACTGGCTCGTCAACTGTCTGCTTTTTTCGTAGCCAGTTGGGAAGTCAGTAGAACAGCCAGTAACAGGGTTCGGCAGTACTTTTTCGGAGCAGATTTGGAAAATTTGGTCTAAACTAGAAATGACTTACATTTTATTCCACAAAATATTAATAAAATAATAATTGGGGAGTTCATATGTCCAGTCCTAAAGAACTCAAAGATTTATGTGATAGTGTTTATGGTAATTAAATTTTAATGTGAGTTTTCATCCTTGAGAAATTAAATGCTAATAGTGACAAAGTGAATAGAATATAATTTCTTTCACATATGATAATAAATATAAAAAGTATCAATAAAACGCAATAACAGGATGACTGTTTTCATCTTCATACGTTGTGTTTTTTTTCATTTCCTATACATGAATAGGCATAAATAGGTGTGATAAAAGTTCTTGAGAAAAAGTACAAATACTAATTCAAAAGAGTAAATTTACCTACACATACACCAAGTCACTGCTGAAATATCCGACGACTAATCTGAAATTGCATTTCACTGGCCCCCTTTTGCTGGATTTACACAAGTGACAAATTTGACAAATTTCCATTCATTCACGTCATTAAAGTGGCAAAATAATGGTAAAATCAAATCATTAATGACATGAATTTACCCGAACGCAAAATAGTGGCGTTTTGATGCTCTGTTATCATAATGGCTATAAGAATAAGCAAGTTCATTCTTTATTCTGTATTGTCATTATTTGCAAAATAGGGTCACTGTGCATTTACATGGCTTCATTTTAATGGCAATATTTAATGCCAATTAGTTCGTCATATATTTATGATGAATATTATGGCACATTTTCAATTCATTTACACGATTATGTCATTAATGGCATGAAAATGGAAGAATTTATGACAATTTGTCACTTGTGTAAATCCGGCATTACTAATTTTTACAATCGATTTTCGGTGAAAAGTGACTCATCTTAATCACTACTTGTGGTTTCGAATTAGCTAAATCTCCGCACAGAACCAACGCAAAACATTCGTAACGCTCTGTTCTTTTGTTAATTTTGTCGCATAACAATAGAGTGTTTTTAGTTCATTTAATTTTGAAAAAGCGGAATATCGTAGCAGTTATACTTCTTTACCTAAAATCGGACTAGATTTATTCCATTTTCTGTTTCCAAAATTTCAATCTGAAGAAAGAGAAACAGACCAATCATATGAAAGGGAAAAACTATGTGGGAGTTTATTTTATAATTTTTTTTTTTCATTAAGTTATTCATTGTGTACATTTTGTTTGTGCTATTATTTTCCAATGGCACTAGAATTATATCAATAGAAAGGTGTTTAATGCGATTACATAGTCTGTGTTTTTTTACGATTTTACCTCCTTGTCACACTCTTTACATTTGTAATTCCGTTTCATTTAACCATTTGTGAATGAAATAATATTACAAACACAACAATGTTAGCAAAGAGATTTGGGAGAGGGAGGGGGGGGGGGAGCAACGAAGGGAAATTTGACGTCTTCATAAAGGATTATTTTGTATAAATTTATAAATTTTTATACAGTCATTTTGTTATACAAAAAAGTGGTCAGCTTCATAATATAACAATTCTTCAAATGGAAGCAACTTTCTTATGTCGATACGCTATCCAGTGTATTATAGAGATCAGTGCCGCAGAGTTACTCCAATACTGCCAAATACCTTAGAATGACTTTGGATGCAGAGCTTAAATGGAGCACATCAAAAAGAAAAGAGACGAACTAAGCTCGAAGTACAGAAAAATGTACTGGTTACTAGGAAAGAACTCTGACCCATTATATCGAGAACAAACTATTGTTATATAAGCAAGTACTGAAACCCGTTTGGACATATGGCATCCAACTATGGGGCTTTACAGAGAAAACAAATGCTGAACCCATCCAAGAATTCCAAAGCAAGGTCCTTCGCGGAATAATAAATTTCCCTTTGTTTATAAGAAATGGCGATCTGCACCGGGACCTTCAAATTGAAATGGTTACAGAAGTGGTTAAAAACACGCTGTATCACTGCAAAGTCACACCAACTCCGAAATGGAGACCGTCTTAAATGTACGAGACAATGTTTGGAGAGTAAGTAGAACCAAGCCTCATGAGCTGATGGTCTAAAAGCTATGGGAAAGTGTTATAACTTAAACTTCTCACAATGCGAATTAAAAATTAAGATAGAAAAATCATTTGTCGATCTATCATAGATTGGTCCTGATTCATCGGTGGTCATAGTGCGGTAAGAGTCGATTCTTACCGAGTGTCTTTTGAAGATTTCCATCGGTTAATAAAAAAAAAAATTATTAAAAACTATAGGGCTCATTGTAAAGTTATTTAATCCAATATCCAGTAATTTTAAACCATTAATTACAGCTGGTAATTTCTGCGATTTTGATGCATTTAGTTGGATACCATAACACACTTGGATCTTGAATCATCGTTAAACCTAAATAAATCCGCCATCATCCACTCTATAGCCCCCTGCGGGTAAGGGGAAAGAATATTTCCCGAGGTAGGCATGCCTGTCGTAAGAGGCGACTAAAATCCAAACTCCGTATACTGAGATTGATGTATACATAACTATGCAATGAGCAAAACAATAAGATATAGTACCCCAGGTGGCAGTCCAGGTTCACTGGAAAATCCACCCTCTTCAGAGATCGGCTCTATGGATTCTGGGGAGAGCCAATTATTGCATTTAATAAATCCCTTCCTAAAAAGTGCAAGGGTATCTCGATCACCACCATCTAAATCGAGTGCAAAACCATCGAAATTCGGGCAAAAGAGTTCACCCGTCACGCCTGCGTGCGCCAAAATAGACTCAGATAAAACAAAAAATCTTGAAAAAGATAATAACGAACTTCGACAAAAACTTGATCAAGTAATGGAACTTTATCAAGAGCTAAGGAAAGAAGTCGATCTTCTTCGAAAAGAAAATGAGATATTGAAAAGCGAAAATCCTCCAATAAACTCAAAGTCTAGCTTGCCACAAGTCAATAATTGTAGATATGAATTGGACGAAGAAGAGCTAGCACGTGAAACTGAGAAGTCCTCAAAGAAAAGATTGAGTAAAAAGCGTAAGGCTGGCTCTTCACCTGTAGCAGCCTCTTCTTTTGAAATAAGAGTTTCACCAAAACATGCGACAGTTAAAGAAAAACCTGTTAAGGAACGGCCCCCACCACCGATAAATGTTATCGGTATTGCGGAGTATAACAAGTTGCAAACCATATTAAAGGCATTATTACCATCGGCTTTTAAAATTTAACTTAACAACAACAAGTGGAAAGTTTGTGTGAAAGACCCCGAAAGTTATCGTCTTCTGTCACGAAAACTAAACGAAGAAAAAGTAGAATGGTATACCTATGAAAATAAGTCTGAAAGACCCCTACGTGTTGTGGCAAGAGGTCTACACGCATCATGTTTAAAAGACGATGTTATTAGTGATCTAAAAGAGCGCAACCTGAAAATCTTAGATGCGATGAACATTGTCAAAAGAGAGAAACAGAAAAAAGAGGGTGAAGCGATAGTGGTACAACGTGGTCTCCCACTATTTATACTTTCGTTCGATAAGACTGAAAAATTAGATGAAATTTATAAAATTAAAACAATTCTAGACATCGTAGTTAGGATCGAACCTCTAAGAAAGAGCACAAGGTTAATCCCTCAGTGTAAACGCTGCCAAGAATTCAATCACACCCAAAACTATTGCAAAAAAGAGGCAAGGTGTGTAAAATGCGCTGGAAAACATCTAACTGTTGACTGCAACGGAAAAAGTGAAAGTCCACCGACGTGCATTAATTGTAATGGAAA
The DNA here is from genome assembly GCA_946251815.1 of Dasysyrphus albostriatus. Classification (NCBI taxonomy): domain Eukaryota; kingdom Metazoa; phylum Arthropoda; class Insecta; order Diptera; family Syrphidae; genus Dasysyrphus; species Dasysyrphus albostriatus. The sequence continues at coordinate 63,905,245 of OX276338.1, forward strand.
TCACCCAGCAAGTTATAGAGGCTGTGAAGTAGCTAAAGAATTACAAAAGCGACGATCAAAATCTGCCCAAACACAAAGAAACCCACCAAGGCAATTAGAAACCGCAATTCCCAAGAATGCCAAATCTACGAAAGGTCCAAAACCTAGTATCCGTAAGGAAAAGAAAACAGTGTCAGTACCTTCGGAGAAAATATCGAAGCAAGGAAATGCAGAAACATATGCCCAAATAGCGGCAAAAAATATACCCGTAAATAAAGACACTGAAACAGACCCGGTTTCGAAAGTCTTTTCAATAATTTTGTCAAAACTTGAAGAACAATGTGTAACAAATAAACTTATCTTTGATAGATTAAGTAAGCTCGAAAATTGTTTTCGACCCAAACCTCTTTCAAAAAATATATGATGGAAAAGCTTAAAATTCTAACGTGGAATGCCAACGGATTATGGCAAAAACTTGGAGAATTGGAGATGTATATGCGAGAAAATGATATTGGCATATGATTGATATCAGAAACGCATGGCAAAAGTGAATCAAATCTTAAAATCCACGGGTTTCATGACTACCACGCCATTCATCCGTCAAACAAAGCAAGAGGTGGATCATCATTGTATATAAAAGAATGCATTGAACACTCGATAGGCCTTAAAATAGAGGCGGAATCAATGCAATTGAGTAGTGTACAGGTTAAAACTAAAAATATTCCTCTCAATGTCTCTTCCATATATTGCCCTCCGCGTTGCAAAATTGATAAGAGTGAATTTACGACATTGATAAAGTCACTAAGTCCAAATTTAATTGTTGGTGGTGACTTTAATGCAAAGCACACCTTCTGGGCCTCACGATGCATATCTCAAAAGGGTCGCATGCTATATGAAGCAGGAATGGAAAATAATTGTGACTTTCATTCGACTGGCAAGCCAACTTACTGGCCAACTGATCCGTCGAAAATACCTGACCTAATCGATTTATTCATGGTGAAAGGAATACCCTCTAACCGTATAGATATTTCAGAGGGCTATGACCTCTTGTCAGATCATTCTGCCGTCGTACTCATTATGAGCGAAAGCCTTGTTAAAATTGAAAAACCACCCAGGTTAACAAACAGTAAAACCAACTGGGATGGATTTAAAAAAGATATCGAGGACAACGTTGAGTTAAGGGTATCATTACAAACGCCTCTTGAGCTTGAAGACGCAGTAGATACCTTTGTTGATATTATACAAAAAGCAGCTTGGGATAACACACCTTATCAAAGGCTAATGCCTCGCTATAAAGATATAAAATATCCGCAAGGAATAAGAGATTTAGTGAAAGAGAAACGAAAAGCACATAAAAAATGGCAGCAAACCCGTGCTCCTCAACACAAAGCTCATTTGACGCTTGAGTAATATGCTAAAAACGGCGATATCAGATTTCAAAAACCTTGAAGTTGAAAATTACCTTGAAGGCTTGACAGCGGGGAAAGAATCCAACTACTCACTTTGAAAAGCTATAAAAACGACGAAAAAACCAAAGCTTCCAGTGCCCCCGATTAAGAAAAGCCAAAATGAATGGGTTAAAAGTGACAAAGAAAAAGCGACGGTATTCGCCGATTACTTAGAGGAAACATTTAAGCCGTTCGATGGGCAAGAACTCAACGGAAAAATTAATATGAATTTTGCCCCAAATGAAAGCTACATAACGAGAAATGCTACACTTGCCGAATTAAAAAGAGAAATAAGGAAGCTTAAGTCCAACAAAGCTCCAGGATATGACTTAATAATGGCAGAGATTTTAAAAATGCTCCCTCGTAAAGGGTTTATTAACCTCCTTTACAAAATAAATACCGCTCTAAAATAAATAAATAAATAAATTGATTTTATACCGACAGGTTCTTAAACCTGTTTGAACTTATGGTATACAATTTTGGGGTTGTACATGCGATACAAACTTAAATAACTTACAAACGTTTGAAAATAAATTGCTTAGGTCATTTGTAAATGCTCCGTGGTATATAAGAAACGAAGATCTTCATAGGGATCTGGGGATTCCTACGGTGCGGGAGGAAATAAAAAGTTTCGCGCGAAAACATAGAAATCGACTATTAGAACACGCTAATTCAACGATTGTTGACATTCTTGGTGAGTCGAATTTAGTACGCCGTCTGCGAAGAACAAAACCTTCCGACTTGGTGCGGTGAACAGAAAACCGCTTTAAAATCGCGGATTAAGCAGGAACTTTCACCGGAAAGTAACCTGCAACACGTTACTTAACTTCTTTAAAAATAAATTACTAGATAAGTTTCAACTTAGTTGCAATCGGGAAGTGGGGGTGGTTTTAGTGTAGTAAGAATCTCACACTTCTATGAGCACGCGTTTTTCGGTCCTCATAGAGCCTGAATAGCAGGTTTTGCACCTACCCACGGGAAAATTTAAAAAAAAAAAAAAATCATCCACTCAGCTAACTATTTCATTTCTATATTCATCCATATATGCTTTTTTTCTTAACAATCACACTCATTAAGGCATTGCATTAAATCAGAATCACTTTTATCTTGAATTTTCGTTTAAGAAATAAGCTTGCCTAACTAACAAATTTCGCTTCTATATTTATTAATAGATGCATCTCGTGTTCATTCAATCTACGCATAAGAGCATTGCAAAAAACTCCATAGAGTGAAAAAGGCGACCATTTTTCACTCCTATTGAACCTTTATGGAGTTAATTATGAGAGTTTTAAAGAAGTTCACATTAAATAAAATTTAACAAAATCTTGTTCGTAGGTTCAGGAATCGAACCCGTGTCCCCCTGAAGCAAGAGTCTGGCTCGCTAAGCCGCTGCATGAATATCAGATATACAGTTGAATGCATTAAATTGGAATCACATTTATCTTGAATTGTCTCCTATGAGACAAAAAGCTTGCATTAATAAGAAAAAACTTTGTTCAAGAAAAATATAAAATAATTGATTGGTATGGCTACATTACAAACACAAATTGTTAAATTAATAAATAGAGGTAGAATAGATTAATTAATTAATTAATTAATACCAACCTAAAACATTGACAATACTAAGAAATATATGTGCTCAGATGCACTAAATATATCTAAATTATAAAATGGCCGATTATAGCTTGGCGTCACCATATTCACTAATACAAGCAATATAGAAAGAAAGACTAACATAAAGATTGTATAATCATTCTACGGGATGACTATTGAAGTATCTTGGTTACTTTCTAAGAGCATTATAGAAACATTGGTACATCGCTTCTATCAAGCTAAAATAATTTGCACCAGAAAATATTTAAGGATTCAGTTATGCTTCAATAAGGTGTATTTAACGGGTGATTTTTTAAGAGGTTTAGAACTTTAAAAAAAAACACAAAAAATTCGAAAAAATGAATGAAATATTTATTTGAATCGATAGTTTGAACCTTGCAATTTAATGTTTAAAGATAATTTCATGCAAATGTTGACCGCGGCTGCGTCTCAGGTAGCCCATCCGCTGAGTCCAATTTTGGCATACTCTTTCACACATATCGGCCGGTATCTCACGAATGAATGCATGGATGTTGGCTTCTAGTGCGTCAATCGAAGCGGGCTTGTCCCTATAGACATTAGCGTTGACATACCCCCACAAAAAATAATCTAATGGTGTCAAATCGCACGATCTAGGCGGCCAATTGACCGGCCCGAAACGTGAAATTAACTGTTCACCAAACTCGCCTCGCAATTGCGCCATTGTTTCGCGTGCTGTGTGGCATGTGGCACCGTCTTGTTGAAACCACATATCATGCAAGTCAAGAACTTCCATTTCGGGCAAAAAAAAGTTTGTTATCATCGCTCGGTAGCGTTCACCATTGATAGTAACGCTGCGATTCGCATCATCTTTGAAGAAATATGGCCCAATAATGCCGCCGGCCCATAAACCGCACCAAACAGTGGCTTTTTCGGGATGCATTGGTAGCTGTTGCAATGCTTCTGGCTGATCTTCACTCCAAATGCGGCAATTATGCTTATTTACGTACCCATTCAACCAAAAATGAGCCTCATCGCTGAACACAATTTTTCGATAAAAAAGCGGATCCTCGGCCAGCTTTCCAAGAGCCCATTCACCAAAAATTCGGCGTTGTGGTAGGTCGGCTGGCTTTAGTTCTTGCACCAGCTGTATCTTAAAAGGCTTTACGCCCAAATCCTTCCGCAAAATTTTCCACGTAGTGCTGTAACAAAGGCCTAACTGCTGGGAACGGCGCCGAATCGACATTTCGCGGTCTTCTGTCACACTAGCTGATACGGCCGCAATATTTTCTTCACTACGCACAGTACGTAAACGTGTTGGTGGTTTAATGCCCAACAAAGTAAATTTGGTGCGAAATTTGGTCACAATCTTCCGAATAGACTGCTCAGAAGGTCGAGAATGCCGACCATAAAATGGAAGCAGCACGCGATGAACATTTCGAACCGAGCACGAATTTTGATAGTAAAATTCAATAATTTGCAAGCGTTGTTCATTTGTAAGACGATCCATGGTTAAATTTCAAACCAAACTGAAGCTGTTTGACAGTGACACAAGGTACTAAACACACGTCAGCTGTCAAAACCAGTGTTGCCAAAACCAAACCAGCTAAAAAATCACCCTTTACTTTCTGTCAGAGGGCTAAATAGAGCGCTATAGAAACAAATAACACTTTAATGTCTGAAATGCGGAGTAATTTTGTTAGTTGGGTTGACCCTTTAGCCACCGTTGAACCTCAGTGAAGTAAGCGAGTTAAAAATTTCTGAACCACGAATCAAAATTTTAATTACCATACTCCAAACAAGTGACTTTTAATGCAGAGATGTACGTGGCCAAAAACATTATGACTATTACTACGTTTACAAGCAGGATTGAGAGCTCGAGTTGCAATAGGGTCGAGTATTTGACCCTCGTTTCTCGTCACTTGAGTTGAGGGCTTCATTTAGAGTTGAGTTAAATGGTAATAAGATTCCAGAAAAATTATTGAAATTTATGTATTTTTTTCAATACTAGACAAATGTAATTAAATTAACACATTAGTACAAACTACACCTGTCTATTAAAGCAAAACTATATTTGCTCACAAACAAGCAAATTAACAGACCTTATTGCAATATCTGTAAAACCAACTCCTTGACCCAGGTTTTTCGCAACAAATTTCGAGTCGACTCCGCTCCCCGAACGAGATCTAGTCAAATCAAGCTCATTTCAACTTGACCCAGGCTTACAAAGAGTTGACGTGAGCTTCAAGCTGGTTTAGCAACATATGTAAGCGTAGTATATATGCCAAAATTCTAGTTTGTGAATATCTTTTTTCATTTCGCATAATTATTTAAAACTTGCTTCTTACTCACTGTAAGTTATTTTCCGTCAAGAAAAAGGTACATTTTCTACATTTCCTTATACATTTCGGGAGTTGAAAAGAAAAAAAACAGAATAGACAAATTGTTTATCGAAAAGAAAGTAATTAAAGATATTTATTTTCCAGACAGGTGGGAATTAGTAAAAAGTGACTACAATTTACATTAAAAAAAACTTATTCTCATAAGGTCCGGTGAGCACTTGATATATAATTTCTCCCTTTTTTTTATACTTTTTGAACAAGCCCGTTGCAGCCCAAGTGAATTTGAAAATAACTGAAAATTTTCAAAAATAACCGACATATTCGTGGTGGATTGATCCCAACTGTCGAAGTGTGCGAATAAATCAGTGGTGGACTTAGCCCAGCTGTCAATGTGTGCAAAAACCTATTGGTTGACTTAGCCCAACTGTCTATGTGTGCGTGTTTCGGTTTGTAGGCAAAGCCGGATGACAGCTTTGTATATAAAATCTATAGTAATATTATGAAAACACTTTTTGTAGTCGTCTTAATGGGTTATATGAATAAAACGGAGCACCCGCTCAAAACTCAACTTTACGAAGCAGATGCTTCATTAGGTATGAATAAAATAATAGAGAAGGTGCTCAACTATTGAGCAGTTACATGTGTGATGAGAACCTTCTCAGGGTAAGCACCTGCTCCATTGTTAGGTATGAATAAACCAAAGCACGTGCTCTATCGAGAGGAGCACCTGCTCCTAATTTGTAAGTTAGATCAGTTGGTTGCTTAACGTTGAAGTAAATAGCGTTTAGTTCCTTTTCCTTCACAAATGGCTGAGCTCATACCAATTTTTAAATGAAAGGTAAAAGTTTATAAGGGAAAAAGAAAGAAAAAGAAAATTAAGCACAGAAAATATGAATTTCTTCTTCTCCTTTGCAATAATTTAGGATGGATGCTTTTGGGTGGTTCCCTGACACATTTTGAAAAAAATGATGTTAATTTTTCGCTACATAGGAGATTAAGATTTTTTTATCCACATATGCATGAACATATGTAAATACATACATATGTGTGTTGCGCCGTTACACTTACTCCTACTCAAAATTCAGATACTTACAAATGAAAACATGCATTCAATAACTGTTTAACTCGAGAACGTGTTATTATTGAACGATGTTTTGGACTAGGTCAAACAATATTTTCTATATTTCACAAACAAATGCAGGGTAAAACAGAAGAATATTCATTTTTTAAATTATTAATATTTGTTATAAATCATGGAAACTAGATCTAAATGTCAAAAATAATATAATTTTGTTTGAGTTGTTGTTGTTGTTCTAAGTAAGTGCTCCGTTTAATTCATATCTACCAATATCTGCTGTGACGCTACTGCGACGATGACTTTGACAGTGGAAATTTGGGGATAGGAGAAAAGACTGAAAAACAAGTAGAGAGAAAGAGAGGATTGTATAAATTGTATTCAGATAACAATAAGGCGAGTAAAGGAGACAATTGAGTGAGCTGTTTTCAGCATGGTAGTGAGTAGAATTAGGCAAAACAAAATGAAAAATATTTGGCCTTCCTATGTATGTATAGGTGTAGATATTTGTTTTTATATTGTTCTATTTTATCTATGCCATGAGAATAGAGAAGGAATGAAGTATATATGTATACAGGTTTCTATCATATATTGTGAGGTATGTATGTTTTCTTTTGTGGTTTATGATATTATAAAATTTCAATTTTGGGTGTAAACTGAAAATCATACAGAATGCAACGTTGTTACATTTAACTATTTTTAAGAGGGAAACCTCAAGCAAATTTGTAATATTTCGAGATACACAAATTTAAAGTAATAATATTGATATACTTACTTACTTTACTTTAGATGGCACTCACAGTCCAGGATGGACTACGGCCTCAACCAACAAGCCCCTCCAGCCAGCTCGGTTCCTAGCTAACTGCCTCCAGTTACGCATTCCAAGTTGGTTGAGGTCGCTCTCCACTTGTGTGCGCTACCCTAGGTGGGGTCTTCCTCTGCTGCGCAGACCATCAGGAGTGGATTCGAAAACTCGTCGGGCTGGTGCGTAGGTGTCCATACGCTCCACGTGGCCCAGCCATCACAGCCGCTGTATTTTCAGCTTTTTGACCAGGTCGACGTCGCTGTATAGCCCGTAGAGCTCATTATTAAATCTTCCCCTCCATACTCCATCGATACAGACTGGACCGAAGATCACCCGAAGAATTTTCCTTTCAAAGCACCCAAGTAGACTCTCATCCGTTTTTGACAGAGTCCATGCTTCTGCCCCGTACAGCAGGACCGGGATGATAAGGGTCTTATATAAAGTCTCCTTGGTTCTTTGAGAGAGGGCTTTACTACTCAAATGCCTTCTTAGCCCGAAGAAACAGCGATTGGCCAGAGTAATTCTTCGTTTGATTTCTGCACTGATGTCATTTTGCGATGTAATAGTGGAGCCCAGGTAGACAAAGTCCTTGACAACTGATAGTTGTACCTATCCATCGTGACGATGATAGCATATACTTCGTCTTGTCCTCATTAACAGCCAAACCCATTTTCGCCGCCTCCGCTTCAATACTTGCAAACGCGCCGGTAACAGCTCGCTTCGTTCTTCCCATGATGTCAATATCATCTGCATAAGCAAGTAGCTGAACGGACTTTTGAAAAATTGTACCTCGGTTGTTGACTTGCGAGTTGCGTACAATTGCTTCAAGTACGATGTTAAAGAGGTTGCATGATAATGCATCGCCCTGCCTCAAACCTTTCTCGACATCAAAGGGGTCGGTGGTGTTCTTACCGACTTTGACGGAGCAGCGAGATTTCTCCATCGTCATCCTGCATAGGCGTACCAGTTTAGCAGGGATGCCGAGATGCGACATGGCTCTGTACAGCTCGTCTCTGTTTACGCTATCATACGCGACTTTGAAATCAATGGTGTGTATCGATTTGAAACTCCTGGGTTTTTTATAAAATCTGTCGGAGTGTGAACATTTGGTCGACGGTTGATTTGACGGGCTTAAAACCACACTGATAGAGGCCGATGAGATCCTTGAAAAATGGTTTTAAGCGATCAAACAGTAAAGATGACAGAATTTTGTATGCGACGTTGAGGAGACTTATACCTCTGTAGTTGGAACAATTCAGAGCATCTCCTTTCTTGTGGATGGGGCACATTATACCGAGGTTCCATTCATCGGGCATACTTTCTTCCGACCAAATTTTGAAGATAAGTTGGTGTATACTCCCTACCAAGTCATCTCCCCCTGCTCGGCTGGCAGACCATCTGCACCAGCAGCCTTGAACCCCTTAAGCTTAGCTATCGCTAACCGCACTTCATTTAGGTCGGGTGGACGGAAATTTTGGCCATCGTCGTCCAGGTTGAATGGATTATTCTGCCTCACAGCGGAATTTGGGCTATCATCGCCATTTAGCAGTCTAGAAATGTGTTGTTTTCAGATCCTCAACACCGACTGTGTGTCTACCACCATATTCCCACTCTCGTCTCGGCAGGCTTCCGTTTTAGCCTTGTAACCCTGGGTAGATTGCTTCACCCTTCGGTAGAACTTTTGAACGTCCCCCCTGCTGCTACAGTCCTCAATAGACTCGACCGCCCGCTTCGCATGCTCTCTCTTTTTCCTTCTGAGAAGTTGGCGTTCCTCCTTTCGTTTTTGCCCGTAGAGGTCACGGGCTGCCCTCTCAGCAGCTCTGGTTCTAGTTTGCAGCATTGACTGGTAGGCCTCGTTCTTGGCTTGGTCCGCAAAGGTCTTAGTGATCTCTTGCGATTTTAACTATGCGACATCAAATCTTTTCACAGCATCTGTTCGGTGTTGTGGCATCATAGATATCCGCATACGTAGTTGAGCTACAACCAAGTAATGGTCCGAGTCAATGTTGGCCCCTGGGAACGTTCGGACATCCAGGACACTGGAAGCATGTCTGGCGTCTATCACAATATGATCAATCTGGTTGATGGTTCGTTGATCTGGAGACCGCCAGGTACCTTTGTGTATATTGAGGTGTGGGAATCGAGTGCTAGCTATGATGGCATTCCACCCCGCCGCAAAGTCAATCAGCCTGAGTCCGTTACCGGAAGTGTTGTCGTGCAGGCTGTGTCCTCCGACTATCGAACCAAAGATGCCCTTCATTCCAATTTTGGCGTTGAAGTCGCCAAGAATCATCTTGACGTCGTACTAAAATGAGTTTGGCTGAGATCGTAGAAGTCTTCCTTGGTGGAGTCATCTTTGTCTTCCGTTGGGGCGTGGGCACAGATCAACGTAATGTTTTTGAATTTAGCTTTGATGCGGATTGTGGCCAGGTGCTCGTTTGCATTTCTAAAGCCCAAGACTTCTTGCCTAGGTCTTCCCCTTACCACAAAACCACAGCCAAAGAGCCTATGACCCTACTCCTTGCACCACTCGCCGAAGTAGATGTCACACGACTTCATCCTTCGTATGCCCTCTCCATCCCATCGCACTTCCTGAATGGCTGTTATATCAGCCTTTAGCCTATCCAGGTTCTCCACTAATTGTTCGGCTGCACGTGGTCTGTTTAAGGTCCGGACATTCCACGTGCAGATCCAAAATTCATTGTCCTTGTTTCGTTTGCTGGGGTCGTCAACATTAAAATCATCCATATCCGAGGCTTGTTGTTGTTTCGGAATCGTTGTTGTTTTCCGTGGTAGGGAAGTTACCCCGACGCACAACCCCCGACCTGGTGGACCAGACCCTTAATATAACTCCAAGGGTAGGGAGCCGGTAAACCGCTCCTTACAGGCCTGAGCTACGAATATGTCGTAGTAGCCCATATAAGGTGTTCACTAAGTAGTTCAACCTAACTGGAACTGTAGACGCCACCGTTGATTCCATCTGGGGAATTCTTCCGCTGCCGCCTGGATAAAGGAGAAGTGCCTTAGGGGGAACACTCCTCTCCCCCTCTCTCGTTTCGCAACAGAAACCTTTGTCCGTGCTGTATCTGATATCAACCTGCAGCGAACGATCCGAACTGCTGGAAAACGCACACTTCCTGAGGCATTAGCGTTCGCCCTGACTATGGAAGCAGCAGAACAGGCTTCTCAAGGAGTCCATCGAGTATGAGAGCTAGAAATTGAGGAGTGTTCATGCCAGAGAACAGCACTGCAAAGGAACCAGTGAAATGAACCTACTCGATGCTGGAATTGTAACAAGACTGGAAACCTCCAACGCCAGTGTAGATTCCCACCTAGAAGACCTGAATGTTGGAATAGTAACAAGATCGGGCACCTTCAACGCCAGTGCAGACAGCCACCTACAAGATCTGCATGTTGCAATTGCAACAAGACTGGACATCTCCAACGCCAGTGCAGGTTGCCACCAAGAAGACCATGGAAATCCGACTACAAGCACTGCACTCGTGAAGAAGAAAAGGAGGTTGTTGCTATCCAGAGATTAAAAGCGGATTCCACTGACGAATGGAGTAAAGAGGAAGTAATAACTGCCCAACAAGATGACTCCAGATCTGGATTGTATCCATACCATACATATCAGGGAAAGGGTGATAAGCGACATTCCAAAGAAAGCTACATAGTTGGAAAGCACGGTTTTCAAGTGTCCATGGATTTCAGCAATTTCAGACCAGATAGAAGGTAAGCACGATGAAAGTGAAGATGATCATGGTTACATAAGTCGTCAGTTTGTGCGAATCAAAACTCCACCAAAGGCTTTGAAGAACAACGAAAGAATAGTGCAGATTCAACATACTGGCCCCGTGAAATTTAGCGATAGTGAAAGAAGAGAAGAAAGGCTGGGCGGCATTCGGAAAAGGACAAGAGCAAATAGAAAACTAACAAGTGATCGAAAACACGATACGACACAAAAGCAACAACAAACGGATTCCAAGCGGGAGAACTTGTGTGGTCTTATAATCCCCACCGTCAGAAGGGACTTTCACCGAAACTTCAACAAAATTGGGAAGGCCCGTATACGGTTGTAACTAAAATAAACGATGTCGTCTATCGCATTCAGAGAGGACTAAGAGGTAAAATGAAAGTAGTTCACAGTGACCGTTTACACCGTTATAATGGTGAAGGATGTGATAGATTTGCGCGTGACGATCAATCTTAAGGAGGGGGCAGTGTAACGACTCTCACATTTGTACTATAACGACTCTCAAATGAACTATAACCACTCACGAATAAAAGATACACCGAATTTCGAATTAGACAGGACACAAACCAACCTACGGAGAGCTTTGGTTAGCTTTCGAACTTCCAATACAAAACGTCAAATCGAAAGCTTTGGAAAGGGAAATTAATGAAAATTTCCCCTATGGAAAGCTCTGGAAGCAAATACTAGAACCTTCCAGCTCTTTCGGGAACCTCGTGAAAAGTATAAAAGCACATGTCTGACCGGCAGAGGACGCAGTTTATTTTCAATCGTGAATGAGTAAAGTTGGTTGTAATAAAAGTCAAGTGAATTAATTTCAGTGGTGAACAATAAATTGTGTTTTAGTAAGAAAAGTAAAGTGTTTTATTTTGTAAAGTAAATAAGTGGAGAATTGAAATAAAGTGAATTAATTTTTATAAACAAACCTTAGGAAATATTACAATATTATCAATCCTCGGATCAGAAATGTTGTTATTATTTCTATATGCTTCTTTGCACAGTTTGTCTTTTCAAGGGTGTTTATTTCACTCATTATTTCGGAAATCCAAGTTTCCACTAGCCATACTTCATGCTGTCCTTGTGAGAAACCGTCTTCGAAAAGAGCTTGAAGAGTTTTTACAATTCTTTCGAAAAAGATGGAAGGAACATTTAACTTTCCAAACTCCGAACTTGTGGAAATTTATTCGTAGGCTCTTAGTTTAATTAACAAAGTTTGCTGACATACTTTGCTAGCTTCATCCTCGGCGATCATTAATTGATAGCAAGTCTCACACTTCAGTTTTTTTTTTAAGTTTGGCTGCCGCAAAGAAAGCGTAATAAGCAGCCACTGCTTTTTGCAGTTTATCCGAAAATATATCTATTTCCCTGACATTTGGATCTAAGTCCATTTCTTCTTCATCATTGTAGTCTTCATCATCACTTAAATTATCTTCTATGGTATACACTAATTTCTTCATCAAAATGTTGTCTTCGATTGGTTCTTCTATCTCGAAATCCCTATCCTCGTTTTCTGACTGAATTTCTATTTCTACTTCGTAGTCCGCACCCTGGAGAAGTGGTTCTGCCCCATCATCTTCGTAACCGGATTGTTCATTGGACCTTCAATTCTGGAAGATGATTTGCTTGAGATTTCTAATAAACCTACAGGCCGAAGGAGATTTTTCATATGAACCTCAATTGTTCCGTACCATAGAAAATAAGTTTTCAACTACATCAGTTTTTAGATGTCCGAGCAGGAAATAGCTTTGTTCTTCACTTTTGAAGAATTCCCACATTTGTATGATACCCAACAGCGTTTGCTGCAATCCCTTAAAACAAGGAGGGATTTTATGAGAACTACTTTATCTACACGTGGATACCAAGTCCGTTGCTTTTTTTAAATTCGTCCAATGTGTCCGTTGTTGTTGATAAAACCTGCTAAAATAACGCTGGCTAGTGTTCAAAATATCAAATAGATCGTTTAGTTTTTTTTAACAAAGATCTGACTTTTCAAGTCTTCTTCAAAAATACTTTCTATTAACTCGCCAGTCAACTACATGGTCACCTACATGGATTGTATATTTTAAGAGTGTATTTCTTATATTTATTATTCCTTTGATTTTCTATTTCCACATATGGGTTTTGCTCACAGAATAGGGGTGGTCTAAGATGTTTGTACGCTGAGACATTGTTGGAACCTTGGTCACAACTCACTGCAACAACCGTCAGTCCACATATGATTACACCTGTGATTATAATGACTTTCATCTAGGAAAGCATTTCCCCATTTGGACTACCTACATAATAAGCAACGGTTTGCTACCAATTTGTATTCAAGCCTCTAAGAGTAAACGCCATTACCTTAGAGGCTATTATGTTTTGCCTTCCAAACTCCCCAGTCAGTATAACCATAAATAATATCATCTGTGATATGCTACTCTAACTCTTTTCGTATACTCATTTCGTCGAAAACCAGTATACTCTTCCTGTCCACGGCCGACATGGATTTTGCCCTATCAGTTAGCATATCAGTGATGGGTTTGCTAAGACCCGCTGCTAGCCGTATTTCTGAATGCCATCAGTAAATTGTACTTACCGATAGCATATTATATCCTATATTAATCAGAAATGAATAGCACGATGGGATTTGAAAAAAAAATTTCAGAAACAAATCTTTTTCTTTGGGTCCCCAGGGTGTATTCGCCATGTGGAACACCTTGAATGAATATTCGCACCTCTTCCGAGGACCCTTCCATTTGTAAGTCTAAATTTCTTTAAATCTATACTCTCGGTTTCTCTTGAGCTTTAGAGGTGTCGAAAAATATAACAGGGAATAACGCTCGCCCGATTTATTTTTCGGGCTGCCTTATAGGAACGCAACTTTGGGGATGGAAACTGCGAAGGTGAAATTGGTGCGGTAGAACAAACATCTCTTAAGGAATAATCTTTGGTATTTGTTTTGGAAGCGTATGCAGCCAAGTTTATACGTTTTAAAGTTGGACTGGGAGGCATGGGTGAAGGTAAAAGTGGTGCTTGACGTAAAGGTGGAAGTGAGGGTAAAGGTGCAAGTGGTCGAGGCCGTGGAGCTGGAGGTGGAGGTAGATTTGGCCTTGGAGGCACGGAACTAACGATTTGTGATGTGACCGTAGAAGACACCCTCTACTTCGGTGGCTTCCATGCCCCCATCTCTGGAAGACATAAAGAGTCAACCATACTATCAGAGCAATTGCAAATAGATGCAGATGACTTTGGGAGTGCATTGCGAGTAAGAACTTTGCGAGCGCATCTCACAATAATGTCCTTATCATAGAAGTGCCTTTCACACATGCTTTGTTTATCCTCATTTAGTGAAACACTTCCATGCTTAATAGAAACTTCTCTTCTGTGATCTTTTGGAAGTCCAAAAAATGAAATAGAACCTAGTCGTCTTTGCATCTCACCTTGTTTATAAATTTACGTGCGTAAATTTATGGAAATAGATATGAAAATGGTTAGCTATTTAAGTAAATAAAGAAAGTTATGAGAATGGTAATGAAGTAGAAAAATAGTTCTTAAGAAGTGGGTACGTAGATTAATTACTAAACAGGTAATTATGAAAGAAAGTAAGTGGGTAAATAGGTAATTGAGAAAACTTGCTATATAGTACCTGTATCGCAAGTAAAAAGTAGAAAGTATATGAAAGGTGTATGTCAAAGAATGTTTGAATACAAAAATTAGCAAATTAACTATGTAATAAGAGAAGCAGGTACATAAGTAAGTAAAAAAAGGTATTAAATTTAAGAAGCTAAATCGGTTAGTAAACTGGTAATTCAAAAATTTAAGTTACTAAATTTATTAGTGTGTAAGTAGGCAAGCTATATATGAATGTATAATAAATAAATAAGTGAAATATGTAGTAAGTAAACAATCTAAGTAAATAAAGCAAATCAAAAAGTAACTAAGTAATAAAAAAAGGTAAGCAGTTAATAAATACTAATAATAAAAAAGCAGTTATCTACTAAAAATAAATCATTTAGAGAATTAGTAAGTACAAATAATATGTATGCAAAGATAGTTTAAACAATAATAAACAACAAAATAAGCAAGAGAGTTAATTACTAAATAAGTTATAAGCTATATAGGAAAAGAAATTGAATAAGTTAACTACTCTCTACTACTGATTTAACTACTTTTAAAGATGGTAAGTAAATAAATAAGTCAATTAGTTAGAAAGCTAATTGATAAGTAAAGAAATTAAGCATTTAAATAAATAATTAAAAGAGTATAAGTTAATGAATAATTGAAAAAGTAAACGAGGTTAGTTATTAAATAAGAAAACCAGTTAGTAAGTATGTTAAAAGGTAAGAAACCAAAAATATATGTAAGTTAGCAAATAAGTAAGTAAATGAATAATTTCAAAAGTATGCGAGAAAACCAACTAGTATAACTCAGTAAATTATTAAGTAAAAAACAAGCAAGAATATAAATAGTTAAATA
This sequence comes from Dasysyrphus albostriatus, assembly GCA_946251815.1. NCBI lineage: Eukaryota > Metazoa > Arthropoda > Insecta > Diptera > Syrphidae > Dasysyrphus > Dasysyrphus albostriatus. Next base: position 63,920,675 of record OX276338.1, read on the forward strand.
TTGAAAAATAAGCGCTTTATAAAAACGTTTATTAAGGAAGCAATTTCTAGATATATAAATATTTAGTTAGATATTTTTAGCTTTAAAAAAAAAACGCCCTAATACTCCCAATTGATCTAAAAATTCTTGAAAAAAGTTTAAAATTTGAAACATCCTGTAAATGAAAATTTGAAAAAGTTTGAAATTAACAAAATTACCTCACTTTTAAATCAATAAAGAAAAGAAAAATAAATTCTTGCACTAACTTTTGAACATTATTTAAAAAACACTTCTTATTGCATTAAAACATCCTGTGAATTAAAAAAATCCGAAATTAAATTATTAAAAAACACATAAAACCCAAAAAATTAAGTTTCTTTAACAATTTTTTGCCTTGTATTTTATATTTATATTACTAACAATGGTCAGACAACAAAAAAACCCTCTACGGAATAATACTACTAAAAACTAAATTCCTGTATCAAAGATTTAAATTAAAAAAGGACAAAATTAACAAAAAACTAACTTTAAATATAACTATTTAATTAAACTATCAGCGAATCACTACCACACAATGGTCAGAAAATAATTCATTAAAAAAAGAGAACCCTTTAAAACACTGTGGCAGAAATTTGATTTTCACACACTTTTTAATATTTTTAAACTTTATTCAAATTAATTAGTATCACTATAAGCTTTTATGTAGGTAGGTATATTGAAATATATTTATTCTGAAAATAAAAGACTAAAATAATATTAAATTTCAAAGCACAGCACAGAATTTTAGCAAACGAGACCGACACTAAAACTGATTCGGGAAAAGGCGCGAAAGGTTGCTTGCGGCAAAATGTTTGCCCTTGCATATAAATATATTTATTATTTCATTCACACACGCCACTAACCCACAAACCTATATTTTTGCCAATGTCAGAGAAATAACCGTAAGATTTCTACTACGAAAATCAGACGTTTTCACCTTCTTTAATTTCAGTTTTGTCTTTCATTCTCAACAAAATTATTCTTTTTTTTCTCTTCTTCAAACTCCTACAAATTTAGAATACAGCATTCTCGTTCTACTAATATTGGTACTTCTTTCATCATATGCATATTCTCAAGTCTTCACTCATATTTCTAACTTTCGAACTCTTAGTTGTCTTAATGTCTAACCCTGCGGCCACACGAGCCAGTACTGGCTAGACAATTGGCTACATACATTGACTGTCAAATTCCTATTCGTGTATTTGCTGTGACGTAGGCGGCATGCTGTACTGGCTTCTATACTGGCCAGAGTTCGGATGTTACTCCAAGTGGAATAAATCTACTCCGAATTCAGGGAAAATAATATAACTGCTACGATATTCCATTCTTTCAAAATTAAATGAACTAAAAACACACTAATGCTATTTGACAAAACTAGCAAAGGAACAGAGCGTTGCAAATGTTTTGCATCGCTTATTTGCCGAGATTTAGCTAATTCGAAACCGCAGGGAGTGCGTGAGATGAGTCACTTTTCGCCAAAAATCGATTTAGCTAGTAAAAATGAATAAGTGGGCTAGTTAAATGAAATGTCAGATTAGTCGTCAGATATTTCAGCACTTACACTTTTGAATAAGTGTTTGTGCTTTTTCTCAAGAACTTTTACCACACCTATTCATGCCTATTCATGGATAGAAAATGAACAAAAAACAACGTATGTAGATAAAAACAACCATCCTTTTACTGCCTTTTTTTGATATATTTTACTTTTATTATCATATGTGAATTAAAAAAAAATTATATTATATTCACTTTGTCACTATTAACATTTTATTTCTCAAGGATGAAAACTCACATTAAACTTTAATTACGGCAAACAAAATCACTGAATTCAAAGATACTCCACTATTAAGATTCCATAATGTTTACATTGTTTTATTTGTTATTTCTTTTCGCGTCCATTATTAATGATGTAAAGCAGAACATCAAACGTAATGAGAGTGACAAAGATGTACAATTGGTTTCTTTTATATTTAGTCTTTTTTCATGCTCGAAACTAAACTTTTTAAGCTATAGCTTTTTTTAACCACTTTGAAAAATTCGATTTTGAAAATAAACTTTATCCAGGCTATGGCGAGACCAAAGCGAGATAATGACAAAATATGGCTAAAAACCACGTGTAAATGTCATGGCGAGACCAAAGCGAGATTATAGCGAGACAACCACGACATAGATTCCCGTGTAAATGGGCATGGCGAGACCACAGGGAGATGAGCTTAGTGACCACGATACCGGAAACTACTTTTGGACGACCATGGCGAGAGACATGAGCCATAACACATTTTTGGTTAAACTCGGTTGAAAAACTTTCGGTTTGATATCACTACTTGAAATTGAAGTGTGAAGAAAAAATTAATAGTATGAAATTCAGTCTGAATCTGGATTTAACAACTTAAAGTGACCTCCGGATTGCAGTTTAAATCCAATTGGATTAATCAGATTAAACGAGTGAATAATATGGGCGTTAGCGAATTTATAAATCTTTGAGTTCTCCAGGACCGGACATTATGGACTCCCCAATTCTTATTTTTTTGATATTTTGTGAAATAAAATGTGAGTCAATTTTAGTTTTAGTCCTATTTTTCCAAATCTGCTCCGAAAAAGTACTGCCGAACCCTGTTATTGGCTGCTCTACTGGCTTCCCAACTGGCTACGAAAAAAGCAAGCCAGTTGACGAGCCAGTTGCTCAGGCTTGTATGTGTTAGTAAAAAAATATGAGTGTATTGCGACTGGCTAGCCAGTACTGGCTCATGTGGCCTCAGGGTAAGAGATGTATAGATTACATATATATATATCGGGTTTTTCAATAAGAGCGCTACAAAAGTTTTTTTAAATAAAACAAAAACGGTTTTGGATATCAATGAAATTCTTTATTCCTGTGAAAGTACGTTTGATGCAATTATGTATGAAATTCAATTTCTTTTGCATGGCCACCACGGGCACGCTTGCAGAAGTCCAGAGGCTGAACCCAATTTTCGACCGTTTTCAAGCATAAATCGGCCGATACTGCTGCAATTTCACGTTCGATATTCGTACGAAGTTCATCAATCGTCGCTGGCTTGTTGGCATAGACCATAGACTTGACGTAGCCCCACAGGAAATAGTCTAACGGTATCAAATCGCAAGACCGAGGCGGCCAAGCGACTGGACCATTTCGTGAGATAACACGTTGTCCAAACTTGGTTTCCAATAAATTGATTGTGACATTCGCTGTGTGGCTTGTGGCGCCGTCCTGTTGGAAGCACATATCCTCCAAGTCCATATCATCCAATTGGGGCCCAAAATATTCATTTCATTTTATTTATTTCATCAAACAAAGTTATAATACTCTAGTGATTACTTGATACATTTTAATATAAAACATTATACATAATCAAAAATATTTAAAATTAACGAAAGATTTCTTTTAAATAAATATCTACTAAGATTGAAGTCAATCATATCAAAAACAGTATTTGTTTCTCTTAAACACCTAGATATAGGTTCATTGGCGGCATAAACAGTTCTGTGGTATGGAACATTAAAAAACAACCGGTTTCTAAGCATTCTCGAAGGAACATTGATCCCAATTAAGGCTAAAATATGAGAACAATCAATATGGTCTGTTAATATATCTCGAATGAACATAATCGCTGTGAACTGTGAACTATTAGGTTATCATTGAACGGTAGCGATCCCCATTCACAGTAACTTGCTGGTCTTGATCATCACGGAAGAAGTACGGCCCAATGACGCCGCCGGCCCATAAACCACACCAAACCGTAACTATTTCGGGATGCAATGATGACTCATGGAGTACGTGTGGATTGCTGCGTGATCAATACCACATATTTTGTTTATTGACGAAGCCATTCAGCCAGAAATAAGCCTCATCGCTAAGATGATTTTTCGATGAAAATCCGAATCATTTTCAAGTTGTTGCTCAGCCTAATTCACGAACATACGATGCTTCTGGTGGTCAAGCGGCGTCAGTTCTTGCGCCAATTTAATCTTGTAAGGATGTAGGTCAAGATCTTTTCGCAAAATTCGCCACAACGACGTCACAGAGATGCCCGACGCTTGAGAATGACGTGTGAGAGACACATTTGTGTCTCTATCTCACTGGCACGGGAATATTTTGTACTGTGCCTGTGGATTCAAATTTTTCCACTAGACGCTCAATTGTTCAATTGTAAATAGTTCTTTTAGGTTAAGATACATTATGAGTTTCGGATAGAAGATTGTGAAAAACAATTTACGTGAGAGAGATGATAAACAGATACATCGAATGTTATACTTTTATATGAATGAATTTTGAGTATAAAAGTATTTGATAGGAGATAAAACTAAATGAAATCTTAACATGTTTTTATGGCTTAATTTTAAACTTTTTTCATTTTGTAAGATCCTTTACTTTTCTTCTTTTTTTTAACTTATTGATAATTCTTCTTTAATTATTGCTTATTTATATTTGCAACGATTTTAGTCAATTTCAAAAATATAAAAACAAAACAATATTTAGTTATGATTAATGAAGTAGTTAAGAGCTTGTCAATTTTGGTAATTAATCATTTAAAAAGTAATAAAAATTAACTGGAAAATAATAAGGGTAGTCATGCAACGTCGTAAATTTACAAATTGTCTTGTGTTGTGTTAACAATGTACAAGTTTACGCAAAGTTTGCATGAACGACCTTTTATAAACATTTGGTAAAATGCTACGTAGTTCAATCAGAGTAAGAGTCACAATGACGTTTGGATAAGTTTAACCAGTTTGGTTAATCTTACGCAACAAAATCCTTTGATGAGTTTCACCAAATTGTGTAAATCATTTCCCATACAAAATTTGACAGTTCATTAACCAAAAGATAAACTTAACCAATTTGTAAACTTATCTAGGGTTTTACGAAGTTGCATGAATACCCTTAATATAAAAGAGTTAGTAAAGTTAGAGAGGAAATAAATGAAAATAACATAAAAGGCATAAAGTTCTGCCTAAATAAATAATGGTAAACATATATAATATGCAAGGAAATAAGAGAATGTATAGTGAATTACCCGAGGAAATAAGGCGGATGTTAATAGAATAGATATTCAGCCGTGATTTTGGCCAGGAAGGGCCTTGGAATACAATGATAGAGGTGATTCAACAGTAGTTAAATTTAGATCCAACGAGGACATGTTAAGTACGGCAGAGGTACGGCAGAGGTCCCCCTCTGAGTGGAGACGATCTCTCTAACGAGATCATTGTTCGAGAAAGAAAATCTAGAGAAAGTTTTTCAGTAAATACATCATATGTGACATTCGAGTAGCTTTTAGATAAAGTTTGAAAATTTTTCCCCCAACAATAGCGGAGTATTTTCCTTTCAAATATTTCGATTTCAAGGGCCACTGAAGGAGAGATGACGAACCAGACAGGGAAAGCATAAGTTATTATGGGACGAATGAGAGTTTTATAAAACAGCAATCTAGAGTTTTTACTAAATGCTTTGTGTCTAAGGTAAGATGTGGGCATTAGCAGTCTTACGGGCTTTGCAACAAGCGGCTCTAGCATGTCTATTGTAACGACTATCACATTTGTACTATAACGACTCTGGAATGAACTTTAACCACTCTCGAATAAAAGAAACACCGAAATTCGGATTAGACGGGGCACAAACCAACCTACGGAGAGCTTCGGTGAACTTTCGAACTTCCAATACTAAACGTCAAATCGAAAGATTTGGAAAGGGAAATTTATGGGAAATTTCCCCTATGGAAAGCTCTGGAAGCAACCTTCCAGCTTTTTCGGGAACCTTGTGAAAAGTATAAAAGCACATGTCTGACCGCCAGAGGCGGCCGTTTATTTTTAATCGCGAATGAGTAAAATTGATTGTAATAAAAGTAAAGTTGGTGAATTAATTTCAGTGGTGAACAATAAATTGTTTTATAATAAGAAAAGTGAAGTGTTTTATTTTGTAAAGTAAATAAGTGGAGAACTTTAATTAAGTGAATACGTTTTATTAACGAACTTGAGAAAATATTATAATATTAAATTTTAATAACTTGTTGAAATGTACCCCAAGGTCCGTTTAATCTAAGCAATAGATTTTTGCTTTCCAAGACCATGCTAGAAGGGTGTTCCCCACTCGCATTTCGGAATCAAATCATTTCTGATTTGGGAATATTTATTGTGAAAGTTTTGTAAAAATCGGTTATAATGTTAATATGTTTTTGAGGAAAGTTGGTAGCTGCAAGGGGAGAGCTATTGCTAGAATACACAATGGTGTCATCTGCGTAAAGAAGACTGGAAGACTGATAATTCTGCTCTGAGAGAGTGTGAGGGAAATCATGGAGGAACAGATTATAGAGATGGGGGCCCAAAATCGATCCTTGGGAGACCCCTATCACTCGCACATGTGTTGGACTTGGTGGCTTGTATTTGCATGAAGAACTTCCTATCTTGAAGAAAGCTTTTAAGGAGGTGGACGATATGAGGCGGGAAGTTAAGGTTGGCAATTTTTGAAAGTAAACCTACTTTCCAGACACTAGCGAATGCTTTCTCCAAGTCCAGCGAACAAAAAACCGTGCAGTGCCTTTCTCTAAGACTAAGTGTGACATCGTTATGTAATTTTAAAAGGGATTGGACAGTGGAATGACCACTGCGAAAACCGAACTGGTAATCGGTAAGAGGTTCAATAGGATTCTCGGTAGGAGAGTTAAGGTTGTTAAGAATTATTCTTTCCAGTATTTTGCCAACATTCGAGAGAAGCGAGATAGGGCTGAAGTTGTTGATTTCATAGTCGTTGTTTTTCTTTTGTAAAGGCAAAAATTTGGCAATCTTCCATGAAGACGGGAAAAAAACCATTACTTATGCAGTTGTTTAATAGGATAGTGAGAAACTCAATAGCAAGAAGAAACCTTATGCACATCTGTAAAGATATGTGAAGAAGAAGGGCTTATAGCTGGGTTATCCTCACAAAAGATAAAAAATTTCTGGGGCCTCCAGAGGCTTATATTATTGGCAGTAGCTATAGCCTCCTCCGTGACTAGAGAATTGTGAGAGGGAATAGTGTTTGAGTAAGTGAGTTTGAAGTGCTCTTTGAAAGCTTCAGCAATATTTATTTCATTATTAATCTCAGTGTTGTTAACAACCAATTTTCCACAGGAGAATATATTTTTTTTACCAACAAGTCTAAAGAATTCCTTCAAAGCTTGTGGTCCGGATTTGATTTTCCATAAGCTGTCACTTAGTTGTTTGTTTAGCCACAAGGAAACTTTTTCGTGTATAATTTTATTAAGGAGAGAGATTCTGTTCGATAGATCTTTATATTGGATGCAGATTCTATTAAAGTTGTTATGGTAAATATGTTTGAGGGCCAAGAATGTTTAATTGTTATTTGTTATTGATATTATTGAATGTTATATTTTTTGGAGGAAAAGGAAATGCTTGCCGAGTGAGTATCAAGACAGCTAAGGAGAGCTACAATAAATGTTTTAATGTCCTGATAGGAAAGACAGTGAGAAATAGGGGGACAAGGAGTTCTCTAAAGGATTCTCAATTAGTATTTTTTAAGAATTTCCCCCACTAAGGGGAAAAAGAAGAGGAATGTCCTTATCTACAAGGGTTAAATCCGAGAGAAGAGGAAAATGTTCTGTGAAGGAATGAAGCATGGTCAGAGCAAAGTTTTTGTTTCAATGATTTAATAAATGATTAGAAATAAGGAAATGATCAAGATATGAGGACCTCATATGGAGAGTGGGAGTAGGAGAAGATATAAGTCCTATAGTAGGATTAGAGATACGGAGACAATCAACAATTGACTTACCGTTACCATTGGTAGTAGAATCACCCAAATTAGGGCTCCTAGCATTTAAATCCCCCAGGATAGCCGCATCATTTAAGAGAGATGAGGTCGGACAGTTTGTAGGAAAATACATAGTATTCGTTCAGTTACATCGTATTTACAGATGTTCGGGCAGAGGAACAGTCAAGGATAACAAAACTGCTAAGAGTAGGAATTAAGAAGTTCATATTGAATATTGTTATTAATGATCACGGCAACGCCTTGAGATTTATCTTCCCTAAGGATGTTATAGGAATCTTAGAAAACTTTGTGTTTATAGTTCAAGTGCGTTTCCTGAATAAACGCAATTGAAATGTTATTTGCCAGAAGAAGTTTTTAGAGTTCTAGTCTTCGGGCATATGCCATCAAGAACAAAATGTTGAAGGTCAGTATTTTTAAATTTATGGCTTCGAGGAAACAAGAAGTTGATTAACCAGGTCAAGGTAAGCAAGTTTCTTATTTACTGTAGAAGTAAAGCTGTTGATATTTGACATAAAGTCTTCAATTTTTTTAACCAAGGTTCCAATTTCAATACCAAAGAGGTCCTTAGAAAGATTCATGAATTGATGAATGACATTGTTATTTTGGGAGCTCGATTGCGAGAAAGCAATCTTGGGCTTGGACGCCTTAAATATAGGAGTAGAGTCGATGAAGTGACTGGCATAAGAAATACCAGGCAAAAATTCACTGTTTGAAGCCACTTTAGGGACCGGATTATTGTTTCTTTTGATCTTTGCATCAAGCACAACAGTTTTAGATTTAAAAATTATGCTTCTTAGCACAATTTTTGGCCAGATGATCAAATTGTTGGCACCGCCTGCACTGTAGAGCACCACAATTTCCTCTGGGGTTTTCCCATTTGATTAAATAAAAATTTGATTGTGTTAACCGCACTGGCACCCGAGCCGGGAAGCAGCCGAACCAAAAAAAGATTATAGTTAATTTTGAGTTGTCTCGAGAGGATGGTTTCAAATTTGGAAACCTAATCCACACCAGGAGCTCGAAGTTTGAGTTCATCGAGAATTTCGTTCTCCAGGTAATCAGACGTCAGGCCCCTGAGAACCAGTTTTTTTCCTTAGGAGTGAAGGATTAGGCCTGAATATCCTCGTTGGATCTTAATACAGACAGTGATTCCTTATGAGTAATTGGGTTATCCAGTGACGTTTATTCGAAGGTGCGCAGGTGTTCTCCGCACACCCAACCAAAACCTTAATTTCCATGCATGCCAAAATTCCTCAACCTTACTTATCTTTCTTTTCAATATTTCACCTGTATCAATATCCCAAACAAAAATATACACACCAATTTAAAACAAACTACCTATACCTACCAGTAAAAGTAAGCAAAAAAAACATCATGGGTGTTTTCAAAATTAAGAGCACCAAAAGCAAAATTCATACACAAAAGAATCTAAAACAAAAACAACACGAAGTTTGTTCTCCCCCTACCCTTATTAATTTATATGACTTGGTGTTCAACTTCATGAAACGCACATCCGTTCTTCATTCGGCAACTCAAAGCTGGTACATTTCCTCTCAAGGAAACGAAAAATTCACCCATCAGGGTGTTCTACTAACTTTAGCGCACCGAGGCTTTGTATATAAACTTTATAAAACTTTAAGAACTTTATATATCATGAACATCGCTGATTTAGCGTCACGTACCGGTCAAACAGCTTGCCTACTCTCAACACAAAATGTTGAGGGGAACATTTGGATGTTTTTTTTCAATTCTTCGTCTTCTACTTTTATGCAGAGAATATCAATTACCAAGAAGCCAATCCTTGGCTGTCATCCGGCTTTGCCTACAAACTGAAACACGCACACATAGACAGTTGGGCTAAGTCCACCACTAGGTTTTTGCACACATTGACAGTTGGCATCGACCCACCACTGATTTATTCGCACACATAGACAGTTGGCATCAACCCACCACGAATATGTCGGTTATTTTTGAAAATCTTCAGTTATTTTCAAATTCACTTCGGCTGCAATGGGCTTGTTCAAAAAGTATAAAAAAGGGAGAAATTATATATCAAGTGCTCACCGGACCTTATGAGAATAAGTTGTGGTTTTTTTTTAAATGTAAATTGTAGTCGCCTTTTACTACTTCCCGCCTGTCTGGAAAATAAATATCTTTAATTACTTTCTTTTCGATAAACAATTTCAGCCGAATTTATTAGATTTTCTTAAAATACCTCTTAGAGGTCATTTAGTTAAGTTTGCTTAAATATTTAAGTTGCCTTTAAATAACGTTACTTAAATTCTTATCTATAATCGATTTTCTTTTGGTACTTAACTAAACGACCGTTGTGTCACGTAACGTGAAAGAATCTAAAAATCTAGTACAAACAAAACGAAATACTACTACATTTCTTATATGACAGCTGTTTCCTGACAGTTTGATTTTTGTAAATAAACAAAAAATTGAAAAATTGTGAACAAAGTTGACAAAGGAGCCATGGAACCCGCAACTAAGAGGAAGAGGTCTGGAAATTGGGATTCTTCTGACAAGGTAACGTAATATATTAAAATATACCATATCTTACTATAAAAAAATAATCATTTCCATGCATAGATTCTCCTCCAACAGCTAATAGAAGAAAAAATTTGGATAATCGAAGACAAGAATGTGGACACAAATACTTCGAAGGCTAAGCGGGAAGCATGGCAGGAAATTCTAAACTCGTATGTTTGTTTCTTAAATCAAAAATCCAAAATTTCTTAATTTTTATATTCCAGATTTAACAAATGTAGCTATAATCAGAGAGACGTATCCCAAATCCAAACCCAATGGCGCAACACCAAAATGAAGGCGAAACAGCGAGTATCCACTTATAGGAGAGAACGAGAGGCCACTGGAGGTGGTCCGCCTCCTAAACCACCAAGTCCCAAAGATGAACATTTGATGTCACTGATTCCCAACGAATTTGCTACCGACAAGAATCAGTTCGACTGTGATGAAACAATTCCGTGGCAAGATGGAAACAAAAAAAATGAAACGGAATATGTCGATGACGATGTTGAATTTCTAATTAAGAGCCTGGAGGACAAAGATACTTGGGTTCCTCCAAAACATAACAATGAGACTGATGACATAACATAACATGATGACAACATAACCCCTGAAAATAAAGTGTTCGTCAAGGAAATTATTCACGAAACCTTCGGACCACCAGCCATCATAAAGGGTGTCCAAACATACATGTGATCAATCAAATAAGTTGATCCTTTTGAAAGCTGAGGAACAAGTCAATTTAGAATGGACACCACAATGTCGACGCACTGGACTGCTTGCGCGTAAAATCGGTAAATATCCACTTTGGTTGAAGAATAGCAAACGGATAATAACAACTCTGCTGCATATAGTCGATATACTTATTATAAAATATATACCACCAGAAGAATTTCAACCAACTCAAAAACCTGCAGTCACTAACATATGAAAGTTCGGTTGCTTGCTCGTGGGCGCCGAAAGTGTGGATCCTTCATTACTTACCAAAAAATACTTCGGACTATTTCACATGGGTAATCGGTACAAAAAAATTAAAGGTCTCAAACTCTGGCGCATCAACACCAAATAAAATGTCATATGGGTGCAAAGAAGTGCTGTTCCTGGTGTAACTAATGCTCTTGTTTATATTTACGATACCATTTTGCCAAGTAGAAAACCAGAAGGCAATGGTGCACCTGTGCCAACAAATTTAAACTTTGAAAATGAAGGATTGCCTGAAGATATTTGGTTCGAAGACGTGCATTGCTTTAAAGATACTACAATAACATATGAAGTTGAGGAGAAAAAAGAAAAAAATTGATATAGTTGTAAAGAAATGAACGAAATTCTGAGTGATTGAAGACATTTTATGGATTATTATTCTTATTTTATTTTAATTGTGGATGAACATTAACTAACAATTACAAATTACAATTGTTTGTGTACAATTTCACACCGAATTGTTTGTATTTAGCCGAAGTAAAATTCTCAAAACAATTTTTCAGTTTCCAATAAAAAAACAGATGTCAAAAACAAATAAATCTCACCGCGTTACATTGTTGTTGCAATTCACATCTATTCATCGACACGAAGTGAAATTACAAATACAACAATGTAAACAAATGGGTTTTGGAGGGTGAAACGTACGAAAGATTGGCTTCTTGGTAATTGATATTCTCTGGTTGGCGGTTGTTTTTTTTTTTATTTTAAGCTATCCCTAGTCCTTTTTTGTGCAGGTGCGTGTGTACACTTGCAGGAATACCTTTATTATTGTTCTCCTCGAAATAATGGCAAGAGTTTTCATTTTTGTTAATACATATAAAATTTAAAGGATTTCTGTTCAGAATGAGCTGATATGAATGTATGTTGGTAGGTAACTAGTATATTGTAAGGTTGTTTTGAAAAATTTCTCAGTTTTGATTTTTAAGGGCGAATAGTGGGTTTGCTTCTTTTATTTGTTTATTTATTTCTTCAGTTAGTAAAGAAAATTGCTAATAGAAATGAGGAAGTTTTTAAATTAAAAAATAGGAGCTAATATTTTCATTTACAATTTGAAAAAGAAAATATGTAAGTACCTACCTTATAAAAATCAATAGATGTAATTTTGTAGGATATTGATTTTTTAAATTCAATAAATATCTACACCCAACAAAATAATTAGTGCATTTAACTAAAAAGTTCGTTTATTTTTCTTAATATGCACTAATTGACTTTCGTTAAATTACAAATAGCATTGTTTATTTCATTCTTGAATGCTACGAAATTCTTGCAATTTTTCAAATAAAATTAAGTTGAATTTAGGATATATTTTTTCAAAAATTTTGTTGATTATACTTACAAAATATTTTGGGATATTTTGTGTATTGTACGAAATCTTTGGGTATAAATTATTTTTTCATTATTGTGTAATATTATCTCAGGTTTGTTAATAAAACTTAATTCACTTTATTTCAATTCACCACTTATTTACTTTACAAAATAAAACACTTTACTTTTCTTACTACAACACAATTTATTGTTCACCACTGAAATTAATTCACTTGACTTTTATTACAACCAACTTTACTCATTCGTGATTAAAAATAAACTGCGTCCTCTGCCGGTCAGACATGTGCTTTTATACTTTTCACGAGGTTCCCGAAGGAGCTGGAAGGTTCTAGTATTTGCTTCTAGAGCTTTCCATAGGGGAAATTTCCCATACATTTACTTTTCCAAAGCTTTCATTTTGACGTTTAGTATTGGAAGCTCGAAAGCTCACCAAAACTCTCCGAAGGTTGGTTTGTGTCCTGTCTAATTCGAAAGTAGGTGTATCTTTTGTTCGATGTTCGATAGTGTTAGTGGTTATATTTCATTTCACAATTGTTATATTACAAATGTGACAGTTGTTACACTGCCCCCTCCTTAAGATTGATCGTTTCGAGCAAATCTATGGCATCCTTCACCATTATAACGGTGTAAGCGGTCACTGTGAACTTCTTTCATTTTGCCCCTATGTCCTCTCTGAATGCGGTAGACGACATCGTTTATTTTAGTTACAACAGTATACGGGGCTTCCCAATTCTGTTGAAGTTTCGGTGAAAGTCCCTTCCGACGGTGGGGATTATAAAACCATACAAGTTCTCCCGCTTGGAATCCGTTCGTTGTTGCTTTTGTGTCGTATTGTGTCTTCATCCGATCACTTGACAGCTTTATATTTGCCCTTGTAATTTCGTGAATGTGAAGAAGCTTTTCTTTCAGGTGTTCCACGTAGCCGTCTATTTCTTGGGGCTCATTACCATAACATCCAAATTTTATTCACTTGGCAGTCGTATTGTGTTCCCGAGCAAGATTTCTGATGGTGTATGTCCTGTTGAGTTATGTACTGCACTTCGATAGGCCATCAAGCATAATGGAATATGCTGATCCCAATCTCGTTGGTTGTCGCTTACCACTTTGGAAAGGTATTCTTTAAGGGTCCTGTTGAGTCGTTCAACCATTCCATCAGATTGTGGATGAAGCGGTGTTGCCCTAGTTTTTTTAATGCCAAGGAGTGTACAAACTTCCTGAAAGATTTTGGACTCGAAGTTTCTTCCTTGATCTGAATGAAGTTCCATCGGCACACCAAACCTGCTAATCCAGTTGAAAACAATCTGATCCACGACTGTTTTGGTTTCCTGGTTTGGGATGGCAAATGCCTCAGGCCACTTGCTGAAGTAGTCCATTATTACCGGGATGTATAGGTTTCCACTTTCGGTTTCTGGAAAAGGTCCCGCAACGTCTATTGCAATCCTCTCAAAAGACGTTCCCACGTTATACTGCTGCATTTTACTCTGGATTTTTCTACCTGGTCCCTTGCTTGCAGCACAAGTATCACATTTGCGGCACCATTTTACAACGTCTTCTCTTGCATGTAGCCAATAGAATCGCTGCCTTACCTTCTCCAGTGTCTTATTGATCCCCAAATGTCCTCCGGAAGCTCCCTCATGCAACTCTTGAAGAACGTCATTAACTTTGGATCGAGGTACGATTAGCTGCATCACATATGATTTGCTGTCTATGGACTCCCACTTACGTCTTAGCACTCCTTCTTGCACATGAAGTGAGTCCCATTGTGCCCAATACGCCTTAAGAGTTGGACTTCTATCGGAGATGTCACCCCATTCTAGTTTCTCCTGGTGTTCTTTCCATACCAGAATGGGCTCAATATCCGAGTCTTCTTGCTGGGCGGTCCTCAGTTCTTCATTACTCCAACCGTAAATGTGATCGATTCTTAATCGCTGGATGGCAGCTACCTCCTTTTCTTCTTGACGTGACAAGGCATCTGCGTTTGAGTGCAACTTTCCTCTTCGATGTTGAATCTGGTAGTCGTATGTCTGCAATCTCTCGATCCACCTTGCCACTTGACCTTCTGGATTTTTGAAGTTCGAAAGCCAATTAAGTGCGCCATGGTCTGTTCGAAGAAGGAACTTCTGTCTATAGATGTACTTATGGAAGTGTTTTGTAGCCGATATTAGAGCTAGAAGTTCTCTTCTTGTCACACAATAATTTCTTTCTGGCTTTGAGAGTACCTTGCTGTAATAGGCGTTGATCTTCTCTTCTCCATCATGAACTTGCGACAGTACGGCTCCAATTCCCACGTTACTTGCGTCAGCGTCGATGATGAATGGTTTTCCTGGTGTCGGATAGGCCAGAACAGGTGTATTGCATAGGCGCTGCTTGAGTGCCTGAAAGCTGTTCTCGCACTCACTTGACCATATGAATGGTTTGCCTTTTTCGGTAAGCTGATGCAAACTTTTCGCGATTTCAGCAAAATCCTTAACAAAACGACGATAGTACGTGGCTGACCAAGAAAGCTCCGAAGTTGATGTTTATCTTGTGGAGTTGGCCAATTCTTAACAGTGTCCACTTTCTCAGGATCAGTCTTCACTCCTTGGGACGAGATGATATGTCCCAAGTATTATACCTCAGACTTGAAGAATGCACACTTGTCTGGATTTAATTTCAAGTTTGCTTCTCGAAGCCTCTGGAACACAGCCTTAAGGTTTCCACAATGCTCATCAAATGTTTTACCATAAACGATGACATCGTCCAGATAGACCAAGCATGACTTTCAAGTAAGTCCTTGTAAGTCCATTAAACGCTCAAATGTTGCCGGAGCGTTGCATAGTCCGAAAGGCATTACTTTGAATTGCCACAGACCATTTCCTGTGGAGAAAGCCGTCTTTTCTCGATCTTCTGAATGGATTTCTACCTGCCAGTAGCTACTCTTCAAGTCCAATGTTGAGAACTATTCTGCTCCTTCCATCGCATCCAAAGTATCGCTGATTCTTGGCAGAGGGTAGCTGTCTTTCTTTGTTACATAGTTCTATTAGCTAATATTTTCATTTACAATTTGAAAAAGAAAATATGTAAGTACCTACCTTATAAAAATCAATAGATGTAATTTTGTAGGATATTGATTTTTTAAATTCAATAAATATCTACACCCAACAAAATAATTAGTGCATTTAACTAAAAAGTTCGTTTATTTTTCTTAATATGCACTAATTGACTTTCGTTAAATTACAAATAGCATTGTTTATTTCATTCTTGAATGCTACGAAATTCTTGCAATTTTTCAAATAAAATTAAGTTGAATTTAGGATATATTTTTTCAAAAATTTTGTTGATTATACTTACAAAATATTTTGGGATATTTTGTGTATTGTACGAAATCTTTGGGTATAAATTATTTTTTCATTATTGTGTAATATTATCTCAGGTTTGTTAATAAAACTTAATTCACTTTATTTCAATTCACCACTTATTTACTTTACAAAATAAAACACTTTACTTTTCTTACTACAACACAATTTATTGTTCACCACTGAAATTAATTCACTTGACTTTTATTACAACCAACTTTACTCATTCGTGATTAAAAATAAACTGCGTCCTCTGCCGGTCAGACATGTGCTTTTATACTTTTCACGAGGTTCCCGAAGGAGCTGGAAGGTTCTAGTATTTGCTTCTAGAGCTTTCCATAGGGGAAATTTCCCATACATTTACTTTTCCAAAGCTTTCATTTTGACGTTTAGTATTGGAAGCTCGAAAGCTCACCAAAACTCTCCGAAGGTTGGTTTGTGTCCTGTCTAATTCGAAAGTAGGTGTATCTTTTGTTCGATGTTCGATAGTGTTAGTGGTTATATTTCATTTCACAATTGTTATATTACAAATGTGACAGTTGTTACACTGCCCCCTCCTTAAGATTGATCGTTTCGAGCAAATCTATGGCATCCTTCACCATTATAACGGTGTAAGCGGTCACTGTGAACTTCTTTCATTTTGCCCCTATGTCCTCTCTGAATGCGGTAGACGACATCGTTTATTTTAGTTACAACAGTATACGGGGCTTCCCAATTCTGTTGAAGTTTCGGTGAAAGTCCCTTCCGACGGTGGGGATTATAAAACCATACAAGTTCTCCCGCTTGGAATCCGTTCGTTGTTGCTTTTGTGTCGTATTGTGTCTTCATCCGATCACTTGACAGCTTTATATTTGCCCTTGTAATTTCGTGAATGTGAAGAAGCTTTTCTTTCAGGTGTTCCACGTAGCCGTCTATTTCTTGGGGCTCATTACCATAACATCCAAATTTTATTCACTTGGCAGTCGTATTGTGTTCCCGAGCAAGATTTCTGATGGTGTATGTCCTGTTGAGTTATGTACTGCACTTCGATAGGCCATCAAGCATAATGGAATATGCTGATCCCAATCTCGTTGGTTGTCGCTTACCACTTTGGAAAGGTATTCTTTAAGGGTCCTGTTGAGTCGTTCAACCATTCCATCAGATTGTGGATGAAGCGGTGTTGCCCTAGTTTTTTTAATGCCAAGGAGTGTACAAACTTCCTGAAAGATTTTGGACTCGAAGTTTCTTCCTTGATCTGAATGAAGTTCCATCGGCACACCAAACCTGCTAATCCAGTTGAAAACAATCTGATCCACGACTGTTTTGGTTTCCTGGTTTGGGATGGCAAATGCCTCAGGCCACTTGCTGAAGTAGTCCATTATTACCGGGATGTATAGGTTTCCACTTTCGGTTTCTGGAAAAGGTCCCGCAACGTCTATTGCAATCCTCTCAAAAGACGTTCCCACGTTATACTGCTGCATTTTACTCTGGATTTTTCTACCTGGTCCCTTGCTTGCAGCACAAGTATCACATTTGCGGCACCATTTTACAACGTCTTCTCTTGCATGTAGCCAATAGAATCGCTGCCTTACCTTCTCCAGTGTCTTATTGATCCCCAAATGTCCTCCGGAAGCTCCCTCATGCAACTCTTGAAGAACGTCATTAACTTTGGATCGAGGTACGATTAGCTGCATCACATATGATTTGCTGTCTATGGACTCCCACTTACGTCTTAGCACTCCTTCTTGCACATGAAGTGAGTCCCATTGTGCCCAATACGCCTTAAGAGTTGGACTTCTATCGGAGATGTCACCCCATTCTAGTTTCTCCTGGTGTTCTTTCCATACCAGAATGGGCTCAATATCCGAGTCTTCTTGCTGGGCGGTCCTCAGTTCTTCATTACTCCAACCGTAAATGTGATCGATTCTTAATCGCTGGATGGCAGCTACCTCCTTTTCTTCTTGACGTGACAAGGCATCTGCGTTTGAGTGCAACTTTCCTCTTCGATGTTGAATCTGGTAGTCGTATGTCTGCAATCTCTCGATCCACCTTGCCACTTGACCTTCTGGATTTTTGAAGTTCGAAAGCCAATTAAGTGCGCCATGGTCTGTTCGAAGAAGGAACTTCTGTCTATAGATGTACTTATGGAAGTGTTTTGTAGCCGATATTAGAGCTAGAAGTTCTCTTCTTGTCACACAATAATTTCTTTCTGGCTTTGAGAGTACCTTGCTGTAATAGGCGTTGATCTTCTCTTCTCCATCATGAACTTGCGACAGTACGGCTCCAATTCCCACGTTACTTGCGTCAGCGTCGATGATGAATGGTTTTCCTGGTGTCGGATAGGCCAGAACAGGTGTATTGCATAGGCGCTGCTTGAGTGCCTGAAAGCTGTTCTCGCACTCACTTGACCATATGAATGGTTTGCCTTTTTCGGTAAGCTGATGCAAACTTTTCGCGATTTCAGCAAAATCCTTAACAAAACGACGATAGTACGTGGCTGACCAAGAAAGCTCCGAAGTTGATGTTTATCTTGTGGAGTTGGCCAATTCTTAACAGTGTCCACTTTCTCAGGATCAGTCTTCACTCCTTGGGACGAGATGATATGTCCCAAGTATTATACCTCAGACTTGAAGAATGCACACTTGTCTGGATTTAATTTCAAGTTTGCTTCTCGAAGCCTCTGGAACACAGCCTTAAGGTTTCCACAATGCTCATCAAATGTTTTACCATAAACGATGACATCGTCCAGATAGACCAAGCATGACTTTCAAGTAAGTCCTTGTAAGTCCATTAAACGCTCAAATGTTGCCGGAGCGTTGCATAGTCCGAAAGGCATTACTTTGAATTGCCACAGACCATTTCCTGTGGAGAAAGCCGTCTTTTCTCGATCTTCTGAATGGATTTCTACCTGCCAGTAGCTACTCTTCAAGTCCAATGTTGAGAACTATTCTGCTCCTTCCATCGCATCCAAAGTATCGCTGATTCTTGGCAGAGGGTAGCTGTCTTTCTTTGTTACATAGTTCAGCCTCCGATAGTCTACACAGAATCGAGTACTTCCATCCTTCTTTTTGACAAGGACGACTGGGGATGCCCAAGGGTTTTTAGAATTTTCGATAAGCCCATCTTTCTTAATCGTCGATATCATCCTTCCAACTTCGGCTTGTTTGGCTAATGGGAGACGTCTTGCTGGTTACCGAATGGGTCTAGCGTCTCCTGTGTCGATTAGATGCTGCACCAGTTGTGTTCGACCATATTGCGCACTGGGTGAAGAGAGTATATCATCGTACTCGTGAAGGAGGCTTCCAGTGACACTTAGCTGTCGTTCACTTAAATTGGATGACTTGAGAATTTTTGCCTTCATAGAGTTCAATTTCCTCGGGTCCACAGATCGTTGAGTGTCCACTGCTGTGATCTTCTTTATAGCGGACACTGATTAAGACTTTCCCACAACTGCTCCTCTTCTAAGCTTGACTTCGTACGGTTTGATGTTAAGTATCCGTAGGGGTACCATGTTGTTATTTGGTGCTACAAGAGTCTTCCCTAGGATGATGTTTTGGGAAGACTGCTCAGAGTCTGGCTCCACCATAAGGTATCGATGGCTACCCAAATCACCTTTTATTTTAGTCCAAACGAACACTTCTGAAGAAGGTGGCAGGCAAATATTTTTTCTTTATGACAGTCGTTTCATTGCCATAAACCCTAGGAATCTCCACATTTCGATACTTAAGAACCTGCTTCCCGATATCAAGGATTACTCCGTGCTCTTTCATAGAGTCGATTCCAACGATTTACTCGTCACAAATATCTGCTACCAGAAACACATGTGAAAACTTCAGTTCTGCCAAACGGATCGTAAGACGAACCTCTCCGTACATTCTGACTGCTTCTCCTGTTGCAGTTTTCAGACGGTAGGTGTTGGTGTTATGCAGCCATGTCATCTTCACTAAGTCTCTTCGAATAATGGATGCAGTGGCACCGGTGTCGATCGTAGCCACTTGTTTCATGCCGTTTAATTTTGCCTCCACAGTCAGACTTTTATTGTTTCGTTTAGTCTGCGAGACCTGAATAGTAGTTCTGGGGCCATCGATACCAGAAACCAGCTTCTGAACCTCGAAGTTGGTTTTTACTCGTTTCCCGGCTGGGAAACAGGAAGAGTTGGAGTATTGGTGTTGTTGTTTCCATTCCTGTGTCCACAATGTTGACATGCAGGTCTTCTATATGGTAATCTGCACTGACGTTGGAGATGTCCGGTCTTGTAACAGTTTCAGCATCGAGCAGGTCCATCTCGCTGGTTTCTTTGCAACGCTGTTCTCTGGCATGAACACTCCTCAATTTCTATTTCTCTTACTCGATGGACTCCTTGAGAAGCCTGTTCTGCTGCTTCCATAGTAAGGGCGAACGCTAATGCCTCAGGAAGTGTGCGTTTTCCAGCAGTTCGAATTGCTCGCTGAGGGTTGATATCAGATACAGCACGGACAAAGGCTTCTGTTGCGTATTGGTTGATGATTTCAACCCCCACAGCCGGATTGGCCAGATGTGCCAACCGTTCGTTGTCTGCTTGGAGCTGTTGCAGAATTTTTCCTCTCTTCTGGACTCTAGTATTGAGTTGAACGCGGAAGACTTCTTGCATATGGTCATCTCCAAAGCGTTTATCAATGGCCTCAGCAAGAGCACTGAAGTTCCCATTCTTATCTGCTGGTATGGTTCGTAGCAGTTCAGCAGCAGTTCCTCTTAAGGCAAGCGTCAGAGCTATATATTTGTCCTCTTCGTCCTAGCCATTCGTTGCTGCGGCAGCCTCAAAGTGTTTCTTGTAGATTGACCAAGAAGTTTGCCTATCAAAGGTTGGTGGATGCATCTCCTTTCTCTTTGAACATTCACCAGAACTTTCTCGAATCTTCATTCTCTTTACTTTATCTAATTCCTTAGTAATGCACTCGATTTTATCTTCGAACTTTGCTTCTATTGTCGATAATTGTTTATCGACACGCTCGTCAAGTGCAATACTTCTGTTGTCAAAGGCTTCTAACTTACCTTCGAGAAGATTTCGAAGAATCCTTTGTGCTTGGCCTTGCTGTTCTAGAAGATTCTTTTGTTCTTGACTTTGTTGTTCGAATCGTTCAAGAAGGTTCTTTTGTTCTTTGCGTTGTTCTTGGTTTTGTTGTTCTAGTAGATTCTTTTGCTCTTGCCTTTGTTGTTCTAGAAGATTCTTTTGTTCTTGGCTTTGTGATCGAATCGTTCGAGAAGATTCTTTTGTTCATTGCGTTGTTCTTCAAATTTGGAGAGCGGCTGAGACAGCATACTGCTCATGTCCAAAGGTCTTGCTTGTTCTTGCTCTTCCTCCATATTAATGTCAAATATAAACGTGTCTGGGGTTTCTCCACGTTTTCTTAAACCCTCTTGCAGACGAATTATAAGATCATTCTTTGTTCCAGCAGTAGGTAGACCTCGCTTGTTCAGCTATGCCTTAAGTTCAACTAAATTTAAATCATTTACAGCCTTATTTATTAGATTTTTTAGGTGGTTGACTAGTTACACAGTTTTTTAAAAGTCCTTAATAGTTGGATATATGCCTTATTTAATTAAATAAAATGTCAAGTTAGACAAATCTTAGGCAACCGGAATGCCGTTGTCCAAGTTAGACAATTTTAGGACAACAGTAGACGAAGTTTATTAATAACTTTTTGGAGTTGGACGGCTGTCTAAAGTTAGACAAAGTTTATAAATACGACTGTTAGAGTTTTACCCATTGTCTTTTTTCACAGTCACGTTCACTTTTTGTAGTTATTGTCTGTTAAAGCACAATAAACTATCTAAACGCAAATAAACTAAGTTTTATCCCACTTCTGACACCAATGTAATATTTTCTAAGGTTCGTTAATAAAACTTAATTCACTTTATTTCAATTCTCCACTTATTTACTTTACAAAATAAAACACTTTACTTTTCTTACTACAACACAATTTATTGTTCACCACTGAAATTAGTTCACTTGACTTTTATTACAACCAACTTTACTCATTCGCGATAAAAAAAAACTGCGTCCTCTGGCGGTCAGGCATGTGCTTTCATACTTTTCACGAGGTTCCCGAAAAAGCTGGAAGGTTCTAGTATTTGCTTCTAGAGCTTTCCATAAGGGAAATTTCCCATACATTTCCTTTTCCAAAGCTTTCATTTTAACGTTTAGTATTGGAAGTTCGAAAGCTCACCAAAACTCTCCGAAGGTTGGTTTGTGTCCTGTCTAATTCAAAATAAGGTGTATCTTTTGTTCGATGTTCGAGAGTGGTTATAATTCATTTCACAATCGTTATATTACAAATGTCACAGTCGTTACAATATGTTAATATAAATATTGTACTAAAAACTCATGTAGAGTTGAGAGAAGATGACTTATTTAAAAGTTTTTCTGTGTGCGTGTTGCAACTTTGCAACTTTTAAGTCGACAGAAAGATAGAGGACCTATAATTCTAGGCCGGATCTCTTCTGACGAGGGAAAGCAATATTTATTAAAGGATTTTTCACTTTGTTGCAAGAGGCAGTACGTCGTTTTAGGCGGGATAGGCTGGAATTTGATAGTAGATATCCGAAAACAGTAATTCATGAAATATTTTTTTACCTACAACGCTAATGTACTTATAGAACTTTTTTAAGTTAATATCGATACTATAAAAGGAAATAGAAAAAGAATTATTATAAAAAATAAGTGTTAACAATATTCCTACTTTAATTACTGTATCTACTCTCTCAGGAGTCACGACCCAGCATAATCATTAACGGAATCGGGATATTTTGAAATTTTTCAAATGAATGTCCATTAACATTGGTACTTTTTACAAAATATTTTGCTGTTATATCGTAAGTAAAATGACTACAATAGAAAAAATTAAACATTTCTCCATATCATCTAGATTTTGTAAAATGAACGAAATATTTCGTATGAAATATGTATGAAAAATTTGTTCAAGAGAAATTACGAAAGGCCTTTTGTATATAGTACGAAGTGTTTGTTATGCACAATTTTCGTATCGAATGTTTCCTACGAAATATTTGTTGAATTGACCAAATTTTGTATAATGCACGAATAAAAGTCTTACGAAATTATTTCGTAGTGATCTTAGGAATTTTTTTTGTTGGGTGTACATACATAATAACAATTACCTGCATAAAGATATGGATTAATTGTAGATACGTTATTGATAAGGTTGCTTGGACTTTTCATTCTTTTACAGTTTAAAAAACAAATAAATTTATAATTTTTTTATACCTACATACGAGTAGATGGGTCTACCTGATCTTTTTCATTGTAGATGGGTTCCCAAAATTATTTTTTTTGCAGTTGCGAAAAAGACAGATTTAGTAGGTTCATTTCAGACGAGAATTTTTGTTCTGGAGGTACCTATTTTAGGACATTTAATCCTACATTAAGCCCGAAAAGGGTATGTACAGTACATACGATACAAACATAGAAAAGTTTGGAAATATTCTCTATACTCAATCCGCGCTTTGCTAATAAACATTATGTTGAGTAATTAAGCGATTATCTTATTGGTAAGAACTTTTAATTGAAATTGAAACTAAGGATAAATATTTATAGAAAGATTTTTTCACTTTTATTATGACAAATTGTATTGTACCTACACATGGAGTTACTTACTACTAAAAAAATTATTGTTAAAATTTGTTGCAGTAAGTAGGTACCTATGAATGTAATGTAGGCACGTGGTTTGTTTGTGTGGCGATGGTGGTTTGTTGGTTGCTAATGGATGGTTGGCAAGCAGTCAGTGATGTTCGTGCTTTTCGTCTTCCAAAAATACTAGGGAGGAATCAGCTAAGATTGATGGTTGATACCTAATCAAAATCATTTATGTAAAGTGATTACATTTCATACATATTAAGGTTCCATTTTCATAAATTCTGATATAATTTTTGTTTTTTGGGTATTGCAGTGAAATTTGTATAATGTCGAATTCCTTACAACCAAAAAATTATTTGTTTTTTCTTTAAAAAATCGATTTTATTCTGTCGAAACAGTTATCATGCATTTTGAGCAAGATAGATATCACACTCACAAGCAAGACTTGACATTTATCTGGTGTTTAAAGTATTCTGCGGCGGGTTTAACAAATGTTCTAAAGTGTTCGTTCTTTTTCAAATAAATTTAGCAAAAACAAATTATTAAAAACTAGTTTTAATTTATCAAAAAAGAGTTTAAAATTAAAAAATAAGTTAACAAAATCTTAACTAACTTCGATTCAAAGTACCTAAATTGGATTAAAGATAATAAAGTTCACCCTCGCTAGTTTTCCTCGATTGATGAGTTTTTTAAATGAATTTTTAACTTTAATAGCCGCACAACTTTATTTGTCCTTAATGTCCTTAATCCAACAAAACGACGTGATAAACTGAATGCACTTGTGGGCACTTCAAATATTTCATAAAAAAATACATGGTGTTTTCACAATCTTTTACTCAAAGCATAGGTAAAAGTGTAAACGCAAACTTGGCACATATACTAAGTACCATACAAGGTATACAAATATATTTTTTAAATTTTTTTTTTAAATAACAGTTACATATTCCATTATAAATTACAACAAATGCACAAAAACAACGATATTAAAATTTATTATTAATGGGGTAAATATTCAACAAAATTGTTGAAAATATTTTATTAATACACTTTACTTAATTTACGATTATGTGCCAAGTTTAAAGATTTTCCATAAACTTTTACAATTTTGCTGATATTTTGAGTAAGAACTGTGAAAACCCCATGTTTTTTGTACGAAGGTCCACGCTAGAACGGTATTAACGTTAACCGGTTTCTATTAAATTTTACACAAATATGTTTCAATAACCTTGATTACTTTTCTGATTGATGATAATAATTTAAAAATTCAAATAAAAATATATACCTAAGAATATAAAAGAGTTTTAAATCGTACGTGTCTTCTCCGTTACCATTAGCTATCTTCTCCGTTACCATCTTTAATATTTTTTATGAAAGTAAAATGAAATAAAGCATTTAACCAAAGATGGTTTTTAGTATATGTGACCCAAGGGCGGATCCAGACTTTGCCCCAGGGGGGGGTCACGTTTCTTAAAATTTCAATAAAGTATTGCACCCAAAAATAATTTTTACTTACGATATAAGGCAAGTTTTATATTCGAGCAAAGTGGGTTGCACAATTCTGTCTGGTTGTTTGTCTATCTATTCCTTGACAGCCTACAGCTACAGCCTAAACTACTGAAGCGCTTTCCTTTAAATGTTTAAATATTTTTTTTTTAATTCTTTGGAGGGGATATTTTTTAACTTTTAAAATTACGGTACTTGCTATACAACCATTAAAAAAAAGCTTATTTATCTGAAAAACGGCTTCAACGAATTTGATAAAAAACAGTAGATTACTTTAGGTATGGTGAACATTCTTAAAAAAAAAATTCGAAAAACTCTTAATAACGATACCTGCCATTTAAGGGTCTTTGAACTGCGATTTGTTCAAAGAACTTCAATAAAAATTTGCATGCAAAAGCCTTATAAAAATCTCAATAATATTGCATATCAAAATAAAAAAGTAAATGTTAGCCCTTAAAGAAGATATTAATTTTTGTTTTGAAAATTCAATATTTCAAGAACGCGATAATGAATTGTTTTGAAACTAGTTTATAAATGTATTTTAAAATTAATTATTATTTAATTTAATATAAAAATTGCTTTTTGAGAAAATCGCTACAACGATTTTAATTTTTTTTGTGCTTATATTCATATTTCTTCAAGTTATCAAATTGGTTTTAAGCTTTAAGCTATTTGAAAAGTTGTTAAGCAATTAAAAGAACAATTTAAATGCCCTTATTTTATATATTTTTATATTCTTTATATATGTAATTACTGACATATTTTAAAAGTTCTTAATTACAGGCAACTTCAACATCAGAGCAAGTACCTGCAATACAGTCGTACATTTTAATTAATTAATTAAGGAATTGAAGCCAGAACCATCATGCCACTAGATACTAAAAATATTGTCTAGAAAAAAGTTTATTTTTGTCCTTCAAATCTTAACTCATTTACAATAAGATCGTATTTATTCTACAAGATCTATTTTGATCTTTTGCCTGGCAACTAGAAGCTACTTTTGTTATACTTACCACTTTCCTTAATGACATCCCCCGAACAAAACAAATTCATGAAACGTCAAAATTACAAAACAAAAAACTTTGTATTCCCAAAATGGTGCACCCAAGTTAGTGGGAAAGCGTAAGCAATTACTGTCTTGGGAAAACGAAGTAAAATGAGGTAGTTTTTCCATAAAAAAAAAGGCTTGCTACCACTCATACGTCTTCGAGTTGCTCTATGCTTTAAGTTACTTCATAGTGCTAGAAACTAAAAGTTGATCGCAATCAATAACTTAGTTGCCTAATGGTTGCTTGACCTTGATTTTGAGATAAAGCAAGCGATATGTCATTTAGGATATTTGCAAAGAATGTATGCGATCAGTAAAAAGTCCAAAAAGTATAATTTTATAAATTTGTTGAGTTGAAAATTTTGAATCAACTGTAAAAGTTTTTCCAAGTACCGCCCAATTTTTCGCACCTCACTGTGAGAAGTTTTATAGATCTTGAAAAATGATATCTCACACTAAGTAAAAATAAAACATAGCATTCTCACCTTACAATCTTGCAAATGTCAACCAAAATCTCGAAAATTAAAATCTCGAATACCTGCTCAAAATTGAGTGGTCACATAATTAGGGGGATTTTTATTTGCAAGATCTCGAATGCGAGTTTTTCATTGGCACGGTTTTGTAATTTGTGCCCAATTCCAAAGGCCGTTGATAAGGTCAACTAGCTACATTAATTGGTTGTGGATTTGTTCTAATGGGATTTTAAAGTTTTTTTTTTAAGTTATTCCAGGTCACTGAACAAAATTTGTAGGTACCTTATTAAGGTTATCTAAAGAAACAAATATTAAATATTGTTATTAAAGGTCACCTAGATTCATTGGTGACACACATTTTTAAATGAATTTTCAAAGTTTTTTCATGGTTCAGTATTACTTTTTGAAAATTCTATGTCTGAAAAATTATCTACTGTTACTACCTGCCCTTAAATGACCAGTAATCTTTCGAAGAGTACATATACGGGATGCCATGAAATTTGTCATCTGATTCGGTGTACGGTGTCAGAAATGTTCACAAAATCATCAAATCAATTTCAAATTATTTTTAAGGTAAAACAAAAAGTAGAGTTCTGTATTATTCTTGAAATGAAAACTTTTATTGTTTTCCGACAGAAGAATTATTTTTACATATCGTCGGCTTTCTGTCAAAACCTATCAAGTCCTTAAATGACATTTTAATGTACTTTTGGTCAACAATAATTACTGAATTCAAATATCAATGTCTAGAAACTATGTCATGGTTTCTTTTGGCTCTATCAACCAGTTTAAAAATCTTTCACTATCTTAAAATTCCATTTTATTACCTTTTAAATCGGTGTTTTGTGACTTCTAAGCAATTTTTCAAATTTGAAATTTGTTTTGACAGAAGGCCCACGATATGTATTTTTTACTTAGATTTTTGTGTTTTAACTCTTTAAATACGCACGGTTGGTTAAAATAAATTTGAAGGCTGATTATATCCTTTGAGCAGTGAAATTTTTTTTTATGATTGAATTCATCTGTCTAATATTTCATATCTGGGAAAAGCCCCAGGGGGGGGTCATGACCCCCATGACCCCCCCCTTGTATCCGCCAATGATGTGACCATAATTAAAGTGTGCAAGGAAACCAACTTCTTGTCTTGATGGACTGCGCACAAATTTTTAACTTTAAAAGTGTTCCCAACTGAACAAAACCAGTCATTTGCTAACTTTTTTTTGCATGTATAAGGTCGTTTTTTTCACTTTGATCACGTACTTTGTTTTATAACACTTTTTATTTTTACTAATTGGTCACTTTTAATGGTATTTATGCACTAAAAAATCATTTTGTAAAAGTAACTGATTCTAACTTCGAAATTTACATGACTTTTCTGTCAAAAAGTGTCTTTTAAGAGCTTAAAATATCAATATAAAAATGATATAATTATAATTATTTGCTATATGAAAATCGTTAACAAATTGAATTTATATCCACTAGAAAAAAAAACTTCAAAAAATACCGTTAGCTATAAAAAACTGAGTGTCAAAGGTACGTTTTTCAATATTTGCAAGCATTTTTTTTTGTATTACTTAAATTTTTATATTTATTTATTTTTTCTATGCCCTTAAGCTACGAGCAGACGATTTGCGATAGTCGCAAATCTTTACGAGCACTGACGTCACGAAAAAACTCGCAAATACACTTCAAATGCCTTACGTTTGACAGTGCTCGCAAACCTGCAAATACACATGTTCAGACGATTTGCGAAGGTTGTCCCAAAGTTTTCAAATACATTTGCGATCGAGGTTCAAGGTAGAGAAATGTCAGGCTCGCAAATAAGATCGCAAATTTTGCAGCATATTTGCGAGGTGTTCATACGATTTGCAGCAGCATTTGTAGATACCATATTCTTACTCATTTGCAGATTTGAGAGCCTGACATTTCTCTATTGACAAATTTGTTTATTTGTTGAGTTTTGTCATAGCTATAGTCTCAAAATACTATGTAGGTAAACATATGTATAAACAAACACCAATAGGTATGTATCTTATATGTACATATTTTGGTGATATTTTATGGGCTGTTGGTCAGTTTAATTTTTTTTAATTACGTAAAGTTTATTTTCATAAAAAAAAACGAAAAAAAAATAAATTTAAATCATTAAAAATAATAATAAAAATAATGAAGGTACCTACATACATACATACTTAAAACCACAGCCAGTTACTTCAAGTACAACAACAAAATTTATCGCAAATATCCGCATTTGCAGTGTTCCATTTTCGTATTTTCGCAAATGGTTGTGACGGTCGCAAATACTCGCAAATTGTCACAAATTATTTTTGTGAGTGTTCACATGATTTGCCAAAATGTCACAAATGCATTTGCGACTTGGGCCTCGCAAATCATACGCAAATGATTTGCGAACATTTGCAGGCTGTCCCAAAGTTGTGTTCAGACGACGTGACGTAAAAATGACGTCATCCTCGCAAATATTTGCGACTTTTGCAAATCGTCTGCTCGGAGCTTTATGAAAATATCGAATTTTATGTACATAACTAAACAATTTTTTGCAAGAAATGCTATGGTGTAAGCTACATTCTCTTTGCAAAACAGGCATTTTCGCCATATTCCCATTTTCTTACAAGGCTTTTACCAAATAATAGAGCACAAAGTAAAATTTTTTTCCTATGACGTCTTTGAAAATAAGTTTTTCTGTTCTATAGAATAGTCTATATTGAAATTTAATTAGAAATTTTTAAACTTTCGATTTTTGTTTTCAATAACTTTTGATACTTATTAAG
This sequence comes from Dasysyrphus albostriatus, assembly GCA_946251815.1. NCBI lineage: Eukaryota > Metazoa > Arthropoda > Insecta > Diptera > Syrphidae > Dasysyrphus > Dasysyrphus albostriatus. The sequence goes on from OX276338.1 coordinate 63,950,072, forward strand.
AAACCAACATTTTCGGAAATTAATAGGATAATAATTGCAGCGATTGAATTTTACAGGTAGAACTATTTACTGCCCCAAAATGTTTAGAATTATAAAAAAAAACAATAAAACTGATAAAAAAAATAAAATACGGTTAAAATAATTTTCAAACATTATTTTATTTATTTGATTAAATGAAAAAAGTCTAAACAGCCTACTCCCGTTGTGTTTGTGGCTGTGCTTTACTTTTACTGACCTTGATTACAACAAACTAATAGTGAGAGAGTTTTGTAGCTTCTAAGAATTATTGTTGTTTGAAGTATCTGCTTTTTCCTTGCAACGCCTAACTGAACAGAATGGAGACAGATCTGCAACTGGAGCTGCACCTGGAATATCTGTCAAAATGTTGAATACACACAAATTAAATGATGCGAACACAACGCGACGCAGATGCAGTCGTATGAACGGTTTGAAATTGTTTGGCAGCTATTCCAGCTAAAGCTAGAGTTCCAGTTGCAGCAGTCTATTCTATTCGGGCACTAAGTGTCTGAAAACAGGCTCGTTTTGGAATGTGCGTTGGTTCTGTGGATAAAAGCTTCAAACAAATATGTTTTATTGAAAAACAAGTTAGCGCACACCCTACTGAAAACACCACGGCACGTCCCTGGGGTTATCTACATAGAACCTGCAAGTAGGTCGACGATACACTAGAAATAAGTTGAAGAACGTCAACGTCTACCATTATAATTAGGGGGCAGAACTTACCCTTGAGTAGTTTTTCCTCATTCCTAACTGCGTTAGTAGTTGTAATGTTAGTTGATGATGAATCCAGCGTCTCTTCGAGGGTTAGCGGCAGCAGCAGCAGGAACAGAATTTTGCAATTTTGCGTCATCCGGAGGCATTTCGTTGAAGGTGGTTAGGAATTAAATCCAAGCTAGGATTCTTCACCGATCTGGGTTTAATGTTGACCTTGAGGTCCATCAGTAGCAGTAATTTTCGCTAACATCCTTACTTTGTGGCTCAAGAGACTGAGGGATTTGGGATTGGGCTCGCTGCCTCTTCCTAGGAATTAGCCACCCAGACAGTGCATTCGTAAAAGTAGAAGGTAATCCCAAACCATTCTTATTAAAGCTATGGCCCGGTTGATCAGGAACTAGATCTTCATCACACGTATAGAAATCCATCTCATTTGCATCGAGGTTTTCATTAATGACTTGTTGGTCCTAGGTGGTAACGGCATGGAGACAAGTGATGGAACGGCATCTTGATTTGGTGACGTAGCGGTATTCGGCGGAAAGGCGGCCTGCGGCTGAGTGGCGTGCTGTGATGGCAAAGCGATTTGTGGCGAGGAGGTGGCGGTGGAATGACTCAATGAGTTGTTATTTTGAGAAAGAGGATTTTCTAGGAGTTTCTAGGCGTTTGCTTGACTCAAACAGAGTAGTTGTTGAGCGGCGTCCAATTTAAGTAGTTGATTGTTGAAGTTGGAGAGGGATTTTGGAACCACATGTGCTTTTTTTCCCTTGTTAAGAGATGGCGGATCATGTAAATCATGCAAACCCGGCGGGTTTGTTTCTTTAGGAGAGGGAATTGCATCCGGTTTGGGCCTCATGGCTCCTCATAATTTGCCCCAAAAAATAGGAGCAATCAAGGAGGACAATGGTGGCAAGTAGGTTTTTGCACCAAAGCGCAGTTGAAATTATCTTTCGGCAGGTTAAATCTAAAATTTATCGCTGTATATAGTGGTCATCCACGAAATTTTAAAGGGTTTTTTTTTAATTTTTAATTTTTAGTTTTTTGGGAAATGGCGTTTTAACCCGTTGCGGGTTCGATCATTCTCGCTCCGCAGTTGCAGGCAAAATCCTAAAGCAAGTGCCCATACTAAAGCAAATAACAATGCCAGTAAATGTCCAACAGCTGATTTCGATTAATTCACTCAACTTCATTTTGTTTAATCATTTGAAAATCAATATTATTCGTTCGAATGTCAAAATACATAAAGTTCATTCGAATAAATACTCGTAGATCGATTCTATCGAATAAGCTATTCATTCGAATTTCAAAATAAGCATGACTAGAACAGGCCATTGACAAACGCTTTGGAGATGGTCATATGCATGAAGTTTTCCACGTTCAACTCAATACTAGAGTCCAGAAAAGGGGAGAAAATCTTTAACAACTTCAAGCAGATATAGAAAGGTTACATCAGATATATGCAATTGCAGCCTAAGGGAGATGAAATCATCAACTAATGCACATCAGAAGCTTTTCTTCGTGCTGTATCTGATATCCACCTTCATTGAGCAATACAAACTGCTGGAAAAACCATGCTTCCTGAAGCATTAGCATTCGCCTTGACTATGGAAGCAGCAGAACAGGCTTCTCAAGGAGTCCATCGAGTAAGAGAACTAGAAATTGAGGAATATTCGTGCCAGACAACTTCGTTCCAAGGATGGATCTAGTCAATGCTGCAATTGTGACAAGACCGGACATTTCCAACTCCAGTGCAGATTGCCTCCTAGAAGACACACATGTCAACATTGTGGAAGCAGAAATAGTAAAAACGACAATACTCCTACTCGACTGGTTTCTCAGCCAGGAAAGGAGTAAGAATCAACTTAGGGGGGTAGAAACTGGTTTCTGGTATCGATGGCCCCAGAACAACTATCCAAGTCTTCCAAGTCTCGCATACTAAATGAAATAACAAAAGTCTTACTGTGAAGGCAACACTAAATGGTAAGAAACAAGTGGGTACTATCAACCGGTGCCACTGCCTCCATTGTACGTAGAGACTTGGTGAAAATGAAATGGCTGCATAACACCAATACCTACAGAAGAGGCTGCCAGAGTACGGGGAGATTCGTCTTACGATCTGTTTGGCAGAACTGGAGTTTTCACATCTGTTTCTGGTAGCAGATATATGTGACGAGTGCATCGTTAGAATTGAATTTATGAAAGGAGCTTGGAGTAATCTTCGATATCGGAGTTATTAAGTACCGAAATGTGGGAATTCCTATGGTCTATCTCTGTGGCAACGAAAATTCATAATGCTTAGGGCTGTCATAAAGGAAGATATTTGCCTTCCAACTTCTTCAGAAGTGTTGATTTGGACAAAAATAAAGGGTAAATTGGATAGCCAATGGTGCCGAAAATATTGACTACTTCAGCAAGGCTTGAGGCATTTGCCATCCCAGACCAGGAAACTAAAACAGTCGTGGATCAGATTGTTTTTAACTGGGTAAGCAGGTTTGGTGTACCGATGGAACTCCATTCAGACGAAGGAAGGAACTTCGACTCCAAAATCTTTCAGAAAGTTTGTACACTCCTTGGCATTAAAAAGACGAGGACAACCCGCTGGAATGGTTGAAAGATTAAACAGGACCCTTAAAGAACAACTTTCTAAAGTTCTAAGCGACAACCAACGAGACTGGAATCGGCATATTCCATTATTCTTGATGGCCTTTCGAAGTGCAGCACATAGCTCAAGAGGACATACACAATCAAAAATCCTGCTCGGGAACACAATAAGACTACCTAGTGAAATAAAATTTGGATGTTGTTGTAATGAGACCCAAAAAATAGACGACTGCGTTGAAAACCTGAGAGAAAAGCTTGTTGACATTCACGAAAGGACAAGGGCAAATATAATGCTATCAGGTGATCGGATGAAAGCACGATACGACACGGGATGGGTACCCATAACGCTTTTGATAAAAAAGAAGACATATTCGAAATGTGTTGCTCCAAGTCCAAGGGACGTTATGTCGGCTCTGAACCTTTGGCACCTCATATATGGGAAATTTGATATTTTAGAATGTCATCTAATTGGTCAGTAATTGGTCAAGAAAGGTCAACTAGTCCTAGAAATTGGTCAGCCCTTGATAACTAGTTATAAAGACTTAAAGTTTCTCAAGGTCACTCAAGGTCACGCGTGATTTTTGGCACCTCATTTATGGGAAATTTGCAAAAAATATATACCATCGGAAAGATCTCTAGATCTATATAAAAGGTCAGCTATTTCCAATAATTGGTCAGCGATAGATTTTTTTTAATAATTTTTTTTTTTAATTTCAAGGTCATAGCGATTTTTGGCACCTCATTTATGGGAAATTTGGGAAAATTGCATACATTCTGAAGGATCTCTTGGTCTATATAAAAGGTCAGCTAGTTTTAGTAATTGGTCAGCCATAGATTTTTTTTAATGAATTTTTGAATTTTTGTTCAAGGTCATAGCGATTTTTGGCACCTCATTTATGGGAAATTTGGGAAAATTGCATGCCATCTGAAACATCTCTAGATCTATATAAAAGGTCAGCTAGTTTCAGTAATTGGTCAGCGATAGATTATTTTTTACGATTTAAACAAAAAAAAAAATTCAAGGTCACGAACGATTTTTGGCACCTCATTTGGGTAATTTTCCAAAAAAATATATACTATGTGATAGGTTACTCGGTCATCATAAAAGGTCAGTTAGACTCAGTAATTGGTCAGTTATATTTTTTTTTTAATTAATTCTTAAAGTATTTGTATGTAGGCCACAGTATAGATAGTTGGCACCTCATTCGGGTAATTTAAAATTTTTTTAAATAGATATAGATCCAATAGATTCTGAGAAAATCATGGTGGATTAAATTTTGTCAAAAAATTTATTAAAATTTCCATAATCGATGGGTACGATTTGAGTTTGGCTGCATCTCTTCTTTAAGAAACCAAGTTTTTGAGGTGCCGGGGTAAGGGAATGACCGCCATCTTGAAAAAGAAAGTGTTTGGTTTAATCCACCATGATTTTCTCAGAATCTATTGGATCTATATCTATTTAAAAAATTTTTAAATTACCCGAATGAGGTGCCAACTATCTATACTGTGACCTACATACAAATACTTTAAGAATTAATTAAAAAAAAAATATAACTGACCAATTACTGAATCTAACTGACCTTTTATGATGACCGAGTAACCTATCACATAGTATATATTTTTTTGGAAAATTACCCAAATGAGGTGCCAAAAATCGTTCGTGACCTTGAATTTTTTTTTTGTTTAAATCGTAAAAAATAATCTATCGCTGACCAATTACTGAAACTAGCTGACCTTTTATATAGATCTAGAGATGTTTCAGATGGCATGCAATTTTCCCAAATTTCCCATAAATGAGGTGCCAAAAATCGCTATGACCTTGAACAAAAATTCAAAAATTCATTAAAAACATCTATGGCTGACCAATTACTAAAACTAGCTGACCTTTTATATAGACCAAGAGATCCTTCAGAATGTATGCAATTTTCCCAAATTTCCCATAAATGAGGTGCCAAAAATCGCTATGACCTTGAAATTAAAAAAAAAATTAAAAAAAATCTATCGCTGACCAATTATTGAAAATAGCTGACCTTTTATATAGATCTAGAGATCTTTCAGATGGTATATATTTTTTGCAAATTTCCCATAAATGAGGTGCCAAAAATCGCTATGACCTTGAATTTTTTTTTTAAATAAATTAAAAATTCATTAAAAAAAAACTATGCCTGACCAATTTCTGAAAATAGCTGACCTTTTATGACCGTGAAATGGCCTTTCAAATGGCATACTTGTTTATTTGAAATGACCCAAATGAGGTGCCAAAAGTTTTTTTTGTGACCTTGAAACGAGTTTTGAAAATTCATAGAAAAAAAAATATAGCTGACCAATTACTGAAAATAGTTGACCTTTTATCACTATCCACAAATCTTTCAGATGGCATCTTTTTTTTGTAAATTTCCCATAAATGAGGTGCCAAAAATCACGCGTGACCTTGAGTGACCTTGAGAAACCTTAAGTCTTTATAACTAGTTATCAAGGGCTGACCAATTTCTAGGACTAGTTGACCTTTCTTGACCAATTACTGACCAATTAGATGACATTCTAAAATATCAAATTTCCCATATATGAGGTGCCAAAGGTTCAGAGCCCGTTATGTCTCTTGTTTTTGGACAGGGATTTTGACTTCAGAAATAGTACAGAAGGCCTTATGCTAAGAATTTTGTGGCTTTGTGATGCAAGCGTTACATTTACTTTGATGAAAAACACACTTCCACTTTCTCATCTTCTTTTTTCTTGTTAATATAGATCTTTAAAAAAATTAGCTAAAGGTACAACGATTATTAATTTTTTGTACACTTATTCAGTATGTTAATGATTTATTTTAGGTCACAGAACAAAAGTGCATTAATGAAAAGCGAGGTAGATGAATATTTTACAGGTACATGTCTACCAAAATTATGGTACCATTATGAAAAAAATAATGAAAAAAGAATTTGACGAAAAAAGAAAGAATATCAGAATCAGAGTCAAAAAAGAGAACATGTTTTATTTAAGAGTTGTTCTGGAAACCCTGAACCTGAACCCTACACAAAACTATGTCACACGTCTCGGAAAACAAATCACTTTCTTTATTAGTATTTTTTTTTATTTACGTAAACTTAATAAACAAAAACAAAAAAAAATTCTCTATTATTTTCATTTTTCTTTGTTATCATTGTAAACTTATAATTTTCACAAAAAAAAACTTTCAATGAATTAAAACCTTTGCTCAGATAACCTCATTAATTTATGCAATTATAAATAATTTTATTTGATGAGTTTAACAAAATATTAACTAAATACTGAAATACATACAAACATACTAACAATAAAATATTTGGTTTTATAGTTACATCCATAAATATTGAAATTATTTTTCTACAAATGTGTATTAGGGTGGTCCGTATAAGACGCCAGCTAAAGCTTTCATTAAAAATTTTAATGTTTGAATTTGAGACGTTTATAAAGCAAAATGCGTGGTTACTTCGATGCAAAAATAAAGCACTTTGCCATGAATATTATTTTATCCAAAAGAAAAAAGGATTTTAATTTGGCCCAGCTTTCCAAATAAAAAGATTTATACTCGTATTTTCAAGGATAGCACTGCCTTACCGATGATCATTTAGATATGCAAAGTTATTTTATGGAAGGAAGCCTGGGCAAAAATAAACTTTGTTTTTGACTAGTTATAATAATTTAGCTAAGAACTTTATTTTATTATACAAATAATTAGGTACTGATTTTACTTTCTGAATGTCTCAAAACAATTAATTGTTTAGTGATGCTTTTCAATAAAAGCTGATGGTTGTTAAATTTTAATCGATCCACCCATTTTATCCAAGTAGCTTAATATATGTAAAAATAGGAATTGTCTGAATCTATTTGAAATAAATCAATTCAAGGATCTAATAAAATCAAACAATGATATTTATGACCACTTTCGTGTTTACGTTGCTTAACAAATTATTGTATATATAAGGTTTACTTTTGTGTTCAAGTATCTACATATCTATATGAACATATGTTCATACGTACGTATATGCTGGAAATGTAAAATTAAACAATGATATTTACGACCACTTTCATGTTTGCGTTGCTTAAAGAATTATTATACATATATTCATGATTTCTTTGTATTCAAGAATCTTTTTTGTATGTTCATATGTATGTTAATGCTTGAAAAGTTATCTTAATGAATGTAAATATGATATACTCTATTCTGTTTAAACTACATTTTCGGTTTTTATTTGTCATTTGCGTACTTTTACAATAGGTACTTGTAATTAAATAAAAATAAATTTTATTTTTCAAATCTTCAACTGCTGTATGAATAGATTGATTTATGTCTCTTTTAATAAATAATGATAAAGATTTTTCGATTGAAGAACTTTCTTTTTATTACTTAAAGGATTTGATTTATTTTTATATTTTTTGTTTGTATTTTTTTAGCTGTGGTATCAAATTAAATAAATTGTATTTGGTTTGTTCGTTATAAATGTACACTACAATGGGAAAATGTAAGTTGTATTCACAAGAACAAGGTGGTTATTTTGTACTACTTCATGAATTTATATATTTTTATTTATTTAATATGATTTTAATTCTATTTATTTCCTTAATATTTGTGAAGTTGATGAAAATATTGTATTCAACGATTCAAACCTGCTAGTTTGCATTGTAATAATTCTTTTATATATGTTTTTGTTCACTAAAACATTGAATTTCCTATATATGTAGTTTAGATTATTGACGATGCATAACAACATTTATTTTCCTAATAAAATTTAAATAATATCTACGTACCTACAAAAGAATTGTCCAAACATAGGAACGACATATACTTCCAATAATCCCATACATCTATAAAGTTCTAACTTAAATTTGAATCAGTAATTTGAAAAAAGGTACCTATGTATGTACATGCGCCAAAAATCTAAATATGTCAATATTTGAAAATATCTCACAAGTGCGTTGATTATTTTGATCAAAAATGCAATACATTATATATGATTTTTATTATAATAAGGTTCTAATCTCCACTACAAGTTTTATATAAAAAAAACTGGTTGCGAGAATCTATATATTAAATTAATACGGTTTGATGTAGGTAAAGTTTACTACGCTAAACATTTCTTTTTGTATTTACCCTTTTTCAAACTGCCGATTCAATTGACCTTAAAATAATGGCCTTGGCCTTTGGCCTAAAAAGATATGCCTTTTTCATTTTAAAAGAAAAAAAGGAATACACTATACCACTGACCATTTGCCTAGAACGACACTGACCTGACAATTTAATTAATGAGATCATGCACAAAAACATTTTTATCATTTTTATATTTAAATAGGTATAATTATTATTTCTTCTTTAAGGAGTTATAATATACAAACTCGATGCACAGTTACATTAATAATATATTATTTTATTTTTAATGTAAAATTAACATTACGTTACTCTTATATACAATATAACATTTTTATTTACTTTGTGATTATTATTAAAGCTTCACAATTATTTAATTTGTTCATGTATTATTTTATTTGAAGCTATAAAGCATCAAGCATGAAAGTTTTTCACATAAGTAAACATAAAGTTTGGTGTTTAATTTAATCTTTATGGTATTTCTTTTTTTTTCAAATTTAAATTTGTATTTTTATAATTTATGTAGTTATTTAATTAAAATACATGATTTTATATTTTCGTATCATCCATTAGACATTCTTGAATATTGTTGGTAATCTTAGTAGGTTGGTTGTTGGTATTCGCCTTGAACTGAAATTGCAATAATATAAAGTAAACAATTAAAGTATATATAATAATTTTGTAATGGTTTTGTGTTAAGTTTGCATTTAATTTAACCGGAATATCTGTGAAGCTTATAGTCAGGTATGCAGGTCTTACAGCAAACAATATTATTGCAAATCAAGTATTGCACAACGGATAACGCCAACGTGGCAATCAGCGTTGAATCCAATGGAGGCAACTTTGTCTTGGCAGCAGCGTACATGCCGTACAAGGAAGAAAACCCTCCATCAAAAACAGTCCGCGATTTTGTGGGTTACACCACAGCACGAGGGACACCGGTGATAGGGTGTGATGCCAACGCTCACCTCACTTAACTGAGTGGTAAGAATATCAAAACATACATTCTCTGCTCTGATCTTTTGTTATGTAATAAGGGTAAACAGCGAAGAAATTCTAGTTCTCACTCTTATAAGGTGAGGCTTTTGAAAACTTAAACCATTGACACTGTTGTTCAAAACCTTACTTGTAAGAATTGAGAATTGAGAATGGCCTTCAAAAGACACACACTAAGAAACGAAGAACAGGGGTCAGAACTTTTCAATAAGGCCAAAATGAGAAAATTAGAGGAAGATTGGATTTCGTACTCAACTGAACTCAACTTATACACCAAAGAGTGAAGAGATTCGTTGACTAGACACTGCGAATTCATTGAGAACATAAGTGTGGCGGTGAGACTTCGAAAGATCCTGGCCTTTAATCATATTTAACATCCTGATAGATTATGGTCGTACTCGAGCCAAGAAACACTTGAACTCCACCAGAACTAGCACAGATTATCACAGAGCAGAAAATCAGAGACCGATACGTATCTCTTCGTTCCTCATCAAGTCTCTGGACAGAATCATTAATCTGCATATTAGTGACCTTCTCAAAAAAAATTTGTGCAACTACCAGTGAGCTACGCCCGCCGTTCTTACCAAAAGTAACGGTACCTTCCATCTGCCATACAATTTGCTTAGCAATTTTACCAAATCTTATTTCGTCTACATATACATCATAGATTTTTGTTTTTCTCTTTTAAACTTAACATTTAACTTTAAAAATATAAAAATTTAATTTTATACCTTTTAAAAACTAATAAGGTATTATAAAATACCACAAATTCGAGTAATGATGCCTAAATATCACTGATCTCTATATACACTGGATAGTGTATTCCTTAGAATGTATAACAGTTTTTTTGCTCCCATTTGAAGATGACAATTGGGTGGTCGGCTTCATAATTTGACGTCTAATTTACACAAAAATACGTGTTTCCAAGATGTCAATCTGAAGAAAAAGAAACAGATCAATGATATGAAGGGGAAAAACTTTGTGGAAGTTTGATTTGTTATTTTTTATCATTAAGTTATTCACTGTGTACATTTTTTTTGTGCTATTATTTTTCAATAGCCCTAGAATTATATCATTAGAAAGGTGTTTAAATAGGTAATAGTAAATATGTAGATGATTATATAGTCTGTGTTTTTTTATGATTTTACCTCCTTGTCACACTCTTTACCTTTGTAGTTCCGTTTTATTTAACCATTTCTGAATGAAATAAAATTACAAAAACAACAATGTTAGCAAACAGATTTGGGGGAGCAACGAACGGAGATTTTACGTCTTTATAGTAGATTATTTTGTATTTGGTCAGCTTCATAATATAACAATTCTTCAAATGGAAGCAACTTTTTTGTGTCAATACGCTATCCAGTGTATTATAGAGATCAGTGCTAAATATAGGTATAAGAAGCAGGGTTCGGAAAAGCGTGCTCATGAGCGGCTCGCGAGAGTGCCATTTCAAATGAAAACTTGCCAGATACGCTCGTCCATGAGCCATCAGGTGTGAGCCCTTTAAGCTTGGCTCGCGCCAGCGAGCGTTCGATTTATAAAGGCTCACGTCAAGAGCGTTCTCATTATGTGCAATAGCAAAACCGCATGCCCTTGAGTGTGAGAAGAGAGTGAGCCAATTATGCGCTCGCGAGCCTTTAAGAATTTAGAAAAAAAAGGGATACCAATATAATCTCAAAAAACAAAATCCACGAATTCAAAATCCTACACTTTCGAAAATCTACCAATTAGGAATCTCCAGACACGAAGCAAAATCCCCGATCCAAAATCCACAAATCTTAAATCCAAAATCTACAAATCTTAAATCCACAAAACCAAATCCCCAATACTTAGATTATATGGCATTTGCTAGGTATATGCAATGCAATGATCCATAAGTATAATTCAAATTAATTTATCTATTCTTTGTCTATTGTTTTATGGCTAAGAAATATTATAAATTAGCAAATACAATTTCAAAGCAATCTTAAATCGAGAAAGTTGAGTTCCTAAAATTCATTTCCTAAACCATTTTACATTTTGAAATTGTTGAAGATTTGTATTTTCTTTAAGTTGGATTTATTATTTTAATTTAATTTAAATTAATACTTAAGTACTAAAGGTATTTGTTAAAGTTTTCTTCAATTTTGTGATTTGTTGTTCATTACTCTTCAAAGTTAAAAGTACAAAATTTTTTATGATGAAATAAAAACTAAATTTTCTAAGAATACTACCAAAAAAATTAATTTTTCATTAAAGCATCCACAAATCCAAAATTCTTAAACACAATTTCGCCATAGCTGAAGCATCTGAATCTGTGTGAATTTTGGTTGGTGGATTTTGATTTGTTGATTTTGGTTTAGGTTTAAAGGATTTTGTTATAGTGTATTTTATTTAGAAGATTTTGGTTTATGGATTTTGGTTTAGGACTTTTGGATTTCAGGCTAGGGTACTGAACCCGAAAAAAAGGCATTTTTAGGTTTTATTTTTTTTCTAGTTAATTAAAAATAATAGATTTATTAAGCTGTGTTAAGTCAAAACAGCGACCTCAACATTTTTGGATTTTTTTATCGGATTCATTTGTCCATCGTAAATCAACGTTTGTCCAACCATTGGAATCGTTTGTCCGTTTTATAACAAACCTCAAAAAACAAAAAAGTTCCCTAGCATTCCCAATTGAAATCGTAGGGGGGTGTGGCTGATTGGGTTTGTTTGTCCACCCCCAGGAAAAAATATAAAATATATAAATATAAAATATTTTCTTTTATGCACTGAAAAACAAAAAGTGGGTGGATTAATTGTGTTCCTTTGTTCACCGGCTCAATATGAAAACCCCCAAATGGAAAGGGGGTTAAATGTTTTCGTTTGTCCACCACTTCAATATTAGAATCCAACAAAATTTGATTGTCCACCCCCAGGATAAAAATGATTAAATTTTTCTGTTTTTATAGCAAACCTCAAAAAACCTAAAGGCCTCTTACATCCCGAAATTAAATCATAGGGTCTTGGGACTGATAGAAAATATTTTAAGGAACTTCAATTTTCAATTCGCGAGCGTTTAATCACCAATTACTTTGATTTGATAGAATTTGACGCTTCGAATGGTTAATTTAGCGAGAGTTCGCTATTTATTATGCGGTGATAAATAAAATTAGCTTAAGTTTTAACATTTAAAGTGAACTTAATTGGCGCGAGTCACTATTCATAATACAAAAGTCCTCTTTCACACGGGGAAACTGAGTTGCTAGCAACTTTCAGTTCCTAGGTGAGAAGGACCGGAGGAAAGATGGGTGAACAAAATCTCCCCAGTCGAGTATTTGAAGAGATTTTCAAAATTGCCTAGATTCTTCCTCGTATGAAAGAAAAATGTTTAAGGAAATTAAAAGAAAACGTCAAAAAAAATCTCCAGCAACTTGTTTTTTCATGTGAAAGGGTACAAATTATTGAATTCGCAACGTTTTAAGTTCGATTCGCTATTCATAATGAGGGCCTATAAATAACTGCAATAACTTCCAATGGGAATTCATAGCTAGCATACCTTGTTGTTGTTGCTGTTGTCCTGTAAACGGCGATTGGCTGTATTGATCTGCTTCATTTTCCATTGGATAGTTCGTATAATCCTGAGCCGCTGGGTCTGATTCAAATGTTGAAGCAAATGCAGCATCTGCACCAATTAAGAAACGTTTATAGGCTAGAAACGCACATCCAGCCTGAAAATATTTTAAGGTTTTTTTTAAAGTTTAAAACAACAAATAAAATAAGATTTTGAACATACCCATGTGAAAATCGAAAAGAAAGAAAATGCTATTATAGCTTGAACGGAACCCACACCTTCTCCAGATGATGGTGGTGTGGCCGAACTCCACTGAGACCACAAGTAGACAAATGCAATAAAATAAAGAAATGCCCAAAAACCTAAAAAAAATATATTTTAGATGCAAACGAAATGTTATTAAATTCCACAGTACACAAATAAAAGGTATTAGGCATGTTCAAAGAAACGAGATCTCAGAGTCCTCAGCAATCTCAAAAAAACAGGACTCCTCAGAAAAATTTCTGTCAAATAACAGAGGGGAGAAAATTTTTCGCTTGCTCAGTTATTGACGGATTAAATTTGCTGAAGCCTCCAAGATCTCATTTTTCTAAACACACCAATTATATTCCATAGGTTGTCAAAATAAAAAATGGCGGATGAAAACACACGTAAACACAACAACAAAGTGAAATTGAAATTGTCAGAAATAAAAAATGGCTGCGAACGTTAGGAAAAAATACACAACAACAAATATTGACTAAACCAAAATAAAAATTCTTTCTTACCCGAAAATCCCAAATCACCTAAAACGTAGTGCTTTCTGCTTTTTACAGATGACATTTGTTCGAAGAAATATTCTCCAGCAATGAATCCCATTGAGGCTAGGAATCCAAATATTCCAACTATAGAGCCGTATTTACATGCCGCTGCATCATTGTCAAAGAGACAGACTTCTTTGCCATTTTCTTCTTGCCATGCTCCCGAGGATACGCAACCAAAAACAATTATTGAAAAAAGCTGAAAAGTCACTAATATATAATAACCATCATTTTAGATCACAAAATTTGAAATGAACAGGTTGAACAGGATGGAGACGGAGATGCAACTGGAATAGCTGTTTAAATGTTGAATACTTTCACACAATTCCTGTTTGTTTGGTTACTGAGAATTCGTACGAATTCGTACGATGTCACACTACATTTCACAAATTCCTGTTTGTTAACTCCAAAGTGTAGCAACGATAGAGGCAAATGAGAGAGCAAGAAATTTCCCCTCCATGAAAAAGCTTGCAAATTTCTGCTACACAAATTTCTGAGTGCAGGAAGTAAACAACTGTCAAAACACGTCTGTGTGTGTTTTTTTTTTGGGTGTATTTTAAGATTTGACTGTTGTGTATGATAGTGTGTGTCACGTTCGACGTTTTTTACACAAAATTGCTACAAACATGGTTCAACGCGTTTGTTAACGTTGTAGCGTCAGTACCTTCGGAGAAAATATCGAAGCAAGGAAATGCAGAAACATATGCCCAAATAGCGGCAAAAAATACCCGTAAATAAAGACACTGAAACAGACCCGGTTGCGAAAGTATTTTCAATAATTCTATCAAAACTTGAAGAACAATGTGAAACAAATAAACTTATCTTTGATAGGTTAAGTAAGCTCGAAAATTGTTTTCGACCCAAACCTCTTTCAAAAAATATATGATGGAAAAGCTTAAAATTTTAACGTGGAATGCCAACGGATTATGGCAAAAACTTGGAGATGTATATGCGAGAAAATGATATTGAAACGCATGGCAAAAGTGAATCAAATCTTAAAATCCACGGGTTTCATGACTACCACGCCATTCATCCGTCAAACAAAGCAAGAGGTGGATCATCATTGTATATAAAAGAATGCATTGAACACTCGATAGGCCTTAAAATAGAGGCGGAATCAATGCAATTGAGTAGTGTACAGGTTAAAACTAAAAATATTCCTCTCAATGTCTCTTCCATATATTGCCCTCCGCGTTGCAAAATTGATAAGAGTGAATTTACGACATTGATAAAGTCACTAAGTCCAAATTTAATTGTTGGTGGTGACTTTAATGCAAAGCACACCTTCTGGGCCTCACGATGCATATCTCAAAAGGGTCGCATGCTATATGAAGCAGGAATGGAAAATAATTGTGACTTTCATTCGACTGGCAAGCCAACTGGCCAACTGATCCGTCGAAAATACCTGACCTAATCGATTTATTCATGGTGAAAGGAATACCCTCTAACCGTATAGATATTTCAGAGGGCTATGACCTCTTGTCAGATCATTCTGCCGTCGTACTCATTATGAGCGAAAGCCTTGTTAAAATTGAAAAACCACCCAGGTTAACAAACAGTAAAACCAACTGGGATGGATTTAAAAAAGATATCGAGGACAACGTTGAGTTAAGGGTATCATTACAAACGCCTCTTGAGCTTGAAGACGCAGTAGATACCTTTGTTGATATTATACAAAAAGCAGCTTGGGATAACACACCTTATCAAAGGCTAATGCCTCGCTATAAAGATATAAAATATCCGCAAGAAATAAGAGATTTAGTGAAAGAGAAACGAAAAGCACGTAAAAAATGGCAGCAAACCCGTGCTCCTCAACACAAAGCTCATTTGAATCGCTTGAGTAATATGCTAAAAACAGCGATATCAGATTTCAAAAACCTTGAAGTTGAAAATTACCTTGAAGGCTTGACAGCGGGGAAAGAATCCAACTACTCACTTTGGAAAGCTATAAAAACAACGAAAAAACCAAAACTTCCAGTGCCCCCGATTAAGAAAAGCCAAAATGAAAGAGACAAAGAAAAAGCGACGGTATTCGCCGATTACTTAGAGGAAACATTTAAGCCGTTCGATGGGCAAGAACTCAACGAAAATATTAATATGAATTTTACCTCAAATGAAAGCTACATAACGAGAAATGCTACACTTGCCGAGTTAAAAAGGGAAATAAAGAAGCTTCAGTCCAACAAAGCTCCAGGATATGACTTAATAACGGCAGAGATTTTAAAAATGCTCCCTCGTAAAGGGTTTATTAACCTCCTTTATATAATAAATGCCGCTCTAAGGTTAGAATATGTTCCGAGCCAATGGAAAGTTGCGGAAGTCATAATGGTATTGAAACCTGGCAAACCATCTCACGAAAAGAAGTCTTACAGGCCGATTTCGCTTCTTCCTATTATATCAAAAGTTTTTGAAAGAATACTACTCCTGCGCCTGCAACCGATAATAGAAGAGAAACAATTAATACCTGAACATCAGTTCGGATTTAGAAGCAAGCATTCGACAATTGATCAAGTGCATAGAATTACTGACGTAATTGAGAGAGCTCTTGAAGAAAAGAAAATCTGTTTTGGACGTGTCGCAGGCGTTTGACAAGGTGTGGCACGAAGGCCTCAAATTCAAATTAAGACAAGTTCTGCCTGAAGGACTTTACAACATTCTAAACGGATATCTAAATGAAAGACTTTTTCGTGTAAGACACGGAAATGACTATTCTGATTTCAAAGAAATAGTGGCTGGGGTACCACTTGGACGTGTCGCAGGCGTTTGACAAGGTGTGGCACGAAGGCCTCAAATTCAAATTAAGACAAGTTCTGCCTGAAGGACTTTACAACATTCTAAACGGATATCTAAATGAAAGACTTTTTCGTGTAAGACACGGAAATGACTATTCTGATTTCAAAGAAATAGTGGCTGGGGTACCACAAGAAAGTGTATTAGGTCCAGTTCTGTACCTTTTATTTACACGCTATATACCTCAAACAGATGACACTATTGTAGCCACGTTTGCTGATGATACTGCAATACTAGCAGTAGGCAAAACGATTAGCGAAGCTACAATTAAATTACAAAATGCTCTTAATAATGTTAATGAGTGGACGAAAACATGGCGAATAGCGCTCAATGAACAAAAGTCAGTCCACGTGGACTTTACGTATAAAAAAATAAATAGATTACCCGTCTTTCTTAATACCGCTCGTGTTCCGTTTGCAAATGAGGCAAAGTATCTGGGAATGACTCTAGACGCGAAATTAAAATGGAAGCCGCACGTGAAAAAGAAATGCGGAGAATTAAAAAGCAAATTAAGAGATATGAACTAGTTACTCGGTAAATATTCAAAGCTTAGTATTGAAAATAAATTGATTTTATACCGACAGGTTCTTAAACCTGTTTGGACTTATGGTATATATCTTTGGGGTTGTACATGCGATACAAACTTAAATAACTTACAAACGTTTGAAAATAAATTGCTTAGGTCATTTGTAAATGCTCCGTGGTATATAAGAAACGAAGATCTTCATAGGGATTTCGGGATTCCTACGGTGCGGGAGGAAATAAAAAGTTTCGCGCGAAAACATAGAAATCGACTATTAGAACACGCTAATTCAACGATTATTGACATTCTTGACGAGTCGAATTTAGTACGCCGTCTGCGAAGAATAAAACCTTCCGACTTGGTGCGGTGAACAGAAAACCGCTTTAAAATCGCGGATTAAGCAGGAACTTTCACCGGAAAGTAGCCTGCAACACGTTACTTAACTTCGTTAAAAATAAATTGCTATATAAGTTTCAACTTAGTTGCAATCGGGAAGTGGAGGTGGTTTTAGTGTAAGAATCTCACACTTCTATGAGCACGCGTTTTTCGGTCCTCATAGAGCCTGAATAGCAGGTTTTGCTCCTACCCACGGGAAAAAATAAAAAAAAAACTTCGTAGCAAAGTTTTCCCCTCTATGAAGGATTTTTCCCCTTCTTTCAATAAATTGATAGTTTTTGAACTTTGGAGTTTTGCTTTATTGAACATTTCTATGTACAATTGGCTTACAAATAATGTATAGCTATAATATACATTAATGAATGCAGGGCCGGACAACTTATACGTGCAAGTGGTGCAAATGTCCAGGGCGCTGAACCCAATGGGCAATCTTTAAAAAATCCTCTAAATCAATGAGTTAGTTATTTATTCTTATATTATTCAGCCATATGGTGAGTTTCGGATATAGAGGATGAGCTGGGTTAAGGGAGCTGGGGAGGGGTAAAAGTGAGAGGAAAAAGAATTTGCTCGCTGGCTGGTGAGTTTCACATGAAAAATATTTCACCCGAAAAATGTTTGTTCCCGCAGAATTTTAAAAGCTATTATGATTTTCGCTTAAACTTCACTTGGCTTAAAATAAACAAAAGCTTTCGCTAACGGCACTAGAACCATCTGTTATTCTTTCTTTCTTGGTGAAAAGTGACAATTTAAGCTCTTAATTGCGAAACATTTCCGGAATAAGTTATCACAAAAAAAGGGGTTTTTCGGGTGAAGCTCACAATAAACAAAAAGTTAAATGTCATTTTTCCGCGTGGAATGTGGTTCACGTGAAACTCACAATAAGGCTGATTAAATTTTTAATTAGTTTTTAAATACTGTAAGATGGCAACCCTAATTCTATTACTCTATTACTATTATTTCTACATTTAATACCTAAATTACTTACACCAATTATTTGTGAAATCACTTGAATAAAAACCACTCTATAAGTTAGTCGTGCTCTTCTTTTATTTTTGCTTTCCACCTTTTTCGCTGACATAGGTTATGGGCCCAGTGCACGTATATTAAAGCATACATTTTTTTTTACCTTCGAGGAGTTAGACATTTTTTCATTTTACACGCGAAATAAAATGTCTGTGTCACCGATGCAAATCGATAAACTCGACGGTGATAACTACACATCTTGGTCAGTCCAGATGAGGAGCCTGCTGATAACGCTAGATTATTGGCATGTAGTAGAGAAGGTAAAAGATGAAAAGCTGACTGCTGCGGAAAAGGTTGCATGGGAAAGGACAGATGCCAAAGCGTTGGCAATGTTAACTCTATGTGTTAAACCTTCTGAGTTAATACATTTGAAGGGATGTAGTTCTTCGAAGACCGCATGGGATAAACTATCGTTAACCTACAATGGAAAAGGGCCTGCTCGTAAGGTAAACTTATTTAAGCAATTGGTTAGGTTTCAATTTAAAGTAGGACAAAAATTCACCTCTCAAATAAATGAATTTTGTTCAATTGTCGATGCTTTAAGTGAAATTGATGTTCAGATGCCTGATGACCTAATGAGTATTTTGATGCTGTGTAGTCTACCAGACGAAATGTTGTTGCGATCGAAAGTCGCGATGATCTGCCATCAATAAGTCAGTTAAAGATCAAAATTTTGGAGGAAGAACATCGGCGTGGTGACAGGGGTGAACCAAACGAACAGGTTTTTTCGGTAAAACACAAAGAGCAGAAGAACAAACCTCAACAATATGCAACCAGAAACAGCGACAAACGAGGCAGGCGAAACGTCAAGTGCTACGGCTGTGGAATGCGAGGGCACATAAAATCGCAGTGCAGAAACAAAAGCTCGGGTCAGTCCCAGGCGCATGCTGTGGTTCTCAGCGCATGTACTCAAGAAGGAACAAAACTCAACAACAACTGGATTTTGGATAGTGGTGCATCATCTCACATGTGCTCTGATAAAAAATTGTTTTCGTCACTGAGGAAGCATACTCAGAAAGTTTTTATGGCATCGGGAGACAATGTTGAAGCGAATGGGATAGGTCAAGTAACATTGAAATCAGATGATACCAACATTACCTTGACCAACCTGTTATACGTACCAGAGCTTAATTCTAATTTTTTGTCCGTCAGTAAGATAATTAAGAATGGATGTCATGTTCAATTCACAGATGATAAGGCTTTTGTAAATTCCAAAGATAATAAGTCAATTTTTATTGCGTATTTGCAGAATGGAATATACTCTACGAAGATGTCGTCAGAACATGAAATGGTCTTTAGCGCTCGTCAAGAAGGTGAATCTGTTACTTGGCACAAACGTTTTGGACATCTCAATGTCACAGAAAGAGATGGTTCGCGGTATGACTGTAAATAAAACAGATGGTTTTGAATGCGTCACATGTACCTTGTGCAAAATATGTAACTACAAAGCCATTTAATCCTTATAATGCCTTATTTACTTCCAGTTTGCTTGATGTGGTTCACACCGATATATGCGGCCCTTTCCGTGTTACATCTCAAGGTGGATCGATATATTTTATCACCTTTATAGATGACTTCTCCAGATACACGACCACATATTTTTTGAAGAAAAAATCTGACGCCCTGAAGGTATTTAAGGAATTTGTAGCTGTTACGGAAAAGCAAACTGGAAAGAAGGTAAAATGTATTCGTAGTGATAATGGGCGGGAGTATACTAGTGGTGAATTTGATAGCTATTTAAAACTGAACGGAATAGTTCATCAAAGGTCCACAAGTTACACACCCCAGCAAAATGGAGTCGCCGAGAGGGCAAATAGAACCCTTATCGAAATGGCACGATGCATGCTGGAGGACTCGAAGTTGCCACAGTATCTATGGTCGGAGGCCATAAACACGGCCACATACATCAGAAATCGTTCGCCAACAAAAATTTTGAAAGACAAAACGCCATACGAGTGTTGGTTTGGATATAAGCCATCTGTGAACCACATGAAAATTTTTGGGTGTGATGCCATTATTTTGTTGAAGCAACCTGGTCGGTCTAAGTTGCAACCTAAGGGTAAAATGCTATCATTTGTTGGTTATGCTGATCATACCAAAGGGTATAGGCTTTATGATAAACATTTAAAATCAATTGTCATTTCTAGAGATGTTACATTTTTTGAAGAAAAGTTCTCAGAAGCTGAATGTGACAGTAGGAGTGCGTCGAACAATAAACCAGGAAGTACTAATTCTATTTTTATTTCGTACCCAGATGATCACATTGGCGTTATGGATGAAGAAGTCTGCGAAAATGATGGTAAAGATGCTGTTGACGATGTTGCCGTTGACGATGGTGCTATTGATGATGCTGCTGGAGATATTTACGAAGATGCTGCTAGTAATATTCCCGAAGTTGCTGCCGGAGAAGATGCTGCTAGTGATGTTGACGAAAGTGCCAATGAAGATTTTGACGATGATGATGTGTTCGTTGAAGATGTTGTTGTTGATGAGGGAGAAGTGCCTGTTAAAGAAAAACCTAATGCGAAACCCAGCGGAGGAAGACGAAGAATCTTGCGTACAGGTAATCCAGGACAACCAAGGAAAGTTTCTGCTTTTAAAGCTAGTCGAGAAGTTGCAAATAAACTCGTTTCAACTGTCCCAGATCCAATCAATGTCAATGGAGAGATGCCATGCAAAAAGAGTATTCTACGTTGGTCGAGAATAATACATGGGATCTTGTCAGTGAACCAACACACCAAAATATCATCGGTTGTAAATGGGTATTTACAACAAAACAAAATGCAGATGGAGAAATAGAGAAGTTTAAGGCGCGTTTAGTCGCCCAAGGATGTTTCCAGAAAGTAAACGTGGATTATTTCGAAACATATTCGCCTGTTGTGCGACACCCTACTATTCGTCTCATTTTGTTAATTGGTGTGCAAAAGAAACTTTTTATAAATCATATTGACATCGCAGCTGCCTACCTCAACGGAGATTTGGAAGAAGAAGTCTATATGCGCCAGCCGGAGGAGTTTGTAGACCACAATCAACCACAAAAAGTTTGTAAGCCTAAGAAATCTCTATATGGCCTAAAACAAGCCGGAAGAGATTGGAATAAAAAGATAAATGAGGTATTGGTAAGCATTGGTTTTGTAAGGTGCAAAACAGATGCCTGCGTGTATGTTTTGCGAAACAAACAACATATCACTATAATTGGATTATACGTTGATGATTTAATAATAGCTTACTCATCTGAAGCAGTGTTTTTAGCTATCCTGTGTAATTTAAATCGGGATATGGAGGCTGTTGACCGTGGACCGATCAAATTTTATCTTGGAATGGAAATTGAGAGGGATGGCCCACGAGGTAGTATAGCTGTTCACCAAAGACGATATGTTGAAAACCTGCTGACTCACTGGGGTATGGAAAATTGTAAACCAGCTTATACACCACTCACAAGTGGAACCGTTTTAGAAAAATGTTCTAAAAACAACTGTACTGCTATGAACATCAAAGATTATCAATCACTTATGGGTGCATTGAACTACTTGGCGACTATTTCAAGACCTGACCTTACTCATGTGGTCTCTAAGTTGTCACAGTTTAGTTCTCATCCGCACAAGGAGCACTTTATAGCTGCGAAACATATACTTCGTTACTTAAGAAGCAATTCGAAGGTTTGTTTGAATTTTAATGGTAATGATAATTTTGTTTGTTACACAGATGCCGATTGGGGTTCAGATGCAACCGACCGTAGATCCTACAGCGGTTACGTTGTGTATTTTGGTGGCGGTCCAGTGGCTTGGGAATCCAAAAAGCAGCAAGTCATAGCACTAAGTACGATGGAAGCGGAGTACATCGCTATGTGTCAAGGCGCCAAGGAAGTCGTTTTTCAAAGAAGTTTGCTTACAGAAATGGGTTTCTCGAAATATTCTAAGGAAGCAACTACCATGTTTTGTGACAATCAAGGTGCCAGTTTTTTTGCTAAAAATGAAATTACACATAAACGTAGTAAGCATATTGATATAAAATATCATTTTTCAAAAGACAAATGCTTGAAAAATATATTATGTATTACTTATATACCAAGCAATAACAATGTAGCTGATATTTTTACAAAATGTTTAAACAAAAGTAAGCATATCGAATTGTCAAAGAAATTACTTCAAATTTAATGAATATTTTGTTTATATAAATTTTAAATTTTCTCATTGTGAATTTCGGTTGAGATGGCGTTTGTAAGATGGCAACCCTAATTCTATTATTCTATTACTCTATTACTATTATTTCTACGTTTAATACCTAAATTACTTACATCAATTATTTGTGAAATCACTTGAATAAAAACCACTCTATAAGTTAGTCGTGCTCTTCTTTTATTTTTGCTTTCCACCTTTTTCGCTGACAAATACTTTTTACTTAAATAAATTTGTTTTGTTAAGTATATTTTTTGACTTTTGCTTACAATTATTTTTATATTTCTTAAGTTTTTATTTTTTAAATTAATTAAAAGTCAATTTTTTTAAAGTAATTTTCCTGTTAAAATGTTCGTAACGATTTCCTTAACACAAGCAAAGTGAAAAATACTGAATTTCGTTAACTAAGGTAGGAGAATTCACTTTTTTAAAATCCCTATCTGCGATTATAACTGCGCAGACTGTAATTGCTTTATGGTACCTATACCTAAAAGAAAGTCATCGGAAATATCTCCGGTACACCAAGTAAAAAATCTTTGCACGTAAATAAATCAGTAATGGCAGCAGTACCATTGCAATCGAACGATTTAAAACAAATAGTAGATGGATGCCTAAATGAACATCTTAGAAATATCGCAACAAAGGATGACGTTGCGGCCATATTAACTGATATACAGCTACTACGATCTCAAAACGCTCAACTCTCGGAACGCCTGGCCTATGTTGAAAATTACTACTTGAGAAGCCAATTGAATTCTTATCGAACAAAACAAACGAAAAATCTGTTGTGATGCATTTTCCATCAGATAACAAGGAAAACAAAGTTGAATCTGCTACACAAACTTGTTTAGGCCTTCTTAATCTAAGCGAAAATGCTTATTAAGCTCGCGATAATTAACAAGAATTTATTAACCGGAACAATAACAAAACAACAATGGTACTAAATTTTAAAAGCTAGGATATCGCGAACAAAATTGTTTCATCCGCACCAAAGTTGAAGAACACTGGAGTCTTTGTGTACAGGGAACAATCTTTTCCATACCGCAAAAAAAGGAGGGAACTCAAGAAAATAAAAAACGATCTTTTGAAAAGAAAACCGACCACGAAAATCAATATAAAAGGCTCTAAACGGCTAATTGACAAATTTGTGTTTTATTACGACCGACGCACTACGAGGTTTACAATTGAAGACAGTAGCAAGCAAAACCAAAATGTTGCAGCAGAGCCACCTAGTAGCCAAAAGAGGATGCACAACCAAAAAGATGTGAATCCCAGCTGTTCTCATCATTATGAATAGGATAGCGTTGCTGTCTGCCAAAAAAATAATTGCAAATTTAATATCTTATGGTATAATATCACAGACTTAAAAAACAAATTATAAATGCCAGATTTTTTAAATTAATTTTTAGTTATGATATAATTATTTTGTTGGAAACCTTTTAGAAGAGGGAAAAGAACTGCAATACTATAAATATCTGGAAAATTTCAATATCAGATGCATACCTGCTATAAGAAACAATAGACTTCGAAGAGCTAGTGGTGGAATATTATGTGGCTAAAAAAATAACATATCAGTTGATAACATAAGTTTTAAAAATTATGGGCACAAAATTATTATTGACATAATTTGTGATTCAAAACATTTTCAGATCTACCCTATTTACTTAAATTATAACTCTTGGAATTCTGACTTTGAGGAACTCCAAAGATTTTTATTGAATAACAATTTAGAAAACTTAATGATTATTGGTGATCTTAACGGTCGTATTAGTGATTTCCAGAACTCTAATTTTTTGAACGACGGACAATTTTCCGACTTAAGAAACTCGCGTGATGAATGCCTGAATGCAAACGGGAGATTGTTGATAGAGTTGCTTGAAGATTTCGGTTTTTTATTTTAAATGGTGTTGCAAATGGTGATGCTTGTGGCAACTATACATTTATATCATCCCAAGGATGCTCTGTAATCGATCTTTGCGTTTGGCTGGACTTGGTCAAAAACTTTGAAGTACACCCTGTGAATTTTTCAAACTACTTGCCAATCTTAGTTTCATGTGAGTACTTATTGTGAAACTGATGAATCGGTAGTAAATAATAAAATCAGACGGGTCGAAAAAAGGCAAATGTCTATAGGCGAAACCTAAGTCAACGAATGTGTTCCGCTGATATTCTGTTACAAGATTGTATTGAATCGTCAACACTTTCTGTTCTTGAATTAGTAAGACAATCAGCACTTGCCAGATTGCGCCCCCACACCCATACCTTTTTCAAAATCAAAATGGTATGACGAAGAGTGTAGAAAAAGTAGGAAAAAAATCTTTCGCATATTTAAAACTTTTTAGACTATCTGACAAAGTACTATGTAGCCCACAAAAAACTCTACCTAGAACAAAATAAAGTATATAAAGAGTTGTGCAGGTATAAGAAACAACTGTACTTAGAAAAAGCGACTAAGAAGCTTATAGACTGTAAGGATTCTAGGTCATTTTGGTGCAATGTACGGATATTGGTCGAAGCAAGTCATCGACATCTTGTATTAGTGTAGATCAGCATGCAACGTACTTCGAATCTTTGTTGTTGCCAGATCCTAGCCAAAATTCTATTAGTTTCGCGCTGCAAAGCTTTTCAATACATGAGTTAGACTCACCTTTCACAATGGCAGAGTTGTTAGCATCGCTTACAAAAATGAAAAACAATGAGGCCATGGGTTCAGATGGGATCCCAATTGAGTTCTTTAAGAATGCAACCACTGAATTTATGGAACTTATTTTGGGATTATTAAATAAAATGTTTATTGAGGAAGTTTTCCCAAGTAATTTTCGGCTGGCAAGTATATCTCCTATTTTTAAGAAAGGTGACCCAGGTCTGCCTGAAAACTACAGAGGCATATCCGTTCTAAGTTCATTGAAGAAACAGGTGTGCCGCAAGCCCACTGATGTTCGCTTAATGTATCAACTATATTGAAAATCATTTACCGGGAGGTGTCTGCTTTGGTTACTTATCTGTGAAGCTTTTACTCTACGCTGATGACTTAGTGATCTTTTCTGATAACCCTGTGACACTGCAACTTCAGATAAATAAATTGAAACAGTTCTGTGATACGTGGGATTTTAAAATTAATACTGCCAAAACAAAGATAATGATTTTTAGAGCTCAAAATCGTTAAAACAATAATCCACGGAACTGGCAATTATAGATGGGCCAATATCGAGATTGTTAGTAAGTTTAAATATCTGGGTTTTACTATTTCTCACAACTTAAATATCAAAGCTCATATTAAAGAGAAACTTTCAGCAACAAAAGTAGTTTTTAATGTAATGTGATCACAGTTTTCTTAAACAAATTTGTGAATCCAACAACAAAATTTAAGGTTTTAACGCCACAATAAACAGTTGCTTTTGTTATGGTAAGAGCTTGAAGAAATGGAAGTTATTCAAAGGTACTTCTTTAAACGTATTTTCCGACTTCCGACTAATACCCCCAATCATGCTATATATGTTAAGTCTGACTGCAAATCTGCGGTAGATGAATTGAATCTTGAAAGGGGTAGGGCATCAATATCTAGAGCTACTTACAGCAGTCTGGATTTAACCCTGGGTTCCAGCAATTATTTTAAAGAGGACCTTTCAGCCTCAGATATGAGTCTGATTTTCAAGACAAACTGAAACTCTCGTACTTAATTACATCCCGCATAGGACAGACAGTAAACCTATTTATTCACTCTGCAATCTCAACCAAAACGAAGATGTTTACCATTTTATAGCAATTTGCCCCATTCTACAAAAAATTCATAGACTACATTTTAACAAAAGTTTTTTATCTTCCGAGGAATGTTTAGGTGTTCTTAATGGAGAAAGTGGCTGAAAGTCACTAGTGCATTATGTTACACATGCAAAAACGTATAGAAACTCATATCTAAACCTGGTTTGAAGCATTTACTATGATCAATCTCAATTTCAATATTTTGTTTTAGCTAAACTAAAAGAACTTATATTTCATTTCCTAAATCTTTTATAACTTAATGTTTCTTTCGTTTTAGCTAAACTAAAAGCTTTTTTAATAATGCACCTCTTGTAACAAAATACCCGAGGTGTTATGCCTCACCTTCCCTTACCACCATTACAACCCCTAGCTACAGGTACTAGAGGTTGATCCTGGCAGCAGGAAGGTGAGGGTGTCCAGGCAACGGCAGCTTGGCATGCTTGCGAAAAGCACGAGCTAGCTCGCCGGAGGGGGGGTTCTTGCTACCGCTGCACTGGACGGTGTTACGACTTCATGCCTACCAAAAAAAAAAATCGAGAAAAGAGAATGATGGGGACCCGAAATGTCCAGCTATATGAGGGGGAGTGATCTCCATAGAGGGGTGAGGGTTGATGATGGTATTGACCCTCGGAGGATTTGCCCGCCCATGTATATAGAAGATAACACCTTGACTACTGCAACCTCCATTTCACGGCAGTAGTCCCTTAACTCAAACTTGCATCCACCTATATATACCTTACCCTCTCATTCTTCCATCACCTCCACCTCAGTGGGATGGTATTAGGCCGACATTGTCATCATGGCTGAAAAAAAATTCAAATATCTTCCCAAAAGCGAACTTCAACCATCAGAATCGAAAAGAAAAATAACCTTGTTTTGTTTTTTTTTTTCATCCACGTTATAAAAAAATATTTGTCTTACTTTATTAAAGAAACAAATAAAGGTCCAATCTAACAAAATTTATATGTATAAAAATTATTATTTAAAAATAGTAAGTTGTTTTCTTTTACAGGGGTTATCTTTATAGAGGTAAGAAATAAAAAAAAATTCTTTTATAATCAACCAATTTGAATCGTTATATTTTTTTTTTCAGGTATGATAATTTTAACGGTAAGTAGAAACAAAAAAATTTATTAATTAATTTCCCTTAGTCTTAGTTTTAAGGTAAGTAAAATTTTAAAATATTCAATTTTTCTCCTTTTTTCAGGTATAATAAATTTACGGTAAGTATAAACAAAAAAAATGTATTAATTAATTTCACTTAGTCTTAGTTTTAAGGTAAGTACAATTTTAAAATATTCAATTTTTATTTTTTTTCAGGTATGATAATGATAACGGTAAGTATATACAAAAAATTAGTAATTCATAGTATTTAGTTTTTTAGTTGATTTTCAAATTTTGTTGTTTTTTTTTTTTTTTTTTTTTTTATTAAAAATATGATAAGGTTGATTTTTTTATTAGAGTATAAAGAAAATTTTAGTAAAATAAAAAAATACGCAAATCAATGTTTTAATAAACAATTAAAAGAAAATGACTTACCAACCTTCAATTCCGGACGTCCCAGCTGTAGTGCACCACGGTGGTTGTCGTTGGCTATTAGAAAAATTATTAAGTATAGATTTTTTTTTTTTTTATTTTTAACTAAATTTTCCTTTTCTTCTTATTTTTTTTCTTTTCTTTTTCTTTCTTTTTTTTTTTTCTTTGTATTGATTTTCCTATTTTTTGTTCTTATTCCTTTTTTTTTTGTCTTACTATTATTTTTTTTTAAAATACCGTTAAAAGATTCTATGGATCATAAAAGAATTAAGATTAATAAGGTAGGTATAAGAAAAGATAAATAAAATTTCTTAAAGCTAACACACACGCACAATACACTATATTTCACAACACTGGGCATTAAGGATAAGGAGAGCACAACAAAAATTAGGGTAATGTCGTAGCGGATTGGGAATGCGACAGGAATTAGGGAGGGAGGCACACAAAGGACACTATTACACTTTAGGATACTGATGATGTTTATGATGATGATGATGATGATGATGATGCTGATGATGATGACGATGATGCTGATGATGATGGTGATGATGATGATGATGATGAATGATGATGATGATGATGATGATGATGATATTTTCGTCTTAATTAGAAAAAAAAAAACTACGGCGGCGGTAAATGTTTGCATTGAATTGCATTCTTTTGGGTTATTGCGGAGTGGCTATGGCGGTTTTGCCTATGGTTAAGTGGTTTTGGTGGTGTGACTCTGGATCGGGTGGGTAGGGGTTCACTTTTTTTATTTTTTTTTATTATTTTTCAGGATCACCAGATTCACTTGTTTAATTTTGTTTAATAGTTTTGTCAACACTCGCCACTTTCTTTTGGTTTTTTTTTTTTTCTTTTTTTTCAATCTCAGGCTTTTCCTCCTTTTTTTTTTCTTTTTGCAATTTGCAATTTTTAATTATTCTTTCTATTTTTTTTTTGTTTCACTTTTACTTTTTTTTCTTTAGATACCGCACACGGTTAAAGCTCGTCACCAACTGACCTACTTTCCATGTTCCCAAATTCCATTTAGCCTTGGGGCATTAGGCTCCTCCTCTTTCGACCAATTATCTTATCGGCATATTATCATTTTAGGCAACGGTCCTTACCAACACCCGCATCATTACATAGCTAATCACCTCACATCAATCAGCGGGATCGATGATCGGATGATCAGCTAAGTAACCGACCACCCTGCATGTATGTACCTACGTATGTTGTACACACATCGCATGACACGGTGGTCAGTTAGATTTGGATGTTGATTTTTATGCAGATTAGCGATGTAAATGACCATCTGGTATGTACTTATGTACTTTTGTGTGTACATCGGGTGATCTGATGGTCAGTTACGATCGGTATTTTTGCTTTTTCTGCTTTTGTAGGAACACTTTGGATCGGTAGATTAGTTATTATTATTATTATTTATATAATTATTATTATTATTATTATTATTTTTATTATTATTATTATTATTATTATTATTATTATTATTATTATTATTATTATTATTATTATTATTATTATTATTATTATTATTATTATTATTATATTATGTAAGTAGGTATTAATATAATAGTTGTTATAGGATTATGGGCTTATGTTTTTATTAGATATTATTAGTAGTAGATAATATTATAGATAAGATATAATTATGAGTATTATTGTGTATTATTATTATGTTTTATTATTAAGTATTAATATTATGTTTAGGTATTATTATAGGTATTTTAGGTATTATTAATAAGTATTATTATTAAGTTTTAGTATTATAATGTATTATTATTATGTATTTGGGTATTATTATTATATATATAATTATAATTATTAGGTATTTTTATTATTGTTATTAGGTATTATTATAGGTTATGTGTTGTTGGTATAGGTACTGTTTATATTTGATATTTTTATTATTATAAGATATTATTATGTAGTATTAATATGGATTATAGTTTAGTATTATTATAAGGTGTTATTATTCTTTTACTTTATTATTACAATCCGAGGTTTCCTACAAAGCTTCTTCTTTCCACAGATCTATCGCATTGAAAGAAGAAGAAAAGAAACCTTTCCTTCTATTTCCGTCTCATGCACAGACTGTAGCCGGGCGTATAAAGGTGTTTATTTCTTTAGGTCTTTGCAGTGGAAGATGCCAACCTTTTTCCCTTTTAAGTCCTCCAATTCGTACAGATTGTTCCCTACTATTTTTGCGATTTTCATTTTGACGAATTTCGGACCCAGTTTTGCGCAAAACCTCTTTGATGCGTCGCGTAAAGCATAGTTCCTGCGAAACACTTCCTCTCCGACGGCAAATTTGATGTCTTTACTTCGCAAATTGTAGGTGTTTTCGTACTGCGTATGAGCGGTAGCCAAAGCATTCTTTATATAAGCGTGCATGATGTTCATCTGTGCCGCTTTCGAGACAACTTCTACATTTGAGTTGTTCAACCCGTTCAACTTCCGGAGCAACTTATAGTCCGAGCCATGCTCTATGCAGCGTTGTCCAAACAATGCTTCGTATGGAGACATACTTATCGCTGAATGAGTGGTTGTTCGGAGAGCGCTGGCTATGGACTGTAAGTTACTGTCCCAGTTCCTTTGATCACGGTCAATGTAGGATCTAATTGCGGAAAGGATGGATCTGTTCACCCTCTCACTGGCGTTCGCTTGAGGTGAGTATACTGCAGTTCTAACGTGGTTTATACCCAACAATGACATACACCTTTCAAACTCACGGCTGGTGAATTGTTTGCCGTTGTCGGAGAGAAGTGTTTCCGGTATTCCGAAAACGCAGAACACCTGTTCTTGTAGGAACTTCAAAGCGGTGTCCGTAGTGGCCTTACGCAGAGCTTTTACCACCACAAACTTGGTCAACTGGTCCAACGCAATTACAATATGGGTATTCCCTTCCTTTGAGCGGGGATATGGACCCAGAAAATCGATGTACAACATCTGAAAGGGTCTCTCGGCCAAAAATGCCTTGCCCATCGGAGGCCTCAAGATGGCGTTTGAGGCTTTCGTGGTTTTGCAGATGTCGCATCTACCAACGAACGATTTTACCTGGGCTGCCATGTTAGGCCAGAAGAATTGGTGCTGCAGACGGAATAGCGTTTTTGCGATACCTCCATGCGAAGCTTTTGGTGGTTGATGTGCCAGAGCGACTAAACGTTCGGTTAGCGCTTGAGGAACCCAAAGCTTCCAAACAAGGTCATCCTCTACCGGATTCCCTGTGCAATGTTTGACCTTCTTGTAGACGAAATTTTCCGACACTTGAAGATCAGGTAGCTTGTCTTTTTGTTCTTCGATGCTGTCTATGAGCTTGCGGTATTCCACAGATTTAAAACTAGGATCCTCAAGATCAATATGCAACACATCGCAGGGATCTTTCAACATTGAGACCTCTGAAATCAAAGCGTCGACCCCATGTACTCGCGAAAGCGCATCGGGTACCACGTTCTGAGATCCTTTTCGGTGCTCTATGGTGAAGTCATATCCCTGTAGCTTTAGGCTCCATCTCGCCAAACGACCGCAGAGATCCCTCTGATTCATCAACCACTTCAAACTCGCATGATCGGTCACAATTTTAAACGGATGGCCCTCTACGTATGCACGAAACTTCTGAACTCCCGTGACAGCAGCTAGGCATTCACGCTCAGTCACACTGTAATTGCGCTGGGCCGAGTTGAGCTTCTGAGAGTGGTAGTAAATAGGACGTTCATTGCCACTTTCGTCCAGCTGGCTAAGCACACAACCAACACCGGTGTTGGAAGCATCGCAAAGAATGATGAACTCCTTCGAAAAATCCGGATTTACCAGGAGCGGTGCGGAAGTTAGGGATGTTTTGAGTTGGTTGAAAGCTTCCACTGCTTCTTCGTTGAAGACAAATTTCTTTCCTTTCTTCAACGTATCTGTCATCGGTGCCGCTAGAGAAGAGAAGTCTCTAACAAACCGTCTATACCAACCCGCCATTCCCAAAAAGCGTCTCACTTGTTTCGGTGTTGTGGGTGTAGGAAAATCAGAAATGGCCGTCACTTTACCTGGATCCGTCTTTAAACAGCCATCTCCAACTATGTATCCCAAGTACTTCAATTCCTTAAAGCAGAATTTCGACTTCTGGACGTTCATTGTAAGTCCTGCTTCCTTCAGTCGACCAGCCAAAATCTTCAACAGTTCGATGTGCTCTTCAAACGTACTTGACACGACCAGCAAATCATCCAAGTATGGGAAGATTTTTTCGCGCAGCTCATGAGGTACCACTTTGTCCATTAATCTGACCATGCGTTGTGGAGCATTACAGAGACCAAAGGGCATTACGGTGAACTGCAACAGGGGCATACCGGGCACAGTAAACGCCGTCTTTTCCCGAGAAGCTTTCTCCAAAGGGATCTGCCAAAAAGCATCCTTCAGATCCACACTTGAAATAAAATGTGTATCTGGCAGACGCGATAGCAAACCGTCTATATGAGAAAGTGGATACGCATCTTTCTTTGTCTTGGCATTAACTTTCCTGTAATCCAAGCACAAACGATTTTTGCCGGGTTTACGTACTAAGACCACAGGAGAGCTCCATGCGCTGGTACTTTCCTCGATAACTCCGAGTTTAAGCATGCGATCCAACTCCTCATACAACAGCTTCTGCACCGCAGGAGAGATCGGGTAATGACGTTGCTTAATGGGCTCAGCATCCCCTGTGTCGATGGTATGTACCTCTAGCGTAGTTTTTCCTAAGCCTTGTACAGCAGAGGAAGGAAACAGGCTGATGGCATCTTGCAACTTTTTTAATTGCTGTTCGGTCAGCACGTGAGCATTAGGCTCAGCCACATCCAGGCTAGGAACTGCGGAGATTTCAGAGATCACTTGAGGTGCAATCTGAAACTTTTTCCAAAAATCGATTCCCAGGTACAAGTTTTGCTGCAAAGACGGAACCAAATAGAGGGGAATTTTTTTCGTCATCCCTTTGTAAGTGATCTCCACGCTGATTCTGCCCACAATAGCTTGTTGTTTCCCGTCGGCGGTCTTCACTTTGGAGGTAAGTTTCGAGAATTCTTGGCCGTGCTTTTGAAGAAAATCCAACCCATCTGCGCCTAAGCAGCTTATGCTGGCTCCACTATCCAGTAATCCTAAAAGGGGTTTCCCAAAAATGTGGACCGTAGCATAAAGACGAGGATCATCTGTACTGCATAGCGTGGTGGCTTCAATGGCTTTGAAGGATTTCTTCTTTTCCTGAAACTTCCTCCTCAGCTTAGCAACCTTTTCCGAGACAACGGTGTTTTGGTTTCCGAAAATTCTCTTCCGGACTTCCAGGTAATTTTGAAGCCTTTCATGTAGGCTTTTGAGGGGCCTCTTGGGAACGACAGGTGGTTTGTTGTCCGTCGCAGGAGTGTTGG
This sequence comes from Dasysyrphus albostriatus, assembly GCA_946251815.1. NCBI lineage: Eukaryota > Metazoa > Arthropoda > Insecta > Diptera > Syrphidae > Dasysyrphus > Dasysyrphus albostriatus. The sequence continues at coordinate 63,983,447 of OX276338.1, forward strand.
GGATTGGTCGGGATAGGATTCGGACTGCAGGAACCGGAGGTATTGGTGTGGATAAGATTTCGGGTGCAGGAACTATGTTGGAAGGCGTGGTTGGAGGAACCGATGTGAAGTTGCTGGTTGTAGGTGGTGAGTCCGAAGAGTTCTTTAGTGAGACTCCGGGTTCTTCTCCAGAGAGCAATTCCCCCGGGTTTTCAAATTGCTCTTCGACTCGTTTCCCGAACATCGAGGACATTGTGGAGAGGTGGTATTGTCCCACCCACATTTGAAACAGAAGAGAGACCTTTGGGGGTCAGGGCATTCGAAGAAGGAATGACCCTTACCCTTACAATTCCAGCAGGTGTAGTTGCGGGTGTCTCTGTCCTTCTGTTGGTGGAAGGCCTCTACTTCCGGTGCAAACTCTTCCAGTTTTTCTTCCTCAATGAGCAGCTCGGAGACTGCACTTCGGCGCGGTGGTGGAATTGCCCCTGTTCTTGACTTCAGGGCTCCGGCTTCGCGATCAAGGAGGTACTTTTCTACTTTCCGACAGACATACACCATATGGGTCAAGGTCCTCGTATCGTAGGTGATGAGGAGTAATCCCATCTGACGCCGAACATTTGTCTTCAGAAGTTCGATGATTTCTATGTCTGTTTTTGGGATTCTTAACATGCTGTTCAGTTTTTGAATAGCAGCATAGAAATCATCGAAAGACTCGTTTGTACCCATATGCCTGTCGTAAAGTTTCCTTGACAGCTCGGAGTCCGATTCCAGGCTCCGAAACTGCTCAATGAGTGCATCCTTCAGCACCAACCAAGGAACTTCTGGGTTACCTTTCATGTAAACCCAAAACCAGGTCTCTGCTGGTCCAGTAACAAAGTGATGGAAATTGAGGACAACTTCGTCCCACGTTACTTTGTTACTGGACTTCAGCCTTTCAAGTCGGAAGAGAAACTCGTCAATCGTCATCTTCCTTGGATCAAATTTTAACCCCCACTTGTGAAAATTAGGATAACGAAAGCTGGTGGGACGGAGAGGTGCCTGGTGGTGGTCATTAGGCTCACTCATAGTTAAGTCATGCAACCTTCTTAAAAATTCATCCATGTTCGAAGTGTCTGCTGCAGCTGGATTCGGTTGAGGAGGGGGCCGTACTCGGGGAGGAGGGGAGGAAGATCTTGGCGGCGATCGGGGTGGCTCACGAGTCGTAGAGAAATGGCAAGGCGCTTCAACCGGGTAGGACTGGCCTCTACTTCTCACAACCGGAATTTGTGCCGAAAGCGTCTCTCGAATGACACTTGCCATTTCTTCACGAAGAGCCGATCTGGTGCGCTCCATCTCCCCAGTGAAAAAAACGGAAATCCTCCGCTCGACTGGCTCCAACCGCAGCAGTGACAACTTCCTGGATATACCCTGTCAGCTCGTCTTCTTTTCTCCCAAGGGACCCACGCGGCTTCGGAGTTGGTGCCAGTTCACGTCGCCCCCCATCCGTCGCCTGAGCCAGCAAGGAAGCAGCTCCTTCGACATGAGCAGCCCCATCTATTGACTGCCGAGGAGGGAGTACCGTAGTGCCTTGCGTGACACCTAGGTCTGCAAACGAATCGGTCAAAAATTGCGACCTATGACCTATGCTTCGCACAGAAGCTTTGGTTTTCGACCTGGTAACTCGCTTACGCATTTTCTCAAAAAAAAAAAAAAAAAAATAAAGAAGTATAAAAAAAAGGTGTAGGTAAATGTACAAATTTTTTTTTTTTTTCAGAAGAAAAAACAAAATCAATTAAAAAAAAAACAAATGAAAAATTCCAAATTCAAAAAAAAAATGTATGATAAAGAAAGTCAAAAAAAAAAAAAAAAAATTATGATAAAACTTTTCAAAAATAAATTGTTAATTTATTGTAATTGTTTTTTTTAAACAATTAAAAAAAATATAAATTTTGACTTTCAAAAAGAAAAAGAAAAATTAAAATGGTTCTGATTTATGTAATAAAAATAATAACAAATTATAGAAATAAATGTAATTAATTTTTTTTTTTTTAATTTTGGATAAATGTACAGATTTTTTTCTTCCAAAAAAAAAATCAATTAAAAAAAATAATGCAAGAGATTTCAAATGACTATACAATTCATTAGGTAGAGGTGAAGGTGACAAATAAAAGGGAAAGAAAGGGATATGAAAGTAAAAGAAAGGTGCAAGTTGAGAAATCCCTCTATGGAACACTTAAGACTGATCAGGTCAGGTCACTAGTATGGACTGCATCCGCTTAACTGCATTTTGGATACTGGATACCTGGCATGATAGTGTTGAGCTTGCATTAACCAATTGGCTTCTCCAGCCAAGCAGGCAGACAAGCTTCAGTTGAGGTTTGTAAAAAAAAAATCTTTTATCCAATGATTATAAACAGCGAAAGTAAGATCTCAATTAATTCACCAACTTTGGATTTACAATCATCGTACTAAGAAAAATTTATATAGGGATCTGCTTAGGTTGGAACCGCAACAGCCTAAACAGGATGTACCACCTATCTAGCGGACGTTCCACCTAAGCTAGACCGACGAAAAGTAAAAAAAAATGTTATCAAACAATTAACTACCAAGGTAATACCAGTAAAAAATCAAAACACATTGATAGTACGCTCAAAACAGATGCAGCAACATAAGTGAAACCTGACCAGCTTTTCCCCTCAAAAGATCGAAAAGGGCTGGATAAAATCGAGCCCCACGTTGGGCGCCACCTGTAACAAAATACCCGAGGTGTTATGCCTCACCTTCCCTTACCACCATTACAACCCCTAGCTACAGGTACTAGAGGTTGATCCTGGCAGCAGGAAGGTGAGGGTGTCCAGGCAACGGCAGCTTGGCATGCTTGCGAAAAGCACGAGCTAGCTCGCCGGAGGGGGGGTTCTTGCTACCGCTGCACTGGACGGTGTTACGACTTCATGCCTACCAAAAAAAAAAATCGAGAAAAGAGAATGATGGGGACCCGAAATGTCCAGCTATATGAGGGGGAGTGATCTCCATAGAGGGGTGAGGGTTGATGATGGTATTGACCCTCGGAGGATTTGCCCGCCCATGTATCTAGAAGATACCACCTTGACTACTGCAACCTCCATTTCACGGCAGTAGTCCCTTAACTCAAACTTGCACCCACCTATATATACCTTACCCTCTCATTCTTCCATCACCTCCACCTCAGTGGGATGGTATTAGGCCGACATTGTCATCATGGCTGAAAAAAAATTCAAATATCTTCCCAAAAGCGAACTTCAACCATCAGAATCGAAAAGAAAAATAACCTTGTTTTGTTTTTTTTTTTTCATCCACGTTATAAAAAAATATTTTTCTTACTTTATTAAAGAAACAAATAAAGTTCCAATCTAACAAAATTTATATGTATAAGAATTATTATTTAAAAATAGTAAGTTGTTTTCTTTTACAGGGGTTATCTTTATAGAGGTAAGAAATAAAAAAAAATTCTTTTATAATCAACCAATTTGAATCGTTATATTTTTTTTTTCAGGTATGATAATTTTAACGGTAAGTAGAAACAAAAAAATTTATTAATTAATTTCCCTTAGTCTTAGTTTTAAGGTAAGTAAAATTTTAAAATATTCAATTTTTCTCCTTTTTTCAGGTATAATAAATTTACGGTAAGTATAAACAAAAAAAATGTATTAATTAATTTCACTTAGTCTTAGTTTTAAGGTAAGTACAATTTTAAAATATTCAATTTTTCTTTTTTTTCAGGTATGATAATGATAACGGTAAGTATATACAAAAAATTAGTAATTCATAGTATTTAGTTTTTTAGTTGATTTTCAAATTTTGTTGTTTTTTTTTTTTTTTTTTTTTTATTAAAAATATGATAAGGTTGATTTTTTTATTAGAGTATAAAGAAAATTTTAGTAAAATAAAAAAATACGCAAATCAATGTTTTAATAAACAATTAAAAGAAAATGACTTACCAACCTTCAATTCCGGACGTCCCAGCTGTAGTGCACCACGGTGGTTGTCGTTGGCTATTAGAAAAATTATTAAGTATAGATTTATTTTTTTTTTATTTTTAACTAAATTTTCCTTTTCTTCTTATTTTTTTTCTTTTCTTTTTCTTTCTTTTTTTTTTTCTTTGTATTGATTTTCCTATTTTTTTGTTCTTATTCCTTTTTTTTTTGTCTTACTATTATTTTTTTTTAAAATACCGTTAAAAGATTCTATGGATCATAAAAGAATTAAGATTAATAAGGTAGGTATAAGAAAAGATAAATAAAATTTCTTAAAGCTAACACACACGCACAATACACTATATTTCACAACACTGGGCATTAAGGATAAGGAGAGCACAACAAAAATTAGGGTAATGTCGTAGCGGATTGGGAATGCGACAGGAATTAGGGAGGGAGGCACACAAAGGACACTATTACACTTTAGGATACTGATGATGTTTATGATGATGATGATGATGATGATGATGCTGATGATGATGACGATGATGCTGATGATGATGGTGATGATGATGATGATGATGAATGATGATGATGATGATGATGATGATGATATTTTCGTCTTAATTAGAAAAAAAAAACTACGGCGGCGGTAAATGTTTGCATTGAATTGCATTCTTTTGGGTTATTGCGGAGTGGCTATGGCGGTTTTGCCTATGGTTAAGTGGTTTTGGTGGTGTGACTCTGGATCGGGTGGGTAGGGGTTCACTTTTTTTTCTTTTTTTATTTTTTTTTTATTATTTTTCAGGATCACCAGATTCACTTGTTTAATTTTGTTTAATAGTTTTGTCAACACTCGCCACTTTCTTTTGGTTTTTTTTTTTTTCTTTTTTTTCAATCTCAGGCTTTTCCTCCTTTTTTTTTTCTTTTTGCAATTTGCAATTTTTAATTATTCTTTCTATTTTTTTTTTGTTTCACTTTTACTTTTTTTTCTTTAGATACCGCACACGGTTAAAGCTCGTCACCAACTGACCTACTTTCCATGTTCCCAAATTCCATTTAGCCTTGGGGCATTAGGCTCCTCCTCTTTCGACCAATTATCTTATCGGCATATTATCATTTTAGGCAACGGTCCTTACCAACACCCGCATCATTACATAGCTAATCACCTCACATCAATCAGCGGGATCGATGATCGGATGATCAGCTAAGTAACCGACCACCCTGCATGTATGTACCTACGTATGTTGTACACACATCGCATGACACGGTGGTCAGTTAGATTTGGATGTTGATTTTTATGCAGATTAGCGATGTAAATGACCATCTGGTATGTACTTATGTACTTTTGTGTGTACATCGGGTGATCTGATGGTCAGTTACGATCGGTATTTTTGCTTTTTCTGCTTTTGTAGGAACACTTTGGATCGGTAGATTAGTTATTATTATTATTATTTATATTATTATTATTATTATTATTATTTTTATTATTATTATTATTATTATTATTATTATTATTATTATTATTATTATTATTATTATTATTATTATTATTATTATTATTATTATTATTATTATTATTATATTATGTAAGTAGGTATTAATATAATAGTTGTTATAGGATTATGGGCTTATGTTTTTATTAGATATTATTAGTAGTAGATAATATTATAGATAAGATATAATTATGAGTATTATTGTGTATTATTATTATGTTTTATTATTAAGTATTAATATTATGTTTAGGTATTATTATAGGTATTTTAGGTATTATTAATAAGTATTATTATTAAGTTTTAGTATTATAATGTATTATTATTATGTATTTGGGTATTATTATTATATATATAATTATTATTATTAGGTATTTTTATTATTGTTATTAGGTATTATTATAGGTTATGTGTTGTTGGTATAGGTACTGTTTATATTTGATATTTTTATTATTATAAGATATTATTATGTAGTATTAATATGGATTATAGTTTAGTATTATTATAAGGTGTTATTATTCTTTTACTTTATTATTACAATCCGAGGTTTCCTACACTCTAAACCTGCTATTCCTTTAATATTAAAACTTTATTTGATAAGGCCTTAAGCTAACGATTTAAGCTCTTTGTTTGTGATTCAGACTTCTTTTCTCTTGGTGGAGCAAAATCGCATCGTCACCTCCAAGTGGTGCCTGCTGGATAGCCAATTAGATGAACTAACGACGAGCGTTGGATCTATTGGATATTGGAAGAGCTGAGACACCTGAGTTACCTTCTCAGGAACTAGGAGCATAAGATAAGACATCGCTCTGAAGAACCAGCTCTCCATGAAACCCAAGAGCGTCTTGCACATAATGTGCAGCTCATTGGTCTGATCCCATAGGGGCGGCTGTATTCAAGACCTTGAATAGAATAAGTAACGAAGCTATTTATGGGTAACAAACAAAAGTTAAAAAAAAAATAAATAAAAAATATGGCAATGAGTAAAAAACATAGATATTATACCCCAGGTGGCAATCCAGATAAACTGGTAAATCCACCCTCTTCGGATATCGGTCCTGCAGATTCTGGGGAGGACCAATTATTGCTAACAGGAAATAGACAGAGCTCTAAGACACTGAGGACTCTACCAAAAATATTCTCAAGGGTTACTCCATCGAAAACCCTTACCGAAAAATCAAATGACAAAGAAGTCATTAACGAAAAAGGAACCAAAATCTATGAAAAGATCAAAATAAAAGATCCGCAGTGTTCCAAAAAAGCAACGAGATCCACCAAATTAAATCCGAAAATTATTTCGAGGAATGCCAAAAAGAAATAATAGCCAGACAAAAACTTGAAATACTCGTTGAAAGTCTTCAGCAACAAGTTAGGAGACTTGAAGAAAAAGTCAGTTTGCTAGACAAGAAAACTTCAAATAATGACAGCAAGACTAGTCCAAAAATACTTGTAGTGAAAAGCCCACCAAAAGCCATTGAGTTTCAAACTGATGAGGAAGAGCTTCTTTTTGAAACAGATGGTAACAGAAATAAGTGTAAATCCAAGAAACGGAAAGCAGAGGGTAGCCCAGAGACTGTTCAAAAAATTAAGCAGATAGCTTCAAAAGCGGATATTCCTGCAACAGTGAATACATCAAACAATGAAGTAAAAGATGTATCCCAAAAGAAGTCTTTTGCTAAAGGTACTAGGCAAACTGCACCACCTCCAATCATGATTTCCGGATTGACAATGTTTGGTGAGCTTAAGAACATAGTAGGAAAATGCACTAATAAGGCATGTAAATATACATCATACAATAAAGACAATTGGAAAGTCATTGTTGAAGACGCCGATGCGTATAGATCTATCACTGAAGAATTGAACAAAAAGAAAATTCAGTGGCACTCGTACGAAAATAAAGCTACAAGGCCGATAAATGTAGTAGGAAGAGGCCTCCACTCTTCATGTTTTGCCAAAGATATTGTCGAAGACCTTATTCAAAAAGGTTTCCAAGCTCTCGATGCGAATAATCTTATTAAAAATGAGGTAATCAAAGACTCCACTGGGGTATCAACGACAGCAAAAAGATCTATACCATTGTTTATGCTCACCTTTGAAAATAAAGAAAGTCTCGATAAGATCTACAGTATTAAATCAATTATGGGCATAGTTGTCAAAATTGAACCACTGCGAAAGTCAAAAATTGTTCCACAATGCAAACGCTGTCAAGCCTTTGGGCATACACAAAAATACTGCAATCGTGAGTTTGCTTGTGTTAAATGCGAAGGCAAGCATGCAACTAAAAACTGTCCCATGGGCAGAGAACAGAAAGCGAAATGTGTTAACTGTCAAGGCAACCATCCTGCAAGTTACAGAGGATGTCCAGTTGCCATAAAATTCTAAGACACAAAAAGAAAAAACAAAACTGGGAACAAGTTAAAAAACCCAACAAACACAGAAGGAATAGTTGAAAGCAAAAAAGTAGCCGTTGAAAATAAAACTAAAAATCAACCGCCAAAAGCAATTGCACTAAGCAAAAGTGATGAAAATAAATCCTATTCCCAGATTGTTAAAAATGTGCGGAAGAACGAAGAAACATCTATTAAAGAAATGCTTGAACTTATCCTGAAAAGGATTGACAAACAAGATTTAAACATAAAACAGCTAAGCGAAGAAGTCGCTCTTAAAAAACAATGATGGATAGAAGACTCAAAGTCGCAACATGGAATGCAAACGGTCTTTTACAACATGTATCAGAACTAAACATCTTTTTAGACATAGAGCATATAGACATTTGTTTGGTGTCCGAAATTCACCTCGCTATAGAACAAAATCTTGATAATAAATTACCTAACTATACGTGTTATCACGCTCCGCACCCAGCTGACAAAGCTTGGGGAGGATCAGCAATACTAATAAAAAAGTGCTTAACACACTATGAAGAGCCTAAGTTTAGTAATGAAAACATGCAAGTAACAACAGTTTGTATTGGTATAAAAAAGAAAGAGTTTAAGATAGCAGCTATATACTGCCCTCCGAGGCGCTCTCCAACTGAAGAAGACTATGCAGAACTCCTAAATTTGTTAGGACATAACTTCCTTGTTAGTGGCGACTTCAATGCTAAACACACCCAATCGAAACGAAATCTAGGCTCATAACAACGAAAGGCAAACGGCTATATCAAGCAGGCCGCAAATACAACTGCGAATTTTATTCTTCTGGCTCGCCAACATATTGGCCATCTGATTCTTACAAAATACCAGACCTTATAAACTTTTTCGTAGTAAAAGGTATTAAACGAAACCATATAAGTGTCGAAGGTAATTACAATTTATCGTCAGATCATACTCCAGTAATATTATCACTGAGCGAAGCAGAAATAATAGAAAAAAGTAATCCTAAGCTCGTGAACAAAAGAACAAACTGGAACGAATTCAGAGACAAACTTGAAAGTTTTATAAACCTAAGATCCCCTATGCAAACAAATGAACAGATTGATCATGAAGTAGAACAATTTATTGCTGATGTGCAACAGGCTGCAGAAGAAAGTACTCCAACAATTTCGAACTCAAGAGAAAAAGAAATAAAATAACGGAGCTGATCTTGGAGAAAAGATGAGCCCGAAGAAAATGGCAAGCTACGAGATTTCCAGGTGATAAGGCAGTTTTTAACCGTCTTAACAATGAACTAAAGAAAAGAATCTGTGAATTTAAAAGTGATTCACTTAGTAGATTCCTGAATAGTCTGTTGGCGGATGCTTCTACGGAATTCCTTATGGAAAGCAGCTAAGCGCCAAAAAAGAGGCTGCACAAAAACTGCAAAATGCAGTCCATAAAGTTAGTGATTGGACGCAAAAATGGCGAATCAAATTATTTTTTTTTTTTTTTTTATCCGATGGAAATCTTCAAAAGACACTCGGTAAGAATCGGTACCAAGTAGTGTGGGACTCTTACCACACTAAAACCACCGGTGAATCAGGACCAATCTATGAAAGATCGACAAATGATTTTTCTTCTGGGAAGTTTAAGTTATAACACTTTCCATAGCTCTTAGACCATCAGCTCATGAGGCTTGGTTCTTCTTAATCTCCGAACATTGTCTCGTACATTTAAGAGGGTCTCCATTTCGGAGTTGGTATGACCTTGCAGTCGCTGATTGTGTGATACAGCGTGTTTTTTAACCACTTCTGTAACCATTTCAATTTGAAGGTCACGATGTAGATCGCTATTTCTTATATACCAAGGGGCATTTATTATTCCGCGAAGGACCTTGCTTTGGAATTTTTGGATGGGTTCAGCATTTGTTTTCTTTGTACAGCCCCATAGTTGGATGCCATATGTCCAAACGGGTTTCAGTACTTGCGTATATAACATTAGCTTGCTCTGGATAGATAGGTCAGAATTCTTTCCTAGTAACCAGTACATTTTTCTGTTCCTCAAGTTTAGTTCGTCTTTTTTCTTTTTGATGTGCTCTTTCCATTTAAGCTTTGCATCCAAAGTCATTCCAAGGTATTTGGCAGTATTGGAGTAAGGTACTGTTGTACTGTTTATAAGAATTGGAACATTGTTTATTTTTTTGTTTGTAAAGTTTATATGCGTCGATTTTGTTTCATTTAGTTTGATTCGCCATTTTTGCGTCCAATCACTAACTTTATGGACTGCATTTTGCAGTTTTTGTGTAGCCTTCGTAACGGATTTATCTGGCACCAATATTGCAGTATCATCAGCTATGATAGCGTTGATGTCCACTGGAATATCCCTTGTATATAACAGATACAGGGGTGCTCCTGGGACACTTCCTTGTGGTACATCGGCTTCAATATTCTTTAGTTCCGAGTAATTTTGGTCGTGCCGCACTCTAAAGAGTCGGTTCGTAACGTAGGATTGCAGTATTTCGTAGTACTGCCTGGGAAGATCCCTTCGCAGTTTTTACTCAAGTCCCAAGTGCCAAACCTTGTCAAAGGCTTGAACAACATCTAAGAATATAGCCGAGCATACTTGTTTTTCTTCAAGTGCCTTTTCCACAACATCCGTAATCCGATGCACTTGGTCTATCGTGGAATGTTTATTTCTAAATCCAAACTGATGGCTCGGAATTAGTCTTCTTTCTTCTATTATTTTGCTTAGTCTCTTCAGAAGCAATTTTTTCGAAAACTTTTGCCATGATTGGTAAGATGTAACTTCTGTTGGTGGCTTACCTTGTTTAGGTATATCAATGACTTTTGCAATTTTCCAGTGATGTGGCACATATCTTAGTTTCATTTCTTTAAAGGCTATTGAAGGCATTTCTTTCAAAACCTGAGCAGTTATTACATCGTACCCTGGTGATTTTTTGCTAGACAACTTATGTTGATACATACTTCTTTCTTCTTTGAGCGTGACAAAAAAAATTTCACATTCGTCGTTTCTATCAATTAACTGTAAGGGATCTGTAGCTGCGCTTGCTGGAAATGGCTTAAAAACATTCGCGAGATGTTCAGCAAAGGTTTTGTACCTGTGGTCTTTTTTGGCGCTTAGCTGCTTTCCATAAGGAATTCCGTAGAAGCATCCGCCAACAGACTATTCAGGAATCTACTAAGTGAATCACTTTTAAATTCACAGATTCTTTTCTTTAGTTCATTGTTAAGACGGTTAAAAACTGCCTTGTCACCTGGAAATCTCGTAGCTTGCCATTTTCTTCGGGCTCATCTTTTCTCCAAGATCAGCTCCGTTATTTTATTTCTTTTTCTCTTGAGTTCGAAATTGTTGGAGTACTTTCTTCTGCAGCCTGTTGCACATCAGCAACAAATTTTTCTACTTCATGATCAATCTGTTCATTTGTTTGCATAGGGGATCTTAGGTTTATAAAACTTTCAAGTTTGTCTCTGAATTCGTTCCAGTTTGTTCTTTTGTTCACGAGCTTAGGATTACTTTTTTCTATTATTTCTGCTTCGCTCAGTGATAATATTACTGGAGTATGATCTGACGATAAATTGTAATTACCTTCGACACTTATATGGTTTCGTTTAATACCTTTTACTACGAAAAAGTTTATAAGGTCTGGTATTTTGTAAGAATCAGATGGCCAATATGTTGGCGAGCCAGAAGAATAAAATTCGCAGTTGTATTTGCGGCCTGCTTGATATAGCCGTTTGCCTTTCGTTGTTATGAGCCTAGATTTCGTTTCGATTGGGTGTGTTTAGCATTGAAGTCGCCACTAACAAGGAAGTTATGTCCTAACAAATTTAGGAGTTCTGCATAGTCTTCTTCAGTTGGAGAGCGCCTCGGAGGGCAGTATATAGCTGCTATCTTAAACTCTTTCTTTTTTATACCAATACTAACTGTTGTTACTTGCATGTTTTCATTACTAAACTTAGGCTCTTCATAGTGTGTTAAGCACTTTTTTATTAGTATTGCTGATCCTCCCCAAGCTTTGTCAGCTGGGTGCGGAGCGTGATAACACGTATAGTTAGGTAATTTATTATCAAGATTTTGTTCTATAGCGAGGTGAATTTCGGACACCAAACAAATGTCTATATGCTCTATGTCTAAAAAGATGTTTAGTTCTGATACATGTTGTAAAAGACCGTTTGCATTCCATGTTGCGATTTTGAGTCTTCTATCCATCATTGTTTTTTAAGAGCGACTTCTTCGCTTAGCTGTTTTATGTTTAAATCTTGTTTGTCAATCCTTTTCAGGATAAGTTCAAGCATTTCTTTAATAGATGTTTCTTCGTTCTTCCGCACATTTTTAACAATCTGGGAATAGGATTTATTTTCATCACTTTTGCTTAGTGCAATTGCTTTTGGCGGTTGATTTTTAGTTTTATTTTCAACGGCTACTTTTTTGCTTTCAACTATTCCTTCTGTGTTTGTTGGGTTTTTTAACTTGTTCCCAGTTTTGTTTTTTCTTTTTGTGTCTTAGAATTTTATGGCAACTGGACATCCTCTGTAACTTGCAGGATGGTTGCCTTGACAGTTAACACATTTCGCTTTCTGTTCTCTGCCCATGGGACAGTTTTTAGTTGCATGCTTGCCTTCGCATTTAACACAAGCAAACTCACGATTGCAGTATTTTTGTGTATGCCCAAAGGCTTGACAGCGTTTGCATTGTGGAACAATTTTTGACTTTCGCAGTGGTTCAATTTTGACAACTATGCCCATAATTGATTTAATACTGTAGATCTTATCGAGACTTTCTTTATTTTCAAAGGTGAGCATAAACAATGGTATAGATCTTTTTGCTGTCGTTGATACCCCAGTGGAGTCTTTGATTACCTCATTTTTAATAAGATTATTCGCATCGAGAGCTTGGAAACCTTTTTGAATAAGGTCTTCGACAATATCTTTGGCAAAACATGAAGAGTGGAGGCCTCTTCCTACTACATTTATCGGCCTTGTAGCTTTATTTTCGTACGAGTGCCACTGACTTTTCTTTTTGTTCAATTCTTCAGTGATAGATCTATACGCATCGGCGTCTTCAACAATGAATTTCCAATTGTCTTTATTGTATGATGGAATCAAACTAAATGAAACAAAATCGACGCATATAAACTTTACAAAGAAAAAAATAAACAATGTTCCAATTCTTATAAACAGTTCAATAGTACCTCACTCTAATAGTGCCAAATAACTTGAAATGACTTTAGATGCAAAGCTTTAATGGAAAGAGCACATCAAAAAGAAAAAAAGACGAACTAAACTTGAAGTACAGAAAAATGGACTGGTTACGAGGAAAGAACTCTAACCTATCTATCCAGAACAAACTAATGTTATATAAGCAAGTACTGAAACCTGTTTGGACATATGGCATCCAACTATGGGGCTGTACAAAGAAAACAAATGCTGAACCCATCCAAAAATTCCAAAGCAAGGTCCTTCGCGGAATAATAAATGCCCCTTGGTATATAAGAAATAGCGATCTACATCGTGACCTTCAAATTGAAATGGTTTCATAGATTGGACCTGATTCACCGGTGGTTTTAGTGCGGTAAGAGTCCCACACTACTCGGTACTGATTCTTACCGAGTGTTTTTTGCAGATTTCCTTCGGATAAAAAAAAGACTTCTTTTTTCATTATGTGCATTGTTTTTACTAATATTTAATTTTATAGAAACTTTATCGTAATTTAAACAAAATTGCATTTTTTAATTGTGATATATGTAAATTTTAATTTCATTTTATTCGTGTTCTTCTTTCAAATTTTGTATATTTTCATCATTTTTGATTTTTTTTAATCTTTCTCAATGTATCAAATTTAGATAATATCTGGCAGACGGCTTTTATGCCATGCTTGTAACTCTTTACATTCAATCTAGTATGTTATTTATTTTTTTCGAATAGTTAAATAAAGATCAATCTATCTATCAATCAATCAAATCTATCTATTTTTATATTCTTTAGTCACTATTATTTGTGTGATGTAATTATCTATTTTCTAGGTTTGAATTTTTTCAATAAAGTCCTATTTATTTTGTGTTTATCGTTAAAAAACGCATTGTAAAGCCTACCCCTTGGGTTATGGGGAAATGCACTCTTCTACCAATAACCGCAATTGAGGGCGCTTGATTGATGAAGCTTGCACGGGGCGCTATAATTTATTTCGGGCCGGCCCTCGATGAATGGAAGGATTTTGTTGGCAGGGGGCCTAACGTTATATATTGAAGAATTTGAAATACAAATATAATTTATAATTTTTGGAACTAAATATAAAAGTTGGGTTGACTTTGTCGTCCTTGGGTTGTTCAGTGCCGGTTGTCAAGTGGCAGTATTGGTTTAGGCTTGAGATATAATGATCGTTGTCTTTGAGTTTCGGTTCTTGAACGATACACTCAGTTGTTTGTCTTTGCAGTGTCTGCTTATTTCAGCAGTGTTGCCATAAAAGCAGAAAGCAATGCAATGTTGCCACAAAAGCAGACAATTGGTGGCATTCCTATGTCCTTGGGTTTGGTATTCTTCGGCTGGGTGTGGGTAGGTTTGGAGGCTGTTGAAGCGGATGCCTTGGTGGCTGCTGGAGCTGATGAGGCACTTGGTGTGGTTGCTTTTTCGACTGATGTTGCAACGTACTTTGGACTGTTGATATGCTTAAAATGATTTCCGGTCCTTCTTCAATTTGTGGTCGTTTGGTGGAGATATCCTTCGATTTGCTTATTTTACGGGGCCCCTTTTTGCTTTGTTCATTGATGACTGGTTCCTCCAGACTTATAGTAGCTAACGAACCTTCGCTTTTGTCCATGGCTCCAATTTCCATATTGGTGTATTCGTTCACTTCACTTGGTCTGACAATATTCATAAATGTCATGCATAGTCTTAGGTCATATTCGGGACCGAGATCGTTGACTATCCGTTTCAGCAATGTTTCGAGGCTGCGAACTGGTTAAACTCGCACAACACTTGTTTTAATAAAAATTTTTGTTTTGCACATTAATCAGGGTGACTACGTGTTAAGGTAATCCTGTTTCTGTTTTTGTCTGGCAATAAACACACGTAGCCCGGGTATACCTGTATCTGATCCTTTTTGTTTCGGGGTGGATTAATTTTTTTAAATCTTCCGCTGTAGGTTGTTCACTGTTTGACTGCTCAATGCAAACTGATTCAGGTTTTGAACTTCTGGCTACAAAAGTAAACAAATACATAACTGCCTGAACAGAATGGGAGACGTAGCTGGAATAGATGTCAAAAATGCTGCAGCTACAGCTGCAAGAGTTGAACAAATTTTAGCTTTCATTGCAGCATTTTTGACATTTATTCCAGCTCCGTCTCCCATTCTGTTCACGCAGTAAAAGATACGAACACAACACGACGCAGTTGTACAATTTGACCAGTTGTTAACTTTTGCGTGAGTTACATGCAGAGACATGTACCAACCAAGAAGTACCTTATCAACATCATCATTTTAAATATGTATGTCGTGGATTTTGTACATCAAAATAGTAAAATGTTCTGCTGTAGCTAAAGGCAAACATGTAAAAAATACACATGAGATAAATCGAGAGAACCTCTAAATGGTCTTGGCTTGGTTGTACTGTTTATTATATGGAAGCAAGTGCTCTCTTCTTTATTAGTGAATGAAAATCATCCATTAACACTCAGCCGTTATTCTCTGCAAGCTCGGACGCCTAACTCTGTCTCTGGATTCATTCACGGTATGACCGCTGCACGAGTGATATCATTTAAAAACATGTTTTGTAATTAAATTAGTTTTGATAATTAAAATAATAGTAAAATAAGGTAAATGTAGAAAAATAATAAGATTTGTATTTATATTGAAGAAGAGCAAAAATAAAATAGCTTAAAAAATCATTAGGCTACCAAGTATATAACTGACGCAGTCTACATAAGAACCCACATCCCGGAAAAGAAACCTGCTTCATCCTATCCTACCTACTTCATCTACAATCAAAAGAGTCACACAAAAAAAAAATCATTTTTCCCGAAGAAGAGCAAACAAATATCCAACATCAAATCGAATATAATCTTATCCATTCCCATCAGAAATCCAAATTGGTAAGTCCTAGCTCATATCCTTTCCTTTTTCCATGCCACATGTGAAAATTAAATATCATAGAAATAAAGTGTGCTGCTCTGGTAGTTTTTTTTTAAGAAAGTGCCCCACGTGGTTTACACGATATCATCAAACATAATTCAATATTCGACATTGCTTACGAAGAAGCCATCGACCAACAACAAACAATGACTAACCTCAGTTCCATAGTACCAATTGATGTTTTCAATTTACTTAAGATACCTGAGGCAGTTAAGGACATACCAAATTATGATGGTAATCCAAGATCATTGTATGACTTCTTGAGCAATGTCGAAGAAATTTTAGAGTTTATACCACGAACAAGCACTGGTTACTATCCAAAGACTATACTTCGAGCTATAAGAAATAAAGTCGTAGGTCCCGCCAAGCACGTGTTATATATGTACGGGACACATGTTGACTGGACAGAAATTAAACATAATCTTGTGGTGCATTATTCCGACAAAAGAAATGAAACTAGTCGGATACGCGATCTTCATCAACTTCGACAGGGTTCAAATACAGTTGAGAATTTTTATTCAAAGATAATTGATATTTTATATTCTATGATGAATCATGTGAAATAACACGAAAATGATCAAAACGTCATCATTGCTAAGATAACTCTTCACAATGAAATGTGCTTAAACGCTTTTCTTTCGGGCTTGAAAGAACCGTTGGGATCAACAATTAGAGCCATGAGACCACCTAAGCTATCTGATGCTTTGAATTACTGTTTTCAAGAAACAAAATTTTATTCGCAAAGCAATACATTTTCAAGGCCACCATCAAAACATTTTCAAAATACTTCAGATCGTAATTTTTCTCAGGCAAATTTACAATTATCCAATTTTTAAACTCCTCCTTCAGCAGTAAATTTTAACCAGTACACTCCAAGACAAAATTTTTCAAGGTCTCAAATTCAGAAAACTAATAATCCCAGCGCTAATATGAAAAGGTTTACACCTCAAGAGCGAATGGAGCTTGGCAGCGGTAACACTAGCAGAAATTCACATATTCATTCCAAAACAGTAGTGGTGTTCGAAACCAAAACAATTGTTCTATAGATAATATTGAATCATGTGTTAATGTCAATGATTGTTTGCAAAAATAAAATCCTGAAAACTTAAGAGAGCCTCAAAGCTATTATCAAAACCTCGATGACAATCAGTCACCAGCCGAAATTAATCGTGTGATTGAGGAACAAATCTTCTATCACTAGCCTCGGAGACTCAGTAGGATACCTTCATATGAATAATTTTAATATAATAATACTTCCATACATAATAATAAAATAATAGAAAGCTTTAATAAAAACAAACTAAAATTTCTCATAGAAACTGGTAGCAATTAATCTTTTATTAGTCCAGATATTGTAGATAGTAGGAATATTAAAATTATACTTAGATCCCTTGGAAATAAAAACAATTTTTAATACCAAATTCATAAATAATGAAATATTTTTGAGTGGACTTTTCGAACTTAAAACAGATAAGCCACTTTCTTTTTTACTATTCAAATTCCACAACTATTTTGATGGCCTCATAAGCACTGACATACTGAAACAACTAGGGTTTAAAATAGACTTAAAAATTCCATACTAGAAAACGAAAATAAGAAAATACCTCTTTTCTTCAAACCAAACATTATGTCGAAGAAATATGTCTTCTCGGGCTTAAGTAAGGTAATCTGTCGTCTTCCAGTTGACATAGAGTTTGGCAACATACATGTAAAACCAATAAGTGTTAAGTAAGATCTTCTAATTTCTGAAGGTTTTTATCGTGCTGAAAATTGGTACGCATTAATGGAAGTCAGTAATTTGCTTAACTTTTCTCAAAGTTTTGTTGTCAAACAACCTATAAAGATTCAGCTGGTGAGTTCAGAAAATGTTATTGAAACTCATAACTTTTCAATAAGAAGTCCTAAAAATATGGAAACATATGTGAACTTATAAGAACTGACCACCTGAATTTGGAAGAAAAAATGGAAGTTGAGAGTTATATATACATTCCTTGACATTCTCTAATGAGATAAAACACTATAAAAACTAAAAATGACAATCCTATTTACACCAAGTCATACAGATTGTGGGTATCTGTCCATAAAGAGAAAACCAGAAATCAGGTTTCCCAAATGCTTGATCAAGGTATTACACGGTCTAGTTATTCCCCCTGGTCTTCTCCGATTTAGATAGTTCCCAAAAAGAAAGATTTCAGTGGCAGGAAAAAGTTACCGAAGATGACAAGTATCCAATACCCAACATAACGGATATACTGGACAAACTTGGAAAGTCATTATATTTTAGTACTTTAGACCTCGAATTTGGTTTCCATCAGATCCAGGTTAATGCAAAAGATATTCCAAAAACAGCTTTTTCGGTCAATAACGGGCACTTTGAATTTATTCGTATGCCATTCGGCCTTAAAACGCCCCTCAATGTTCCAACGTGCTTTGGACAACGTTTTGAAAGGTTTGCAAGGTAAAATATGTTTAGTATACATGGATGCTCAACATTTTTTCAAGAGCTTATTTACAACTTGGAACTGTTTTTTCAAAAACTCAGAGAAGCAAATTGTAAACTCCAGTTGAAAAATCAGTGTTTCTCCAAAAAGGGGTTTCGTTTTAAGTTAATTTGGTAACGTCAGATGGCGTGAAGCCAAATTCTGACAAAATGGAAGCTGTAAAAAAGTTCCCCATATCTAAAACAGATAAGCAAATTAAATCTTTCTTGGGACTCCTCACATATTACCGAAAATTTATAAGAGATTTTGCCAACACCATAAAGTCAATAACGGAGTGTCAGGGGAACAAAATAGTTTTGAATTCAAAATATATAAGTTGTTTCGAGACTTGTAAAAGCCTTTTATGCAATGATCCTATATTTAAGTATCCGGATTTTACCAAGCCATTTAACAGATGCGAGTAACGTTGCTATAGGCGCTGTTCTATCTCAGGGCCCCATAGGTTCAGACAAACCTGTTTGTTTTGCCAGCTTTGTCAAAAAATGAACAACATTATAGTACCATCGAGAAGGAACTCTTGGCCATAGTGTGGTCTGTTAAATATTATTGGCCGTACCTTTATGGTACACCGTTTCAAATTGTAACAGATAACAAACCCTTAACATGGCCAAATTCGAAGTTGGTCCGTTGGCGTTTGAGACTTGAAGAGTTTGATAATCTGAAAATCTTGTTTTAATTTCTATGAAAAATAACATTGATGAAAGCGAAAGTATTGACACCATACAATCTGCTGAAAAAAATATTAATGACGGAGTTTCAATTTCTGAAAGAGCCATCAACGAGTTTACGAATCAGTTTATCCTAATAGAAAACAAATCAAAATTGCAATTGAAGTCAACCTTGAAAATATTTGATATTATTAATAACTGTATCAACACAAAAAAATTAACGGCTATTTCAGCTGGCGATGAAACTTTTAAACTAGTTCAGCTTGTTTATTCAAAATATTTCAGTAATAGTAAAATTAAATTAATTCGATGCACCACCCTACTGAAAGACATAACAGAATTCGATGAACAGGAAAAAAATAATAAGGCTCTACCACCAAAGCTCTAATCACAGAGGAATTGACGAGAGCATTGACAAGCATTTGAAAAGGAAATATTTTTTTCCTAACATGAAAAAACTCATAAACAGAATTATAAATAACTGTGACACATGCCCAAAATACAAATATGACAGAAAAAATAAACCTCCTCAATTCGAACTCACAGAAACCCCAAACAAACCCTTACAAATTTTACACATAGACATATATTTCATTCATAAAGAACATTTTCTATACTCGATAAATTCAGTAAATTTGCTTGTATGTATAATAAAATCATTAAAATACTTTTTCTTCCATCATGGTGTACCACAAAAGGTAATAACAGATCACGGAAGTGAATTTTTGTCGACAATTTTCAAAGACTTTCTTGTGGCTTATGAGATAAGTAATTCATACGATCTGTGCAAAAAGCTCAACAGGAAATTCACCTGTCGAACGCTTTCATTCGACCCTTACAGAGCTAATAAGAATAATAAAGTCTGAAAATGTCAGGAAACCGATAGATGAAATAGTAGATGAAGCAGTGATAACATATAATTGCTCTACTCACTCTATTACAAACATGACTCCTTTCGAAATTTTAACTGGTCATATAAATAAAGGTAATTTTTTCCCTTAAGCAAATAATTTTTGCACTGAATAAGAATATTTAAGAAATCATTTCAAAAACTACGAATTTTTATCTGATTTAGTCTATAAATGAAGTATAAATTAAAAAGAGTAATATCACACAGAAATAAAAACCAAGAAAAACCTCCAATGTTTAAAAAAAATGACAAAATATACGAACGAGATGATAGACGGAATAAACTTGCACCTCGATTTATAGATCGTATTGTAAATTCTGACAGAAAAAAAAAAAAAAAAAAAAAAAATAGGTTATGAAGAATTTTCGTAGATCTTTATGTTTATATATATTTGAAATATTTTTGAAGATTGAAAATTAATTTATTTGTTTAAATTTGGTTTTGTTCACAAAAAGTACTGAATATAAAAATGTTTTAGAAAATAAAAAAAAAATCTATCAATAATTAATAAAACCACAAACGAATCCAATATAAAAAAAATAATAATAAAATTTTCATATATGTAAACCTTGGATTGAACCCAGAAAGTACTTAGTTATCAAACATGTAAACTTAATTTAAAATTAAAATACTACGTATACGCCCGAGTGAACGGATGGAATTCCTATAAAGTCAATGGAGATTCAATAATCTTCGATACCTTATCTCCAATCCATGATGGGAGGAGTTACATGCAGAGAAATTCTATTATATAGCATAGGAACTTAAATACACTGCATGTACCAACCAATCGTGGATTTGGCACATCAAAATAATACAATTTTCTGCTGTAGCTAACGGCAAACATGTACAAAATACGCATGAGATAAATCGAGAGAACTTCTAAATGGTCGTGCGTGGCTGTACTGTTTAAAAGCAAGTGAATGGAAACCATCCGTTATCACTCTGGGTATGTATATAAAAATATATTCTCTGCAAGCTTCTCACGCCTAACTCAGTTTCTGGATTCATTAACGGTATGACCGCTGCACGAGTGACAGCATTTAAAAATATGTTTTGTAATTAAATACGTTTTGATAATTAAAATAATAGTAAAATAAGGTAAATGTAGGAAAACAATAAGATTTGTATTTATATTGAAGAGGAGCAAAAAATAAAATAGCTTAAAAAATCATTAAGCTACCAAACATATAACTCGTGCAGCTTTTTTGACTTTTCAAAATTGCAAATGCTTACATGGGGGTTGAAGTTTCAAACTCTTTTCCATCTTTAAGTCCCTTATCACACTTGAAGAAATTCAAGCATTTTCTTGCAGGAGAAGGGGGAAGAAATATTTTAAAATATTTGAAAATATTTGATTAAGAAAATTGACCCTCTTTTTTGATCCTTTTCCTATCCAATCCATCCAATCGAATCATGTCTTTCATTATAAAACTAGGAAAAACACAAACAGAAAACAAAATCTACAGAATAATTTTCTTCACATCTAAACACTTTCTAAACACTTCCAGCCGTATTTATTAAGAAAATGTAAAGGCTTCGTAACTTTAAAATGCCTCTGAGTTGCTCTTAAGTGCGAAATCGGTATCTATTATCAATTTCCACTTTTAAGCAACGTTACTTAAATGCATCTTAACTTAAACGCCATTCACCGCGTTTAAAGGTTACTGAAAGCCATCTTAAACATATTTTGACATTCGAGACCAATGGTTTTTTTGTTTTTATTACAGAAATATTGGTTACCTAATGCAAGTTTTAAGATTTGTGGCTTTCTTTTATAAATTGATAAAAAAAATTGACTAGTAAGACAGTTTGTAAAATAAATTGTTTCGATTTATTAACATATTTTTCTATCAAAAAATTAAATAATAGAGTTTCTGAAAACAAACATAAAAGCATCACAAACCAAAATGGAGTCATGTTTCATTTCGTTTGCATTTAGTATGTCAGTTGCTTCTCTTTCTCTCTTATAAATACATGTGCTCATATTTTGTTTGCATTTGCTTCCAGGCTGTCAAAAAACAGCTGAAATGAACATGTAGTAGTGAGTATTCTCACGTTACCTTACATTTCATATTGAGAATTTAAGTAACGTTATTTAAAGGCAACTTAAATATTTAAGCAAACTTAACTAAATGACCTCTAAGAGGCATTTTAAGAAAATCTTATAAATTCGGCTGTTTGTGTTTAAACAAAGACCTCCACTACATGATTGTAACTAAGTTGAAACTTATCTAACAATTTAGTTACAGGTTACTTTCCGGTGAAAGTTCTTGCTTATTCCGCAATTTTAAAGCGGTTTTCTGCTCACCGCACCAAGTCAGAAGGTTTTGATCTTCGCAGACGGCGTACTAAATTTGACTCGTCAGGAATGTCAATAATCGTTGAATTAGCGTGTTCTAATAGTCGATTTCTATGTTTGCGCGCGAAACTTTTTATTTCGTCCCGAACCGTAGGAATCCCAAGATCACTGTGAAGATCTTCGTTTCTTTTATACCTCGGAGGATTTATAAATGACCTAAGTTATTGAAGTTTGTATCGCAGGTACAACCTCAAAGTTGTATACCATAAGTCCAAACAGGTTTAAGTACCTGTCTGTATAAAATCAATTTATTTTCAACACTAAGCTTAGAATTTTTACCGAGTAACTAGTTCATATCTCTTAATTTACTTTTTAGTTCTTCGCATTTCTTTTTTCCGTGCGGCTTCCATTTTGATTTCACGTTTAGAGTCTTTCCCAGATACTTTGCCTCATTTGCAAATGGAATACGAGCGGTATTAAGAAAGACGGGTAATCTATTTATTTTTTTATACGTAAAGCCCACGTGGACTGACTTTTGTTCACTGAGCGCTATTTGCCATGTTTTTGTGCACTCATTGACATTATTAAGAGCATTTTGTGCTTTAATTGCAGCTTCGCTAATCGTTTTGCCAACTACTAGTACTGCAATATCATCAACAAACATGGCTACGATAGTGTCTTCTGTTTGAGGTATATCGTGTGTAAATAAAAGGTACACAACTGGACCTAACACACTTCTTTGTGGTAATCCAGTCACTATTTCTTTGAAATAAGAATATTCATTTCCGTGTCTTACATGAAAAAGTCTGTTATCTAGATATCCGCTTAGAATGTTATACAGTCCCTCAGGCAGAACTTTTCTTAATTTGAATTTAAGGCCTTCGTGCCACACCTTGTCAAACGCCTGCCGTAATTAAGTCATTTGGAACTTAATTGGACTAAAGCTTCTTTATTTCTTTTGTTGATTCGGCAAGTGTAGCATTTCTTGTTATGTAGCTTTCATTTGAGGTAAATTTCGTATGAATATTTTAGTTGAGCTCTTGCCCATCGAACGGCTGAAAAGTTTCCTCTAAGTAATCGCGGAATACCATCGCTTTTCATTTGAGTTTTTGTGAGTAGTCGGATTCTTTTCCCGCTGTCAAGCCTTCAAGGTAATTTTCAACTTTAATCTTTTTGAAATCTAATATTGCCGTTTTTAGCATATTACTCAAGCGATTCAAATAAGCTTTGTGTTGAGGAGCACAGGTTCGCAGCCATTTCTTACGTGCTTTTCGTTTCTCTTTCACTAAATCTTTTATTTCTTGCGGATATTTTATGTCTTAATGGCGGGGCATAAGCCTTTGATAAGGGGTGTTATCCAAAGTTGCTTTTTCTATTATTTCAACATAGTTATATATTGTGTCTTCAAGCTCAAGAGGCGTTTGTAATAATGCACATAACTAAACGTTGTCCTCGATATCTATTTTAAATCCATCCTAGTTGGATCTACTGTTTGTTAACGTGGGTGGTTTTTCAATTTTAACAAGGCTTTCGCTCATAGTGAGTGAGGTGTTTTTGACGGAGCAGTTGGCCAGTCCAATGAAAGTCACAATTATTTCCCATTTCTGCTTCATATAGCATTCGACCCTTTTTGACCGCTTTTGTAGTTCCTTAGCTACTTCATAGAATCTATAGTTTGCTGGGTGATTTCCATTACAATTAATGCACGTCGGTGGACGTTAATCCCTCAGTGTAAACTCTGCCAAGAATTCAATCACACCCAAACTTATTGCACCGATGTGCATTTATTGTAATGGAAATCACTCAGCAAACTATAAAGGCTATGAAGTAGCTAAGGAACTACAAAAGCGATGGTCAAAATCTGCTCAAACACAAAGACACCAACCAAGGCAATTAGAAACCGTAATTCTCAAGACTTCCAAATCTAAGAAAGTTTAAAACTTAGTAACCGTAAGGAAAAGAAAACAGTATCAGTACCTTCGGAGAAATTATCAAAGCAGGGAAAGGCAGAAACATATGCCCGAATTGCAGTCAAAAATATAGCCGTAAATAACGACTCTGAAACTGACCCGGTTTCGAAAGTCTTTTCAATAATAGATAGATAGATATATAGATTTATTTTGTTTCTCAAAAGTACAATTACATTAAAAGTTTTTCAAAAATCGTTTAGGTATGGCTGTGCCGTCTGCCCGATTGACATTATATGAATAATACACAATTAATAGTATTTTCTTTAGTTTTCATAATGACGTAATAATACTATAAATAAACTTTAGTGTATAATCTATTTATGAATTTAAACACCTTTAAAATTTTTCGTTAATTGTTTTCATTCTATATGATATTGTATACTGTTTTATAAAAATTGAAAAGACAGATTGAATCACTTTCGCAGTTTAGAAGCTTTATAACTTGTTCTTCGGTTAACAGATCTCTGCTAAGAAAAATTCTTCATACTTCCTTCAGAATTGGGCACACTCCTATAAAATGAATAATATCTTCTCTCACCCGCATGTAACAAAGGCTGCAATATATTGGAAGATCCTCACGATGAGGGATGAAATTCAGGGTTACAAGCTCCCCTCTCATTTTGAATATTGCCGAAATTAAGCTTGAATCGTATTCGATGCGAAAATAATTTCGTTCACAAAGATTGTGTTGAAGTTGGCTATATATAGCTCTGTGAACTGAAGAAGAGGCTTCACTAATGCTGTCAGCTCTAAACTTCTCATCAAACATCGAGACAAGGTTATAAAGGACTTCTTTGGCGTATCTTGAATTAGTTTGTTCTTCTAAGTTTAGTTTAAAGTTCAGTCCACAGTATTCAGCAAGCTCAGTCCGTTTTCTAAACCAAAGATTCTTTTTTTCAACAGTATTGAGAACTATAGTTTTTGGGAGTCTTTCATCAGGCATGTTAAACACCTTCATTAAATATTCCACATCACACATCATTAAATATTCCACATTAGAGTTTTGACAAAATGTGGTGGTAATCCTGTTTCGATGGTTACCATGTAATTAGGGGTATTCATCGGCAGTTGAAAACATCTCGTCATATAATATCTTAATAACTTTTCTACAGTCTCGTATCTTTGATATCCCCAGGTCGGAGCAGCATACATTAGAATTGATTCGGCCACGGCAACAAAAACTTTGTATTTAACACTATGTGACACCAGCTTATTTGAAAAAAAAACCTTTCTCCGCGTTGCACTTATAGCACTTTTAGCTTGTATAAGCTTACTTCTCAGGTGCGGTTCCAGATTCAAGTTAAAGAACTCCAAGATATTTGTAGGCATTTACAACTTCAATTGATTCTCTGCCATAGTACCATTTCTCCTTCCTTGATAATCTACCCGATCCATTTTTAAAAATCATTACTTTAGATTTACTAAGGTTCACCATCAAATTCCACATCTGGCAGTACAAATCAAGTTTATTGATCATCAGTTGTAAAGTTTCTGGTGAACTAGCAAATAAGATGACATCGTCTGCAAACAGAAGTGCTTTGAAAAGGATTCCTAAATACTCAATTCCTCCTGGTAAGAAGTCTAAATGATCGTTGATGAACAAGGCGAAGAGATATGGGCTTAAAGGACATCCTTGTTTGACACCCATCTTGGTTGCGAACCAGTCTGTAATTTCTATTCCATTCCATACGGCTGCTTGGTTGTACGCATAGATGTTTTCTAGGATCTTTCCAAATTTGAATGTCATTCCGATAGTATACAGTTTGTAGAAAAGAGCATTTCTATCGACTGAATCAAAGACTTTTTTTCTGTTCAAGGAATGATCCAGCAATGCTGCGGAGGATGAAAATGTTGTCAACCGTTGAATATCCTTTTCGGAATCCCTCCTGAAATTCGTGTAGTTTTTTGTTGACCTCTATCCATTGGTAGAGTCGTTCATTCAAAAGAGAGGTGATTACCTTGTACGAAGCATGGAGCAAAGATATTCCTCGATAGTTATTTGGAGCATTTATGTTTCCTTTTTTGTGGATAGGTAAAATCACTGCTTACTTAAATTGATTTGGAATGTGGCCAGTTTCAAAAATAGTATTAAAAGCTTGAGTAAGCTTTGTGATAAGATCAGATGTTCCGTACTTAAAAAATTCAGTTGCCATGAACTTCTTCATACGTGATCAGAGAATCTAAAATAGGATCAGCGTAGGATGGAGCTGCATATTGAATTTAAGGGCTGACAGTTATTGGGTTCAAAAGTGTTTGAAAGTGCTCAAGCAATAAATTAGCACTAAGATCGGCCGCTGATTTCAAGTTTTTTGCCGTTTAACGTTTTAATCCTTTTCCAGAACTCTTTCGAATTTTTACAAAAAGTGAGTTTCAATGCTTCATTTTTGTTAAATATAATTTTTTTCATTTAACATAGATTTTTGAATGTGATATTAGCTTCAATATAACACTTTTTGAAATATGGGTTGTTTAACTTCCGGAAAGCTGCTAGCCAACCAAAAGATCTCTTACGAGCTGCATCGCATTCTAAATCGAACCATTCCTCTTAACCTTTAGATCGTGTTAACATCTTGACCGGATACGATGATTTTTTAATGAGTTCAATATCACCAATATTTATTTCCAGATATGTGAGCATGTTGTGCTGCAGATTTAACCTATATTCGTTTGCTCTAGTTTCCTTCCATATTAGTTTAGCAGGGAGTTGTAGCTTCATAATTTCTCTTTGTTCTATTAAATCAGGTTCAATGTTGACAATAATTGGCAAATGGTCTGAAAACGGTAGACCTAATACTTCAAGATCAGCTATCAGGGCTAACCAATCACCTCTAGCTAAACAATAGTCGAGAACAGAGCAACCTTGGTGGCCCACAAACGTATATTCCCCGCATTTATCCGATTCGCAAACACCATTCATAACTCTTAGCCCATATGAATCACACAGTTCCAGTAGTTTTCGTCCTCTTGAGTTGAACATCGTGTCCTTTGAAATTCGAGTTTTGCCGGCCAATTAAGTTTTCTCTACCTTCTTCATTACCTATTCTGGCGTTTAGGTCGCCGATAATCATTACGTTATCATTCTTGATGGTCTCAAGAGTATCATTTATTGCATCAAAATCTCTTTCCCAATGATTACATGTAAGGATCATATTGCATGACCATAGAAATTATTCTAAATGTAAAATCGAGTTTATCTCCTTGATCCGTGCACTTGCATATTCGCTTATTTATTTTATACCAGTTACTATTATATAAAAGAATATATAAAATGCTATCAATCGACTGATTGCACAGTTTTATGTAACGTAACATTCATGTTTAATATGTTAGTACTTATCTGTACAATGTACATTCTAAGAAGTTAGTTGTAATAAAGCCATTATACTTGAAAGATCGTCTCTTCTCTTTACTTACGGCGTTACTCTGGTCATTTTATAACTATCAGAAGTGGAATTACTGTACCTACTCAAAAGTATTTTTATGTCAAGTTTATGCAAATTAAAGTCATTATTTGAAACCTTATGTTATGTATAATTAAGTGTTTGCATGGTGTACGCAAACTTAAATTGATTTGATAAATTATTACGAATTTTTTTTACTGAGATCGATAAGATGGCAGAGCGCACAACGAGGTTTTTGCAGATGGCAACTGTACCTCAGCTAAGAGATAAGCTTTGCGAAATGAATTTACCTTCAAATGGACTGAAATCAGCCCTTAAGATTCGTTTAGCAGAAGCAATCGAGCAACTCACTAATGTTCAGGTTGAGAATTTCTTTCCATCCAGTGTTCTCGATGACATAAGCCACGACGACGGCTCCTCAGAGCTTGAAGAGGAGAACAGACTAGTGATGCAGCAGCTGGAAGCCCTACGAGAAGTCGTAAGAAAGAAAGAAGAGATTCGAGAGTTGCAGAGGAGACTTACTGAGCTAAATGGCCCATTGGAAACGACAACAAGAACTGAGAGTGTGAGTTTCAGAGACTTAGAGGAATCCTTGCCATTTTTTTCAGGTGATGACAATTTTTCTATCACGAGGTGGATTAAGGCTTTCGAAGATTCTAAGCAAATATATAAGTTTGAGGAATCAAAGTGCATCATTTACGCTCAACGATTACTCAAAGGCACAGCAAAACTATTCCTAAGATCAACACAATGCCATACATGGAGTGAATTGAAATCAGCTTTACTCAAAGAATTTCATCAGCATTCTACAGCCTCTGAGGTCCACGAGGCATTACGTAATCGAAAAAAAAAGAGAGACGAAAACTACCAGCAGTACGTGTTAGGTATGCAAGAAATTGCCAGTGCGGCCGACTTGGAGGAACTAGATCTTATCAACTACGTCATCAAAGGTATACCCGATTCAATGGTTAATAAACAACTTCTGCTTACAGCCAACACCTTATCTGAGTTAAAAGTTGCACTCAGAAAGTATGAGAGGATGAAACAAGAGCTCCAGTCAACAACAAGCTACGCGAAGCCAACTACGCATGTCAAAATAACACCAAATCAACTAAGCAACCAGACAATTAAATGCTTCAATTGCAATGATGTGGGGCACATCGTCACCAATTGTCCTAAACCACGAAGAGAGAGAGGAACTTGTTTTCGTTGTGGAAAAACGGGTCATGTTATCAGATACTGTCCACAATCAGCAGCAGTGCTGATGCTCCAGCAGAATGAATTAATCAACAAACAGCCATCGTTTCTCAAAGACTTCCATGGCACCTTCGAATATCAGTTCGTGAACAACGATTTTGGCGTTGCCACTTCAACGATGAGAGCGATGACGATAATAGACACCGGCAGCCCGATTAGCCTGATCCAACAAAAATATGTTCCTGCATATCTGATGACAGCTTTAGAGAATTCACTGCAAGACTTCAATGGCATCAACAATAGCAAATTAGTTATGTTTGGTAAGGTATTATGTAAAATTTTTTTTAATAACATGCATGTAAATTTAAGCCTTTATGTAGTTAAAAACGATACGATGAAGAATGTTATAATTTTAGGTAGGGATTTTTTGCAAAAAAGCAACATTCAATTAACTTTAGAGAACAAAGAACCTAATTTTATAAAAGAAAACGAATTTGATACAGAAATGAATGAAATTCTGAACATCGATACGTGTAATGACCGGGATAATAACAATTTAAATATTAATGAAAACTTGAATTTTGAAGATAAAGCTAAAATAACAAATATCATAACTGGGAGTGTTTCAGACAGTGAAAATAATAATTCTTTGAATGAAAATAGCTCAGATCATGCTTTGTTAACTGAGTGTGAAGATTTTGAAATGAAAATAGTTTTAAGCGATGCGAATAAAGTTTTTAATTGCGCTCCTAGACGTCTGCCATACGCACATAAGCAGGAATTACAAAACATTTTAGATGATTTGCTTGCCAATAAAATAATTCGTGAAAGTAAATCTCATTTTGCATCGCCAATTGTTTTAGTGCGGAAGAAATCCGGTGAATTACGGTTATGTATCGATTTTCGAGAACTAAATAAGATGACATTAAAAGATAATTTTCCACTTCCGTTAATAGAGGATCATTTGGACACTTTGCGTGGTAAAAAGTACTTTTCTCTTCTCGATTTAAAAAGTGCATTCCACCACGTAAAGATGTCATCAGATTCGGTGAAATACACTGCGTTTGTTACGCCCCTAGGCCAATTTGAGTATCTTCGTATGCCTTTTGGGCTCAAGAACGCGTCCGCAGTTTTTCAAAGATACATAAATATAATTTTTAAGGACCTTATTAAATCTGGAAAACTTTTGATCTACATTGATGATCTTTTCATTGCGTCAAAAACAAAAGATGAGCATTTAAAAATTTTAAAAGAGGTTATGCATATTGTAAGAATGCATCATTTACAATTACGTCTAGACAAGTGCTTGTTTATGTTAGAAAAAATAACCTACTTGGGATATGTAGTGTCGGCTGACGGAATTGGCCCAAATGAAGAAGGGCTACGCGCAGTTAGAGAATTTCCTACACCTACGAATTCAAAATCCATGCACTCTTTTTTGGGCTTATGCTCATATTTTCGCAAATTTATTAAAGATTTTTCCATAATTTCAAAACCTCTTTATGATATTTTAAAAATGGATGCTAAATTTCTTATTGATGAACAAATTTTATCTGTTGTTGAAATGCTTAAGAAAATGCTTTTAAATGCACCATTACTCCGGATATATAACCCGAACGCTGAGACCGAGCTGCACTGCGATGCAAGCAGTTTGGGATTCGGTGCAGTCTTACTACAGCGTCAAGAGGATAAACTCTTGCACCCAATATTTTTTTTCTCAAAGCGAGCTACAGCGCAAGAGTCAAAATATCATTCCTATTTATGAATTTAAACACCTTTAAAATTTTTCGTTAATTGTTTTCATTCTATATGATATTGTATACTGTTTTATAAAAATTGAAAAGACAGATTGAATCACTTTCGCAGTTTAGAAGCTTTATAACTTGTTCTTCGGTTAACAGATCTCTGCTAAGAAAAATTCTTCATACTTCCTTCAGAATTGGGCACACTCCTATAAAATGAATAATATCTTCTCTCACCCGCATGTAACAAAGGCTGCAATATATTGGAAGATCCTCACGATGAGGGATGAAATTCAGGGTTACAAGCTCCCCTCTCATTTTGAATATTGCCGAAATTAAGCTTGAATCGTATTCGATGCGAAAATAATTTCGTTCACAAAGATTGTGTTGAAGTTGGCTATATATAGCTCTGTGAACTGAAGAAGAGGCTTCACTAATGCTGTCAGCTCTAAACTTCTCATCAAACATCGAGACAAGGTTATAAAGGACTTCTTTGGCGTATCTTGAATTAGTTTGTTCTTCTAAGTTTAGTTTAAAGTTCAGTCCACAGTATTCAGCAAGCTCAGTCCGTTTTCTAAACCAAAGATTCTTTTTTTCAACAGTATTGAGAACTATAGTTTTTGGGAGTCTTTCATCAGGCATGTTAAACACCTTCATTAAATATTCCACATCACACATCATTAAATATTCCACATTAGAGTTTTGACAAAATGTGGTGGTAATCCTGTTTCGATGGTTACCATGTAATTAGGGGTATTCATCGGCAGTTGAAAACATCTCGTCATATAATATCTTAATAACTTTTCTACAGTCTCGTATCTTTGATATCCCCAGGTCGGAGCAGCATACATTAGAATTGATTCGGCCACGGCAACAAAAACTTTGTATTTAACACTATGTGACACCAGCTTATTTGAAAAAAAAACCTTTCTCCGCGTTGCACTTATAGCACTTTTAGCTTGTATAAGCTTACTTCTCAGGTGCGGTTCCAGATTCAAGTTAAAGAACTCCAAGATATTTGTAGGCATTTACAACTTCAATTGATTCTCTGCCATAGTACCATTTCTCCTTCCTTGATAATCTACCCGATCCATTTTTAAAAATCATTACTTTAGATTTACTAAGGTTCACCATCAAATTCCACATCTGGCAGTACAAATCAAGTTTATTGATCATCAGTTGTAAAGTTTCTGGTGAACTAGCAAATAAGATGACATCGTCTGCAAACAGAAGTGCTTTGAAAAGGATTCCTAAATACTCAATTCCTCCTGGTAAGAAGTCTAAATGATCGTTGATGAACAAGGCGAAGAGATATGGGCTTAAAGGACATCCTTGTTTGACACCCATCTTGGTTGCGAACCAGTCTGTAATTTCTATTCCATTCCATACGGCTGCTTGGTTGTACGCATAGATGTTTTCTAGGATCTTTCCAAATTTGAATGTCATTCCGATAGTATACAGTTTGTAGAAAAGAGCATTTCTATCGACTGAATCAAAGACTTTTTTTCTGTTCAAGGAATGATCCAGCAATGCTGCGGAGGATGAAAATGTTGTCAACCGTTGAATATCCTTTTCGGAATCCCTCCTGAAATTCGTGTAGTTTTTTGTTGACCTCTATCCATTGGTAGAGTCGTTCATTCAAAAGAGAGGTGATTACCTTGTACGAAGCATGGAGCAAAGATATTCCTCGATAGTTATTTGGAGCATTTATGTTTCCTTTTTTGTGGATAGGTAAAATCACTGCTTACTTAAATTGATTTGGAATGTGGCCAGTTTCAAAAATAGTATTAAAAGCTTGAGTAAGCTTTGTGATAAGATCAGATGTTCCGTACTTAAAAAATTCAGTTGCCATGAACTTCTTCATACGTGATCAGAGAATCTAAAATAGGATCAGCGTAGGATGGAGCTGCATATTGAATTTAAGGGCTGACAGTTATTGGGTTCAAAAGTGTTTGAAAGTGCTCAAGCAATAAATTAGCACTAAGATCGGCGCTGATTTCAAGTTTTTTGCCGTTTAACGTTTTAATCCTTTTCCAGAACTCTTTCGAATTTTTACAAAAAGTGAGTTTCAATGCTTCATTTTTGTTAAATATAATTTTTTTCATTTAACATAGATTTTTGAATGTGATATTAGCTTCAATATAACACTTTTTGAAATATGGGTTGTTTAACTTCCGGAAAGCTGCTAGCCAACCAAAAGATCTCTTACGAGCTGCATCGCATTCTAAATCGAACCATTCCTCTTAACCTTTAGATCGTGTTAACATCTTGACCGGATACGATGATTTTTTAATGAGTTCAATATCACCAATATTTATTTCCAGATATGTGAGCATGTTGTGCTGCAGATTTAACCTATATTCGTTTGCTCTAGTTTCCTTCCATATTAGTTTAGCAGGGAGTTGTAGCTTCATAATTTCTCTTTGTTCTATTAAATCAGGTTCAATGTTGACAATAATTGGCAAATGGTCTGAAAACGGTAGACCTAATACTTCAAGATCAGCTATCAGGGCTAACCAATCACCTCTAGCTAAACAATAGTCGAGAACAGAGCAACCTTGGTGGCCCACAAACGTATATTCCCCGCATTTATCCGATTCGCAAACACCATTCATAACTCTTAGCCCATATGAATCACACAGTTCCAGTAGTTTTCGTCCTCTTGAGTTGAACATCGTGTCCTTTGAAATTCGAGTTTTGCCGGCCAATTAAGTTTTCTCTACCTTCTTCATTACCTATTCTGGCGTTTAGGTCGCCGATAATCATTACGTTATCATTCTTGATGGTCTCAAGAGTATCATTTATTGCATCAAAATCTCTTTCCCAATGATTACATGTAAGGATCATATTGCATGACCATAGAAATTATTCTAAATGTAAAATCGAGTTTATCTCCTTGATCCGTGCACTTGCATATTCGCTTATTTATTTTATACCAGTTACTATTATATAAAAGAATATATAAAATGCTATCAATCGACTGATTGCACAGTTTTATGTAACGTAACATTCATGTTTAATATGTTAGTACTTATCTGTACAATGTACATTCTAAGAAGTTAGTTGTAATAAAGCCATTATACTTGAAAGATCGTCTCTTCTCTTTACTTACGGCGTTACTCTGGTCATTTTATAACTATCAGAAGTGGAATTACTGTACCTACTCAAAAGTATTTTTATGTCAAGTTTATGCAAATTAAAGTCATTATTTGAAACCTTATGTTATGTATAATTAAGTGTTTGCATGGTGTACGCAAACTTAAATTGATTTGATAAATTATTACGAATTTTTTTTACTGAGATCGATAAGATGGCAGAGCGCACAACGAGGTTTTTGCAGATGGCAACTGTACCTCAGCTAAGAGATAAGCTTTGCGAAATGAATTTACCTTCAAATGGACTGAAATCAGCCCTTAAGATTCGTTTAGCAGAAGCAATCGAGCAACTCACTAATGTTCAGGTTGAGAATTTCTTTCCATCCAGTGTTCTCGATGACATAAGCCACGACGACGGCTCCTCAGAGCTTGAAGAGGAGAACAGACTAGTGATGCAGCAGCTGGAAGCCCTACGAGAAGTCGTAAGAAAGAAAGAAGAGATTCGAGAGTTGCAGAGGAGACTTACTGAGCTAAATGGCCCATTGGAAACGACAACAAGAACTGAGAGTGTGAGTTTCAGAGACTTAGAGGAATCCTTGCCATTTTTTTCAGGTGATGACAATTTTTCTATCACGAGGTGGATTAAGGCTTTCGAAGATTCTAAGCAAATATATAAGTTTGAGGAATCAAAGTGCATCATTTACGCTCAACGATTACTCAAAGGCACAGCAAAACTATTCCTAAGATCAACACAATGCCATACATGGAGTGAATTGAAATCAGCTTTACTCAAAGAATTTCATCAGCATTCTACAGCCTCTGAGGTCCACGAGGCATTACGTAATCGAAAAAAAAAGAGAGACGAAAACTACCAGCAGTACGTGTTAGGTATGCAAGAAATTGCCAGTGCGGCCGACTTGGAGGAACTAGATCTTATCAACTACGTCATCAAAGGTATACCCGATTCAATGGTTAATAAACAACTTCTGCTTACAGCCAACACCTTATCTGAGTTAAAAGTTGCACTCAGAAAGTATGAGAGGATGAAACAAGAGCTCCAGTCAACAACAAGCTACGCGAAGCCAACTACGCATGTCAAAATAACACCAAATCAACTAAGCAACCAGACAATTAAATGCTTCAATTGCAATGATGTGGGGCACATCGTCACCAATTGTCCTAAACCACGAAGAGAGAGAGGAACTTGTTTTCGTTGTGGAAAAACGGGTCATGTTATCAGATACTGTCCACAATCAGCAGCAGTGCTGATGCTCCAGCAGAATGAATTAATCAACAAACAGCCATCGTTTCTCAAAGACTTCCATGGCACCTTCGAATATCAGTTCGTGAACAACGATTTTGGCGTTGCCACTTCAACGATGAGAGCGATGACGATAATAGACACCGGCAGCCCGATTAGCCTGATCCAACAAAAATATGTTCCTGCATATCTGATGACAGCTTTAGAGAATTCACTGCAAGACTTCAATGGCATCAACAATAGCAAATTAGTTATGTTTGGTAAGGTATTATGTAAAATTTTTTTTAATAACATGCATGTAAATTTAAGCCTTTATGTAGTTAAAAACGATACGATGAAGAATGTTATAATTTTAGGTAGGGATTTTTTGCAAAAAAGCAACATTCAATTAACTTTAGAGAACAAAGAACCTAATTTTATAAAAGAAAACGAATTTGATACAGAAATGAATGAAATTCTGAACATCGATACGTGTAATGACCGGGATAATAACAATTTAAATATTAATGAAAACTTGAATTTTGAAGATAAAGCTAAAATAACAAATATCATAACTGGGAGTGTTTCAGACAGTGAAAATAATAATTCTTTGAATGAAAATAGCTCAGATCATGCTTTGTTAACTGAGTGTGAAGATTTTGAAATGAAAATAGTTTTAAGCGATGCGAATAAAGTTTTTAATTGCGCTCCTAGACGTCTGCCATACGCACATAAGCAGGAATTACAAAACATTTTAGATGATTTGCTTGCCAATAAAATAATTCGTGAAAGTAAATCTCATTTTGCATCGCCAATTGTTTTAGTGCGGAAGAAATCCGGTGAATTACGGTTATGTATCGATTTTCGAGAACTAAATAAGATGACATTAAAAGATAATTTTCCACTTCCGTTAATAGAGGATCATTTGGACACTTTGCGTGGTAAAAAGTACTTTTCTCTTCTCGATTTAAAAAGTGCATTCCACCACGTAAAGATGTCATCAGATTCGGTGAAATACACTGCGTTTGTTACGCCCCTAGGCCAATTTGAGTATCTTCGTATGCCTTTTGGGCTCAAGAACGCGTCCGCAGTTTTTCAAAGATACATAAATATAATTTTTAAGGACCTTATTAAATCTGGAAAACTTTTGATCTACATTGATGATCTTTTCATTGCGTCAAAAACAAAAGATGAGCATTTAAAAATTTTAAAAGAGGTTATGCATATTGTAAGAATGCATCATTTACAATTACGTCTAGACAAGTGCTTGTTTATGTTAGAAAAAATAACCTACTTGGGATATGTAGTGTCGGCTGACGGAATTGGCCCAAATGAAGAAGGGCTACGCGCAGTTAGAGAATTTCCTACACCTACGAATTCAAAATCCATGCACTCTTTTTTGGGCTTATGCTCATATTTTCGCAAATTTATTAAAGATTTTTCCATAATTTCAAAACCTCTTTATGATATTTTAAAAATGGATGCTAAATTTCTTATTGATGAACAAATTTTATCTGTTGTTGAAATGCTTAAGAAAATGCTTTTAAATGCACCATTACTCCGGATATATAACCCGAACGCTGAGACCGAGCTGCACTGCGATGCAAGCAGTTTGGGATTCGGTGCAGTCTTACTACAGCGTCAAGAGGATAAACTCTTGCACCCAATATTTTTTTTCTCAAAGCGAGCTACAGCGCAAGAGTCAAAATATCATTCCTATGAGCTTGAAACGCTAGCCATAGTATCTGCACTCAGAAGGTTCAGGATTTATTTGGCTGGAATTAAGTTTAAAATCATAACTGACTGTAAGTCACTGACACTGACCCTGAGCAAAAAACTTTTAAACCCTCGAATCTCTCGGTGGGCTCTAGAGCTTCAAGATTTTGAGTACACTATAGAACATAGGGATGGAAAAAGAATGGGTCATGTTGATGCTCTCAGCAGGTGTCACAATATTTTTACAATCGAACCTGAGTCAATTGAATTCGCGCTTGCTGCTTCACAGCAAAAAGATATTGTCTTAAAAAGATTAGTCAAGATGCTGGAAGAAAGGGAAAGTCCTAGCTATGAGTTGATAAATGGTCTTGTCTACCGTAAAATAAACAATAAAGTTTTGTTTTATGTTCCAACACAAATGGAAAGGAATGTCATACAAACCCACCATGATGCCTTATGCCATGTCGGTGTAGAGAAGTGCCATGACTTTTTAAAGAAAACATATTGGTTTCCTTTCATGAAGTCCAAGATAAAAAACTACATAACCAATTGTCTACGTTGTATTCATTTCCAACCACATAGCGGCAAAAAGGAGGGGATATTGTATAATATACCTAAGGGTGTCAAGCCTTTTGAGACTGTTCACGTTGACCACTATGGTCCTTTACCTTCATCAGTTCGGAACCTTAAAAAATACATATTTCTCGTCGTTGATGGATTTACCAAATTTACAAAACTTTATGCTGTAAAAAGTACTAGCACTAAAGAAGTTCTGAAGTGTTTGGAATCATATTTTTCTAATTATAGCAAGCCTACGCGAATAGTTTCTGACAGAGGAAGCTGTTTCACATCCGAGGAATTTTCTAGTTTTTGCAGTTGCTACAATATACAGCACATTAAAATAGCCACAAGCTCACCTCAATCTAATGGTCAAGTGGAGCGGATAAATAGAAGTATAACCCCCATGTTAGCAAAAGAGAGTGAGGTGGAGCCAAGAGAATGGACAAAATTTCTAGGTAAAATTGAATATGCTTTAAACAATGTTGAAAACAAGAGTACCGGCTCTAGTCCCAGTGTACTTTTATTTGGTGTTCCTCAAAAGGGTGTAGTTTGTGACAAAATCCGAGATCATTTAGAAAACAGTAATGTCGCCGCAGAAGAGCCAAGAAACTTAGAGTTGGTCAGACAAGAAGCACAAAAGAAAATTATTCGCAGTCAGCAGGCTAATAAGGAATACTTTGATAAACGACATAAGACCCCATACCCTTACAAGGATGGTGACTATGTCATGTTAAAAAACGTTTTTAACACTCCTGGTGTAAACAAAAAGCTAATTCCCAAATATAAAGGGCCATACCAAATTGTAAAATGTTTGAGCAATGATAGATACATTATAAAAGACTTAGAAAATCTTCAAATTTCAAGAATTCCGTACGAAGGAGTAGCCTCCCCAGAAAATATGAAGCCCTATATACAATTTTAAATTCTTCATATTATACACATATATTAATAGATACATATATTTCTGTATACAGACGATTTCAGACTTTCACTCATTTAAAATGTTATATTTTTGTTTCAAATTTCAAATTATTAGATACTTACGAGTATTATGTAAATAATATACTTTTCATGTATTTTAAAATATTGTCGTATTCTTATTTCTGAATATATTTATATGTACGTATATATCTTATTTTCTTGTATACAATTCGTAAAACAAAATGAATATGTTCATACAAACACTATAATGTACGTAATGTTCTCTCTTCTTATTATTTTTTTGTATTAAACTTTTTAAAAAGAAATGTAAAAGCAAATGCATGTGCATGCTCTAAATCGAGGACGATTAGTTGTCAGGATGGTCGATCTGTAAGGATCATATTGCATGACCATAGAAATTATTCTAAATGTAAAATCGAGTTTATCTCCTTGATCCGTGCACTTGCATATTCGCTTATTTATTTTATACCAGTTACTATTATATAAAAGAATATATAAAATGCTATCAATCGACTGATTGCACAGTTTTATGTAACGTAACATTCATGTTTAATATGTTAGTACTTATCTGTACAATGTACATTCTAAGAAGTTAGTTGTAATAAAGCCATTATACTTGAAAGATCGTCTCTTCTCTTTACTTACGGCGTTACTCTGGTCATTTTATATACAAATAATGTATGATGGTATAATAATATAAATAATTGAATTCAAAGTAATTTTCAAATAGGTGACTGATGATTCATTCGTAATAAATTCAAAATGCATATTTATTATTGTTGTTTTGTAGCCCATAAAGCACCCACCACTCGGCATCCTCTCGTACTCTGTCTTACAGCCGGAATCCACATAAAATTGAAGTTTTTAAAATAACTAGTATATAGATTATAATCGTTTTCCACTACAAACGTTTCATACAAAAAAACTATATCATGTTTGTTAATTAATTCATACAAATTTCCATAGATAAACTTATTAATAAGACCTGCTACGTTATACTCGTAACTTACCCTGAGGCCACACGAGCCAGTACTGGCTAGCCAGTCGCAATACACTCATACTTTTTTTACTAACACATACAAGCCTGAGCAACCAGTTCGTCAACTGGCTTGCTTTTTTCGTAGCCAGTTGGGAAGCCAGTAGAGCAGCCAGTAACAGGGTTTGGCAGTACTTTTTCGGAGCAGATTTGGAAAATTTGGTCTAAAACTAGAATTGACTCACATTTATTCCACAAAATATTAATAAAATAATAATTGGGGAGTTCACATGTCCAGTCCTAAAGAACTCAAAGATTTATGTGATTGTATTTGTGGTAATTAAATTTTAATGTGAGTTTTCATCCTTGAGAAATTGAATGCTAATAGTGACAAAGTGAATAGAATATAATTTCATATGATAATAAACATAAAAAGTATCAATAAAAGACAATAACAGGATGGTTGTTTTCATCTTCTTTTTTTCTTATTTCCTATACATGAGTAGGCATGAATAGGTGTGATAAAAGTTCTTGAGAAAAAGCACAAATACTTATTCAATATCCGACGACTAATCTGAAATTGCATTTCACTGGCCCTTCTTATGCTGGATTTACACAAGTGACAAATTTGACAAATTTCCATTCATTCACGTCATTAAAGTGGCAAAATAATGAATGAATCAAATCATTAATGACATGAATTTACCCGAACGCAAAATAATGGCGTTTTGATGCTCTGTTATCATAATGGCTAAGAATGAGCATGTTCATTCTTTATTCTGTATTGTCATTATTTGCAAAATAGTGTCACTGTGCATTTACATGGCTTCATTTTAATGGCAATATTTAATGCCAATTAGTTCTTCATTTATTTATGATGAATATTATGGCACATTTTCAATTCATTTACACGATTATGTCATTAATGGCGTAAAAATGGAAGAATTTATGACAATTTGTCACTTGTGTAAATCCGGCATTACTAATTTTTACTAGCTAAATAAATTTTCGGCGAAAAGTGACTCATCATAATCACTCCTTGCGGTTTCGAATTAGCTAAATCTCCGCACAGAACCAACGCAAAACATTCGCAACGCTCTGTTCTTTTGTTAATTTTGTCGCATAGCAATAGAGTGTTTTTAGTTCATTTAATTTTGAAAAAGCGGAATATCGTAGCAGTTATACTTCATTACCTAAAATCGGACTAGATTTATTCCATTTGGATTAACATCCGAACCCTGGCCAGTATAGAAGCCAGTACAGCATGCCGCCTACGTCACAGCAAATACACGAATAGGAAGTTGACAGTCAATGTATGTATCCAATTGAATAGCCAGTACTGGCTCGTGTGGCCGCAAGGTTAAGATTTTATTTTTTATAAATTCAGTATTTTTAATATTTTTTTAATGGCAGACGGCACCCTCACCCTATGCTCTGTTTGAACTGGAGAATACATTTTTGGTTGATGTCCTTGCTAAGTTACTTCCCATTTCAAAACTAGAAGGCACTGGCATCTGGTTGGGTACAGCAGTGCTCTGACGTAAGCCATCTTCCATTAATTGAAAACACAGCTGATTGCTTAAATTTGTCTGGTACAAGTTGTTTAAGTCTGCAATTGCATTGCCCGCATGATTCGATTAAAGTCCAGATGTTTGGCTCCAACGATAGACCTTGTCATTTATTATCATTCTGTCGTCTCTCACAAATACTTTTATGTTGGAATTAATTTCGATAAGGCGACATATATTTGGTATCAGAAACGCATGCTAAAGATGAATCAAATCATGAAATCCACCCTTTTCATTACTACCACGCTGTTCATCCGTCAAACAAAGCAAAAGGTAGTATTTATATAAAAGAGTGCATTGAAAACTCAATATGCCTGAAAATAGAGGTGAAATCAACGCAATTGAGTAGTGTACAGGTGAAACCAAAAAATACTCCTCTCAATATTATGCTAAAACATGAGTTGAAGCTTTGTATATAAACTTTATAGTATTATCATGGAGGTGTTTTTAATTACGAGGTGTATCACCGATGGTGGCGCTAGTGAATACTAATGTTGAGAAAAAAATCTTCAACATGCTTACGATTTTGATAGGAGAATTGGAAACATTTTTTATTTTCAAGGTGAAGCTGCTCAACAGCCGCAAGTATTGGGGTTGTTGTTGGTTAGCGGGTATGAATTGTCTTTCTTTTTTGCTACGTATGAATTTTGTAAGGCAATGGTGGTGGTTTTTTTCTTCTTTAATATGAATGAAGGTTTCAAGAAAAAATCTTCTTTTTTTTGATTTCTCTATTTTTACGTTTGAGGTACAGATAATATATATACATACATGTATTTTGTTTTGTTGTGATGTAAAATAAAGCAATGGTAGACTTAGTGGTGGTTGTTGTTTTTGTCATTTTATGCTGTCTTTTTTTTGTGCTCAAAAAATGTGTCAATGTGCTTTCTGAACCCCTTTCATTTCTTTTCCGCCTCTCGCTTTCGCAAGTAGTGTTTCCTACTCTATATAAAAACTCGATCATATTCCCAATTCATAAAAAAGGTAGTAGAAACGACATCTCAAACTATCGTCCGATAGCTAAACTCTCATCAATACCCAAGCTGTTTGAAAGCATTGTTTACGACTCTCTTTACCTTCATTGAAAATTAATAGTTTCTCCCCTTCAGCATGGTTTTTTAAAGGGTAGGTCCACGACCACTAATCTGGCTCAATTTGTTTCCATGACCCTTTGTGCTTTGGAAAAAGGCTTAGATCTTGATGTTGTCACCACCGACTTCAGTAAGGTATTCGATAAAATATCTCACCAAATTATGTACATAAAGTTGAAAGCCTTTGGTTTTCCTTCATCTTTTATTTTATGGGTTAAATCCTACTTA
Organism: Dasysyrphus albostriatus; assembly: GCA_946251815.1. Taxonomy (NCBI): domain Eukaryota; kingdom Metazoa; phylum Arthropoda; class Insecta; order Diptera; family Syrphidae; genus Dasysyrphus; species Dasysyrphus albostriatus. Next base: position 64,025,458 of record OX276338.1, read on the forward strand.
GAGAACTGGCTTTATAGGGTAATTTTCAGATGCTCCGAGTCTGAACCTATCTATGCCACCTCAGGCGTTCCTCAGGGAAACCATCTTGGTGCACTACTTTTTGTCCTTGCTATTAATGATATTGAAAGCGTAACTTCATATTCTGACCTTTCTATTTATGCCGACGGTATACAAATTATAAAAGTGATTTATAACTCTAATGATTCTTCCTTGCTTCAAAAAGACTTGAATTCCTTTCTTACTTGTGAAAAAGATTTCTTTGAACTCAATGTGAGTAAATGTCAAACCATGAACTTTTCAAGAAAACGCCTCCCCTTACCCACCCGAACTTAGTTTCATCTATCCGAGATCTTGGCATAATTTTTGATAAAGAACTCAATTTCCGTATGCACATTGACCATATTATTGCAAAAGCGAATTCTAGCTTCGGTTTTATAAAGTATTGGTTGAAGGAATTCTCCAACCCTTACGTCACCAAGACACTCTTCACCACGTATGTAAGACCCATTCTTGAATACGCCAGCCAGGTTTGGTCACCTTACCAATCTACACACTCACATAGAATAGAATGTGTACAGCGAAGGTTCCTCCGTTTCGCTTTACGTAATCTCCCCTGGTCTGATACCCATATCTTACGACCCTATAAAGATCAATTGCAATTAATTGACTTACACACTCTTGCCAAACGCCGTGCTGTTGCCGACATTCTTTTTGTCCACCAACTAATTACTGGTGCCATCGATTCTCCGGCCATCCTAATTAATACCAACCCACGTAACTTTCGATCCATTCCATTCCTCCGCCTGCCTACCCACCGCACAAATTATGGCCATAACAATCCAGTCATCAGAATGCTACGCCTAGCCAACAGTGAACAGGATATTTTTGATTTTAACCTTAGTTCATCCTCCCTCAGAAAAATTCTTTATTCCAATTACCTTTAAACCCTCTTTTACAAATAATAATTTAAGCTAGATTTATCAGATTGTTTAATTTATTTAATTTAACTATCTAAATATTCTTATTTGTTAGCATATATAAATATGTTAGCATATTATCATTTTTTTTTTGTTATATTTTATGTTCATCAGCTTGAATTAAGCCAAGAAATAAATAATGTCAATGGACAACCAACCAACCAGCGCATCGCCATCCTCCGCTGCTCACCATTCTTATCGAGGTCGAGACAATCCTCGATCAAGGCCAATTGCGGCTCTAAATGCTGACCCCAACGACGCAACGGTGAGAAACTCACCCCAGCACATTTGCTGATCGGCAGAATGTTACGATCGCTCCCACCAGAAAAAGTTCCGGAACATCAGATGGCTTTCTTGAAAAGATGGCAGTTTCTATGCTGTCTCAAGCAGTAGAGCAGGAAAAAGTGATCTAAGGATTATCTGCTTGGCATACAAGCTCGGTCCATGTGGGTACAGTAGCAACCCAATCTTTTCGTGGGCAAGCTCTTTTTAATCCAAGAGGACAACGCTGCTCCACAGCAGTGTAAACTGGGACGAGTCGTGGCAGTTGTCGAACGGCAGGAAGGAAAGGTGGTGTCCTGAGACGTCCAATCGTCAAGCAAAACGTTCTTCTTGAATAATTGATTCCATTCAACTCGGCCAGTGTTTTGAAGAAGCAAACATTAAAAAATAAAACAAATGAAGAAAATGAGATTCTTACAAATAAAATTTACTATTGTAAACTATAAAGTCTGGTGTTGCCGCTGAGAAATTTAAAAAGAGTCGCATAAAACAGGGTCACGAGGAAAAAGTCTCATTTTGAAATTTGTTTTTGAAAAACAGCAAAACCAATCAGAATACGTATGAATTGCAATTACAATTATTCTTGCAGTTTTCTCTACTAACTCTTATGGTTGAAAATTAGTTCTTATATTCATTCATATTCTGCATCTTCACATCCACGGTTTAATTTACATCCAGTTAAAGATTAAAATTGTTGACCTTTAAGCTTTATACCTACATAATTTTATTAAAAACATGTTAATTAATTTTGAAAAAAATCGGACAAACCATTTAGGCTCTGGCTTCAAGTAAAATGGACGTGAGTTAACCTTATCATATTTGTTCCAAACGGCACAGTAATAAAATGTTCGACTGGATCGCACATATGTACTTGCTGTTATCTAATGTTCAACTTGCTAGGAACTTAACAAACTTTGAAAATATGGAACTAGTAACAGAAATACTACAAAAAAGCATGAAAATCGTTGTTATGATTGTATAAACATCTCTCAAAATAGCTCAGAGCTCAAAAAAAGAATGACATTTGATTACATGAGGAAATACATAGAAATACATTTTAAAAAATACATAAAACCGTTAGAGCGGTTATCTTAAACAAATTAGTATTTAGTCTCCATTAAAAATACAGATTTAGAAAAATGCATTTCCAGCCTTTGAAATATATATTGAATTTAAAATTAAAATAATTTCTTAAAAATGCTAAGTTTCTTTTCTTCAAAACTTTAATAAGTAATATTATTAAAATTTTAAAAGGTCTCTCTAAATATAAATTTTGATGAAAACCGGCGGAACCATTATAATGAGAAATTCAAAAACGCAATAGCTCAGGAAAATTACGAAAAAATTTCGACAAAGCTTAATTTTAGTAGACAGCTTTGTTTTGACGCCTTAAGCATATACTGAAAAGTTCCGTTAATTTGGGCAGGGGTTAAATTTTTTAGGGGGGGGGGGAGGGGGGTGGTTAAAGGCGTAAAATTAAGTTTTTTGTTAATTCTCGATAACTATAAGTTTTTTTGAAGAAATGTGAGAGTACAAATTCAGTGCCCCCACCAACATCAATATCATCATCGCAAGTGGCATCATTAGCAGCAGTATCGAAAACAGTTCCAGCAAGTGCACCTTCAACCGCTGTATCACACACGGGGGTGCAGCAAAATAAAAATCGACCGGGTCAACGCACCTCCAAACTGATCGGTAATTGGACTGACACTGATAGCACAGCCGATGTATCGTTCTCATCAGTGCTTAGGCTGAAATTTCTTCACCTTTCTCGTGTAAGTACAAACGTCACCGAGGAGAACATTATTTCTTTTGTAGCACATAGACTTGAGCTTCCGAAAAATGTGCTTCTTTGCAAGAGATTACTTAAAGGTGACGTCGATGTTTCAACTCTTCATTTCATTAACTTCAAACTTGGTATTCCGGAGTTTGCGTTTGAAAAGGCATTTAATGCTTGTATTTGGCCATTAGGCGTTCAGATTAAAAACTTTATTCAACGTCCAAAACCAAAAAAACGGAAACGCAGCAAACCCAATTCCAACAACTTAATATGTGCTTCGTCGTCTTCCTCTCATCCGTCACAACTAAGGATTTATTACCAAAATGCTGGTGGCTTGCGAACGAAAACAAACGATGTTTTTATCAATTCAAGTGCGCATGACTATGACGTAATAATTCTAACAGAAACCTGGTTGCACACTGGAGTCTATTCGTCAGAATTATTTGATTCATCATATGTTGTCTACCGAGTAGATCGTTCTCTGGATACTGGTATGGATCGAGGCGGGGGGGTATTAATTGCAGTTCGTAGTTCACTTAATAGTAAACAACTAAATTTTCAATCATCTATAAATTATGAACAATTAAGCGTTCTTGTTAATTCAGATCATATTTTATGTAATCCAAGTAGACTTGAATATTGTTTTATCGTAAATTATATAAGGCCAAAGAGTAGCTTAGAATTGTATGTTCAACTTGTTTCAAATGTTAATAATTTATCAAACAGTTTGTCATCTAATCAATATCCATGCATCTTTGGTGATTTTAATCTCGGGGACATTGATTGGCGTTATTTAGAAGATGAGCAAATCCTTGTCCCATTTAATGTTTCCAAGGACGTGGAAGTTGAATTGGTTGACAATTTTTTTTCGTTAGGGTTAATACAAATTAATCATGTAAAAAATAGTTTAAATAGATTTCTCGATCTTGTATTTATTCTTAAGGATCTTAAATTTGTGGTCTTTGAATCAGACTTTCCTTTAGTAAGAAATCAAATTCATCACAAAGCCATTCTACTCATATTTGAACTTTATAATTTTCAACCTGTGAGTAAGAATAACTCATATTTTTTTAATTACAAGAAGGCTGACTTCATTTCTTTAAATAATTATTATAATTCCATTAATTGGGAACATGCTATAGCAGATAGATCTTTGGATCAGATGTATACCATCTTCAAATCATTTTTGTTTGAGGGTGTTCAGCGGTTCGTCCCTGTAGTTCGGAAGAGAGCGTCTTTTAAATTTCCTTGGTTCAATAAAAGGCTTAAGAACTTGGAGAATGTTAAAAACAAGGCCGAAGGCAGAATTCGTTTTCTACAACTGAGAAAGGAGTTTGATTTTTTAAGTAGATTTCTCTATTCACAATATATAAGTTCAGTCGAGCGAAATATCAAATATAATTCCAGATCTTTTTGGGTTTTTTTGAATTCAAAACGCAAAAGCTCTACATTCCCTAGTTCTATGGAGCTTGATGGGGAATGTTCTTATGATAACAAAGCAACATGCAATTTGTTCGCAAAATTTTTTCAATCAAACTACAATATAGACGATATATCTAACAGTGTTAATTTATATAATGGTAGTAATTCTCAAGCCGATTTCGATGTTTTTTCTTTGACAGATCAAGAAGTATTTGACGGTTTAACTCATCTTGATTTAAATATCAAAGCTGGAGTAGATTCGATTCCTCCTCTTTTGTTATCTAAATGTGCGATGTCACTTGGGAATGTGTTAAAAATAATTTTTAATAAATCGCTTCTCACTGGTATCTTTTTAGAAGAGTGGAAAATATCTTCGATAGCCCCTATTTATAAAAGTGGTCTAAAGCACTTAATTAAAAACTATAGACCAGTCTCAAAACTTTCGGCGATTCCAAAAATTTTTGAAAAGTTGGTTTTCAATAGGCTCAATTTCACAGTGAAAGGTATTTTAACTCCAAGACAACATGGTTTCTGCAGTGGTCGCTCCACTACAACTAATTTGTGTCTTTTCACAAACTTTTGTTTATCTTCTTTAGAAAGAGGAATGCAAGTCGATGTTTTATATACAAATTTCGTGAAAGCTTTCGATAGAGTCCACCACAGACTTCTTATAAGAAAGTTTAAGACAATGGGATTTAAACTTAGTTTTCTTAAATGGTTGGAATCGTATTTGTCAAATCGTAAACAGATTGTTAAAATTGAAGATGATCAATCTTTTTTTATTGAGGTATTATCAGGCCTGCCTCAGGGTAGTCATTTGGGGCCTCTCCTTTTCAACCTATTTGTCAATGATATTCCAGATTGTTTAAAATTTGCAAATTGTCTAATGTTCGCAGACGATTTGAAATTATATTTTCCAGTTGCTTCAATTGACGACTGTCTTAAGTTCCAGAATGACATAAATGCGTTTTTTCAGTGGTGTAAATATAACCATCTTGAGCTAAATATCATTAAGTGTAAAATTTTTAGAGCTTTTCGTTCATCACCTAAGGTACTATTTAGTTACAGTCTTGGTTTTTTTTTTTTTTTTTTTTTTTTAATTATGCGCGCACTAAAGGGGTTGTGACTACCCTTAATATGATTGAACACAGTGCGAGCGTTAGGAAAAAAGGGAAGGATTTAAAAGGAGATACCGATGTACATTGGTTTTGAAATTCTGAATGTCAAAATGGGAGGGAAAAATAGAGCAGGGTAAAGCATTCCACATTCGTGTGGTTCGGCTAAAAAAAGAATCTCTGTACTTAACAGTACGTCCGAAGTTGGGCTCAAGGGTAAACTGATGAGCATTCCTGGCAGTGCGAGTATTACGGTGAAATTGTTTAAGGGGAGGAATGCAACTGGCTATTTCGCTAGAACAATGTTTATAAAAATAGCGATAAAATAAGGCGAGGCATGAAACATTACGTCGATGTTCAAGAGATACGAATGTTTCCGTTAAAGTGTTATCACCTATCATTTTTAGAGCTCTTTTTTGAATACGATCCAAGAGGCTTAAGTGGGTTGTAGGAGCACCAGCCCAAATGTGAGAATTGTATTCAAGCTTTGGGCGAATGAAGGCCTTGTAGATTACAGCCAGATCAGAAGGGGAAAAAAATTTCTTGCATCTTCGAAGGAAACCTAAACATTTTGCAGCGTTTTTGGCGACGTTGAATATGTGATCATTCCACAGAAGGTGATCTGTGATGGACATACCCAGAACTGAAAGCTGTTCAGTTTCCTCGATGCTAGTACCGCTCATTGATAGCGGCATAGGGGGAAGGTTTTGCTTTAATGACAACAGACAGCATTGGGTTTTTGAAGCATTAAATTCTACACGGTTTTTAGTTCCCCACTGCACAATGCTGTCAAGATCGGAATTTAATGAGCTTATCATACGCTGCCGTTCAAGTTCCACATCCGAAGTGCAGGGATGTGAATCTGGAAACGAATATGAGAAGCTGAGGGTGCTATCATCAGCAAAACAATTCAATGGATTAGAAGTTTCAGATAAGAGATCATTAATAAAAATGAGAAAGAGGGTAGGAGACAAAACGGAGCCCTGGGGCACACCAGCATTTATTTTATGAATATCAGACTTGAAACCGTCCAGTACAACTTGTATTGATCGGTCCGAAAGGTAATTTCTAATCCAACGAAGAAGAGATTCATCGATACCAAATGCACGCATTTTCGATAAGAGAGCTTGATGCCAAACTCTATCAAACGCTTTTGAAATATCAAGCGCAATAATCTTACTCTCTCCAAAACGATGTAAAGATTTGTTCCACTGTTCGGTGAGATATACCATCAGATCACCAGTGGACCTATTGCTACGAAAGCCGTACTGCCGGTCATTAAGAAGCTTTCGTTCTTCAAGATATTTCTTGAGCTGATAATTAATCAGCGTTTCCATGACCTTGGAAAGAAGGGACGTAAGTGCAATTGGACGATAGTTAGAGGGAGAAGAAGATTCGCCTTTTTTAGGGACAGGCTGGACAAATGCTGTTTTCCATCCACTCGGAAAGAGACCAGTAGAGTAGGACAGATGGAAAAGCTTACGCAGTGGCTTTGCCAGCGTTGAAGAACACCTCTTCAGAACAATGGGAGGGATACTATCCGGGCCAGCAGATTTATGTACGTTAAGATCTTTCAAAACTCTTGCTACTGCACGAGTGCGAAAAAAGATTTGTCCCATTGAATCATTAGCGCTCTCAAGTACAGGCGGAGTCATGATACTCTCTGGCAGCGTCGAATTAACAGCAAACTGTGCTGCAAGCAAATTGGCTTTTTCTAATGAGCTGACATAGGGAGTATCATTGAAGACGAGCGTTGGAACCGAAGACGAGGTGGAATTTTGTACGTTTTTTACAAATGACCAAAAATTTTTACTACCTTTGGGACATTGTAGTATTTTTTGCCTTAATTTCTGATCGTGCAAAAATTTGGTTCGTCGTATGTGAACGTTACAGGACTTTCGAGCTTGTTTGAACTTATTCCGGTTTTCCTCAGTGGGGTTGGCTTTGTATCTTCGGAAACTTACTTCTCTTAACCTGATTACCTCTTTACAGCTCGAATCAAACCATGAATTCACTTTCGGTTTGATATATTTTATCCTGTTCGGAATAAAATTTCCCATACCGTAGAGAATTAAATTTGTAACCATATCTGCACTGGAATCTACGTCACTACCGAGGAAGCATAGCGACCAGTTAAAGTTTTTGAAAAAATTGTTGAGACCGTCCCAGTTGGCTTTCTCGTATTGCCAAACGGTTCTCATTGGAGTTGTTTCTCTAACTGGATTGTTTTGGCACGAGAAATTAGCAGATATGACACAATGGTCAGATGTGCCTAGAGGCGATAATACACTAATAGTGTATTTATCAGGGTCAGAGGTAAGAAACAAGTCTAAAGTGTTGGCGGAGTGACCTGCAACGTCAGGGATACGAGTTGGTTCGTCAACAAGCTGAGTTAGTTGGTTTAACTCAGCAAAGACCTCAACATACCTTCCTTCGGGTGTTGTCTGGCCAGAAAAGCGAAGCCACGAAGAATTATGTACATTGAAATCGCCCGCAATGACGATTTCAGTGTGAGGATAATGGGCAATAATTCTTTGTATGGAGTCAGACAGAGCATCAAACTCGTTAGAAGTTGAATTTCTGTCCAAATTTGGGCTATGAAAATCTTTCAGTGGTAAGTGAAATAAAAGACCTTGGTGTCATTTTTGACACAAAGTTGTCTTTTTCGGAACACGTTAGTTTCATAATATCTAAAGCGAATTCGTTGTTAGGTTTTTTTAAAGCGCAACACAGTTTTATTCAAAGATAGTTATACATTGAAAACGATTTACATGTCCTTAATACTACCGATATTGGAATATTGCAGTGTCGTTTGGTCACCTTTTTATCAAAACTCCTCCGACAGGATTGAAAATATTCAAAAAAGATTCACGCGTTTTGCTTTGAGGAACTTAGGATGGTCGGAAGGTTTGCCCAGCTATAGTTCTAGATGCGCATTAATAGATTTGAAGTCTCTAAAAAGTCGAAGAGAATGCTTAAGAGTTCTTTTTATAAAGTACATTCTCAATGGTAGAATAAAATCTCCGGATTTGCTAGCTCTTATGCCTTTTTATGTTCCTGAGAGGAATCTAAGAAACAGGGACGTTCTCTTTTTGATTCCTTATCACAGGACGAACTATGGACAAAATGAACCCATAACTCATTCTTTATCACTTTTTAATTTACTTCAACATGAAGTCGACCTTCAAATGAGTAGAAATATGTTTAAAAATATTGCTTTAAATTTTTTTAATGATATATAATTGTAAAATTATTATTAATTATTGTAGTCAAAAGATTATGTATATCCATTGATGATAAATAAATAAATACAAATTGTAGTTTGTGTCATTCTACACAAAAAAGATCAAAATGCTTTTTTTCATACAAGCAATAGATTCTGAGAAAATCATACAAGAACTTCACGGTGGAGTAATTTTTTTCAGAAAATTTATTAAAATTTCCATAATCAATATGGGCTAAGGTTTTTATACGGTTTGAGTTTGGCTAACATCTCTTCTTTATAAAAATTTTTGTGGTTTCCGGGGTAAAGGGGAAGACCGCCATCTTGAAGAGAGTGATTTGATTTTTATTCAACAATTCGATGAAATTTCTTTTTACAGCAAAATCATGAAAAATTTACATTTAGACAGTAAAATTATGTAAAAAAATGAGCTATAAACTGTAGGTGTATTAATCTTGAAGTAATAGCGTATCTAAGTAACACTTTTTATCTTGTATTAGCCGATATAATTTTTTTTTAAAACCCAATGAGTTTATATTAATGCTCATGAAATTTTGAACAAAAGCGAATATAACACTTTTTTTTCGTGGAAGCAACAGATTGAAATAAACTACAATTAGCACCTTCATATTTTTTTCAAAAAAGAACTTATAGTTTTCCATGAATTAAGAAAAACTTAATCTTACTCCCTTAAAAAACTAAGCCACGGTCCCAATTTATGGACCTTTTCAGGAAATGCTTAAGAAGTCAAATCAAAGCTCTCTACCAAAATTTAGCTTTGTCGGAATTTTTTCGAAGTGAAAGTCTAATTTTCCTGGGCTACATAAGGCAGGTATCGTTAATAAAAGTTTGTTTTCACCAAAAAGAATACCACGCTTACAGTAATTCACTTATTTTTTTAATCCAAATTGGAAAAATTCTAATTTTAAGGCCGTTAAAGCCACTGTTGAGATAGACAAGTTTTTTCTTAACGGCTCTATCGCAAATACTGTTATTTTGCATACCATTTAGGTCGAGAAAGCACTCGATAGCGTCTAGATAGATGCCCTTATACACAAACTTCATCTGCTACATTTACCCCCCCCCCCCTCTAATAAAAATTCTTTTTTCTTTTCATCCCTCCAGGAATTTCTTTGTGCAATTGGGAAGTTGCTCATCAACTGTGAAGAACATCAAAGCCGGAGTCGCACAAGGTTTTAAACTTGGCCCCTTCCTCTACAACCTAATGACATCAGACCAACCCATCCCAACTGCCGTTTGCTGATGATTCACTTACATACGCAACATCAATGTTACCACTAGTTGCAGTCCGGATAATAGAGGCTCACATCAACAGACTGTTCAATTTCTACAAGAAATGGTGCATCAAAATTAACTCAGCAAAATCGGATCTTATCTGCTTCAGAAGACGCCGGGATAGCTGAAGTTACTCAGCAGCGACTTGCAGAAACTTGCTAAAGTTCAACCCGTATTCAAAAAGTGTACTCAGAAAAGCGAATTGGGCATTCCGCCGACTACAACCCTTGATGAGGAGAAGATCAGGACCAGCAACTCCTGTGGCCAGTTATTACCTACTGTTTTCCAGTCTGGTTCATGATAGCAAAACCAGCAATTAAGGAACCCCAAATCTTTGAGAGGAAGATGCTAAGAATCTGCACCGGACTCCACTTTGACCGGCAGCGAAGAAAACATTACAGGAATTAGGATCTCTACCAGAGTTGACGTGAAGAAAAAAGTAGTGAGGGCCTTTTCCAAATTTTTTGGGGGTCTTTTGACAAAAGGTGGGGCCACTTATTTTACTAAAAAATTCTCATTTAAGAAATTAAGTTATAACTTCATTAACGCATCAAATCCCTTTCAATTTCTAATTAAAAAAAACAAACAATTTTTTTAGAATACATTTTTCGGGTTTGGGCTCAACTTAAATTTTGCAACATTTAAGCTAAGTACCTACCTATATATCTAAATCTAGCAATTAACCCAAGATGCCCTGATGCAAGAAATCTTTAAAGCTCATAAATGAGTGAATAAATTTATACCATAAGCATAACCTATTTCAATTATCCGTTTTAATATTGTTCAGAGACTTAATAAATTGATTGCAGAAGAAGAAATATTTTTAATTGTCACCAACAAAAATGTTCAACTCTACAAACTGAACCCATCACTCAACAGCATCAATATCGTGACCTTTACTTATTTCTTCTGAACAATTTTTTAGCTCCTCAGTCATTATATTTTCAGTGCAAATGAACAAGATTTTATTAACAGAGTTATTAATTCAACAGAACTTAGTTCAAAATTATTACTTCTTCGCTTCAAATGGCATTGGTTTATAATGAATTTTGTACAAACTTTTTGATTATTATAAGTACTATAATAATTTTGATATGTTAGGTCTTCTATTATAAAGCTTTGGGGCCATTCCTAATAGACCCGGATCAAGGGTCAAATTATAGAACACGGGCCAAAAGTCCCGATCGGGCACATTGTGGTAACGCTGATCTCTACAGAAAAGCAAGGAAAATACCACTGAACAAATACCTGCTAAATTCAGCAAAGAAGCTAGTGCAGAACGCCGTCAATCACCCCAATCAGCTAGTGAGAAGGATGGCCACCGAGCAACGACATCCCGAGCCGAGGTACCTCAGTGTGATGGAAACCCTGGACACCAATATTTTCGCCGACAACGACGAAACAGCCGTTTCTTTTTACGCTGATACAGGATCAGCATACTACCGCAGCTAAAAGCCTTTCAGCAAACCATACTCAAACTACCAATGGACAACCGGGACGGAACACCCCGAGAGCATCAAAGTCAACCGACTTTTTTAATTTTAAATTGACATGTATAATATATATTTATGTATATTTCTTTTTAAATCGAAGCCACTGTATAACAATAGGCCCCCTATGTGGCATAAGATTTATATTTTTCAATGTACTTTAAGTTAACTCAAACTCTATTAAATGTTCAATGAAAATCGCTAAATCGTTATTTTTCATACAAAATTTGTAGGGAATCACCGAAAAACATTAAGTTTGGGGTGCAGCTCGAGTTGCAAACAGTGTGTGTGTCACACAATTTTTTTGGGGTTCTCTACCTTCGTCATATATGTATGTATAATCTTAATTATGTGTTTGATTATTATCTCAAATTTTTGTTTCTGTACAAATCCAAAACGTACATAAGTAAAAATTATAAATTAATAAAAAAATGTGGGGAATATTTCAAAACCTAATTACTGGATAGTTTCTTTGTTTATGAATAGAAAAATTTAATGGATTTTCAACGGAGATAAGAAGATTTTGCTCAGTGACACGAGCATGTGCGATGAACCAAGCTGATTTCAAATCGATACGTTTTTTCTTTATATAAATAGAAAATTAATTTAAAAGAAATTAAAGAAAAACATATAGAAAAACTAATACAAATAAAAAACTGTTAGGTTTACTCCTCCAAAAAATAGAGATGTGCTCAGAAAAGTCACAAGATTTCTAAAAAGATCCAGTTTTAAAGATAGTCGTCTCATGGTCGCATGAGGCAGTTTAAAGGGGTCAAATTGCAACTTAAGTCGTACGGCGGCAACCATGCTTCCGCGGCCATATTAAATAAGATATTAGGAAGAAGAAGAAAACAAAGAAGAATAACAGTTCATTCCAAACAGAAAATTTAAATCCGCACATCTTTTTATTTAAATTATTTCTCGACTGAAGAGGTAAAGTATCTTAAGTCAACTTAAGATGATTAACTTTTTTCAGTGAACCGTGTTGCCATTTTTAAGGCGCACAGTTCTATCTTATCGCCATCCTGCTATCTCACTCCATTCCCTTTTTTAAGGCAAAATAGTTTCATCTTTTGTCTGAAAATCACATGTTGACACAAGGTAAAATATCTCAAAACAAAATAAGATGTTATGGTCAATCGTTTTCAGAGATCTGGATTTGAATAATCCATAAATCTACCAACGGAAGATTGACCGGATATTCATCCATATCTATAAGAAGATTCCGAAGAAGAATCTAATCTTAATCTAATTCTAATCAACTTTAAGTTAAACATTTACGGTAGTATCTATAAGATTTTCTTAGAAAAGTCTTGGACAGCTGTCGAGAAAGTCCTTGCCTAAATAGGTTAGCCATCTCCATATTTATAAACGCATTCCAAAAAATGTCTTCATAACTAATTTAATCACTCATTTTAAGTTCTTTTCATTTATTTCGAAACTTGTAAATTAAAAACTAGGATCTTTTGCCTTAAACATTTTACATTGAACACTTTTACTGTAAACATATTTAGACACGTTATTATAGTGTCTTAGTTTTCCCAATTGTACAAAATATTTAAAAATGCTTTGGAGTTGGAAGAAAGTTCTAAAGTTAAACATTGCTTGAAATAGGGACTGGTATAATTTTAAGATGTGGATCAGAATATCAATTTTTTTTTTATTGTTTTATACAAAACTTTTATACGTAACTGTCAATTTGAGTTTGTACGATTGTGATTCCAAAAAGCATATTGATACCTTCTCGTAAGAATGCATTAAGCGAAATTTTCAAAATTTTAAACTAAAATTTTTAAATCTCTCTTGTTCAGTTAGCTATTGTATTATATGTATTGTGTATTTTTAGGTAATTCAAAGATTTTTAAAGGGATTTTCTTTTTATTCCTTTAAATATGCAAATAAATAATTGAATAAGAGGTTTTTTTCTATGCCTTTAAATTTGTTCATGTTGTTTTTTTAAATCTTTTAGTTTTTATTAGGTTGTATATGCCTTTAACAAATGCAATTAAATTTCATCTTATGTCTTAATTATTTTTACTTGAACATTAGCACTTCATCTTAAATCGACTTAGTATCTGAGAATTGCACTGTATTGTATTGCATTATTTTAAGTAGACTTAAGATTTTGGAAATCAATAAATTCTAAAAATTGGAAAAAGGCAAAGTTTGCCTATTACTCACAAAATATAAACAATATCGATTTGTAAAAATATAAAAAAAAGTTCATAAAATTTTACCTTCAAAAAGTTAAACTCAACTAGTCTATGCTGAAAGGATTTTTTGGGAAACTTCTTTGAAGAGTATTTTTGCTCTCCTGAAAAATGTTAAAAATGGACTTAAGTTAGTTTACCTATTCAGTCCAGAACTTTATCGCTTTTTCTTTCCGAGGGTCTTAATATTTGTTAGCTTAATTGAGTTAATTTGTAAGAAATCTTACAAATTAATTACTAATTACTTACAGTATAAACATTTTCTATTTAGCTTAATAGTTTTTTTTAAGGGTCACCCAGCCAAATATTATATTAAATCGAATTTTGGAATATGAAGTGGTATTTAAAACAATAAAATAAAATATAAATGCTTCAACTATATTTCTCTTTTGCTTTATTTGTATTGTATGAAATAAAGTATTCTTGATGAATTATTTGAGAAATAAAGAAATGTATATAAATAAATAAATAAATAAATAAATAAATAAATAACAAAAATAACAAAAATTTGTTTAAAACAAAAGGGTATTTCAATCGGGTATTTTATCGTTTGCGTAATATGCAGGTAGATACTTAGGGCAAGTATTTTTTAAACTTTCCAATGATGTAATTTTTATGTTTATATACCAAAAGTAGGTTTTTTTTTAAAGATAATTCCTATTATAAGTAAAGAGAAAACAAGGTTTTGATAGATGGATACAAACTAAGTAATAAATGACAACAGTGCTTTTGCAGTAAAATGAACTTATTCAAAAAATGATCTCATACATAAAGGCATTGTATATATGGTAATGAATGACAAAGTCTACGCTCTGTGTGCCATGACCTCCAGATAATTAATTCTATCACACTTCACTACAAATACAGCATAGGTACGATTGCATATTTTAAGTAGATACCTACTTTTATAAATTTTATTTATATTTTTGTTTTTCGAGGTTAAATCTGCGATATTTCAAAGATGAATGAATAAATACAAAGCTAAAGTTTTGCAAAACTCGAAAATTGTTGACCTACTTTTGTCGAAGGAGAAAATTTTACTGTTTTTCTCATCCCTTCTTAAATAGAGACACAGAGAGTGAATACTTTCTCTGAGGCATGAGCTGGAGAAACTGCTTTTCACCCCATTGTGTTGTTAAGGGAACCAAAAACAAGAAAAGATGAAATACCTTAAAACCTTTAATGTGGGATGAACTCTGGTGTTTTTCAAGCATCTTTTAGCTAATACAGAGACTGATATGGAATAAAGCTTTTTATAATGATGACGAGTAGATAATTGCGTGGTAGAAACATGTATACATATAATGTGAAGATACCTATATCTAAACACCCTTGAGATGGGTGGTGTAGAACTGTCCAATTGTGTTAGGTATACAAAGAAAAATTATTGATAAATACATACATACATACAAACATTCATACATAAGTACATATATAAGTTTAAAAAAATCGATTAATGATTTTTCAAATATTGAAAATAAGAAGTCAAATCCATATCTTATTTTTATCAAAACCTACCCAACACAAGGCTCGCAGAATAACCTGTGGCCGCTGGGCAAAGGTGATGGGATCAAATGTGCCTCCAGCCTTGCCACCACCATAGGCTCCACCATTGTTCATCATGGTAATATGTATATTCGATTTTTTTTAGCTGGTTCCTTTTGAACTTATGTGTATTTTGCTAATGCAGAATTTTGTTGCTGGTTCAATATTTCGTTTTGTTGTAATTTTTAGCGACTTACTATTACGCGACAAGACTCTAATTGAAAAGATATTATGTACTTTATATGCTTTAAATTTGTATAGGTAGTAATTCTGCTATTTTTCTTAGTTTTTGATTTTCAAGTTCAAAGTCACGTTTATATATGCGCCCAGAAACCGTTGATATTGTGTTTACGATATCGAGTCAAAAATTAAACTGACAGGAGAATCGACAAAAGTGGATGAACGTTCTGTACGGGTTGACACTTATCATGTTATGTTCGAAACAGAAGAGGGTTGATGAGAAATGAAGTTGGCGCATTCGTTTTAGAAAAGATATAGAAAGCTTTTGGTTCATATAACTGCCTTACAATATTTACAATTTCATTGCGATGCAGCGGAGAGTGAAAATGTAAACTTTAATCGGTAATGAAAATGGGTGGATGATGATGGGCTAGTTCGAGTTTTTGACCCTGAACTTTTAGCATAGATAACAGAGGGGTCATTTTAGAAATGGAGTATTTTTGGGAGGGTATTCTGGTCGTTTTCAGTGAATGGATAAAATACTCCAAAAATTCTGTATAGGGGTACCATAACACATTGAAATTCAAACGATTGGTACATCCCTGATGCAACCACCATCTCAATTGTTAGGTCTTGTGAATACAAACAAATCTAAAGCTAAAACTTTCATTTTTATGTAAGAGCTAGATTTCTTGTGAATAAAAACAAGCCTAAGCTAGCAAATAATAGATGTGTTCTAGTAATTGCTATGTCAAAATAGCCAAAGCTAAATTTTTGTATCTTAAGCTTGATTTTCCAGCTTAAGCTCCAACTTGTGTGATTGAAAATAGCTCAGAGGCTAGAATGTTATAGTTAAATCTCTAAGAATATCAAGAATCTTCGACCCCTAACTAGAAAGCTTGGACTAATTCTTATTTCTGAGAATTCTCTTCAGTTGTAGTGCGATCAAGGCCGTAATGTGGCTAGGAATTTCAGATATTTTGAATGAATACAATTTAAGTGTTAATGGGTAAAGTGGAAAAATGTCCAAGGTATTAAACAAATATTTTTTTTCTTATAAATTAAAAAAAAAAAATTTTTTTGCAATCCAAAATTATGTTATAGTTCTTATAAATATTTGTGCCAAAATTGGATCACAATAATCCAAATATTTTCAAAAAACTTGAACGCTCTATTTCCATTATGCGAATTTTTTGCCAATAACCTACAGTGACAAAGTTTAATAAAAATTCTTCGAGACAGTTTTGAAAACACTTGAGAATATCTAAACCGTTGTATTGGAGCAACGTGTCCTAGATGCGCTAGCAGCTAGCACACAAGTAGTTCGAAATATGCATCTAGGAAATGACAAATGCTCTGTACTGAATTTGAAAAAAATCGGTCACTCCGTTTCGGCTTCAGATCAACAGTGAACTAACAGACGAACAGACTGACGAATGGTAGGTATGATACAAAATATGTTTTGGACATACATCAGCATCGTAATGTTAAGTTTGATCTAAGCCCCGAAATGTTCTTTTTTACATAAAACAATACTTTCCATAGAGAGCAAGTAAACAGTTTTGGTAAATCAAAATCCCAAATTTTCTTGTTTTGCTTTTTGGTTCCAACAATAATAGTTTTAGCTAGTGCTTATAAGTGCCAAAACATGTGAATAAACAAACGAAAACTAAAAATATTAAGCTTAACATAGAATTTTCTAGTTTAAGTTGTTCAGCGTGATCTATTCACATAAAACAAAGCTTTGTTTCGAACTATCTAGCTTAAGCTACTAGTAATAGCTTAAGCTACTTCCAAAAATAGCTCTGATTTCTTTTTTATTCACAAGGCCTGTTGTCTTTTTGAAATTCAACATTCTAAATACACAAAAGAGGAAATAAGCATGTCTAGTCTACCCCTACTTCACTTGATACTTTCTCGAATCTTTTCAATCCCGGCATCCATCGGAGGTAGACCACAAATTTCTCAATAGTTAAGTTCTTACTAAACGATTCATAAGTATTTGCAATCATTATACTAAACTGCGAACTCAGCCTGAAAATTTCATGAAGTTAAAACTAACCTTAGTTTTCATAGACTTTGGTTTCGATTGTCAGTTGCCAGTAGTTCAAGGTTCCTCTGATAAGTGTCTTTTTTTTCGCACGCACAGCATCTGCACACTCCAGTTTTTAGTACACCAGGCGAATTGACCTATATAAGAGTTAAATAGGCAAAGTGCAGTGTTGTGACTTAACCAAAATTGTAATAAATCTACCACTTTTTTCGAAGTTATTTATAATCTACCACTTCTACCACTGAAGTCAATTAGCCAGTTTATATTTCTGAGATCTCAGAGGACTCAGAGCGCTCAGAAATATAAACAGGATTCCTCTCAAAAATTCCTCATTTTTCCCCTTACAAACTGAGACTGAAATTTTTTGGATTCGCTTGCTCAATTATTTTTGTCGCAGTAAATTACATAAGAAGAAAAGAAAAAGGTAGTTGTTTTGACTTCTACTCTCCTGCTCTGTCAAAAAATTGAGGAAAATATTGAGCGCTCAAGAAATATAAACTGGCCAAATAATTCTACCACTGCTTGCTCACCCATAAAAAAAATTAATTTCAAAGAATATCACTTTATTCATGAAAAAAAACAAAATTTTTTTAGTGGGCAAAATTTCAAGAAATAATATTCCAAAGTTTTTCAACAGAAAAAGAATTCCCTCTGAACCTTTGCCTTTATATACTAACCTGAATGCAGCCATTGGTAGTATCTAGCACTGACTTCTTTACTTATATAGAAATAGAAATGTAGTAGATTTTTTTAAGGTTTGGGTCCTACAAACTTGTCTCTAAAATTTCTCTTGAAAGAAATAAAATAGCTGCTATTCAAAAAACACAAATGTTTTCGATGATAATTGATGAAGGTACTGACAATGTGCTTTGTAATGACTGTGCAGTATATCTCCGAGAATTATGCTTGAACTGTAGATACGTTTTTTGGGCTCCTCGAAATCAAAGATGGAAACGCTTTCCACATTTATAATGGTGTTGTTAACAACCTAAGAGATCTGCAAGTACCCCAAGAAAACCTTGTTGGACTTGCAACTATTTATAAAGCGCTTCTGTTATGTGAGGAAGCAAGTCCTGTTCCAAAATGAATATAATGATTTATTTTACATAGTTTGCACAAGCGACTAGTAATTCCTTAAGCCTCTGTTCTTCTGCGGCACCAAGGGAATTATCACTGGAACTAGAAAAATTGTTAAGACAAGTTAACTTTAAGAAAATTTCAAAACAAATTTGTGAATACCCCCTCAAAATTGTAAGCTTAAGTAAAACTCTTTGGCTGTCTCTCAAAGTAACCCTTTATTACTTTTTTTAATAGTACATTTATTTTCAATAATAAAATGATTCTTTTGGACTAAAATAAAACTTAAAAAGAAACTTTTCTTTTTTGGAAATTAAAATCAACCACTAAAAATCAGGATCTACCACTTTTTTGGTCTGATCAACCACTTTTTTAAAATTGGAAGTGACAACACTTTAAGTGATGTGTTATAAACTAATTTTTTCTTTTTAAATTTAGTCTAATATAGTCATACACAGAGCTCAGCCACGCCGAAGCTGCAGTTCCTTGGTGATAGCGATAAGGTTTAAATTGAATCGCACCCCTGAAAAATTAGAACTGAGTTTAAAAAGAGATTCAAAACCTCATCAGATATAAGTTCTTTCCCTGCCGTGGTTTACTTGATTTACTCAAAACCTCAAACATCACAACCGATTCTTACGAATGAGCCTCTCACACGCAAAATCTTTGCAATTTAAACAGTTCAGAACAAGTATCCCACAGCAAAACGTGTAGTTAACCAGCTTGTTGCCTACCCAGATCAACTTGGGATTGAGAAGCTAGCGTCATAGCAGTTTTTGGGAATATTCAGCCACGTTCTAGCCACTGCCTATGTATGACGTGGATAAAACCTGCCATATCAAAAATACCTACGCTACGATGACCATCTAGCTTGTACATCAAAAACCATTATCCAACCATAGCTTTGCGCGGATAATATATCGATCCAACGGGGCTAAAATCATCTAGCCAGAAATACTTCATCAACCTTTGTCTCCAGATCCGATTATCATAATATTGTGTCGTTTTTCATTGAAATCTGAAAGATTTGATTTTAAAATCAAGAATTAGAAGTACTGTAAATGAAACATCTGGGCATAGTTTTGTTTAGATTTAGTTTACGCACATAGCATACATGCACGCATACATATAATAATGTAGTATGGCGTCGGCACAAATAGAACAAAATAAACAAATTTCCCTATTTCAATTTCTCATTTGAAAGGAGAATGTTTGCATGTATAGGTGCATGCAGATCAAATCTCTCAAACTAGAAAAATCTCTTCTTTCGTCCTCAGATCTTATCTTTTTTTGAACAAAACATGAAAAATGTAAAAAATGCTAGTATTTTCCCAAGAAGATCAAATCTTTTCAACAATGAAAAACGACATTAGATAGCATACTGAACTGACCACATGTTCAAACCTAGGGCTGCCAGATAAAATTTTCTCAATTTGAGGACATCAGTATCCAAAAATCGGAACAAATTTGGACTTAGAAAAAAACCATGGAATTTTAGACATCAGAATCGGAACATAACAATTTCACTGTCCCATTAATCATATTTGATTCATGAAATGAAGAAAATTTGAAAAGAAAATTCTTCTGTTTAAGTGGAGCGACCGAATTTATAAATCAAGTTAAAAGTTCAAATGAGCTCAACTCCATTGCGGTTTGCTCAGGTATGATAGTTGGACTCATCAGTTAGATGACTAACATACCCTTCTAAGACGCAAATTTGTAACGATGTTTACCGAATAATATGAAAATCACAGCTAAGGGCATTTGAAATTTTAAGTGTCTGAATTTAAACAAATTCCCTTAGAATAATAAAATTCACAGTATCTCCAATGCTGTGATTTTTATATAAGTCGGTAAACATCGATACAAATTTGCGTCATAAAAGGGTATGATAGTCATCTAACTGTTGACCCCAACTATCATACCTGCACGAAACGCATTGGAGTTGAGTTCATTTTAACCATCCAAATTTCCAAGGCTTTCATTATGACGTTTAGTATTGGAAGTTCTAATGCTCACCAAAGCTCGTCGTAGGTTGGTTTATGTCATGTCTAATCCGGAATTCTGTGTTTCTTTTATTCGAGAGTGGTTATAGTTCATTTGAGAGTCGTTATAGTACAAATGTGAGAGTCTTTAGAATTGATCGTCCCGAGCAAATCCATCACACCCTTCACCATTATAACGGTGTAAACGGTCACTGTGAACTACTTTCAGCTTCTAAGTCTTCTCTGAATGCGGTAGATGACATCGTTTATTCGCCTTCCGAATTTTGTTGAAGTTTTGGTGAAATTCTCTTCCGACGGTGGGGATTATAAAACCACACAAGTTCACCCGCTTGGAATCCGTTCGTTGTTGCTTTTGTTACGTGTCGTGTTTGTATCCGATCACTTGATAGCTTTATATTTGCCCTTGTTCTTTCGTGAATGTCAAGAAGCTTTTCTTTCAGGTTTTCCCAAAGTCGTCGTTTTCTTGGGGCTTATTACCATAACATCCAAATTTTATTTCACTTGGCAGTCGTCAGAGATAAACTTGAAAGTTTTATAAACCTAAGATCCCCTATGCAAAAATTGAACAGATTGATCATGAAGTAGAACAATTTATTGCTGATGTGCAACAGGCTGCAGAAGATAGTACTCCAACAATTTCGAACTCAAGAAAAAAAGAAATAAAATATCCTGTCGTAATAAAGGATCTTGGAGAAAAGAAGAGCTCGAAGAAAATGGCAAGCTACGAGATTTCCAGGTGATAAGGCAGTTTTAAACCGCCTTAACAATGAACTAAAGAAAAGAATCTATGAATTTAAAAGTGATTCACTTAGTAGATTCCTGAATAGTCTGACGGCGGATGCTTCTACGGAATACTCCTTATGGAAAGCAGCTAGGTGCCTTAAAAGACCACAGGCACAAAACCTTTGCTGAACATCTCGCGAATGTTTTTAAGCCATTTCCAGCAAGCGCAGCTACAGATCCCTTACAGTTTGTTGATAGAAACGACGAATGTGAAATTCCTTTTGTCACGCTCAAAGAAGTAAGAAGTATGTATCAACATAAGTTGTCCAACAAAAAATCACCAGGGTACGATCTAATAACTGCTCAGATTTTGAAAGAAATGCCTTCAATAGCCTTTAAAGAACTCTAATTTATAATAAATGCATGGTTTTAATTAAGATATGTGCCACATCACTGGAAAATTGTAGAAGTCATTGATATACCTAAACAAGGTAAGCCACCAACAGAAATAACATCTTACCAATCATTGCAAAAGTTTTCGAAAAACTGCTTCTGAAAAGACTAAGCAAAATAATAGAAGAAAGAAGACTAATTCCGAGCCATCAGTTTGGATTTACAAATTCACATTCCACGAGAGACCAAGTGCATCGGATTACGGATGTTGTGGAAAAGACACTTGAAGAAAAACAAGTATGCTCGGCTATATTCTTAGATGTTGTTCAAGCCTTTTACAAGGTTTGGCACTTGGGACTTGAGTACAAAATGCAAAGGGATCTTCCCAGGCAGTACTACGATATACTGAAATCCTGCGTTACGAACCGACTATTTAGAGTACGGTTCGACCAAAATTACTCGTAACTAAAGAAAGTTGAAGCCGGTGTACCTCAAGGAAGTATCCTAGGACCCACCCTGTATCTCTTATATACACCACCTTTGCTGATGATACTGCAATATTGGTGCCAGATAAATCCGTTACAAAGGCTACAAAAAAACTGCAAAATGCAGTCCATAAGGTTAGTGACTGGACGCAAAAATGGCGAATCAAACTAAATGAAACAAAATCGACGCATATAAATTTTACAAACAAAAAAATAAACAATATTCCAATTCTTATAAACAGTACAGCAGTACCTTACTCCAATACGGCCAAATACCTTGGAATGACTTTAGATGCAAAGCTTAAATGGAAAGAGCACATCAAAGAGAAAAGAGAAGAATTAAATACTAAACTTGAAGTACAGAAAAATGTACTGGTTACTAGGAAAGAACTCTGACCTATCTATCCAGAACAAACTAATGTTGTATAAGCAAGTACTGAAACCCGTTTGGACATACGGCGTCCAACTATGGGGCTGTACAAAGATAACAAATGCTGAACCCATCCAAAAATTCCAAAGCAAGGTCCTTCGCGGAATAATAAATGCCCCTTGGTATATAAGAAATAGCGATATAACATCGTGACTTTCAAATTGAAATGGTTACAGAAGTGGTTAATAAACACGCTGTATCACACAATAAGCGACTGCAAAGTCATACCAACTCCGTAATGGAGACTGTCTTAAATGTACGAGACAATGTTCGGAGACTAAGTAGAACCAAGCCTCATGAGCTGATGGTCTAAAAGCTATGGGAAAGTGTTATAACTTACTTCCCACAATGCGATTCATAAATTAAGAAAGAAAAATTATTTATCGATCTTTCATAGATTGGTCCTGATTCACCGGTGGTTTTAGTGCGGTAAGAGTCCCACACTACTCGGTACCGATTCTTACCGAGTGTTTTTTAAAGATTTCCATCGGATAATAAAAAAAAAAACTTGGCAGTCGCATTGTGTTCCCGAGCAGAATTTCTGACAGTGTATGTCCTGTTGAGCTATGTACTGCACTTCGATAGGCCATCAAGAATAATGGAATATGCCGATCCCAGTCTCGTTGGTATAGCTTACAACTTTAGAAAGGCGTTCTTTAGGGGTCCTGTTGAATCGTTCAACCATTCCATCAGATTGTGGATGAAGCGGTGTTGTCCTCGTCTTTTTAATGCCAAGGAGTGTACAAGCTTCCTGAAAGATTTTGGACTCGAAGTTTCTTCCTTGATCTGAATGAGTTCTATCGGTACACAAAACCTGCTTACCCAGTTGAAAGTAGTCTACACAGAATCGAGTACTTCCATCCTTTTTTTTGACAAGGACGACTGGGGATGCCCAAGGGCTTTTAGAATTTTCGATTAGCCCATAGTTTTTCATCGTCGATATCATCTCTTCAACTTCAGCTTGTTTGGCTAGTGGGAGACGTCTCGCTGGTTTTCGAATTGGTATAGTGTGTCCTGTGTCGATTCGATGCTGCACCAGTTGTGTTCGACCATACTGCCCACTTGGTAAAGAGAGTATATCAGCGTACTCGTGAAGGAGGCTTCCAGCAGCACTAAGTTGTCGTTCACGCAAATTAGATGACTTCAAAATGTTTGCCTTCATAGAGTTCAATTTCCTTGGGTCCACTGTGATCTAAGTTATTGTAGAAACTGATTCATAGTTTCCAACAACTTCTCCTTTTCTAAGCTTGACTTCGTACAGTTTGATGTTAAGTATCCTCACAGGCACCATGTTGTTGTTTGGTGCCACAAGAGTCTTCCCCAGGATGATGTTTTTGAGAAGACTGCTCAGAGTCTGGCTCCACCATAAGGTATCGATGGCTACCCAAATCACCCTTTACTTTGCCCAAAAGAACACTTTTGAAGGTGGTGGCAGGCACATATCTTCCTTTCTGACAGTCGTCAGAGTTGATGCGGTTTCATTGCCATAAACCATAGGAGTCTCCACATTTCGGTACTTAAGAACTTGCTTCCCGATATCTAGGATTAATCCATGCTCTTTCATAAAGTCGATTACAACGATTCACTCGTCACATATATCCGCTACCAAAAACTGATGTGAAACCTCCCGTTCTGCCAAAGGGATCATAAGACGAATGTCCCCGTACTCTCTGGTTGCCTCTCCTGTTGCAGTTTTAAGACGGTAGTGTTATGCAGCCATGTCATCTTCACCAAGTCTCTTCGAACAATAGAGGCAGTGGCACCGGTGTCGATCGTAGCCTCTTGTTTCTTGCTTTTAATGGTGCCTTCACAGTCAGACTTTTATTGTTTCCATCGATACCAGAAACCAGCTTCTGCTCCTCGAAGTTGGTTCTTACGAGTTTCCCGGTTGGAAAATAGGTAGAGTTGGAGTATTGACGATATTGTATACATTTCTGTTTCCACAATGTTGACATGCAGGTCTTCTAGGTAGTAATCTGCACTGACGTCTTGTTACATTTCTAGCATCGAGAAGGTTTTTTTTCGCAACGCTGTTCTCTGGCATGAACACTCCTCAATTTCAATTTCTCTTGCTCGATGGACTCCTTGAGAAGCCTTTTCTGCTGCTTCCATAGTCAGAGAAAATGCTTATGCCTCAGGAAGTGTGCGTTTTCCTGCAGTTCGAATTGCTCGCTGAAGGTTGATATCAGATACAGCCAGTGTTGCCCCCCTTAGTAATCAAAAATGTAGTGTTTTGGATTGGTTGGGGTCAAAATTCTGGCAGGGTCAAAATTCGTTTTGCTAAGTTCTGTTTTCAAAGTTCTGCTCTTCAAAATTCTGTTTGTCAAAATTTCTGTTTTTCAAAATTTTATTTTACAAAATTCTACCAATAATTTCCAAAACTATCTTTTTATTGTTGGCTGAATTTCGTAAATCAATTTTCTTATAAAAAAAATTTCTTTTATTTGGTGGAAAAGTGGTGTAGCTATTTTTTTTTTTTAGATTCTCCTGTGTTTTACTTGCATTAAATTCGTCAAAATCCGTTTAAGATACAATTGTAAATTCTTGATATCTAAGTTTTCTTAAAAATATTACCTACTTCAATTTCAGATTAAGTAATTTTATGCTATGTTCTCACCAAAACGAAATTCGATTTTTGATATTTTTAATTGATGGAATAAGATTTCATGAAAATTTCATCGAAATTTCAAACGAAAAAACCAGATTTCAACGAAATTTATGAAATACTGGCAAATACTGAAATCTCAAAAAAAAAAATTTGCTGAAAATCAGATTTTGGTTTAATGTAAACACAGTATTACGAGTATATAACATCTGGCTAAAAATTTCGTAAAAAAAGTGGGTTGCACCATTTATGCACTTAAAGTAAGAAAAGTATAAAGATTAATGAAAAAATAAGTTGTGCATGGCTGGTTATTTGTTTTATTTTGAAAAGGCATTGGTAAGATTATAATTGGACATGGTGCAAACCATAAATAAGACAAATGAGTTGTACCTACTATTTTTGTCTATTTTCGTTAATATTACAAGTTATTTGAGAAAAAGCAGAATAGGCAGAATTTTATTTTTAAAAATGTTATATGACAGAATTTTGAAAAAAAAAAAATTGACAGACAGAACTGGGAAAAATAGAATTTTGAAAAACAGATTTTTTTTTGAAAAAAACTGAATTTTGAAACCAGAATTTCGACCCACTCCCACTTTGGATTTAAAATATATTTTAATGCAGTGGTATTTAAAAATAGAATATAAGGTGTTTCATAGCTAGCACAGTGAAATTTCTAGGTAGGTATTTTTTAAAGAGAAGGTTTTTTTCAATTTTTTTAGTTGGTACTCTTTGTTGACTTATGTTTCTCTTTTCATTAGGTAGCTAACACGCTTATTTTATATGCTTTGAATATTTTCATTCCAATATTAAATTAATTTGATTGCTGGATAAGGAAAAGGAATGTTAAATAAAAATTGCAGCTTAATTTTTTTTCCAAATCTTAGAAAGCATTTTAAATTTTAGTTAGAGTAAAAAATGGTGTTAGAGTAAAACACGATTATGTTAAATATCTCCTCTCCATTTTGAATTAAAAATAAAATATAACTTTCCACAATTTCTTTTTTTTTAAATATGAAATATATCCATTTTGTGAAAATGTAGTGATTTGTTAATATTTTACGAATGTACGTAGTGACTTTTTCAAGAAAATAACTGTAGTAAAATCGCTACAACTGAAGTAGGGGGGCAACACTGGATACAGCACGGACAAAGGCTTCTGTTGCGAATTGGTTGATGAATTCATCCCCTGCAGCCGGATATACGAGATGAGCCAACCGTTCGATGTCTGCTTGGAGCTGTTGCAGAGTTTCTCCTCTCTTCTGGACTCTAGTATCGAGTTGAACGTGGAAGACTTCTTGCATGTGGCCATCTCTAAAACGTTTGTCAATGGCCTGAACAAGAGCACTGAAGTTGCCATTCTTATCTGCTGGTATGGTTTGTAGTAGTTCAGCTGCAGTTCCTCTAAGGGCAAGCGTCAGAGCTATATATTTGTCTTCCTCGTCCCAGCCATTTGTTGCCGCGGCTGCCTCAAACTGCTTCTTATAGATTGATCAAGAGGTTGGTGGATACATCTCCTTTCTCTTTGGACAGCCACCAGAACTTTCTCGAACCTTCATTTTCTTTACTTTATCCAATTCCTCTGATTCAATTTTATCATCGACCTTTTTCGAATTTTGCTTCTACTGTCGACAATTGCTTATCGACAGTCAAAAATTGTTTATCCACACGCTCGTCAAGGGCAACAATTCTGTTGTCAAAGGCTTCTAACTTCTAGAAGATTCTTTTGTTCTTGGCTTTGTTGCTCGAATCATTCGAGAAGATTCTTTTGTTCATTGCGTTGTTCATTACGTTGTTTTTCAAATTTGGCGAGCACCTGAGACAGCATACTGCTCATGTCCGATGGTCTTGCTTGTTCTTGCTCTTCCTCCATTTCAATGTCGAATATAAACGTGTCTGGGCTTTCTCCACGTTTTCTTAAACCTTCTTGCAGACGAATTATAAGATCATTCTTTGTTCCAGCAGTAGGAAGACTCTCAGCTCAGCTCTGCTTTAAGTTCAACTAAATTTAAATTATTTAGAGTTTTACTCATTGTCTTTTCTTATTTTCACTTTCACAGTCACGTTCACTTTTTGTAGTTATTCACTTCTAACACCAATGTAGTATTATCTCAGGTTCGTCAGTAAAACTTATTCACTTTATTTAAATTTCCCACTTATTTACTTTACAAAATAAAACCCTTTACTTTTACAACCACAAAACAATTTATTGTTCACCACTGAAATTAATTCACCACTTTACTTTTATTACTACCAAATTTACGCATTCACGATTAAGAATAAACTGCGTCCTCTGCCAGTCAGACATGTGCTTTTATACTTTTCACAAGGTTCCCGAAAAAGCTGGAAGGTTCTGGATTTGCTTCCAGAGCTTTCCATAGGGGAAATTTCCCATACATTTCCCTTTCCAAAGCTTTTATTCTGACGTTTAGCATTGGAGGTTCGAAAGTGCACCAAAGCTCTCCGTAGGTTGGTTTGTGTCATGTCTAATCCTGAATTCGGTGTTTCTTTTATTCGAGAGTGGTTATAGTTCATTTGAGAGTATATAGTACAAATGTGACAGTCGTTACAATATGTATATGTATGTTTTTATTTTGTGTTTAGGCAGAAGATGGTTTATTGTATCTATGTTGTTTTTGTTTGGGTTTTGAAGGAGTTCCAGGATGTTGTACTAACTGGCCTTGGTTGCGGCCATAACAAAGATTTTCCGAAAGAAAGCATGAGCCCAAGAGATGAGGAATGTGATGATATGGTTGCATTTTGGGCATACTGGAGGTGTTTACCTTTTAAAAGGTATCCATGGGTCATTTGAATGTGCCCGAGGCGCAGACGAATAAAATTTGTTATGTTGAACTTAGACATATAACCAGCGTAAGCTGGACAAATTCTGGTGGGGTTGATTGTTTGGTAATGGTGTATATAATTTGACCACTCCTGTTGTCGGGCGCATTTGATTTTTCCCATTATGAGACCATTAAGGTCTTTTCTAGTGTACGATTCAAGCAGGAATGTTGGGGAATTGTGAGAGTTTGCAGCTAGGTCCCCAAGCTCGTTTCCCACAATACCAACATAATCAGGCATCCACATAAGTTAGATTTTGGAGGGTGTTTAATTAGCGTATCTCTGATCATAGCAATTGTACTAGATTCATGTCGTTTGTTAAGTATAGCTTTTAAAACAGAAAAACAGCAAGCATTTTCCGGTTTTATATTTTTTTTGTATTTTTGTTGTTTTTTTTTTTTTTTTGGTGCCACCCTGACTGTCCCTACTTAAAACTTACTACCTAAACCTATGTAAGTCGGCCATACAAAAGAAAATAGCAAGGTCAACTTTTAAATGTCTGAAGGAGTTTCATCTTCGTTTTTCAACCACCAGAACTGGTTCTCCTGCTTTACCCTATCTCTTCGGTCCCGTTCGGACGAAGTCCTACTGAACCGAAGGTGCTCAGCTCCGTCTTGTGCGAGGATGTCTCCACTGTAAAGGAGCCGCCGATCCACAGTTCTACGGCCGACGTGGTAGATTAGCGGAACCACCGCTCTATCCTGGATCAGCCCTCGACTGTCTAGGTGGAGGAATGCATCGGGCGGAATAAAGCCGCTTAGACGCACACTCTCATAGTATTCGTATTTCGGGTAATAAGCCCCGAAAATTAAGCTGTTGGACGAGGACGTCGCTCTTGCAATGTGACCTCGAATAAGCTTCAGCAAGAAATTACGAGTATCTATCCTGTTTATGTTGGCCCCGTTGTATAGAGCCAGGTTGGAATAGTAGTGTTTGTACTCCGACTCTGGTGTTCTGTGCAATCCAAGGCAGCGTCGAAGACACTGCCTCTCAAACACCCGAATCTTTTCCATTTGAGATGGGGCAACGTTGAACCAAACCGGGCATCCATAGGCAATCATCGGCCGGATAAGGGCCATGTAGCAAATCACCTTCACCCTGCTGTCAAGCCGGCTGCTATAAAACAACCGTTTCGTCAGGGCAAGAGCTCTCCTAGCCCTGGACAGAGCAGCATTTATATGTCTGTCGAAATACAAATACTGATCCATCCAGATGCCAAGGTACTTTACTACACTTTTACTCGCCAGTGGATGTCCATTTGGCCCTACGATCACCAGCTTGCGCCAGTTCTTTCTCGTTTCCCTTGTGGCTCCACGCAACGGAGTCCTAAACAAGATAGTTTCTGATTTCTGAAAGTTGATTTTCAACTTCCAGTCATCGCAATATCGCTGAATCTTCTCGAAGTCACGCTGCAAGAGAATCCTGATGACCTCGACTTTTGGAGCTGTTCTGTACGCAATTAGATCGTCGGCATACGCAATTGCCTGAGTTAGACTACTTATCAGATCGCTGGTGTAAATACTGAATAGAATCGGCGAGTTGACCGCTCCCTGCTGAAGACCATTTTTAATATTAAAGGTTGTGGCAGAAGTTACATTGCCACTTTTGACAACAAACTTTCTGCCATTGAGTATATCATAAAGCACATATAATAGTGGTTTACTAATGCCAAGTCTGGTCAGCTTTAGATAAAGACCCTCTAACCATACGGTGTCGAAGGCCTTCTCCAAATCAACCAGACAGGCACCCGTACGCTGCTTCTTAGATTTGTTCCATTGGACATCAGAAACGAGTTTCGACGCGGCATGAATGGTGTCATGTCCCGCCTTAAAACCGAACTGATTGTCCGGTATGATATTATTGTCCTCTGCCCTGCTCTGCTCTGATAACTTTTTCGAATACCTTGATCATACTCGGAAGAAGACTTATCGACCGGAGATTCGCCGGATTGGAGTTGTCCTTTTCCTTTTTCGGGAGAGGATGCACCACAGCTGTCTTCCACCGCACTGGATAATATGCATTATTCAGAGCGTTGTTAAACAGAGTGGTATAAATGTCTACTGCTTCTTGAGGTAAATGTCGAAGTACAACGTTGGATATGCCATCGACTCCTGCTGACTTCTTCTTCTTTAATGAATCGAAGATGAGCTGGAGCTCCACCTTTGTAATTAACAGGGAACTGGGCCCGTTTCGCTCGGCGATTAGGGCGTTTGCCAAATGATGCCATTGCGTGATGTCATTCCGAAGGTAGAAGTGATGGAGCAAGGCTCTGTTTTCCAGGTCGTGATTCGGGCGAATGCACGCATTCACCTTGTACACTTGCTGGAAAGCAGCCCCCGCAGCCTCCACTTTCTCCTGCGGATCTTCGACAATAAAGAGGTCATCGTCCAAGACGGCGTCCTCTGGTTTAATTCCTGCTGTCAGAAGTACGTCTCTGTTGTCTGTCGTTCTCTGAAGCTTGAGACACGGAAGATCGTTCTGATCATTCCTTCTAAATATCTTGTTAATTTGCGGAAACATGCTCGGGTCGCTAGCATTAACGGCCCGAATTTTGTTGTCCCAATACAAATTAATTGACAACCGATAGTTCTCTTTATTATATTATTATATATATTAGTTGGTTGATGTTTTTGATCGACGACTTCAGTGTCCTAATCTCCAGATGGTGAGGGTCAGTAAACCGTCGGTACAAGAGTTTTAGTCTTGTCAGCAGTCCACTTTTTTGTCTGTGTAGTGCGTTAATGGTTGCGTTTCGATACATGTCGGTTGCGTCCCGTTGCTTGTATTTCGGTAGGGAACAAATAAATAAAATAAAATTGGTGGCACAACAGCTCGTAGAGAACCAATGCCTAGTGACTCACAACTCTCAACCATTCCTGTGTGCGTATTTTTGGCAGGAATGGAGGGGACCTACAATTTTTTTCCGAGTCCGAACGGCTTGATGAGAAAGCACTTATTCATGACAAGTATACTCTTGAGGGATTTGTCAGTTCCTCGCAAGAGGCAGTACCTCGGAAAAAAAACATTTCTGTTTTTAGGTGGCAGCGGCTGGGAATCGAACTTAGACCTTTGGCATGACAGTCCTACGCACTAACCATCATGCCACGAGGTACAATATCTGATATATTCTCAGACATCGGTGATAATGGTCGCGAATTCAAAGTACAAAGTGTGAGCAGAGTGGTGAATTCCTCGAACGTGAATTTTTCATTACCCGCAACTTTCCTAAAATGCCTTTTGAAGCTTTTGACTCCCGCTTCCCATAATCCACCCATATAAGGTGAGCCGGGAGGAACAAAATTCCACTTTAAATGAGAAAAATTGTGGGCAGCTGCTGTAGGACAACGAACGAACGATTTGTGAAAGTCTAATAGGAGAACTTTAGAAGCTCCCACGAAATTTGTTCCATGATCTGAGAACATTTTGTTTGGCGTTCCCCTCCGAGAAACAAAACGCGTAAATGAGGCAAAAAACGCCTGCGCTGTTAAATCACTAACACGTTCGAGGTGTATGGCTCGTGTTGCGAAACATACAAAAATGCGCACTTTCGACCGTAGTACGTCTTTATAAGAAATGGACCCGCAAAATCTACTCCCGTAGTCGTCCGTAAAAGGAGGACTTATTACGGTTCCTTCTTGCGGTAACGCACCCATCAGTTGCGTGTGAACATGATTTTTATAGCGAGTACAAACGGGACATTTGAAAATACATTTTGTAACTAGTTTTTTAATATTCGGTATCCAATATTCGGTTCTAATCATACGCATCATGAGCTGAATTTCACCATGCAAAGAAAGATCATGTACGTAACTTAAATAAAGCCGAATGAAGAGACAATTAGAATGGAGAAGAATGGGGAATTTTTCATTATAGGATAACGTTGATAGTGCTAATCTACCATTTGAGCGCATGATACCTTTATCATCAATTGTAGGATTGAATTTTCCTAACCAACTCTTCGCAGTTAATTATTTATCCCGTAGAACATCTTGATATTCCTTTTGGAAATACGTTTTTTGAGTGAGTACAATAAATTTTTGTTTCGATGAAACTATTTCCTCATATGTAAGCTCTGAATTTGAGTATTTTAAACCCCCGCGTTTCTTAAACGAATGACAAAATCTGTCAATATACGCAAGTACACACAGAGCCTTATGCCAATCGGAATATTTGGAAAGATCATCTTCAAAATCCTGTACTATTTGATTGCTAAATACCTGTACCGCTTTCATCTCTAAAATTGACTCGTCAACTGGATCACTCATCGATCGTAGCTAAGATGATTGAGGTTCTAACAACCACGGTGGACCATTTCACCATAAAGAATTGTCTTTTAGTTTTTATTAGCTGTAATTAGTTTTATGTAGTTTGTAAGTTTTATTCTTCTCGGTAAAAAAAACCGACCTGGATTTAGTATTAAGATAGTTCTTAGGCCGAAAGGCATTAGCATTAAGTTATTCTAGTTTAACTTAGAGCGCCCGATTGAGTAGGCTAGTTCTTATGAATTTTTGTCTAGCTTTAGGATAGTTTAAAGATAATTGAAAAATAAAAATTAATAAAAAAAATGTCTTTTAGGTCAAAAGGAGAAATTCTTCTAGTGGCTAGGTCTGTAGGATTTTTAGTTGATATTACATGTGACCAATTATCCACATTTGTATGTTTTAAGATTTCCGTGATTCTATTGGCCACGAAAGTTTTCCACGAACTTGGATGTTTTTGTAACCAGGCTAATACGATGGTGGAATCCGTCCACAAATTAACTGACAAAATACTTTGAATTTTAAGAGATGTTGATAACAAATGAATCATTTTTGACAAAAGAACTGCCCCTTGTAACTCTAACCTTGGTAACGATACCTTATTTACTGGTGCTACTTTTGACTTGGCCCACAAAAGGTTAGAGGTAATTTTACTATGCTGTTGCATCCGAAAATAAATACACGCCGCATAAGCCTTCTCCCACGACTCACAAAACCCATGTATCCTTAAACAGCCTGCGGAGCATATTCCACACATCGTGGTATACGGACGTTTGCGACTTCGGGCAAATTTGATACCAATATTTTCCATCTTTGTTCGGTGGCGGGATGAAGACAACTATCCCAATCGATCTTGTCCTTCCAAATTTGTTGCATCGATAGGGGCCAACCACCCTACGGGATCGTATAGTTTAGCTATAACTGATAGCACTGAGCGTTTTGTAATTAGATTCGACTGCAGGACCGATTGAACCGAAAAGGAAAATGTATCCAAAGTACCCTTCCATTTTATACCCAGCGTTTTTACAGAGCCTTTCTCATCAAAATTTAGAAAGTCTTCGTGGAGAAGTGAGGTTTTGGGAAAAGGTTTCAACAACTCTTTTTCATTTGATGGCCAGTTTTTTAAATTAAAACCAGCCGAGTGTAAAGTTTCAATTAATTCCGATTGAGCTTTCAAAGCAGTGGAAATGTCGTGGGCTCCTGAAAGCACGTCATCCACGAATAATTCTCCAAGAAGAATATTAGACGCTAACGGATGAGAGCTCTTGACTTCCCTGGCTAACTGGTGCAATGAGCGAATGGCTAAATAAGGGCAACAGGAAACACCAAATGTAAGCGTAAGCATTTCAAACGCAGTTAGAGGATCTTTGGGGTTTTCCCGAAACAAAATTTTTTGATAAGAAGTTTGATCGGAGTGAATTCTTATTTAGTGGTACATTTTCTCAATGTCACGGCCCTGGATATAAAACATCATTTAAACTCTTGCCATTTGAAGAAGCAAACCATGCGTTAAAAACAACGCGAACTTTCGTTGTTAGGCTGTCCGGTTTTTTTACTGCATGATGAGGTATAAAGTATGATTTACCATTTTCAAGAAAAGTATTCGTAGAATCACTTGGCTTCATATGACCTAAGTCAACATACTCCGATAACACCGAATCGTATTCTTGTTTCAACGTAACCCTACGTTGGGAGTCGTTTTTCATTTCGTAGAAATTGTCTTTACGCATTTTCACGTGAAGTTCCTAAACCTGTTTTGTCTGCAACCGTTTTCAGTACAAGTGCCTGAGCGAAAAGATTAAAATTTTCATCGAGCTTCGATCTTAGGGTAAATGAACTCATCTTAGATGAAGTTGCAATTACCGAGGAATTAACGCCTACAACCGTTGCTCTCACCGACCGAATGGGCAACTTTAATTTTCGTTGAACTTCTTCGGAAATAAATGAGCTTTCTGAACCTGGATCAATAAGCGCCCGCCACTCAAAAGCACTTTGATTTTGCCGAATTCGAATTATAGCTGTCCGTTGGGCTCTTGCAAAAAATACTTTCGCACAAACCTTAGAGTTTTCATTCGTATTTGAAAACCTGTCATTAGTACTGTCCCCTGGTACACCAAACTAGACACCGAAATTTCCATTAATGGCTGATTGTTGGGTATATTGACTTGTACTTTGGCCTGAAGTTGGAGTGGACTGTACTTTTGGAGTAAAACTCTGCGATGGAGTATTGTCAAAATGAAGGAGTGAATGATGCTTTCCCTTACAATGAAACCACATACTCTCACTCTGGCAACCGGTTACCAAGTGATTAATGCTAGAAAATTGTAGCAGTATTTCAATTTTCGGATTATGTTTCTCCTTTGAAAAATGTTCAATTTCAAAAAATCTGGGCAAACACGTAACGCATGAACTCCCTTGCACACCCTGCATTGCGAACTAACTTGTGCGTGATGGGTACGAACACGAGGAGTACTACTTGACTGTTGCTTAGTTATCGAAACCTTTGATACCTTACTTAATTTTTGCATATCGGAGACGTTTTCGAGCACCCGATAACTATTCGTGAGAAAGGTGTTCATTTTCTCCCACTTTTGGATTTCCGTGGCCATTTTAGAAAACTACCACTAAATATTTCCGTTTCACACGGCGGAAGGTGCATATTATGCCTTACTGCCTGTCACTTTTATCACCTTCGCCACTAATTTTTGGTTTGATCTCTTGCGGCCCCGTAGCCTCTAGAATATTGCTGAGAAATTCAATATAAGTGTCCGATGACTTCTTATATTTGGCCTAAACCTCAAGAAGAGACGCCTTGAGATCGTCATCCTCGGTCGCCGCACAAATAAATTCACTATAGGATTTTTTAACATCTTGCCAAAGTACTTGAAGATCTACCCGATAGGCTTAAAATGAAGATTTTTTAAGCCCTTTCGCTGGTTTTTATTTAAAAGATGCATGAAAATCGACGAGTGCATCGCATGCCAAAATCAAATTCTCCAAACTCATGCCAAATAAAATACAAAAACCGCGTTATATTTTACTAAAAAAAGCAAAATGCTCACCACCTTGAAGCGTACCAATTTTTACCGCTCCACTTTGTATGTGCAACGTACCAATTTTTACCGTTAATATACACAGTACAATAGATCTAGATATAACGTTACAATTTTTACCGTTTATATATAAATGTATACTCAACCAATTATTTAATTAGCGAACCGAATTTTCACTTGTAAACACCTCACGTAATTGAATATAGTAATATTTTTGTAAATCTAAAAATAGGTAAATTTATTCAAGCAAATGGTAAAAGTTTGCGAATGTACCTGTACAATTCAAAATTTAGGATGGCCGCAATGATGATGATGATGAATGCTGCTGACTACGATGAAGAAGATGATGACTTGAAGATGATGACGATTCACGGATGATGACTACGATGACGATGATGATGACGACGATTCAAGGATGATGACTTCGATGACGATTCAGACTTGACTTTGATGATGACAATTTGAAGATGATGACGTTGAAAAGTTGTTGAATATTAAACGACGATTTTCGACAACGCCCATGCGTATTTGTCTTTCAAATATAAAATGCCAATAATACTACCATCTTTCACCCAAAAATTGAACGTGTGCCGTTGTACGACGTTCAACGAGACTCTTCTTGGTGATTTAACCCCCTTGCGTTGGAATGGCAATCGTTTTTCAAAAATAGAGCGCCAACAACATAAATGACGTCTTTCGCCCAAAAAAATCGAACGTGTATCGTTGTACAACGATATCCAATGCCGATGACGCTGAAGGCGACCTCTGATGTAATGGCGCAATGGAAATGTGCCCCTTATAATAACTGCACAAATTTACAGTATTTCCAAAGATGCCAAGCCGCATACGTAACGGATCGCAACGTTTCCCAATGCCTTTCAACGTTCTTTTTAGAATTGCCAAAGAAAATGGTGGAAATTCCACCAAACACCACCTGGTGCAATATATGTGGTCTTGTGGATTTAATGTCTAATTTTCCTTGCTTAAGTAGATCCTCTTAAATCACTACCCACTGCACTGTCGAGAAAGAACAATTTGCATGAAAATAGTTTTAACCGGCCGAAGGACCATATGTTCGGGCCGCTGCTGTGTAATGGCCTTTTCCTTGTTTCTCGTTCGTTTTTTTCCTGTCTCGACAAACTATGTATTTCTCCTCGTTTCTTTTCTTTTTAAGTAATTGCGAGGAATGCTTTTTCACTTATATTATTTTGATTTGTTTTATTATTTCCTTTAGTTTATAAGTTGACAATAGTTTCAAAGAATTTAATTTTATGTTTGATGGACAACTTTAGATGGTATTGGTGACATACGGTTGAATTCGGACCGCGAGGAATCGAAACATGAAACTAGAAAGGGATGTGTTCACAGACTTAGTACCTTATTTTCGGAATTAGGTATCTTAAGTTGCACACAAATTCCATTCTGTAGTTTCGATCCTCCCGGAGAACATTCTGCTCATGAAATTGATCTGAACAGGTACGTTTTATTGGTATTTATAGCTAGCTCAATTTCATGTTCACTCTCTTTTTTATCTCAGGATTGGTAGGCATTCCAATAAACTACTGTTAAAAGTATTAGTCATTAAAGATTCAAACCTATGTTTCCAAAAAAAAGTCTACCAACCTTCAAGTAAGGAATCTTTGTTTACAACCTAGTTCAGCGCCGCCTTAGTTTCAACTTTACGAAAATTCATCTTAACTTTTATATTCACTTGTTTACCGCCTTATTTATTGACACTTTCCTTTTTTTTAATTGTTCAATGAGGGATATTTTATTCTGCTAGCTATAGTTTTTAAAATAAAACACGGCTAATATATCTGCAATAATCTTCGTTCCACCTGTCCACTTATTAGAAAATTTCCCAAATAAAACTTCATTTCTATCTCTTTTGCAAAAACATTTTTGTTCTGGGTATTCATAGTAGTTTTTTCTCAACAGCGACAAAATTGTGAATAAAACTTGTAGCTTACAATGTGCAAGCATATATGGTGCAACAATAAATTGTACAGGGTGTCTGCCGTATACCTTCTTCTTTGTTTTGTCCCCATATTTGGCAGTCGTGTAGTAGACTCGTGGCAAATTTAGTATGGAAAATCTTTTAATCGTTAAAACATTTAATCAAAATCAATCATAGATTACTGTCTCGATGAGAAAGTTACGTGAAAAATTTTTGAAATGATTTCGAAGAAAGAGGGTCTGTAGGTGATAGGCACAAGCATGGACAACATTGCACTGCAAGATCGGCTAAAAACATTACTGCTGCTCAAGGAAGTGTTCAAAACAATTCATCAACCTTTAATGAAAACGCCGTAACGGTAACTAAGAATAGGGAGCGATATCTTGATATGATTGAAAACTTTTTAACGCCATAACTACATGCTTTGGGCTTGACTAACATGTGGTATCAATAAGACGGTGCCACATCGCATACCGCCAAGATTACAATGGAATCACTGAGAAACAAACAAACTAGCATACCTTCCCGGCGGACACCCTGTAAAATTAGTATTTGTAATGCTTTATCCTAACTTTAAAACCTCTCCTTGCACTGTTGAAGTGTGTTTTGGGGAATTTCAAAACCTTCCAAGGTATCGTTTAGGTTGTAAACAAACCCAGTAACGATTTGAGTAGCTGTTTTATTTTATCTAAAATATTGTTTAAATCAGGATTTAAGCGCAATTTTTGAAGACTTTAAAGTAGATGTTAGTGCACGCTTGTATTAAGCTAAATCAATAAATAAATAAATAAATAGAAGGTTCACTTATTGGCGATTTCCAAACGCCAATACAAGGTAGCGTTAATACATACAAAATATACATTATTAAAAACTATAGCCATATTAAAAACGACTAGCTAAATCACTTGGTTTGCTATGATTTTCGTTATAGTATGAAAAGACAAAAGGAAAAGTTCCAAAGCACCATTGGTAATTGGCTTATTTTTGACGAAAATCAAACGAAGAACGTTTAGTTACCTGCAAGGAAATCGAGGGATCGATTTGGAGCCTGACTTTGTGCACTTATAGTTATTATTGATAGATGTATTCGTGTTATCAAACATTTTTTTATTATTACGAGTATTTAGTTTGTATATTACTAGTATGGGTGTAATGTGCTTATTAATTATGTAACATGGGCATTCTTATATGCAAAAAGTTCTTGGGAATGTTTAAATTTCTAATTCCACTTTTCTTTTTTATTTTTGCATTGGTCAGAAACCACATCACTTGGTAAAACTTTATTAAAGTGTCAAAAATGCATTTTTTCGGTTTGGAAAGCACCACAATGAAAAAACTTCTGAACGATGATTGTTGGACTAAGCCACATTAAAAAATAACAAAACCATTCGTGGCTGCTCACGCCCATGTTTCATACAAATTTGCCCATTCTCCTTTGCTTTAAAAATAAGAAATTTTAAAAAGAAAATGGAAACTTTTAGAACAAATTCTGCTTCTTGCTTATCTCAACAACATAATTGAGGACCCTTTGGAGTTTTCTTGGAACTGAAAAACACGGTTTTTTTTTATAATTCTTGGAGTTGTCAAGAAAACCTGGGTCAACCCTGGGTAGACTTTAATTAACAAACCTAAAAATAAACTGACAGCTGGCAGTGATATAAGCCATATATACTCCAGTTATAAGTAGGTAAATACACTTTTCATTCGAGTTCAGCTAACTTGCTCTTGGCTCGCAACTCGGTATGAAATGACTTAAAAATCTTTTGTTTGTAACAATCTCAAGGCCCCATTATATCTTGTACAACGCTGGCCTCCCATACTATTATAGTGAATTAGACTGGGTTCGTAGGTCACCTATATACTTATTTTACAACATGCACACAGGAATAGTTAGGAGCCTCTGGTACCGGTTATACCACTAAATTTATTTATTATTATAAGAACATGGCCATAGTTCAACATGAAATAAATTACTACAAATTGATCTCTTTTATTATCCCCTTATCTTTTGCAACTTAAATATACAGTGAATTAAAGAGGTCAAAATCTTCCTACACTAATGGATAACTGACATCATTTGCAATACCACACTGATTTTTCTTATTGCGTGACATTTTGATGAAGCCGCCTTCGCCCCAAGTGTTCCCCCACGAGTTTTTCACTAGCCAATAGTCGACGCCATTTTCATCGCTGCCATAGCCCACACAGAGAACAGCATGTCTTCCATACTCTACGCCAGACTGGCACTCAGGTTCATTGAAAACTCCGCTTTTGTAGAATTGCATTGATTCTCGATTGACATCAATGACAACTGCTAGAGGACCAATCATGGCAACAGCTTCCATCATCTTGGCCTCGTCTCCTTGTGGAAGATTGACGTATCCTCGATCAGTGGCTCCGATTTTGCTTTTGTCAAAATTACATGTGGTGCCATCAGTTCCTTTATATGGGTAGGCTTCTTCCGTATCAATACCCCCATTGTACTTTATATACCTATATGCTTGTCTGGTAAAACCTCCAGTACAGCCTGTATTTCCGTAACTTGTTGAACAATCAATTACATTCTGAACAGACAAGGAAGTCAAGACTCCATTATGAAGAAAGTTTTGTCCTTCTAGTGCACCAATAGCCGAAAATGCCCAACATGATCCACAATAGCCTTAAAATCAAAGAAAGTATTTGATTAAATACATAAAATATGAATTTTTTGAGTTTCTTACCCTGTTCTTTCACCGCTGTAACAGCACCAAGTTCAGTCCAATTGACTGATCTTGGAAGGGTAACATTTGTGCTGCTAACGTAATCAATACCTTCTTCTGGTATCTCCCTCTCCATATATCTATAAGATCCAACATTTTTTAAAGCAAATATTTTGATGGGCTTAAAATCTTACTGGTTCGTTTCGATGGTTAAATTGTAACCATTCACGAAGGTATAAAATTCATCATACAGAAGATCCGCATACTTGTTGATGCCAAGTGTAAATGTAACCAGGCCCTTAGCGTGTTTCAAGTTGTGCTTCTCAATTTTATCCTTGTTTTCCAAAAATGTATTCATGCGGTAATTTTCTTCGGTTTCGTTTTTGTAATTCTTCCCATAAGTAAGCTTGAATTGAAAACTATGTGTTTTATTATAAATATTATATTGAACGTTAATTGATGTTATGCCTAAAACAGATGTGCAGCACATCTGCACGCATAGCTGTGTGCAGCGCCACACTCAAAACATATGTGCATACTCTTAAACATTTTTATCATACACAAGACTTCAACCCTTTTAGTATGAATTT
Organism: Dasysyrphus albostriatus; assembly: GCA_946251815.1. Taxonomy (NCBI): domain Eukaryota; kingdom Metazoa; phylum Arthropoda; class Insecta; order Diptera; family Syrphidae; genus Dasysyrphus; species Dasysyrphus albostriatus. The sequence goes on from OX276338.1 coordinate 64,066,149, forward strand.
TTTTGATATTTATCAATGATTTGTATACAGAAATGTAGTTTTGTATTTTAACTTTATTTCAATATCTTAATCTTGTAGATCCGAGCATTAGAAGCAAAGTTATAATTTTTTTAAGCTAAGGAAATCGACGATTTTTAAAGAATTTGTATTTTTTCTTAGACTAAAATCAATTTTAAGTTGGAAAAGTAAGATAAGTGCCCCTGCCGTCTCTACCATTGCATTTAACTATAAAAGACTATTAACATATTTGTCGAGGAGTGTTGAAGCAATATCTTTTTAAACATAATTTTTCAAAATTGTAAATTTTTTCATTTATATTTGCATTTTTAAAAGTGAAAATCGTGAAAATCGAACCGATGTGGTACTCAATTTGCTCTCTAGTATGAACAAACTAAATATTCTAAAAAAAATATTTATACAGGAATGTAGCTTAGCATTTATCCTTTCCATAAAGACTTTAATTTTGAAGATTGGACTATTAAAACCGAATTTATGAGCTTTCCAATCGATTAACTTGAATGCTATTTGTGCATAACGCAACTTTTCTCCACTGAACCTAGTCATCGGTTGACGAACAACCACTTATTGCTGCGACGCGACGTTGCGCAGCAATTTTAGGAATAGAGACATCGTGCAGCTCTGGGCTACATGCCAGCTCTTGAGTTTTTCTACTCCCATAAGAACCTGTGTTATTTTATTTCGCTGCATGAAAAAGGCTGCACTTGTGTTTTAGCCATATGAAACACGTTTTATTTTCGATATCCATTAGACAGTTTAATTTTTAATCTCATGCTTACCTTAAACGCTTTCCATTCTCCTTCAACGCTAATTTCAAGAGCTCCTGTCCATGTAGCTGCTACTAAGCTGCTTAAAACAATAACTAAAAGTTGCATTATTAATTCTTGTGGATCTAGAATAACAATAATAAAAAACATACAAAATATTAAAACAAATGACTCAAATATATAGTTGAAAGTTTTAAAGTAAAAAAGGCAAACATGTATATGTATAGGAATTGGTCCAAATATCCACCACGAACGTGACGTGCAGTAAAATATTCCACTTATTATGGTATAACAATGGTTCCAAAAAAAATGGAGTCTATGGCTAATTTCACGACAGACTTTTAGTTATTTTGAAAGCCATTTAGCCTTGAAATGTATATTTTTGGATTCACTAAATGCTTTTAATTTTAAGAAGATTTCAAATGCCGAACCAAAAGCTCTTTTTTGCCTCATTAAATTTTAAAAGAAGGCGCGTTGTGGTGGGACAAGATTCTCCGTTGGATTGTATAAAAAAAATTCTTGTACTGAAATGCTGGAAACAAAATTTTAACTTTGCTTAAAACTGTAAATTTATAATTATTTTCGGAAGTTACCGCGTTAATATTTAGAAATTTATATTGATTTCTTCTTCCTGACGTTTCGAAGAAATTGCATTCTTCGTGGTCACGGGAGTAGACTGACGTTTGATGGATGTTGTTTTTTCTAAACATTAACGCGGTAAGTTCCGAAAATACTTATAAATTTCCAATGATTATCGTCCGCGAAAAGAATAGTTTGAAATTTTATATTTGCTCAAAATATTTAAATTTTATAAAGCACAAAACTTTATCAAATGAATGAGAAAAAATAGCAAATTTAATTTATTTTCATTTTTATTAACTTTTCTTTATTTTGTATTTTTTGTCGATTTTAGATTTGCACATCAGAGAAAACATTGAGAAATTATTCCAAAAAAATGTCATCTCAGTAATCTCCTTAAAAAATCTCAGTGCTCAGGCTGAGGTGAGATTTTTTGTCCCACTTAAAAAATCTCTGAGCGCTCAGATTTGGTGAGACGCGCCTAGTGTTTTTGTTAAGCCATTCCAGTCAGCAACATCTCATATTTTCTGTTAGGATTTTATCCCATCATCCACAATAGGCGTGTTTCATTTCTATCGGGATCTGGATTAACTTTTACAGGTAATACAACAACAGAAACTTGACTGAATGATATACTTTAAGATTCTGAACTCTTCGACACAACCTTCCAAATTTTCAGACACCCTTCAAACGACATGGACACTGTTGGTGGCGGAATTCTATCAGCTGTGAAAAACTCTTTTATATGCACTTTGGTTGACATTTTTATTCTTCTGACGTAGACATAAAATGTTTTAAAATTAGAATAGAAAGTGGTCAGTGGTCAATATTTACGAAAACTGTATCAATTTTATTGAAAGCATACATGATCAAATGTAACCAAGTGATGAACTCTTGATCTTATGTGACTTTAATCTTTCGTAAATTTCAGACGATCTCATGTCAAAATGGCATTCATATACCTAAATGGCTCTACTTCGGCCTTATAACTCCTAATTAGGGTATGTATTTTTCTATTTGATAGAAATTTCAAATCTATCAAGAATTCCTGATCGACTTTTTTTTACTAGAATTTTTTCGAATATACTCTCGCAATAAGGCCCTTAAATGAGCTCTTTAGGATATGAGGCGTTGTAAGGTCAAATAACTTTACTCCGTCGCTAAATCGACGCAATATTTATCTCCTGTTAACCTATCGGGTGCTAATTACTTCACTTTTATAGATGTAATTAATAGCAGTAAATTTTTTGAATTCCAAAACAGAACAATTTTCTTTCCAAATTTTCTTCATATTCAATTACTGGTTTTATTTATTTTTCGATCACTATTTAAGTATACTAAAAGTATGTTTACATTGCATTAACAAACTTAATAAATTATTCTAAGAATGATTGATAAATTGTTCCGTAATTAAGTGAAATATTTTTTATTTTAAAACTAAGTAGATTAAAGATATTATTTGAAGTAATTTAGTTGAATCGCCACAGTATTCATCCTCTAGTGACAATGATATCTGTCTGGAATATGAACTCTTTTGCCAGATTTGTTTGTTTTAGTGGTTGTCATCTGAGGTGAAATTGGGGTAACATTTGTTTCTTGCGGTCTATTGAGATATTTTTCTGGTGTCCTTTGATCTTGAGTGTGTAGTATTTGTTCGTCTTCGACTTAACAAGGTATGGGCCATCATAGGATTGCTGGTGTGGACCTTTTGCATCGTTGCGAAGGAAAACATGACTAGAATTTTGAAGGTTATTGTTGACTGAAATTTTGTTAGAACAATGACGTTCAGGTTGGATGGGTTGATGGTTGTATCGTGTTTCGAAATTTTTTGAGGAAATCATGGTTGGATTGACAATCAGTTCATATGAACATATCGCCTGGAAGCCTTAATGTAGCATAATAAACAAGTTCAACTAAGATTTCTTTGGCAACCCAATCTTCTGTTCCATGAAATTTGATTGCTGTCTTCAAAGTTAGGTGGAATCGCCCTATCATTCCATTTGCCTTGATGCCCAGAAGTTTTGACAGATCATTAAAAAGTGAAGATTCAAATTGCCTTCCTTATTCTCTCACGATCTCCTTAGGCTAGATGCGCACATGCAACTTTCAGTTTCGAAACTGTTAGGTTGCACAAATTAATCCTATGTACTCATGTGAGACTCTGCGCACATGCAGAAACTATTCCGTTTTCCGTCGTCAATTCAAGCAACTTTCAGTTTGTATTTTGGCACAAACTGGACGATTGCCCTAATAAGCTATTGATTAAAAAGCTAAAAAACAGGGCAATAAGAAACTAAGATGTTCATGGGGTTTTATTGTACAAATCAATAGAAAAAAACGGGAAAACCACGGAGTGCTATTAAATTAGAGGCTTCATTTTGGAAGGGGGGGGGGTGCAAAAGCACCCTTTTTGGGTTTGGTTTTGTATATATTTGCCTATAACTTTCTTACCTGTGGAGATAGGTGTAGCCATTGCCCTATATTAAAGAAAAATGATTTAATTTTCTTTAAAATTAGATATTACACAAAATTTTTTAATAAAAATCGACCGGGAAATAGTCGCTCAAACTAAACTAATTTTAAGATTTAAAAGTAAAATAAATGGTATATGTATATGAGCTATGATTATTTAGAAAATCATGTAAGATAATACGCTCAAACTGGGTGTATGATTCATTCTTAACCGTTAAAGTAAAAATAATAGGGAAATTTAAATTTTTTCGCAGTTTTAGGGTTGCCATCAAAACCTGTAGCAGCTGTTTTGGGCAATTATTTTAAACTTTGAAAAAAATTAGATGGCAACCTTTAAACTGCTAAACAAATTTTAATGTTCTTTTTATATTGTTCTAAAATGGTCAAGAATGAATCATATATGTAGCTTGTTTAAGCGTATTATCTTACAAGTTTCTCAAAATAGCCATAAATTCCATATATTTTACTTTTGAATATTAAAATCAGCTTAGGTTGAGGGACCGTTTCTCGGTCGATTTTTATTTAAAACTTTTTTCTGCATATGTTATTTTAAGAAAATTAAATTATATTTCTTTTATACGCAGCAATGGCTATACCTATCTTCGCAGGTAAGAAAGTTATAGACAAATAAGTAAAAAAAAAAATTTAATTTTTCACATTTTTTTAAGATTTAGGTAATTTAAATTTTTTTGTCTTGCTCTTACTGTCCACAAAAAAATTTTTCAACATTAGCCATGTTTTGGTGAAAATTATTAGCAGCGCAGCAATAAAACCCGAAAAAAACCTTTCTTATAAATTTCAAAGTTGGTATAGCCGACTTTTCTATAGCCTACCTTTTGTTTGGAATAGCCAACCTTTTGGTTGGTATAGCCTAACTTTGGGGTAGGAATATTTATTTAATCTGCATCCGAGTTGAGCGTTATTTTTAGTTTAGCCTACTTTAAGAGTAGGAATATTTAATCTGCAACCCAGTTGAGCGCCCTCATTCAGTTCACGTTTACAACAATTTATATTCACTCTTTGTCCACTCTGATTACTGACCAAAATTATATTAAATTTGTTGTTGTTTGTGTGAAAATTTACTGAGCTGCCTATTCACTCTTTAAAATAACTCTTGAAATGACTTAAGCTGCGTTTTATTATCTCCGGGTCTGGGTTGAGGTTATCTTTATATGGCAATTTAAAAAAAAATGTTAAAAATTGAATTGGTGAATACAAGCACCATTTAAACAAAATAAAAGACAAATAGTTTGTTTGTTTAAATACATTTTAAAATAAGGAACTTTGGTAACTTTTCAATCATAAGCAATTCTTTTCAGTTTATCATACAGAAAAATATAGTTTTATCTTTTTATACCTGTGTTCGAAAGAAATTGATCCGAGTTTCCAAACAGACACCCCGATTTATATTCACGAAAGTTTAACCAGCGAAAATAGAGTGATTTTCCGACATGCCGTTAAATTGAAAAGAAAACTAATAATATTTTCCACTTTCACCGCACGAGGTTTGGTACATGTTCTAGTAAATAAAAACGGAGCAGCAGTTTGTATCTATTAGAAGCCTACAAGAACTGAATGAAATTTCATCAACACGCTTATATGACACCTCCGACCTTCAACCATCGCAGCATATCATATATCAAGATGAAACTGATAAAGATACACAAATGGATTTAGGACTATACCAGTGCTCCCAATTTTTTTTTTCTAATTAATATTGAAGTATTTTTTTTTTTCATACTATTATTTTTTTCTTTTAGTATTATTAATTTAATATTGATTATACGAATATTACATATTTAAATTATTTTTTTTTCAAATCATTTGTTTTTTATAATATTTTCTTATTTTTAAATCTTTCTTCGATTTTCTTTTACGTTTTTCTTAATACTTTCATATGTGGAGTGTAGTTACGCATATTTTTCAGTTTTTGTTTCTCTTTTTGTGATTGTTTTTAACTTTAAAACAAATTTCATTGTTTCATGGCACTATTTATGGTAATGCTAACTACAAATCTGCACACTGTGTGATGAACTATTTAACTAAAGCACAAGATGGTTTCAAAGTATGTCACTTCAATGCTAGAAGCCTTAACGATACTAAATTTGACAAAATTAAGGATATCTTCAACGGTGTGAATGTCTATGTTATTTGTGTGAGCGAAATGTGGTTCTCTCATGAAATTCCTGATAATATACGAAGTTTAACTACCTACACTCTTGTTAGGAATGATAGAAAAACTACGACAATTGGTAGTGGGGTTGCAATTTATTGTAGCTCTACTCTTAACTTTAAAATTTTAACCAAATCGGATGCCAATGGTATAGTATTCATAGTTTTAGAAATTTTTGATAGAAATGTGAAATGTATTGTACCCTGCGTCTATAATCCTTATAGAAGTTGTTCCCCCGCCCCTTTTTTCACCTCATTAGAACTTTTTTAGTTTCACACGAACACATTATTGTTTGTGGTGACTTCAACGCTGATCTCCTCAAGGTAGATTCTAGCTTTCTATAGCTTCTAGACTCAGTTGCTGCTTCAGGACTTAAAGTTTTTAACACTTTCCCAACTAGATATGTGCCGAATTGTTCACCGAGCCTTCTAGATTTAATTATTGTTTCTGATCCAAAAAACTTGATTTTAAATAATCAATTATTTCTCGATGGAATTTCAGACTATGACCTTGTGTTTTGCACTTTCAATATGGACTTGTCTCATTCTCTCTCTTTTACATAATAGAGACTTTAAATCAGTCAATATGGATTCTCTGTTCACTGATGCAAGTTCTTTGACTTGGAATCAACAAACACAACAAACATTGCTAACGTCGATGATAAACTCAATATTTTACAAAACTTAATTGAAAGCCTGCTTGAAAAACATATCCCTTTAAAAACAGTAGCCATACAAAATAAAAAGTGTCCGTGGTATAATATGGAAGTTAAATACGCCATCAACAATCGGAGAAAGTACTATCTAAAATGGAGGAAATCCCCAAATCCTAAAACTTGGCGATAATACTGCTGTACCCGTAACCAAGTAACTTTCCTTATCCGGTCAGCTAAGCGGAATTTCTTTGCCTAGAAATTTAACAGTGACCTTCCTCCTAAACAGTTATGGGCCAATTTACTTGAAATTGGTGTTGGCAAACCCCAAATTTCTAGATGCGAGATTGACCCTGATGTACTCAACACCCATTTTACCACTTCTGCCGAAATACCTTCCAGCTTCAACCCCAAAACTGACTTATTTTATGAATTTATTGATCAATTTAATTTCGAGGTTGTACCCGATGATGAAGTTGTAAGTACCTTTAAAAACCCTTTGGTCCGAAGCCATTGGAGAAGATGGAATTCCTCTACGGTTTATTAAACTAATACTGCCATACTTAATTTATCTCCTCACCCATCTATACAACCACTGCATTGCGTTTTCCAACTGCTTGGAAAGCGGCTAGGATAACTCCTGTCCCAAAAAAAACTTGTATCGACTGAACCTTCTGATTATCGACCTATAAGTATTCTGCCCTGTTTGTCTAAAGTGTTGGAAAAGATTCTTGTGATACAAATACTTGAACACCTTACCTCAAAGAATTTATTGTCTTCGTATCAATGGGGCTTCAGAGAAAACTACTCTTGTTCTACAGCAGTAGTTAAGATTTTGGAAGACATTCGACTGCAGTACGATCAAGATAATATAACAGTGTTGTATTTATTAGATGTTTCCAAAGCTTTTGACAAAGTCATCATACGATTATTTGTAAAAAACTGAAGTATTACTTTGGCTTTTCAGATTTGGCTGTTTGCCTTATAAAAAGTTACCTATCTAACAGAACACAGCGTTTGGCAGTTCAAAACAATATTTCACAACCTACGCTCCTGACTATCGGTGTACCACAAGGCTCTATTTTGGGCCCAATTCATTGACCTACCGTCTGTTTGCGAAAATGTCTCTTTTCATTTGTATGCTGATGATATTCAAATTTACCTTTCACGGAGAATGGGCCTTATAGAAGATCTTGTTTTTCGTATCAATGAAGATCTGGATAAAATCTGTAACTGGGTTGAAGAAAATGGTCTTTCCCTTAATCCCGGAAAAGCCCAGACATTAGTGGTATCTAAAAAATTGAATAGTTTGATGACCTATCCGCGATATCCTTATAACACGCAATAGTGCCTTATGTGACTTCTGTGACTAGCCTTCGTTTTAAAATAACTAAAGATTTATCTTGTAAAGAGCACATTAATTCTGTTATTCTTAATCTTGCCAATCATTTCTTTCTCTGAAGTAGTTTATCCCAGATAAGATTCATTATCTGAGCACAAACTCCGTGTTGCATTCAACGATATGACGAGATATGTTTACGGGCTTCGAACATACATCGTTTTTTTTTTTTTTTTTTTTTTGTAAATTCATTTTTATTTTTCAATTATCTTAGAACTATCTTAAAGCTAGACAAAAATTCATAAAAACTAGCCTACTTATCAATATCTTAAAACTAACTTACTGGCCCCAGTCGGGCGCTCTAAGTTAAACTAGAATAACTTAATGCTAATGCCTTTCGGCCTAAGAACATACATCGTCCTACAAAACTAATGTCCTCAATTGTACACTCCTGGAATATACAAATATTCGTAATTGCATTTTTTTCCATAAAATAATATATACAAGATCACCTCAATTCCTCTACGAAAAAATTCGGTTTTGTTTTTCTTCAAGAACAGGAAATATAACAGTGCCTTCTTTTAAGTATTTAAACTCATCACGGTTGTTTTTGTAAATAGCATTCGCCTTTGGAATTCATTGCCTAATAGCATTAAACAACTAAGAGCAGCAATAAGCTTCAAATGTGCAGTTTTTAAACACTTCTCTAACCGTTTATAGATCTACATACCACATGTATCAAAAGGAAGAGAGATAAGAAAGAAAAAGAAATATTTAAAAAAAAAAAAATATACAGTTTCATGTGTGTATAGGTACTTTAGATTTTTACAATAACTTTATTAATCTTTTTGTATAAATAAAAATAAATAAATTTGGTGGCACAACAGCTCGTGGAGAACCAAGGCCTAGAGACTTACAACTCTCAACCATTCCTGTGTGCGTATTTTTGGCAGGAATGGAGGAGACCTACAATTTTTTGCCGAGTCCAAACCGCTAGATAAGAAGCACTTTTTCATGGCAAGTATACTCTTTGACGGTGTTCACATTGGACTGAAAAACTGGATTTTTTCTGACGTTTCAGTATTTACATCTTCCTTTACTGAAGAAGTGGGAGCGAGATGTGAATACTGAAACGTCAAAAAAATCCAGTTTTTCAATCCAATGTGAACACCGTCTTGGAGGATTTGTTAGTTTCTCGCAAGAGGCAGTACCTCGGAAAAAAGCATTTCTGTTTTAGGTGGCAGCGGCTGGGAATCGAACCCAGACCTTTGGCACGACAGTCCACTTTTTTTTTTTTTTTTTTTAAATTCATTTTTATTTTCCATTTTCTTAAAACTATCTTAAAGCTAGACAAAAATTCATAAAAACTAGCCTACTTATCAATATCTTAAAACTAACTTACTGGCCCCAGTCGGGTGCTCTAAGTTAAACTATTCGTATAATAACTTAATACTAATGCCTTTCGGCCTAAGAACTATCTTAATACTAAATCCAGGTCGGTTTTATTTTTTACCGAGAAGAATTTACAAAAAACTAGGTACCATTGTCTTTATTTTTTTTGGTTTTATATAAAACTTACAAACTACTTAAAACTAAATTAAGGCTAATTAAAACTAATTAAACAAAATTAAAACTACTTAAAGCTACTTAAAATTATTTACAACTAATTATAAACTAGTTACAACCTATTTATAAGCTACTTACAGACTACTTACAAACTAGAACAGCCACAGCAAGCATTTTCCGGTTTTATAATTTTTTTTTGTATTTTTGTGGATTTTATAATTTTTTTGTGTTTTTGTATGTTTTATATATTTTTTTTTGGTGCCCTTGACTGTCCTTAAAACTAACTACCTAAACCTATGTAAGTCGGTCATGACAGAGAAAAACCAAGGACAACTTTTAAATATCTGAAGGAACTTCATTCTTCATATTTTAAACCACCAGAACTGGTTCTCCTGCCTTACCCTATCCCTTCGGTCCCGTTCGGACACAGGACTACTAGAAGGTGCTCAGCTCCGTCTTGTGCGAGGACGTCTCGACTGTAAAGGAGCCGCCGATCTACAGTTCTACGACCGACGTGGTAGATAAGCGGATCCACCGCTCTATCCAGGATAGATATCAGCCCTCGACTGTCTAGATAGAGGAATGCATCGGGCGGAATAAAGCCGCTTAGACGCACACTCTCGTAGTATTCATTGTTTGGGTAGTAAGCCCCGAAAATTAAGCTGTTGCTCGAGGACATCGCTCTTGCAATGTGACCTCGAATAAGCTTCAGCAAGAAATTATCTATCCTGTTTCCTGTTTCCGTTTCATCAGGGCAAAGGCTCCCCTAGCCCTGGCCAGAGCAGCATTTATATGTCTGTCGAAATACAAATACTGATCCATCCAGATGCCAAGGTACTTTACTACACTTTTACTCGCCAGTGGATGTCCATTTGGCCCTACGATCACCAGTTTGCGCCAGTTCTTTTATCCCTTGTGATTTTAAGCAACGGAGTCCTAAAGAAGATAGTTTCTGATTTTTGAAAGTTGATTTTCAACTTCCAGTCATCGCAATATCGCTGAATCTTCTCGAAGTCACGCTGCAAGAGAATCCTGATGACCTCGACTTTTGGAGCTGTTCTGTACGCAATTAGATCGTCGGCATACACAATTGCCTGAGTTAGACTACTTATCAGATCGCTGGTGTAAATGCTGAATAGAATTGGCGAGTTGACCGCTAATGCCAAGCCTGGTCAGCTTTAGATAAAGACCCTCTAACCATACGGTGTCGAGGGCCTTCTCCAAATCAACCAGGCAGGCACCCGTACACTGCTTCTTAGATTTGTTCCATTGGACATCAGAAACGAGTTTCGACGCGGCATGAATGGTGTCATGTCTCGCCTTAAAACCGAACTGATTGTCCGGTATGATATTATTGTCCTCTGCCCACTTAGACAGAGCTCTGTTGATAACTTTTTCGAATACCTTGCTGATACTGGGAAGAAGACTTATCGACCGGAGATTTGCCGGATTGGAGTTGTCCTTTCCCTATACGGGAGAGGATGCAGCTGTCTTCCACCGCACTGGATAATATGCATTATTCAGAGCGTTGTTAAACAGAGTGGTATAAATGTCTACTGCTTCTTGAGGTAAATGTCGAAGTACAACGTTGGATATGCCATCGACTCCTGCTGACTTCTTCTTCTTTAATGAATCGAAGATGAGCTGGAGCTCCACCTTCGTAATTAACAGGGTACTGCGCCCATTTCGCTCGGCGATTATGGCGTTTGCCAAATGATCTTCATTGAACCCGGTGAAACCAAGGTTCTTTGATCGCCATTGCGTTATGTCATTCCGAAGGTAGAAGTGGTGGAGCAAGGCTCTGCTTTCCAGGTCATGATTGGGGCGAATGCAAGCATTCACCTTATACACTTGCTGGAAAGCAGCCCCCACAGCCTCCACTTTCTCCTGCGGATCTTCGACAATAAAGAGGTCATCGTCCAAGACGGCGTCCTCTGGATTAATTCCTGCTGTCAGAAGTACGTCTCTGTTGTCTGTCATTCTCTGAAGCTTGAGACACGGAAGATCGTTCTGAACATTCCTTCTAAATATCTTGTTAATTTGGGGAAACATGCTCGGGTCGCTAGAGTTAACGGCCCGAATTTTGTTGTCCCAATACACAGTCCTACGCTATAACCATCATGCCACGAGGCATACTTTGTATAACCAATTTAAAAATACTGTAAGAGACTCAGTCTTACTGTATTATCCAATAAACTTAAATTGAATTGAATTGAATTGAATTTGTTTCGCTTTAGAATTAAAAAATGTAGGTATCAACAAGTATGTTTTACAGGTGTGTTTTATTATCATCCAGATCTGGATCTGGATTAACTTTTATATGTAAGTAATACAAAAACAAAATAATGGGAATTTTCAAAATTTGTTTATTGTTTGTAGTACGTGTCAAAAGTTAATCCAGATCTGGATCCTAATGATAATAAAACACACCCATTACTTATAACAATCAAATTATTTCTAGCTAACAGGAAATGCATACGAGAATTCACAAGACATTTTGAGGGGGAAGCTTATGGTATACATTTAAATATTCGACTTATAGCACCTTCACCTGAAAAATTGATATATAATTTGAATGTTATGTAATACAGCTTTACTATGATTATGTATGAAAAATGCGGAAATAAATTATAAAGTTCGATTGAAAATAAACTTCTTAATTGATACTGCTTTTGGTAAAGTACGTACCGTCGACCTTTTGTCAAAACCTCGTGCTTTAATTAGATTTTGCTGTATTTCAGATTAAAATATGTCACAGAAGTCAAATATCAATGACTCGTAACTGTATTTTGGTTCCTTTTGGATCTATTAACACGTTTTAAGAACATTTACGATCTACGAATTCTATTGTATTATCTTAAAATCTTTTTTTGAGTTTTCTAAGCAATTTTTTAAATTGGAACTACAAGGTTTTGACAGAAGGCCGACGATACATAGATTATATTTTTCGACCATTCACACCGAATGGCTTTAATTTTTCGAAATTCTATCTTAAAAATCTGAGTTAACATTTCCATAAATATAATTTTGCTGTACGTTGCTTACCAGCCATAATTAATTTTCAATTTATTAAATAATTATGAGAGAATTCACACCTTCATTTTTTCAAGATAAACGCCAAAAGAAATCAAAAGTTCTCAGAGGAAAAAGTAGAATATTAGCTTTAAAGTAGAACATAAATCCTTAAGTTTCATATCAGTAAACGGGTCTAAATGGACTTAATAATAAACCTCTTGATATTGAAAATAGAAAAATTTAATCAATTCTCTTAAAGAATATTTCTCAAATATATTGTATGTACCTACGACATATTGATGTTAAATGAAAACTGAAATTAAGTACATAGGTACTTTTTGAATTTTGTTTAATATCCTATCAGTTATCAATTATGAGTATTTAGAGTAAAATTAAGCCGAAGCCAATATGTATATCAATATCATTGTTTGTTCTCAACAGCTTTTAACATATTTTAATTAATTAAAAATAAACTCTGTTGATCTGTTTTATATTTTTATCGTTTTTTTTTATTATATTAATGCCTATGTATGCGTAAAATAAAATTAAGCTGAATCTGATATTTAAGGCTAATGACACTTGGAAACTTATTATTCAAATTGCTACAGTAAAAAACGCAAAAAAAAAACAGTTACAATAATATATAGGTAAGTCAAAATTCAGGTAAGCTAAAATCGTTTTTTTTTATTCTTATGGTTGCGCAGTGCCAACCTACCTACCTACCCACCATACGCAAATTATTTTTGATAGGTATAAATCTCAAAACAAAAATATGAAGCTATAGAATCCCTTTTGTTTCATCTCATACAGAGATACATAACTACAGCTTTTTTAAAAAAAGGAACAAAATTAAAATCTTGTTTTCTTAATTTAATTGACTATAGTGTATTTTTATTTTAAATCAAAACTGAAGAATATTGTAAGGTCAAGTTAAGAACCAATCAATTACAAAATAATTATCGATATTATAAGAAATCCTTGCAAGGTTTGTAATTTTGCTTGCCTGTGTATCAAACACATGTACCAAACGATACAAATAATTGTATAGTTTCAGTTTCAAATTTTAATTGAAAGTTCTTACCAATAAATTAATCGGTTAACCACTCAGCATAATGTTTTATGGGAATGGGTTTATACTTATATTTACAAATTTAGAGAATGTTTTTAAATGGTCCAATGTTTTTATCAATTTAAATTCTATTATTACTTGCAGAAAGACCTAGGTATTTTGAAAGTTACTATGAAATGTTCTGAAGTTCTTCTTTTAAAAACAAACCTGCTAAATTTGTTTTTCTCGCAACTTCAAATAAAGGCACCTAGGCACCCATCTACCATAAAAAGATAATATCTATAACTTTATCTACGCTTGACTAACTGCAACAAAGAATGTGAAATGAAATAAAAACGTTTAGCCATTTGAACTTGATAGATTATAACGCACACAAAGAAATTTAAAAATTAGATACCATTGTTTTATTAATCAGCCAAAAAACCTAAAGCTAGTGGCTCTCAAAGCCCATTCCCTAAATTTAACCTTTTAAACACAAAAAGAATGTTTGAAAAAGGTCCTGTCCTTTGAACATACCCATTCCAACATTAAAAGGATTTCAAATAGTAGTTAAATTTTGTATGTACATACAATTTTCAGTAGATAAAGAATTTTTAAATAAAAAAAATATCTGTTCCTAAATCCTAAGAATAACTTTTCAAGCTAAGAGAAATTAGTTTGAATTGGAATAACTTAATTTTTAAAAATATTAAGCCAGTAATTTCGAAACCTATACTATATATTAAATTCCATGCACAAAAAGTGCGTTTTGAATTTGAAACCGTATTTCACCAAATAATATACAAAAAATATTTTGCAGTTAATATATTAATTCTTTAATTATAACTTTTCCAAACAAATTTTTTTTTAAATTGGATTCCCTTTATGTTTTTGCCCATTTCACCCTTTAAGGAAAGCTTGATTTGAAAAATGTGTAGCAATAAGCATATCCTAGAAAAATAACTTTTATAACACAAAAAGAAATCGAAATCGAATACTGTTTTGTTTCCTATAGATATGAAGCTAGATCTCGGAAAACATTAAGCCTTGAACCCATCCTCTAAGTAAATCTTTTCAAATATTAAAAATCCGACACCATTTTCTTGTTTTGACCCCTTTCACCCTACACACACAATTTTTTTACAAAATTTTATACCTAAGACTTATTCTTTTAAAATAATCTTTCAAACAGCAAAAGAATTTTTAAAATTAGATATGTAGTTTCTGAGATCAGCCATCACAAAGAAACAAATAAAGCAAAATAAGAGCTTAATTAATAAAGACGGATGGATAGTGCCGTTAAATGCAGAAAGGACTTTAAAAAAATTTAGCGGTTTTTTCACTACAGAAATTTTAAAAGAATGTTTTTAATTTCATTCGAAACAAAAGACGTAATCGACTTCGGGTTAGCTCTGTTCTACGAATATTGATTTTAAGAAAAAATTACTAAAAATATAAAAATGCACAAATCAATTTAAAAACACTGCTGGAAATTTGTTGAAAAAAAGTTTTTCGGCTTCCGAGTTATTTTATTCTATACAGGATAGAACCGCAGAAGTTTTTCCCAAGAACTGAAATGGAAAAATTCCAGTAGATATTGCTAGTGGTTTAATATTGTTGTCAGTGCCATTTTCCAATTCACTTCAACGAAAGATGAAGTTATCACTAATTTTTTCGGATGTAATGGCTAATTCAGCTAATTCGGTCAGCTATATGTACCCGAGTTTATAAACCATCCTCACTCAGCATTTGAACCCCAAAGCAGAAAATAAAAAAAAGATTTATCATTCAGGCTCAAATTTAATACATTCCATTATTTTTATCGGCGTCTTCACTGTTTCTTAATAAACCAATAATAATAATTAATAATAAAAATATATTTGCTAATGATGTTTTTATTTAACCAATATCCAGGATTCTATCTTTACATATTTCATTTCACTTCTTCAACTCTTCTTTTTTTTTTTAATAATTGCTGGGCCAATCTGATGAACTGATTACTGAATTTAAAAATAAAAAACTAATGAATCGACCCGAGTTAATGTCACAGATAACAAACTTATTCCAACTAAATAAAATCATTTTAAATTAAATTGACAAATTATAAATACAGGAAGAGAGCTTGTTGTGTTTATTAGTTGCTTGATAAAAAAGAGTGACGTTACCGCTTTATAGAAACCTTTGTAGGCATCATCAGAAGACCCTACCAAAATTTTTGATAGAAATTTTACAAACAAAAGATGCATTGATGACAAACCGCTTTAGAGAATTTTAACCAAACTTCACAGAAACCCTATCAAAAGATTTGTTAGTAATTTGACAAAATGCACTTAAAATGCATTTTGCGGTGGATAAATTTTTACTCACGGTACGCAACAATATAGCAATAAGACCTCATAGTAGCTGGTAAATCAGATTGTCCACTTAAAATTACAGGGTGGCGCACGAATCGTGCTACAAAAATAAAACGTAATAACTTTTTTTCTGTGTGAGTAATCGGCTTATTTTTTTTTATTTTGTAGGTTACTATTTAGATTTATAAAAATGGATGCTTGGGATACGGAGAAAAGAATTTGGATAGTGCAACGGTACCATGCTTTGCAGTCCGTCATTTCCGTCCAAAGGGAATTTAGGCGGTAGTTTGGCGGTAATCCCCCGAGTAGATGGACCATTATGAGGTTTGTAAACATGTTTGCCGAATCTGGAAGCATCGCACGAAGGCCAATGTTCGGGTTCAGGATACAATCGCAGCAGTAGCATCTGCAATACAGGCCAATCCGAGCGTTTGGACCCGAAACTTATCGGGGCAAATTGGAGTTAGTAGACGGTCATTACAACGGATACTTCATGACGATTTAAACTTGTTTCCGTACAAAGTCCAAATTACTAGCAAGTTAAACCCTCAGGATTTGCCTGTTCGCCTGGAATTTTGCCAAAAAATGATATCAATGGCCGAAGAAGACAACACATTGATCAATTGTTTGTTCATGTCTGATGAGGCCCATTTTGATCTTAACGGCAATGTAAACAAGCAAAATTGCCGTATATGGAATGAGTCTAATCCATAAATGCTCCATGAGACGGAACTGCACCCAGAACGAGTCACTGTGTGGTGCGCAGTTTCATCAAGGTGTATTGTCGGGCCGTACTTCTTTGAAGAAAACGGTGTAACCGTTACTGTCAATGGGGACCGTTATTTAAAGATGTCGAAGGAGTTTTTTTACCCAGAACTGCGCCGAAGTCGTATACCATTCAACAGCGTTTGGTTTCAGCAAGATGGAGCAACTGCACATATAGCCAGACCAGTTATGGCGGAGCTAAACAAAAAATTCGCAAACAAATTAATTTCTAGGGACTCCACTCTTTGCTGGCCCCCAAGGTCACCTGACCTGACTGCACCAGACTTCTTTTTATGGGGTTATGTCAAGCAAGAGGTGTATAAAACGAAGCCCAGGAATTTAACTGAATTAAAGCAGTCCATAACGACAATAATTGAGGCGATCCCAACTTCAACTCTTCAGGCCGCAATGAATAATTTTTTGATCAGGTGCCGCATATGCGTGGGAGAGTGTGGAGGTCATTTGCGGTCTATAATCTTTAAAAACAACTAACTATTTAAAATAAAATTTAATTTTCTAACCAATAAAAAAAATAAATGAAATACATCGATTAAAAAAAAAGTTATTTGAATTTCTTATTGTAGCACAATTGGTGCGCCACCCTGTACTATGATTTTGGCCTACAAGCGGACCAGTGTTAAATGCGAATATGAAGATACAAATATTCAATGGAAAAGAAGAGGCATTACCACTGGCGGTATGATTTTGCAGCAAGACAATGCCTTTGACTACAGTGCGTGTTGTTAACGGTGGCCATAAACTCCCTTCTCAACTCCTATTTACTGTTTCCACTTCTTTGGTTATTTGAAAAGTGCAAATTTGTCAAAAGGTGTATAATGTGCAACTGAAAATTATTTAATGCTCAATAAAATACATCAGTTATAAGCAAATGTATGGTGTTTTTATTTTTTAACTCTTTTTTTTCCAAAAGGTGGGTACCTCTTAGCAAAGTGACTATCACGTTGGACTATTATGACGAAGCTCAACCTTAAATGTCAGTCTTTAGTATTTAAAAACAAAAGTATATTCTTCTTATACTTCTTTTGAAAAATCAACCAAATAGTATGAGACGATTGTAAAATAACAATCGTTTAATCACAATCGTTCAAACGATCGTATTTGACATTTTTAGTTCTTACACGAAGTATTAATTGAATCGTCTAAGCGACGTCGTTCAGACGATTCATATATTTATGAGTTACATGAAACAAAACAATCGCCAAAACGTCAGACGATCATCGTCTTACGCGATGAGAGCCCAGGAAGAATCATAATGCTGTTTCAAACAAATAATAAGTAAACATATACATTTTTGAAATTTAACTACCTATTTATTTTTAAAATTTCAAAGAATAAAGAATCCACACCTAGTGAAAAATTTACCTAGGTAGTACCTAACACATAACCTTTTGTTCTTAAATGTAATTTTTCAATAAATTAATTATGGGTATCATGCAACTTAGTAAAACCCTAGATAAGTTTACAAATGGGATAAGTTTATCTTTTGGTAAATGAACTGTCAAATTTTGTATGGAAAATGGCTTACACAATTTGGTTAAGCTTATCAAGGATTTTGTTGCGTAAAATTATCCAAACTGGTTAAACTTATCCAAACGTCATTGTGACTCTTACTGTAATTCAAGTACCTAGCATTTAATCAAATGTATAAAAAAGGTCGTTCATGCAAACTTTGCGTAAACTTATCATTTTACACAATTTGAAAACTTACGACGTTGCATGAATACCCTTATACTAAGAATGACATCTAGGTATTTGTTATTAGCACCCCAAATTTTTGATCCAATTATTGGCACCCTATTATTAATAGCGATTTTCTCAATAACCCCTGATCCGATTAAGTAATTTTTTTAAATTTGATATTGCACATATGTATCACTTTTCTACGTCTTTGGTTTAAACACATTTTCTTAAAATTTTCTTTTTCAAATAAAGTAATAGTGTAAGCACAGGCCAGATAATATAAAAATGCGGAAAGTTGGGATGTTTTTGTTAAGGACCCATAATTTGGTATGATGTTTTTTGCAATTTTTGGATTAATTTTTTGATAAAAACTTATTTTATTTTTTATATTAATGTCTTAAATAAGACTAATTTAAATTTATTTTGATAAAATATTCATTGTTTTATTAATTAATTGGGTGCCAATAATTAGCTCCAAGAAAAAATATGGTAAAATAATTGGCATGGGGTGCCAATAAATACAACCTACATATGTAGATTCAATAATTGGCACTGCCAATAATTATACTTTTCACACTGCCAATAGTTATAGCACGCATTTGTTATAAATTTTGAAAAATTGCAAAATAAACGTTAAAAATCAAAATATCTTATTTTTACCACCAAAAATGGTGACAATGATTATATCGTGGTGCCAATAATTGTAATTTTTAGTAAGCTTATTTTTATTTTTATTTAAAACTTCAATTTAAACAATAAAATTTATATTTAGTTTAATTACTAAACGCAAAATTTTATTAAATAATACTTTGATACACAAACGATTATCATGACTCTACAGATAAAAAAGTTGTGGTTGATTAAAGTTGAAATTTCCAATGCCAATAATTGTATCCGTTACGCTAGTTCTTTTCCTTTTCAAACTGTTCGATCAAATATTATTTTTGCTTGAATTTAACAAACGCTAATATTCACCTGCAATTCTTACCAACTACTGTTATTAAGGAAGATAGGTCCATATTGAACAAATAAACAAAATAAGCGAATAAAATGTTCTCCACCCCCAAAAGCCAAAACAGAGAAATCTATCCAACAACCAACTTTTCCTTCATGCCTACCTACCTACTTTTATATATTTTTCTAAGGCACAAAAATCCTCAGAAGAAATTGGAATATGAAGTTCCTGTCAAGATCGTATCGAACGAGAATATGCACGTAGTAGTCTTGGATAGCCCTCATTCGATTTAAAACATTGAAAAACAATCTCCCTAATTTTTTTCAGATTTTTCTTTCACCCCCCTGGTCTCCCTGTTTTCACTTTAAGGTACTTATTATGGGTAAAGGATTATTCTTATAGCACGCGAAATTAAATCAGAATGTATAGATTAGATTCAGACGAGAACAAAACTGTATCGGAGGGGGGTCTATTTCCCCCGTTCAGGTGGGAGGGGTATTTTTCTAGATATTTTGCCTAAAAACAGAAGAAAAATATCTAAAAAAAACGGGAACACTTACAATGCCACGCCTTAGCTTTTTTTAAAGCCACGATTCCATTCTATAATATGCTTCCTAAATAAAGTTTTTATTTTAAATAGTTTCTGAACAAATAATTTAAATGGTAAGAAATTACAATTTTTTTTTTTTATTTTTAAGTTTGAAAATTATTTCAAAAACAATGCAATAAAAACTTTATTTAGAAAGCATATTATAGAATGGAATCGTGGCCTTAAAAAAAGTTAAGGCATGGCATTGTTAGTGTTTCCATTTTTTTCAAAATAATATTTTTCTGTTTTGAGCCCTATTTTTGAGAAAAATTACCCCTTTTTTTATTGTATTTATTTTAATCTAATCTAATCTATACCCTCACATTGTTTTTTGCTTTTTATAAGAATCACCCTAGTCTCATAGTTAGTACCTTAAAGTGAAAATAGGGAGACCAGGGCGGTGAAATAAAAATCTTAAGAAATAGGAAATTTTTTTTCTATGTGAAACCATTTGATGCCTATCCATCTCAGAATATCAAAAAAACCCTATATAAGGACCACCCTAACCTACACATACAATAAATATATACATACATATATAGTGCTTTGCAAAACATTTGCAACTAAAAAAAGCAGATGGTTCTGTGTCTTTCAAATTGTCTAAAAAAGCAAACAGCAAACTTTCTTGTACAGTTTTGAAAACCTTATTATAATAGTTTATCACTGTAGAAAACAAAATAAAATATTATTCACTTAAACAAAAATAAATTGAGATAATCTCAGAAATAAGGCATATTTGTTGTGCAAAACATTATTTGCAACTTCAAGCAATGTCTTAAAATTTTCTAACTTTTATGCAAGAAAACGCTAATATTTGATTGTCACATCCTTTATTTCTTGTCGCAGCTGCACATCTTCTAGACATAGAAGCAATGAGGTTATTAATAATATTTTCTGGTATGTCATTCCACTGCCTATTAATTTCAGCATAAGGATCGCCCTCCACTTAAAAACTTGACATCAAGTTATTTTTTCAACTAGCGCCCATAAGTTTTCTAAAGGGTTAAGGTGTGAAGACTGCGTTAGCAATTGCAAAACAATGACTTTTTTCTCTGAAAGCCAAAATTGTAGCCTACCTCGTCTAATACTTGGGATATTGTCATATTGAAAAGTCCAAGAAGTGGTATATCCCAATCGAATTAGGAAGCATGGTATTTTTAAGAATTTCATAGTTCATTCTTCTCTCCACTAGTCGAATTAGTCACATTCCCTAGTATACTTTGAACTTAAAGTATCTCACCTCTTGGTCTCCTGACATTTTGCTTTCCATCCGATCCGTGCATGTTGAATTTAGATTCATCAGAAAACAGTCTTGTTGATGAATCTTTTTTCAACTTACATTAATTTCGGTTTGATTCTGATCTACAATATGGTAGAATCCAGAAAATAAAATTAAATATATGTAAGTAGGTAGGTATATGGATATTTCAATGCCTTTTTTTTCTTAATACTGTAAAGCACAAGATACAACAACATGGCATAAGGATGAAGAAATCAACCAAGACAAAAATAAAAATACAACAAAATTACAAAACAAAAACAAAACACAGACAGTTCAATCTTTTGCCATATTTTCATTTCGATCTGCCTTTAGTAGGACAGAAAAAATGATGCAAAAACAAAAAAGAACTCTCTTTTCTTTCCACTGACTGACAGAAGCAAGACTCTCAACCATAGATAAACAATATAATGATGGGAATCCTCGGCTGTCAAACTGATTTGCCTACAAGCTCCGACCGTGGTGAATGTCATAAAGTTACAGTAACCTAGTAACCTTTACGACACCAACACAAATGCAACTTAATGATTTTCACCACAAATCGTCAGTTTTTTTTTTTAAATTTGTCAATTATTTTAAAAATCTCATGAGCCCCAATGGACATGTTCATAAAGTATAAAAGCAGGTGAAGTGAATTTTTAAGTGCACACTTACCTTTATATAATTTTAATTCAAAGCGTTCTAAGACAATAAAAAAACATATTGATAGTAGTAAATAATTGAATAAATAAATGTATGTTAATTGAACCATAGTGGGAGAAAATTTGATGGTGAAGTATGAAATTTCATAGTAGATACATATGTTAGCATTTTTACATCGAACTCAAATCGCGGTTTTTTCGAAAATATCGGCTTCAGAGAAAAACCTAATCGAAAACACAAGTTTTCACATAAATTTTTTGGAGCTTCAGGTTTTCGTAAAACATAAGTTTTATATAAAACCAGTCGAAAACTTGATGGATTCAGATTCAGATTCAGATGAACGAAACAAACGTAAATTTAAAAAAGTTCAGTGCCTAGTAAAATGTCAAAAAAGAAACTGATTGGATGCTTTTATATGGATCATATTTATATAAAAATCACCATTTTACTTCCATAAAAGTGAAGAAAACTACAAAATGAAATGAAAATTGTAAGTGGTTAGTGCGTCAAACTCGATGGTTTGTCGAAATGATGCGTGTTATGCTTTACAAAAAGAGCGGTCTGCAATAATTGACGTATTGAATTTCACTACAGAAAGCAGGGACGAGAAACCGAAAACACGATCCGAAGCTAATGGACTGGTATGAAAATTACTGCTACTGGAAACAGCTATTTTGGTCATTATGTGGAACACAATTTTAGAGCGTTTTAATGCTGTGAGTAAGAATCTTCAAGGTTGTCAAGTTGAATTATCAACCGTTGTCCAAATGTATGGTTCTCTGGCTTCTTTTGGCCTCAACTTTCCTTTACGACATCCCGAATTTTGATACGCGGATGGTCTCATTCGATAGATATTCACTAAAAAACACCAAATATCACAATTTTAGGGTGAGGAAACATTTATAAGTATTTTTAATTAATTTTTAAACTTTCACTTTTTCCATAGAAAATGCATGGGAAATAAATAAAGACTCAAATATCATTGCATGCTAAGTACTGCCAGATGTACACTTTGGTTTTGGGATGTTTTCTTTTAATCCATGTTTTTTCAATGCAAAGGAAACTTTGCATACACCAAACCTTGCCCCACTCACTGTTTATACGCAGTAATGCTGTAGGCAAGCACTGTATTTATATAAGCAAGTTTTAAATTTCCCGCAAAATTTCCCAAAATAAAAACACAAGGGAAACAAAATACGTGTCTGGCAATACTAAACAGACCATTTGACATTTCTTTGATTTGTTATTGAAATGGAGTACTATGTATTTTCACTAAACAAAAAGTTCTAAAATTAATTAAAAATACTTATAAATGTTGCCTATCCTTAAAATTGAGATATTTAGTGTTTTCTAGTGATAATATATAAAATAAGGATATCCGCGTTTCCAAATTCCTTGTGTAAAAAGTGCAATTCGGTAACAAAAAACCCGATTTTCAAAAGTTTAAACATTTTTTAATTGCATTTAGGGGGGTTTCCTCACCCTGAGATTTGTAAAATTTTCTATTGAGATACCTACCTACCCCTAAAAAAAAAAAATTAACTTCGAAATCGGGATGTCGTAAAGGAAAGTCGCCCCTTCTTTTCTTCAAGATATGAGAGATAAACAATTTCCTAGATAATTTATCTGAAATTGATACAAATGAGTTGAAAAATCAAATAAATCGACTAGTTAATAAATATCTGATGATTTAGAAGTGACATTGGGAAATGAATGTATTCACTTTCATTATCAACTGAAAGATCTATTGAAAAATACTGATGTTGTTTGCTCTGCACGAAATATACATATACAATGTGTTACATTTGCGGAAGCTTTGTGATGTTTATGCTAATGTGAACATTGTTTTAGATTTTTTTTTAATCGTTCCAGCTATAAATTGTTCGGGAGAAAGATCATTTTCCCCCTTTAAAAGGGTGATAAGCCATTTACGTGCAAGTATGGGTCAAGATAGACTTAATGCCCTCGCGTTACTGTCTATAGAGGCTCAATTAGTGCAAGAAATTGATTATGAAGATATAATTGACGTTTTTGCACGAGCCGAAGCGAGAAAAAAATTGATTTCATGAGCTAACTATTACAAGAAAATATAGTACCTATGTAAACTACTAACTTAAACCATGAAAACCAATGAAAAGTTATATTTTAAATAATATTTGATAATTTGAATATATTATGATTAGAAATTGAATTTTAGATTTTGACAATACTTTTACATACAAAAAGGGGCGCCATATCAGACAGGGCCTATGGCGACATCTCACCTAAATCCGCCACTGCCTCTGAGTTTAAACTTCAAAAAAAAAAAAAAATTAACGTTAAAGCTTAAAATGAAACCTTAGACTTATATTATAGTTTAATAATAATAAGGGTGTTCGTATGTGGTTGTTTGGGCTATAATGAACAGTTGAATGGATGCAATCAATAAAACACTAATTCATTTTTGGTTTACCCTACGTTTCGCTAACTTTTTTCCGGCTTCCTCAGGGGTTTCTTTATTTTCTAAACCAATACAATATTAGTACAAGATATTAATCCAAGCTTAATTATTTTTAAAGCTTAATTCGAAATAAAATTTTGAAAATTACAAATTTCACTTACATACATGTTTTTGAATAATAAATTACTTCTTTGTAACATTTTTAATAAAATAACAGTTAAATAAACTAACATTAACACCATTAGAATAACACAAATTAAAACTAGTATCACACTTGGTATCACAGATCAATTAATGGCAACACTGTTTATGCAGCTGATGTTAGCCGATTGGGAATCCATTATGCCCTACGATTGCTGATATTGTATTGGATCATCTAATCGACGAAACAATAGATAAGCTACAAAAATCAAACACCAAAATAAAATTCATCGCAAAGTATGCTGATGACATTGTTGCAATTATAAATAAGAATGATAAAGATAAAATACTAAACACACTCATCGAATACCATACAAAACTAAAATTCACAATAGAAATAGAAAATAACAATTTGAAATAATTTTGATATGTCAAGCAAAACTGTAAAATTTTTAGAAAGTGAGATTTTGGTATTTGGGCGTGTGGTTTTTCAAAACTTCCCAATTTTTCGTAATAATTTTAATAGCTATATATGTTAGTATATTAGTAAATAACGAAACAACGTCAAATGTAACTAAGATGTTTTCATCGTCCAGAGATATTTCTTTAAGTTGAAATGAGTTTCTAATGTGATATTATGGTTTTGAGAATTTGACCAATATATTTCGAAAGACTATAACATGGGACATTTGTGGATGCAGCTATTGGTTGTAATGGTAGGTTTGGTTTGTGGACTTTTGGTAGTCCATAAAGCACCCGTGCTGAAGCTACCGAACATGATAGTTTTTCTTTGAGTCTTGAATTTATTTTTTTTTTTTGTATAAACCGTTCACTATTTTATTGTTGCTTTTTTGCAGATTATTTGTTGGGTCAGACCTCATCGTTTTGTAAGTATTTTTATCTCCAAGAAGTTATTGTAGTCATCTCCGTATATGACAACTGTTTTATTCCCCTTAACTGAGCTTGTGATAATGATATCATTTTTATGTCTATTGATAATGCTTATCGTTTTTCCAAATGTTTTTAGTATGAATTTTTCTCTTACAATATTTTGAATTTTTCTTTTGAAATTTACAATTCTATTAGAGTTTTAGATCTGGCAATCTCTTTCTGTTTACTGTCTTCTATTGTCTGGAGATATTGTTCTATTTCAGCGATCACATGGATTGGAGAGAAATTCAACAAATACAAAACGGAAACAACAAACCAATATCACCAAAAGTAAAGCCTGGCAGCCCTAAATATTACTCTTCAACCTACGTCCCACACCTCACCGATAACCTTTGAATATAAACTTTATAGTATTATCATGGAGCTGTTTTTAATTTCGCGGTGTGCCTTCGTAGGTAAGGAAATTTTAATGACGAAGGAAAAGTTTGTTAAGATGATAAATTTTTCTGTTTTGAATTCTGGGGATGGAGAATAATTATTTTGCTTGTTTTATTTATTTATCTTTTTTTTTTTCAATTAATCCAGTTAATACAAACAAAAACATAGGTAGTTTGTTAAATTGAAAAAAAAAAAAAAAATAGATACGTAATTAACAATTGAGAAAATAAAACAATTAAAAAATGTAAATAATTGTCATTCCGTAGCACTTACCTACATAATTTGCTAGAGGAGAATGGTATAATTATATATTTTTAAGGTACGTATGCATTTTAATTATTTTTCCGAGAAAAAAAAATAATCATTTAAGCAAATGAGGTATACAGTTTTTTGTAAAAAAATTTATTGGTTTATTGGAAAAAAAACTGTCCTTAAATAAAAAATGTCCGTGCTGTAAACGAAATTTATGTAGGTAGGTCTTCAGTTTACAGTTTTCAAAAAAATTATACTATGCAAAAGCAAATACAAATGCCAAGAGCTCTTCCTAGCAGCGAAAAATTCGTTGCTAAGAACAGTTTAAAGGTCCCATGCGAAAAAAGTCCATGAACATATTTTCACATGTAAACAAAAAATTGAGATGAAATACCTACAAATTATGTTTTTGCATACCTATTTGGTTTTCAGTTTCATGCAAAAAAAACATCGCTTACATGGAATTACGTAACAACTACCCGGCAATTGTTTTGCGTGCTGGGAAATAGCGTGGTTAGTAAGAAATATTTTTTTTCGTATGGTCAGTTTAAACTTTAAAAAAAAATATATACATATAGGTATGCATCTCACAGCATTATTTGCATGCGAATGGTTTTTCTATCGTAAAATAATTATTTTCTATTTTTAGGCCTATAATTCATTAATCAAGGGTAAATTTATGAGGCCAAAGCAAACATTGTTCGCCAAAGCGATTAGTATAGTATTCAAAAATATTATGCAAAATTATGCATGGATTTAAGTAGATAAATTAAAAAAAAAGGGTTTTTATAAGAAGGTTTCTTTAATAATACAAATTCTATATACTACTGAAATAAATCAGCCAAGTAGAAGACTTAGCATTAAAGGATTTGACCTTTTGAATTATTGATTCAAAATTCAAGCCGGATGAAACACCAATTTGTAGGACTAAAGGCCATTAAAAGCTATTTTGAATCAAAAGTGTTTTTAGTTATTTAAAATAATATCTTTTATTTTATATGAAAAAATACGATGTAAATCTCTTCTATCAAACCAAAATTATGCACAGAATAGGTGAAAAAAATTGATTTTTTTTCTGCATGGGTACTGTGAACTGTGCTTTTAAAGTCAAAAATTATTTCTACTCCCATAAAAAATACTTCCCATTACATAACTTCCTCAGTGTTAGTTTCAATTTGCCAATGAATTGACATTAATTATGTAAGTCTATCTTCATCGTCGGTGGGTCTACGACTGAAAAGTGGACTTTCCAATGTAAATATTTCTTCATTTTATTTTTAGAACTGGCGCTTCCTAGATCACGAATATGCATTTTATAAATCGCCCCTTTGCGAATCACTATACCATGATTATCTTGCCAAAACGCAGACAAGCCTCATTTCTGAACCTAAGCGGATCTACCAATTTATAAATATCTAGAGAAAATCGGATGGCTTACCTTCCTCTTTTAATTTTCGTGACTCATCATCTGCTGATCCCCAAGTAATTGTTAACCTCTTTGCCAATTTTTTCGGGTAGTCTTACAGTGATGATACAAATGAGCCTGACTTTGAATATTTTAGCTTCCTATCGAACAATCCTCATACGTCACTTGTTTCTGTCGATATAAGTCTTCGTCCGGTCTGCGAAAAGATCAATTTATTGAAAGACGATTTTTCTCCTGGTCCTGACGGTATCCCTGCCATTTTTCTCAAAAAATGTGTCAATGTGCTTTCTGAACCCCTCTCATTTCTTTTCCGCCTCTCGCTTTCGCAAGCAGTGTTTCCTACTCTATGGAAAAACTCGATCATATTCCCAATTCATAAAAAAGGTAGTAGAAACGACATCTTAAACTATCGTCCGATAACTAAACTCTCATCAATACCCCAGCTGTTTGAAAGCATTGTTTACGACTCTCTTTACTTTCATTGAAAATTAATAGTTTCTCCCCTTCAGCATGGTTTTTTAAAGGGTAGGTCCACGACCACTAATCTGGCTCAATTTGTTTCCATGACCCTTTGTGCTTTGGAAAAAGGCTTTGATGTTAATGTTGTCACCACCGACTTCAGTAAGGTATTCGATAAAATATCTCACCAAATTATGTACATAAAGTTGAAAGCCTTTGGTTTTCCTTCATCTTTTATTTTATGGGTTAAATCCTACTTAGAGAACTGGCTTTATAGGGTAATTTTCAGATGCTCCGAGTCTGAACCTATCTATGCCATTTCAGGCGTTCCTCAGGGAAACCATCTTGGTCCACTACTTTTTGCCCTTGCTATTAATGATATTGAAAGCGTAACTTCATATTCTGACCTTTCTATTTATGCCGACGGTATACAAATTATAAAAGTGATTTATAACTCTAACGATTCTTCCTTGCTTCAAAAAGACTTAAATTCCTTTCTTACTTGTGAAAAAGATTTCTTTGAACTCAATGTGAGTAAATGTCAATCCATGAACTTTTCAAGAAAACGCCTCCCCTATCCGAGATCTTGGCATAATTTTTGATAAAGAATTCAATTTCCGTATGCACATTGACCATATTATTGCAAAAGCGCATTCTAGCTTCGGTTTTATAAAGTATTGGTCGAAGGAATTCGCCAACCCTTACGTCACCAAGACACTCTTCACCACGTATGTAAGATCCATTCTTGAATACGCCAGCCAGGTTTGGTCACCTTACCAATCTACAGACTCACATAGAATAGAATGTGTACAGCGAAGGTTCCTCGGTTTCGCTTTACGTAATCTCCCCTGGTCTGATACCCATATCTTACGACCCTATAAAGATCAATTGCAATTAATTGACTTACACACTCTTGCCAAACGCCGTGCTGTTGCCGACATTCTTTTTGTCCACCAACTAATTACTGGTGCCATCGATTCTCCGGCACTTCTTTAACCCATCCTGATTAATACCAACCCACGCAACTTTCGATCCATTCCATTCCTCCACCTGCCTACCCACCGCACAAATTATGGCCATAACAATCCACTCATCAGAATGCTACGCCTAGCCAACAGTGAACAGGATATTTTTGATTTTAACCTAAGTTCATCCTCCCTCAGAAAAATTCTTTATTCCAATTACCCTTAAACCCTCTTTTACAAATAATAATTTAAGCTAGATTTATCAGATTGTTTAATTTATTTAATTTAACTATCTAAATATTCTTATTTGTTAGCATATATAAATATGTTAGCATATTAACATTTTGTTTTGTTATATTGTATGTTCATCAGCTTGAATTAAGCCAATAAATAAATAATGTCAATAGACAACCAACCAACCAGCACATCGCCATCCTCCGCCTAGGTGCCTACATTCATGATTACTTCAATGAATTTAAATAATCATTTTTTTAGTAGGTAGTACATATGTTTGTATATAGAATCTTTTATTTCTATACAAATAATTCCTTAGTTTCAATTTCAATTTAAAGTTCTTAACAATAATTACCGCTTAATTACTCAACATAATGTTTATTGGCAAACCAGAGACTGGGCTTAGAGAATATTTCCAAACCTTTCCATATTTTTATAAAGCATCACGATAAATTGCATGATACCTACACACCAATTGGATGGTATTTTAAAAAATATATATGACTTTTTCGAGTTTAAGTGTACCCGCATACATATCTAATAAATGTCCTAAAATACCTCCTCAACAAAATTTCGCGTTTAAAAATAAAATAAATAGGTATGTCTTCATCGCAACTGCAAACAAATAGCTAAGTCTATTTAAGTTATTTTAGCATTTAACCATATACATACATACCTACACAAATACGAAATCAAGTTATTTTATAATTTAATTTTATATTAAAGAATGAAAAGCCCATGCCTAATGAATTAAGTACCTACCAAATTTATTCGTGTCCTTAAGAAATTGTAACTATGTATGTTCCTATTCATTGAATTGAAAAAGATCAAATCTCCTACAAAATAACACCTATTCATTCTACTATTTCCTTTTCCAAATTGTAAATGGAAATATTTACCTATTAGATATTTTTTTTCTAATTAAACAAGCAGTCATTAACGTATGCATCTTTTTAATACAACTTTCAACGTTTCCTTTATAAATAATCATCAAATACAATACAACATATGCATTAAATCTTCCATAACCAAAATCAAAACGGAGAAGTTTTTCAAATTACAAACATTTACATTACATATGTACATAGGAATACCTAACTATATTATTCTCAAGCCGCAGATCGAAAAGAAGAAGAAAAGTAAAAAACAACACGAAAAACCACAAGAATGAAAATGACACTTAAAAATAAAAAACTACCCACCCCACCGTCTGTGTATCAACCAACAACACGAACGGTCGGCGGCGCAGCGTGACTTACCTACCTAAGAAATCCATCAACATTTGTTTTAATTTTTGGAGTGCTGAGAGGCGATCCTCCCATATCCAAAGCATTCTTACGACTGAACTTATAAACATGTAATCCCAAAAGTAGAAGAAGAAAACCCAAACAAGAAACATTCAAATGTTTCCCGCAACACTTGATGTTGAGAGCAGGCAAGGTGTTCCACCACCAGGGGCTGGTGAAACATCGATGTTGATGATATTACTATAAAGTTTATATACAAAGACTATACCAATTGACAGAGAAAAAACATGTTCCGCACACAAAGCAAACACAACATTGAGTACAATTTTCACAAACACAAAACCAAAAATAGACAAAACAGAACAACACAACGTTGTATACCAAATACCATGCAAAGGAAAAGAGAATATAGACTGTCACCATAAATAAACAAAGTAAAGATGGGAAACTTTCGTACGTTTCACCCTCCAAAACCCATTTGTTTACATTGTTGTTTTTGTAATCCGACTCCGTGTCGATGAATAGATGTGAATTGCAACAACAACTTAACGCGGTGAATTTGATTTGTTTTGACAGACCAATTTTTTTCCAAACTCTTGATATCATGTTTTTTTATTTTAGTGCGTCTGCCATTCTGCATCGTTGTCTTATTTATCGTTTTATATTTGTTATTAATTTTTTCGTTTTTATTAAATAATAACAACAAATATTTAGTTGTGCCAGAAATTTTAAGTTATATTTTTAATTGTATCAAAAATTTCCGGCAACCAACATTCCATTGAATTCAAGAATTCATAAACTTAGTGACATTTCTGAATTCACCTCAGGGGATGTGTTCTAAGAATTCTTGTTTTGAGGGTGCAAACACACTTTTTTTAATGGAATATTATTGAAAGGTACGACTGCACCATCAATATGTTTACCTAAATATATTTTTTTAAAACGCATTGTAGCCGAATGGTTTGCCGTTCCAATTAAATTGAGTTGTTAATTGTAGAAATCGCTAATTGGCCAATATTGGTAAGTTAGATGCATTTAACCAGATTCTGTGATTTACTTACTTCAAATTTAATCTAATGTGAACAAACTGGCCCTGATTCTCCACTATCACTTACTTGGCCTTAACCATCATTTAACCTAAGTTCATCCAATTTTAACTCACCGATTTGGTAAATTAAAATTAATGAACCATTGATTAAAATTTGAAAATATTTTGATAAAATGTGCAATTTTTGTTTACCTAGTTACATAATTAAGGCTCTCCCAAACCAACGCGAATGCGGAGCAACGACGAATTTTTGTTGTTGTTTAGCGTTATGAATTTGTCATATTTTTTGCTGTTGTGCGAATCAGTCCGCATTCGCGTTGGTTTGGGAGAACCTTTAAGCAAAAAAAAAATTCAATACATATGATAGCATTAGTTGTGTTTTTTGTAACTCAAAATAATTCTGTCTAAAAAACAAGACAACAAAACAAAGAAATTTACTAGTCAAATACAACAACAACAATAATAATTCAGAATTAAGGTAGAACTAGAATAGGTGGAGGCCAACGTAGTGGTCGTAGGAAACCGGGCGAAAGTAATCCATATGACGCGCACATAATTGCGAAGTGGTATTCTTCGTTTAGTTTTCGTTAACTTCTCCCGTCAGACGGGAGACTGCTCACCATGGTGGAAGCGAACTAAAAGAATTTGGTGCTTGATGCATAGTTTTCCAGTCTTTTTTTTTCTGTTCAATGTATGAGTGAAACAAAATCTTAAATCACTGTGCTGTAAATAAGTAAAAAAAATTACATTGAACAAATAATAATTAAATGTTAAATGTTTGTTGGTTATATAAAATGGCAAACCAAGGCAAATGTTGAAATGTCCCGATGTCGTTTTTTTCCCCAAAGTGCATATGGACATGCAAAAAACGTAGCTATTAATATCCAGACTAATTTTGATAGTTCGTTTCTGTGAAGATCATAAATCTGTGGAAGTATTCCAGCAAGAAATAAAAATTTAAGGAATAATAGGATTTTCACAACAAACCACAAAACCAGTTTTCGGCAAAAACTTTTCAAAAACTCAAAAACCATTCACACCAAACATTACACTATACGTTTTCGTTTGACATTAAAGTTTTTCTTTCACCAACCACTTACAATAAGTAAGTAAAATGGTGATTATTTATAGAAATATGATCCATATAAAAGCATCCAATCAGTTTCTTTTTTGACATTTTACTAGGCACTGAACTTTTTAAAAGGTACGTTTGTTTTGTTCATCTCTGAATTCCAACAAGTTTTCGACTGGTTTTATATAAAACTTGTATTTTACGAAAACCTGAAGCTCAAAAAAATGTATGTGAAACCTTGTGTCTTCGATTAGGTTTTTCTCCAATGCCGATATTTTCTCGAAAACCGCGTTTTGAGTTCGGTGTAAAAAGGCTAACATATGTACTATGAAATTTCATATTTCACAAACAAATTTCCTCCCACTATGGTTCAATTAACATGCATTTATTTATTCAATTACTTATTACTACCAATATGTCTTTTATTATCTTAGAACGCTTTGAATTTAGGTAGCCAATGCAATTTTAAAATAAAATTATATAAAGGGAAATGAGCACTTAAAAATTCACTTCACCTGCTTTTATACTTTATGAACATGTCCATTGGGTTTTTAAAATAACTGACAAATTTAAAAAAAAAAACCGACGATTTGTGGTGAAAATCATTAAGTTGCATTAGTGTTAGTGTGGTAAAGGTTACTAGTGGAACTTTATGACATTCACCACGATCGGAGCTTGTAGGCAAATCAGTTTGACAGCCGAGGATTCCCATTTTTATATTATTTATTTATGTCACATGGTGAACATAGGCACAACAAAAAGAAAACTGGCTGTGAGAATGTGAGAGCATGAAGCGGACATAAGAAAAAGAAGAACAGCTTCAGCACTCTCACAGCACATGATTGATCACAATCATATAGCTGATTTTGAAGATGTCAAAATACTGGACAAGGAGAGCCGCCCTTCCACCCGCTTCATACTGAAAAGTCTTCGCATCTAACAAAAAATGAATGTAACGATGAACCACCAAGAAGACATTGATAACATCAGCTGCATAAACAGTGTTGCCATTAATTGATCTGTGATACCAAGTGTGATACTAGTTTTAATTTGTGATGTTTTAATGGTATTAATGTTAATTTATTTAATTGTTAATTTATTAAAAATGTTACAAGGAAGTAATTTATTCTTCAAAACATGTAAGTGAAATTTGTAATATTCAAAATTTTATTTCGAACTAAGCTTGAAAAATAATTTAGCTTCGATTAATGATATCTTGTACTATCATTGTATTGGTTTAGAAAATAAAGAAACCCCTGAGGAAGCCGGAAAAAAGCCAGCGAAACGTTAGGTAAACCAAAGATGAATTAGTTTTTTAATTTATTAATTGCATCCATTCAACTGATCATTATAACCCAAACAACCACATACTTTCAGTAAATGATCAAATAAAATAACTTATTAATAAGGGTTTTCATTCATACAACAGCGTAAGGCAGTAATAAACGTTATAAGGTTTTAAGCATTGTAATTCTGAAACAATTTGTATGGAAAATTTGACAGATTTACGCAGTTTAGAACTTTACTACATTTGCTGTTGCATGAACTTGAACACCCTTAATTTATTTGAGGTGATGAAGAAAAACACACCGCCAGATATAATTCTCTAATATTTTTCAATGGAACTTCTTATATAATTTTCATTTTAACCATAACAAATAGATTTCAAAATCTATGATTTAGAATTCAAAATAATCTTCTAATTACTCTCATCTAAGACATATTAGGCAATAAAATTTGGTTATGGAGAGTTTTTTTGACATAGATATGGCGAGTTTTGGCTCTCATCGCCTCATTTATTTGTCCTACTTTTGAAATGTAATTTTAATAGATTATATCTAACAATTTTGAAATGGTTCGATAAAATCATCATACACAACGAAGTCAAATGTCAAATTTAATTCTGTCGTGTTTGTGGGAAATATCATAATTCATAACTCCAAAATTCATAAGAATCTAGCTCGATTTTCAGTGGACGTGAAGACGCAATGATTTTTGGATTTAACATGTGTCTCCCAAACACCGCAAAATTGATATCTCTTAATTCAAAGTTAATGTGTGCATACCTATATTAATTTTTTCACACCAGTTGTTTTCAGTTTTGTTTAGATTTTTTCAAATAAATAAATATTTGTGAATTATATTTTTTTTTTCATTTTGGGGACGTTTTCAGTGGTAGTGGTGGCTCCTTTTTATATGAGATACTCTATTTATTGGCTCTTTCTCAAAATCTATAAAGGTAGCCCTGGTGTCTTATTGCTTTTAAATCTTAGATACATGTTGATGGACCCATGGTGATTGAAATTTTCTGGCACATATTTCTGTTCTACGTGCGACATCTTTACTTGTTATATTATCTTTCCTTGTAAATATTTTACGGTTTTATAAAGATTTTGAGTTATTCAACTTAATTTTTTAACTTATATCAATTTTTTCACACCAGTTTTTTTTAGTTATGTTTTGATTTTTTCTAATAAATAAATATTTGTGAATTATAATTTTTTTTTTCATTCTGGGGACGTTTTCAGTGGTAGTGGTGGCTCTTTTTTATTTGGAATACTCTTTTTATTGGATCTTTCTCAAAATCTAGAAACGCACCCCTGGGTGCTTATGGCTTTTAAATCTTAGATACATGTTGGTGGACATGGTGATTGAAATTTTCTGGCACAGATTTTTGTTCTACGTGCGACATGTTTACTTGCTTATATTTTACGGTTTAATAAAGATGTTGGGTTATTAAACTTAATTTTTCCTCATTAGCACCGGATTAGTTTGAAAAAGGGAACAAATCCATCGTACTTTTCTGTAATTACTTCATATTGTAATCACTTGCTTTGATAAAAACTGAATATCTTTTTGATCACAATGGAAACAAAATTGCTGAGTATAAATTTTAATTTTTTTTTAAATTATGCAAAAAGACACGTATGCACTTTATTTTAGTTTATTTTGCCAAAACAGGACAACAAAAACTAATATTATAAAATTAATAACAAAGTTAAGGATAAATATCAAAATAAATATATAAAGTTTGAAACAATTGCTTTTTTTTAAGAAAATACAATAACAAATAAATAACAAATCATAAATAATAAATAGTAGTACCTCGTGGCATGATGGTTAGTGCGTAGGACTGTCATGCCAAAGACTGGGTTCGATTCCCAGCCGCTGCCACCTAAAAACAGAAATATTTTTTTCCGAGGTACTGCCTCTTGCGAGGAACTGACAGATCCTCCAAGAGTATACATACTTGTCATGGATAAGTGCTTCTTATCTAGCCGTTCGGACTCGACAAAAAATTGTAGGTCCCCTCCATTCCACCAAAAAATACGCACACAAGAATGGTTGAGAGTTGTAAGTCACTAGGCCTTGGTTCTCCACGAGCTGTTGTACCACCAAATTTATTTATTTTTATTTATATAATAAATAAGTACAATTATTACTAGCAATAACTAAAAGTCTCAATGGAGATAGTTATATTTTCAATATATCATGAAGAGTCATTGAATATCATTTTCTGAATTATTTTATTCCTGAAAGTATCCCTACTTACATTAGAGGTAAACAATTCAGAATATTTAGTAAAAGTCCTTGAGCACCGATTAAAAGCTTCGTGAGATGCATAGTTGGTCTTCGATTTAGATTCCCTTAAGAATTTCGTGTGACGTAAATTTCGAACATTTGGATTAAAGGATATTTTTGAACATAAAAAAGATATATTACTTTTTAAAATATCAAATGCAAATAAAGCTTCAGACAACTCCCTACGATTAGAAAGACTACTCATATTTGTAAGATTCAAACGATGAGAATAACGAGGCAACACAAAACAATCAGGGTTCCACCCAAGACCTCTCACTGCAAACAACAAAAATTGTTTTTGGACAGATTCGAGTTTCTTAACATCAACAACATAAAACGGTGAACATCCAACACTAAATTACTCCAACATATATCGAACAAGTAAGCAATATATTGCTTTAGTGATATAAGGGTCATTAAATTCTTTAGATATTCGTTTTCAAAGCCCTAAATCTTTTATTACGTCTTTTCGAATTAGCTTTTGTCCTCCAATAATAAAGTCAACACTTATTTGCACTTTTTTTTAAGAAATGAGATAACATTACACTTGTCTGTATTTAACATCATTCCATTCACTTTGCACCAGCTTTTAAGTGTGCTCAAACATTGTTGCAATGAGAGTCCATCAAGTGTATTGTTCACATTTTGAGGTCATCTGCATATAAAAGATATCTGCACCCTCTGAATAATAAGGACAAGTCATTAATGAAAATAAGAGAGGGCCAAGATGGCTACCTAATTGGTAGTCGTGGTTCTACCCTTAAGGAAACCATGTTGATGCTCACTGATAACTGACTTGAGCAATATACCCAACTTATCAGTAACAACTTTTTCAAATAATTTAGAAATAGCCAACAAGATAGCAATGCCCCTGTAATTTTTAATATTCGATCTATCACCATTTTTAAAAATTGGTGTTAAGAAAGAACTGCGCCATTCCTTAGGAAAAATACCTCTCGAAATCGAAAGGTCGAAAAGTATAAGTAAGGGTTTGGCAATAGTTTCTGCAGTTTTTCTCAAAAACAGTGGTGGAACACCGTCGGGTCCACTGCCCTTATTAACATCGATCAATTTGAGATCACGAAGAAGGTCAGAAATTGTTATTGACAGAGATCTCAGATTAACATGGCTTTCAATAATGTGATTGAAATCATTAAAATCAAATGTTATCGGGTCTGTATAGACAGTTTCAAAAAATGAAGCAAATAATTCACATATATCATATTCATCGGAGCAAACAACTTTTTCGGAATGCATAGTAGATGGAAAATTACTAACATTGCGTTTAATGTTAACAAACTTATAAAAGAAACGAGGATTTTTTTTTATGATAGACCCTGTTTTAATAACATATCTGTCGTAACAAACTTTGTCATATCTTT
This sequence comes from Dasysyrphus albostriatus, assembly GCA_946251815.1. Taxonomy (NCBI): domain Eukaryota; kingdom Metazoa; phylum Arthropoda; class Insecta; order Diptera; family Syrphidae; genus Dasysyrphus; species Dasysyrphus albostriatus. The sequence goes on from OX276338.1 coordinate 64,103,640, forward strand.
GAAATTCATCATTGTGTCCCAAAAATATTTCATAATCACTGGAGTTATCGGAAGCTATCCATTTGCGATGAGCTTTATTTTTACGCTTTTTTGAGTTCGTCAGTTCTTAGAAGTAAACACTTTTTTGGGATATAGTTTTAAAAAACTAGAAATTTCATAAGCTTTATCATCAACCGATGACAGATCCGACTGCGGGAAAACTGTTATTCACACAGGAAAAAATTGCTGGCCAAGTTTGAATGGTTGAACATTTTTGTTTGAATAAAGAAAAAAATTAAAAATGAGTGAGGGTTTGGCAAAGATAGAGCCAATTTAAAAAAACGGTTACATAAATCATACATACCTTTATAACTTCTAAGGGAAGGGAAAACTACCTCTAAAGTTTTTCGACTTAAAATGACCCATGTGGATATGACTATGTGACAAAAAGCTCGGACTCAATTTATGTGGAACTCTCTAAGGTAGGTTTTTATTATTGAATTGTCTTACTCCAACAGCAACATTTTACTTCTCGGAGACTTTAATTTACCGTCTGTAGAGTGAGTTCCATTTGAAGATGAATTTTTTCAAGGAGCATCTTTAACTTCTTCACAAACTGTGCTTCAGCTTTTGGATAGAATTATTGCAGCGCACAGACGTACAGCAAGTAAACTGTGCTAAAAATTCAAAAAATCGAATTTTTGAACTAGTGTTTTTTATCTGACGCTATTTGTACTCTTATTCTAGAATCTAGTTCTGGAATGACTATCATCTTCTTTTGGATATAGTTCTGACTTGAGCAGTCATATTTTAGAAAATAGCAACGGTTATGATCGCAAATTTACTTTTAACTTTAGAAGGGCAAACTTTCAGTTGCTCTCAGAAGAACTCAATTTATGTTGGCAGTACAGGCCCTATGGGAGAGCTTTTTCAAAAACACGGGGGCTTCTGTTGCTGCTTGCACTGCACTTCACTTATAAAATTGCCACTGAAATAAGAAACAGAATTACTGAGTTATATTAAAATTGTTTGTGTAATCTTCTTGAACCCATGTACAAAAGGAGACTGATCGCAAATTTGCCATCAACCCTAATTACAAGTACCATTGTGCGTTTATTAAAAAATACACTTTGAATCAGTTACCCCTGCCCAGTTGATGGTAATTTAATTCAAAACAATAAAACAGGACAATTTTCGTCTGTGATATCTTAAAAATAATCATTTCCTTTAAAGTTTTATTTTTGTGCTGTGTTAAATTTACAAACAAAAATGGCTTCAAGTTCTTTCGAAGGACACAGGCACAAAGAAAAAGCAGGAGATCTTGTTGAATATAAGACAGAAGCTATTCAAAAAATAGCTGTTGTTTCATTCTGTATCAAAACGAAAATGTTTACAATTGTTTGAATGAAAACAAAATCAAAGGCTACAACTCACCACCAAAAAAGAAAAAAAAATATGGTAAGGGAAAAGTTATGTAGTTACACTCCGAGTCATAAGGATAGAAGCAGGCGTTTTTGAAAAGTTAACCCATTTCCGTCTAACGATGCGAAATTTTCTAATCAGCGTGGTTCCTATAAAAGAACTCTACTGTACTCAGCGTGGTCTTTTTGAAAAATCCATCACGAATATAAGTTTTTCATTCGATTAATTTTTACGTATAAACTGTGAGTTGTGCGGTCAAGTTGTGAAGTTAAAAAAATAAATCTGTGGTAAGTCTTTTTTCGATATAAAAGTTAAAATATTGTAACTCACATTTGAACTATAACGACTCTAGAATGAACTAAAACCACTCTCAAATAAAAGAAGCACCGAGTTCTGGATTAGATATGACACAAACCAACCTGCGGAGAGCTTTGGTGGGCTTTAGAACTTCCAATATTAAACGTCAGAATAAAAGCTTTGGAAAGGGAAATTTATGGAGAATTTACCCTATTTACCCGATAAACAATTATCGGTAATAGAAGCCAAGTTTGAACATAAAATCGAATGCATTACAAAGGAATTGGATAAAGTAAACGGAATGAAGGTTCGAGAAAGTGCTTGCGACTGTCCAAAAAAAAAGGAAGATGCATCGACCAACCTTCGATGGAAAAACTTCTTGGTGAATCTACAAGAAACAGTTTGAGGCCACCCCAGCAACGAATGGCTGGGACGAGGGAGGCAAATATATAGCTCTGACGCTTGCCCTTAGAGGAACTGCTGCTGACCTACTACAAACCATACCAGTAGATAAGAGTAGCAACTTCAGTGCTCTTGTTCAAGCCATTGACAAACGCTTTGGAGATGACCATATGGAAGAAGTCTTCCGCGTTCAACTCAATACTAGAGTCCAGAAAAGAGGAAAAACTCTGCAACAGCTCCAAGCATACATCGAACGGTTGGCATATCTGGCACATCCGTCTGCAGGGGATGAAATCATCAACCAATTCACTATAGAAGCCTTTGTCCGTGCTGTATCTGATATCAACCTTCAGCGAGGAATTCGAACTGCAGGAAAACGCACACTTTCTGAGGCATTAGCATTTTCTCTGACTATGGAAGCAGCAGAACAGGCTTCTCAAGGAGTTCATCGAGCAAGAGAAATAGAAATTGAGGAGTGTTCATGCCAGAGAACAGCGTTGCGAAAAAAAACAGCGAGATAAACCTGCTCGATGCTAGAAATGTAACAAGACGTCAGTGCAGATTACTACCTAGAAGACCTGCAAGTCAACAATGTGGAAACAGAAATGTATACAATATCGTCAATACTCCAACTCTACCTATTTTCCAACCGGGAAACTCGTAAGAACCATCTTCGAGGAGCAGAAGCTGGTTTCTGGTATCGATGAAAACAATAAAAATCTGACTGTGGAGGCACCATTAAACGGCAAGAATCAAGGGGCTACGATCGACACCGGTGCCACTGCCTCTATTGTTCGAAGAGACTTGGTGAAGATGACATGGCTGCATAACACTACTGTCTTAAAACTGCAACAGGAGAGGCAACCAGAGAGTACGGGGACATTCGTCTTACGATCCGTTTGGCAGAACGGGAGTTTTCACATCTGTTTTTGGTAGTAGATATATGTGACGAGTGAATCGTTGTAATCGACTTTATGAAAGAGCACGGAGTAATCCTAGATATCGGGAAGCAAGTTCTTAAGTACCGAAATGTGGAGACTCCTATGGTTTATGGCAATGAAACCGCATCAACTCTGACGACTGTCAGAAAGGAAGATATGTGCTTGCCACCACCTTCAAAAGTGTTCTTTTGGGCAAAGTAAAGGGTGATTTGGGTAGCCATCGATACCTTATGGTGGAGCCAGACTCTGAGCAGTCTTCTCAAAAACATCATCCTGGGGAAGACTCTTGTGGCACCAAACAACAACATGGTGCCTGTACGGATACTTAACATCAACCCGTACGAAGTCAAGGTTAGAAGAGGAGAAGTTGTTGGAAAGTGTGATCTATAACTAAGATCACAGAAGTGTACACTCAACAATCTATGCACCCGAGGTAATTGAACTATTTCAATGCAAAATTTCTTAAGTAATCCAATTTGCGTGAACGACAGCTAAGTGTTGCTGGAAGCCTCCTTCACAAGTACGCTGATATACTCTCTTCACCCAGTGGGCAGTATGGTCGAACACAACTGGTGCAGCATTGAACTGACACAGGAGATGCTAGACCAATTAGACAACCAGCGAGAGGTCTCGCATTAGCCAAACAAGCCGAAGTTGAAGAGATAATATCGATGATGGAGAAAGATGGGCTTATCGAAAATTCTATAAGCCCTTGGGCTTTCCTTGTTGTCAAAAAGAAGGATGGAAGTACTTGATTCTGTGTGGACTATCGGAGGCTGAACGATGTAACAAAGAAAGACACCTACCCCCTACCAAGAATCAGTGATACTTTAGACGCGATGGAAAGAGCTGAACGGTTCTCAACATTGGATTGAAGATTGGCTCCTGGCAGGTAGAAATTCATCCAGAAGAACGAGAAAAGACGCCTTTCTCTACAGGATATGGTCTGTGGCAATTAAAGTAATGCCTTTCGGACTATACAACGCTCCGGCAACATTTGAGTGTTTGATGGAGTGCGATTTACAAGGACTTACTTGGAAGTCATGCCTGGTGTATCTGGACGATGTCATCGTTCATGGTAAAACATTTGATGAGTATTGTGGAAACCATAAGGCTGTGTTGCAAAGGCTTTGAAATGCAAACCTCACATTGAATCCAGTCAAGTGCGAATTTTTCAAGTCTGAGGTAAAATATTTGGGACATATCATCTCTTCCCATTTAGTGAAAACTGATCCTGAAAAAGTAGGAACCGTAAAGAATTGGCCAACACCACAGAATAAACATCAAATCCGGAGCTTTCTTGGTCAATGTACTATCGTTGATTTGTGAAGGATTTTGCTGGGATCGTGAAAAGTTTGCATCAGCTTACGTAGAAAGGCAAACCATTCAGATGGTGAAGTGAGTGCGAAGAAAGCTATGCAATACACCAGTTTTGGCATATCCGACAGCAGGGAAACCTTTCATTATCGACGCCGACGCAAGTAATGTGGGAATTGGAGCTGTACTGTCGCAAGTTCATGATGGAGAAGAGAAGGTTATCGCCTATTACAGCAAGGTACTCTCAAAGCCAGACAGAAATTATTGTGTGACCAGAAGAGAACTTCTAGCTCTAATATCAGCTACAAAACACATCCATAAGTACATTTATGGACAGAAGTTCCGCATTCGAACAGACCATGGCGCACTTAATTGGCTTTTGAACTTCAAAAGTCCAGAAGGTCAAGTGGCAAGGTGGATCGAGAGATTGCAGACATACGACTACCAGATTCAGAATCGAAGAGGAAAGTTGCACTCAAACGCAGATCCCTTGTCTCGGAGACCCTGCAAACCGGACTGCAAACATTGCACACGTCAGGAAGAAAAAGAGGTAGCTGCCATCCAGTGATTAAGAATCAATCCCATTTACGGTTGGATTAATGAAGAACTGAGGACCACCCAACAAGAAGACTTGGATATTGAACCCATTCTTGCATGGAAAGAACACCAGGAGAAATCAGAATGGGGTGACATCTCCGATAGAAGTCCAACTCCTAAGGCGTATTAGGCACAATGGGACTCGCTTCATGTGAAAGAAGGAGTACTAAGATATAAGTGGGAGTCCACAGACAGCAAATTATATGTGATGCAGCTTATCGTTCCTCGATCCAAAGTTAATGACGTTCTTCAAGAGATGCATGAGGGAGCTTCCGGAGGACATTTGGGGATCAATAAGACGCTGGAGAAGTAAAGGCAGCGATTCTACTGGCTACATGCAAGAGAAGACGTTGAAAAATGGTGCCGTGAATGTGGTACTTGTGCTGCAAGCAGGGGACCAGGCAGAAAGATCCAGAGTAAAATCCAGCAGTATGACGTGGGCACACCTGTTTAGAGGATTGTAATAGACGTTGTGGGACCTTTTCCAGAAACCGAAAGTGAAAACCAATACATCTCGGTAGTAATGGACTATTTCAGCTAGTAGCCTGAGGCATTTGCCATCCCAAACCAGGAAACCAAAAAAGTCGTGGATCAGATTGTTTTCAACTGGATTAGCAGGTTTGGTGTGCCATTGGAACTCCATTCAGATCAAGAAAGAAACTTTGAGTCCAAAATCTCTTAGGAAGCTTATACTCTGATTGGCATTAAAAAACGAGGACAACACCGCTTCATCCACTATCCGATAGAATAGTTGAACGATTCAACAGGACCCTTAAAGAACACCTTTCCAAAGTTGTAAGGGACAACCATCGAGTCTGGAATTAGCATATTCCATTATTTTTGATGGCTTAGCGAAGTGCAGTACATAGCTCAACAGGACATACACCCTCAGAAATCCTGCTCGGGAACACGATACGACTGCCAAATGAAACAAAATTTAGATGTTATGGTAATGAGCCCCAAGAAATAGACGACTACGTGGAAAACCTGAAAGAAAAGCTGTTGACATTCACAAAAGGACAAGGGCAAAATATAAAGCTATCAAGTGATCGGATGAAAACACGATACGACAGAAAAGTAACAACGAAAGGATTCCAAGCGGTAGAGCTTGTGTGGTGTTATAATCCCCACCGTCGGAAGGGTCTTTCATGGAAACTTCAACAAAATTGGGAAGGCCCGTAAGCTGTTGTAACACTAATGAACGATTTCGTCTACAGCATTCAGACAGGACTTAGAGGCAAAATGAAAATAGTTCATAGTGACCGTTTACCGCGTTATAATGATAAAGGATGTGATGGATTTGATTGTGACGATCAATCCTAAGGAGGGGCAGTGTAACGACTCTCACATTTGTACTATAATGACTCTCGAATGAACTATAACCACTCGCGCAAAAAAGAAACACCGAATTCTGGATTAGACAGGACACAAACCAACCTAAGGATTTTTAAATTAAGTTCTTAGCCCGATGATGGAGATATACATACACTCCGAAACGCGTCGCTAAATATAAAAATAAAATTTAGTAAAGTTGTGATAATAATTTGAAATTTAAATTTAAATTTAAAAAATTTTTTAAATTTAGAAATCTTAGTGTTTTCTTTTTATTTATTTTATTGTTTTAATTTATTTTATATATTAAAAACACAACTTGGAGACTTCATCAAAATGCAACCTACGGAGAGCTATGGTGAGCCTTAGAACTTCCAATACTAAACGACAAAATGAAAACTTTGTAAAGGGAAATTTCTCCTATGGAAGCTCTGGAAGTAAATACTAGAACCTTCCAGCTTTTTAGGGAACCTTGTGAAAAGTACAAAAGCACATGTCTGACCGGCAGAGGACGCAGTTTATTTTTAATCGTGAATGAGTAAAGTTGGTTGTAATAAAAGTCAAATTAGTGAACTAATTTCAGTGGTGAACAATAAATTGTTTTGTGGTTGTAAAACTAAAGTGTTTTATTTTATGAAGTAAATAAGTGGAGAATTTAAATACAGTGAATACGTTTTACCAACGAACCTGAGAAAATATCACCATATATTTATTTTGAACCCTTTGCTGCATGTGTTAGTGAAAATGGGAAAGAAAAAATGTTAAAGTTTGGAGGAAAGTACTAAAGAAGACGTTCATCACTCTAAAGGTCTTTCAAACCGCTCGAAAAATCAACCGTGATTATGCTGTCGACCGTTATTTAAAGAACCCAACATTTTACGGAAAACTATACAAATGAAACATTTTTTCCGCTTTAACTCCCCGCGAAACCCGAGAAATCAAAAAAAAATTGCATCTAACTCAGCCTGCTCAGCGGCTAAAATCAGGCTTCAGGCTAATGTTACGGAAAGTTTATCCACTGTAATTCAAAATGCTAAGCACCAAAAGCGACTAAAGCTAAAAAACACCGCTAAATGATGCCAGGAAGATGCAGCGCTTGTGTTTTGCGAAAGATCAAATGACCTGGAATGTTCAGAATGGATTTAGCTCAGAAGATTGCGAAAAGTAATTTTTTCCTGACGAAAAGAAATATTTCTTTGATGGACCAGATGGGTACAATTACTATTTTCATCATCTGATGAAAGAGAAGCGATTTACCGTAGTCTCAGCAGAGAAGGAGGGGTTAAGTTTGGGGCGCAATATCCTATTATGTCACGATAGACTTGGCAGTACAAAGTACAAAGATGACTGGAAATAGCTACAAATCCTTGCTAAATTCAGTTTTTCCGAAAATCAACAACCTTTTTGGACCAACTTAATGGATTCTTCAGCAAGATAACGCACCTTTCCATACAGCTCGAATCGTTAAATCTTTTATTGAAAATCAAAACGGTCACTTGCTGTCTTGGCCACCAAATTCACTGGATCTTAACATAATATGTAGAAAATGTGTGGATGTACCACACAGACACGTTTACGAAGGAGGGAAACAATACGACGACAAGAAAGAGCTGATTAACGCCATTAAGCTTGCCTTGAGTGAGATTTCACTGAACTACTTGGCATCACTGTATAGTTCTCTTAAATATCGAGTTTTGAAGTTGTTTTGAAAGGTGGTGGCTGCACACTTTATGAAAAAAAGGAAAAGAAACCAATAAAATCTTAAAAAAAACAAAACCATCTTTTTTCTTTAATTATTTTAATGCTTCTAATCTCATGACCAGATAAAACTACTCACAAAAATAACTCACTCAAAATTTATTCTCGAAGATCCGGTAAACTTTTTTTCATGAAGAGTTAATTAAGGTCACGTTAATTTAATTTAATTTTGGTGGGGGCAAAAACCCCCATTTATTCGGCTTAATACAAGCTAATTCTTAATCTAACTTAAAACTAAGAACTTAAGCTAACGTTAGTGAGGGGGAGGGCGATTCAGAAGCCTGAGTTTGAGTAGGAGTACTGAGGTTAAAGTCGAAGGAGGACAAATTCGAGTTAACACGCCGCAGCATGCGAGAAATAGGTTCGTTGGAGACATAACAGGTTCGGTGGGTGGGTATGTAAAAGAGACGAGTGGTACGTGTATTAGTAGAGGGTTAGTATTAAAAGAGACAAAGTTTTAGAGCGACATGCAGTCAACGGAACCAGAGAGTAGTCGATGAATGAAGAGAATGTCTGATATATCTCTTCGTTCCTCCAACGAGTTCAGGTTGATTAGTTTAAGGCGGTCTAAATAGGGAGGCAGAATAAAAGGATTATTCCATGATAGACTTCAAAGAGCAAAGCGTAGGAAACGACGCTGGATGCTCTCGATTCTGGAAATACACTCCTCGTCAACTGAATACGCACAAACATTTTTGGATATATTTTATCCATTTTTTCCAAACAGTGATGGTTATTATGCCATCTGTTGATGCTAACTATTCCCTTAAGATGTTAAGCAGATAATTCCGAAAGAATTATCCAAAAACAACCGTGAGTTTTTCTTCAACCACTTGCAAAGTGTTTTATATGCAAAGTAGGAGTTTTTTTTTCTAGTCAACTGAATAGGTACAACGCCATTTTCTTCGTTGTTTATAAGTTTTTTGGAGTGCTTGACAGTTTAAATTAACGATTTTAGTGTTTTCAGTAAAATTTAATTCTTGATTTCAAATTTTAAGAAAAATGGGTAGATCTACGTGTCTTAACAGTGTTGAAAAAGCTAAAATCGATTTACTTAGAGACCAAGGCCTAACTGGACATGCAATAGCTGATAAAGTTGGCCGAAGTTTTAATGTAGTTTATTCTTACTTGAAAAATAAAGATGCATACGGCAAAAACATGAAGGGAGGTAAGAAAACAGCAACAACAGCAGCTGAGAGACGAAGAATTTTAGATATCCATCAAATTCTTCTGATTCTGTGGCAAAAATAAAACAAAAAGTCGGCGTAAGCGCAAGTGGCTCAACAGTATTAAGAGTAATCAACAGCTCAAGCCATCTTAAACGAATGAAACTTAAGAAAAAACCACCACTTGACGAGAGACAGAAAATGTTGTGATTAGATTTTTCAAGACTTCACATGAGTTGGAAAAAAGAATGGTATCACGTGGTTTTTTCAGATGAAAAAAAGTTTAATTTCGATGGCCCTGATGGGTTCAACTTCTATTTTCACGACTTAAGAAAAGAAAAAAAATTTTTAAAGCGCCATCATAGTCGTGAAGGAGGTGTCATGATATGGGGAGCAGTCAGTTATTATGGAACAGTTGAGCTCGAGGTTGTAACATCAAGAATGACAGCAGCTGGGTATAAAGTAATTTTGGAAAGAAATTTTCCTAAATTTTCTAACATCTTTGGACCCATAAACTGGACCTACCAACATGATAATGCGCCTATTCACTCAGCGCACATAATAAAAACATGGATAGAGGAGCAACAAGTGCAGTTGCTTCAATGGCCGCCGTACTCACCTGATCTAAACATCATAGAAAATGTCTGGGGATGGTTAGTACGCAAAGTTTATGAGGGTGGTCGTCAGTTCGAAGACAAAGAAACCTTATTTTCTGCAATCAAATTAGCGTGGAGCGAAATTTCGTTAAATTACATTAAAAAGCTATACGATTCCATGCCGGATCGAATTTACGAAGTAATTAAAAATAAAGGTGGAAGTACCCACTACTAAACTTAAACAAAAACTTGTTTCATTCCATTCCAATACCAATTTTAATTTTTGTACCTATTCAGTTGACTCAAAAAAAACTTCTACTTTGTATAAGTTACACTTTGGAAGTGGTTGAAGGAAAAACTCACGGTTGTTTTTGGATAAAACTTTGAAATTCTGTTATTTATATGTTACGAACATTTTTACCATCAACAGGTGGCATAATAACCATCACTGTTTGGAAAAAATGGATAAAATATATTCAAAAATGTTTGTGCGTATTCAGTTGACGAGGAGTGTATGTGTAAGTTGGTAAGGGGACCAAACTTGAGACGCGTATTCTAGGAGTGGACGAACGAATGATATGTATAAGGACCGGGTAACGTAGGGATTGGAGAATTCTTTAGACCATCTTTTGATGAATCCTAGTGCTGAGTTTGCTTTGAGAATGATATCGTCTTTGTGAGAAATAATATTAAGCTCAGGGTCACATAAAATGCCAAGGTCTCGAATATTATCGACGGAGGGTATGGGTTGATTATGGATCAGGTAGAGACGGGGAGGAGATTTCATGCGTTTGCGTGAAAAAGTGATTGATTGACATTTGGCGACGTTTAGCTCTAGGCAATTTTTTAGACACCATACTGAAAAATTGTCAAGATCTTGTTGAATAAGAGAAGAGTCATGTCTTGAGGAAATGGTCTTGAAAAACTTGGTATCATCGGCGTACAGAGAAATAGAAGAATGTTTGATGATTCTTTCGATATCGTTAATAGCAAGAATGAATAAAAGTGGGCCCAGGTGGCTTCCTTGGGGAACCCCAGATGTAGCTAAGAAAGGACAAGAGGTGGCAGATCTAGAACGAACGCTGTAAAAACGACTTTCAAGGCAAGAAGAAATCCATTGTAACAAAGAGGATTCGAAGCCAAGAGTGGACAATTTGAAAAGAATAAGCTTATGGGAAATTTTGTCAAAGGCCTTGCTGAAATCCGTTGAGACAACATCAACTTCGTGGCCTTTCTCTAAGGCTAAGAGGGTGAAGGACACGAATTCAACAAGGTTAGTGGTAGTAGATCGACATTTGAGGAAGCCATGTTGTGAGGGGGAGATGAGAGATTTACAATGGAAACTTAAGGTTTCATACAAAATACTTTCAAAGAGTTTGGGTATGTGCGAAAGTTTGGCAATGTGACGATAATTGTTAATATCACCCTTCGGACCCTTTTTGTGTATTGGGGTTATGAAAGATGATTTCCATATCTGAGGAAATTCACCTTGATTTAGGGAAAGACTGAAAATTTTTGAAAGAGGAAGAGAAAGGGTGGAAGAGCATTTTTTTAGAAAAATGGCAGGAAGACCATCTGGACCAGGATTAAATTCATCATTAAGTTGATTCAATTTATATTCGATGAGAAAAGGATCGACGGTACGAGGGAGAAGCGGTCCTAGAGAAAAACTTTGCAGATAATTGAAATAGGCAGAATCGGGTACAAAGGAGTCATCGGCAAAAGATTGTTTGAAGAATGTGGCAAAAAGGTTGGCAATAGTGCTGGGATCGTTTGAAGTTTCGTTATTGAGAGAGAGAGATGTTGGGTAACCATCGGATTTTCTTTTGTAGTTGACAAAATGAAAAAACGACTTTGGATCCTTGATAAGATTGGATTGCGTTTCCGCTATATAGCGTAAGTAAAGGGAATTGTATAGTTTGGTAAAATGTAGATAAGAGCCAAGATAGTTAGAATAGTCAGTAGGAGAACGAGAGCGGAGGTATATTTCCCACAATTCATTTCTTTTATTTCGGAGAGAACGAAGTTTGTGATTATACCAAGGTGGAGAAGAAGACGAGGTTTTGTGGCGGAAAAAAGGAACATAAAGAGAAATAGAGTTGAATATTTCTCTGTAGAATATGGTTATGGCATCGTTTACGGTAAAGTTATCAAAATTAAAGTTGACTTTGTTGAGGTATTCATTTATTAGGCGAAAGTTTGCTTTGTGGAAATCGTAAGAAGACAGATCTGTAGGCGGGGTGGACTGTAAAGGAGAATCATGAAAATATTTAAAAGGAAGCGGCGGATGGAAGTTGTCGATGGTCGATAGAGAAAGAGGGCTAAGTGAGACAGAAGAGTTAATGGGGTCTGTTGTGAAGATAAGGTCAAGTTGTCTACCCATGAAATTTGAGATTCCGCTAACTTGGCAGAGGCTAGAATCACCAAGGCTATCTAAAAACAGACATTCTTTGGCAGATGAGGGATTGGAAGCAGAATAAAAAGAGAAATCGTCTGATGGAGTCCATTTTAAATTAGGGAGGTTAAAATCCCCGAAAAGGAGGATTTCATCATGTGGCTCACACAATCAGTGATTTTGCCAATTGTTTCAATGGCAAGCTCATAGGATTCGATAGGTTGTGAAGGTAAGATGTAACAACAGACAACGTAGAGTGACTTTCGGGGAAGTGAAATCTTAATTGACACATAATCAAGAATAGGGGAAGAAGAAATGGCTATAAGGGAAGAGTCAATAGTATTTTACACCAATCTCTCTTATGGCTTGCAAATTTGTTTCTCTCTCCAACATAACCGCAGAAATTTCAGTATAACCTTTGTATATAAACTTTATAGTAATATCATCAACATCGACGTTTCACCAGCCCCTGGTGGTGGAACACCTTGCCTGCTCTCAACATCATGTGTTGCGCCAGTCGATCTCGTACTGTGGAAGTGTTAAGACGTCTTCGGCTTCCCCAGTTAAATAATATTAAATATCTCGGAGTGACTAGAATAACTTAATTAAAAGTCAAGTTATTTTCAATAGTGCCAATAGCACGTAGGAAGAGGTGGCAGACCGACAAACCAAAGATAGTGGGTTCGAATCCCAGTCGGGCAACAATATTTATTTAGCTGCTTTTTTCCACAATCGCGAAGTCGAAAACTTTATTGAGTGGGAGGAGCAGCTAATGGCAGCTAACAACACGGCGGGGACATCGAAAGGTGTCCCAGCAACAACAAAGCCAGCCATGGCACCACCAGCCAAAGCTACGGTCAGTGCCGTAGCAACAACAACAACAACGAAGCAAGCGATGGCACCACCAGCCACGCCATCAACAAGTGCCGTAGCATCAACGGCAAATGCACCAACGGCACCAACAGCCGATGCGAAAAATAAAAGAAGGAAGAGGATTAGCTGTGCCTCGAATCTTGTTAAGCGCCGCTCCACCACCACCTCAGCCCAGCTGCCAGCCGGGGTGAAGGAGACGGCGCGCATAGCCAAGACAACAGCAGCAGCAAAAATACATCAACAACTAGACACCTCGCCATCCGACGATGACATTGAATATATGTCAGAGGGTGGCGAGGGACTGTACACAACAGGGGACAGCAACAGCAACCTGCTTGTTGATATTACATCGCCAGAGGCGTCCTCAGAAGAGGAAAATGAGGCGCAAGACGCCCTTGAGGAGCAAGCCATCAGCAAAAAAATAGATGCCATTCGGGGGGAGATGGAACGTCTTAATGTTATCGTGACCCCTCTGATACAAGCTCTTAAAAACAAGCAAGAGGCTCGTCGTGAAAGAGAAAGAAAGGAGCGCGAGCAAAAAAAAGCGGTACAGGCGCCGCAAAAAGTAACGCCACAGCAAGAGCTACCAAAAAACAAGCAGCCAGATCTAAATGCGCAAGAGCAGCGGCAACAACAACAGATGCCAAGTGAACAACAACAGCAGCAGCCGAAGGAGCGACGGCCGAAAATACAATCACAACAGCAACAGCAGCAGCAGCAACAAAAACCACAGGAGCGGAGTCAGCAGCAGCGAGGAGAACACCAGCAGCAGCCACAGCCGCCCAAAAATAAAAAAGAAAAGGTGCCACCAATAAACACCTATAAAATGGAGCTACAGGAAACCATAGACCTGTGTAAGTCGGCCATAGGCCAAAACTTTTTTATTAAAAGATTAAGTAAAGATAGACATGCTATCCACTGCTCCACAGTGGAGCAGCACAAAATAATAAAAGAATTATTAAAGAAATCCACGACTGAGTTCTTCAGTTTTACCCCCAAAGTGGATAAATACCAAACGGTCCTCTTGAAGGGCATAGATTCCTGCACGGAACCACAGGTGCTCTTAAATGAGCTCCGTCAAAAAGCGAGCGACGATCTCGACTTTATCGGGGTCAAGCCGTTCGCTACAGTCAGAGCCAGACGGGAGAAGCGGTCTTTGCCGTTCTTCCTAGTTCAACTATCGCCCAGCAGCAAACTGGATAGTTTGAGGAGGATCTCCGTCCTAAACTACCAGGTTGTAACTTGGGATAAATTAAAGAGACGCGGTGAAATGCTTCAATGCATGCGCTGCCAAAGGTTAGGCCACGCTGCAGCAAACTGCGAAATGCAGCCACGCTGCGTTAAGTGTGGTGAGAACCACATAAAGGGAGAGTGCAAGCTCGGAGAAGAAAGGGTCGAAGACATGACCCAGCTTAAATGTGCACTTTGCGGAAAGGAGGAGCACCCTGCTAATTATCGGGGTTGCTCAGCTTTTCAGCAAATTCGTACCAATAAAGCGGCTAAGCAGACAGCGGTAGAGATACGCCCAATAACGCGTGCTCCTACAGCAACGCCCGTTAATCCCCAAATTTCCTACGCCCAAATGGCGGCAGGGAGGGGAAAAACGGTACAGCCTGCAGCTAAGGTAGCCCAACCGGCCCTAGTGCCGAAGGCACCGGACGCTCAGGCCGAAATAAGAAGTATGTTGCTGGCAATTCAAGGCCAGTTAACAGGACTTCAGACCCAGATAAAGGAGCAGGCGACTAGGGTAGACTATCTCTACTCTGTTTTGCCTAGCCTAACACAATTTAGAGGTTAAAGGCGCGCTGTCGGAGAGGCCTCTTAGGATCCTTGCTGTGAATGTAAATTCACTGATTAGGACCGAACGTAGAGCTAATCTTTTCCAATTGTTGAAAGACCAAAGTCCAGATGTGTTTATGGCCAGCGAAACTAAGCTGAACCAGAAACATAAGTTGACTAACAACAATTACAATATCGTTAGAAGAGATCGACCCAATTCCACTCAAGGGGGGGGCGTCGCTATCTTCATACGAAAAGGCATTAATCATAAAGTTATATATAATAGTGATCTGCGCAGATTTCGGCTGTTGGAGGCGTGCATCATATGCATTCCTCTCCAACAGGGGAAGCGAATGTATGTGATCGCGGCTTATGCACCGGCATCAGCTCAGCCCATTGATTTTATGACAGAGCTTGAAAAACTTTTCGAATGTCTACGCTTGAGCTTGGACGAAAATTACTTTCTCATGGCCGGTGATTTGAATGCCAAACACCAAGATTGGGGAAATCAAATTCAGAATCAAAGAGGTATTCATCTTTTCAATTGGATGAGTCGATACAACACTGAGTATGGTGTCGACCTGCTGGCTACGGATCGGCCATCGTTTCCAAGAAGCGGTGCCTATCTGGATCTATTGCTAATAGACGCAAGACTGACAATTACTGACACTGTGGGTCAAAGACCAAGAAACTGCTTACGAACGATCGAGTACGACAGTGATCACTGCGGACTCGCTGCCGTAATACAGCTTCCGAACGAGCTCGTGGTGTTGGATGAGTATGTACCTGTGCATACTTACAATTACAGTAAGGTGCGCTGGCCACGCTTTACCAACGCCTTATCGAGCGAAATCAGTTCGAATAACATATCCCCACCAAATGACAGGAATTTGACAAATAACGAAATAGACCAATACCTAGAACAAATGGACGAGACAATCAAACGAACAATGAACAGAACAATACCGAAATACAAACAACGGGACGCAACCGATATGTATCGGAACGCGACCATTGACGCACTACACAGACAAAAAAGTGGACTGCTGACAAGACTAAAACTCTTGTACCGACGGTTTACTGACCCTCACCATCTGGAGATTAGGACACTGAAGTCGTCGATCAAGAACATCAACCAACTAATTAAAGAGAACTATCGGTTGTCAATTAATTTGTATTGGGACAACAAAATTCGGGCCGTTAATGCTAGCGACCCGAGCATGTTTCCGCAAATTAACAAGATATTTAGAAGGAATGATCAGAACGATCTTCCGTGTCTCAAGCTTCAGAGAACGACAGACAACAGAGACGTACTTCTGACAGCAGGAATTAATCCAGAGGACGCCGTCTTGGACGATGACCTCTTTATTGTCGAAGATCCGCAGGAGAAAGTGGAGGCTGTGGGGGCTGCTTTCCAGCAAGTGTACAAGGTGAATGCGTGCATTCGCCCGAATCACGACCTGGAAAACAGAGCCTTGCTCCATCACTTCTACCTTCGGAATGACATCACGCAATGGCGATCAGAGAACCTTGGTTTCACCGGGTTCAATGAAGATCATTTGGCAAACGCCATAATCGCCGAGCGAAATGGGCCTAGTTCCCTGTTAATTACGAAGGTGGAGCTCCAGCTCATCTTCGATTCATTAAAGAAGAAGAAGTCAGCAGGAGTCGATGGCATATCCAACGTTGTACTTCGATATTTACCTCAAGAAGCAGTAGACATTTATACCACTCTGTTTAACAACGCTCTGAATAATGCATATTATCCAGTGCGGTGGAAGACAGCTGTGGTGCATCCTCTCCCGAAAAAGGGAAAGGACAACTCCAATCCGGCGAATCTCCGGTCGATAAGTCTTCTTCCGAGTATCAGCAAGGTATTCGAAAAAGTTATCAATAGAGCTCTGTCTAAGTGGGCAGAGGACAATAATATCATACCGGACAATCAGTTCGGTTTTAAGGCGGGACATGACACCATTCATGCCGCGTCGAAACTCGTTTCTGATGTCCAATGGAACAAATCTAAGAAGCAGTGTACGGGTGCCTGTCTGGTTGATTTGGAGAAGGCCTTCGACACCGTATGGTTAGAGGGTCTTTATCTAAAGCTGACCAGACTTGGCATTAGTAAACCACTATTATATATGCTTTATGATATGCTCAATGGCAGAAAGTTTGTTGTCAAGAGTGGCAATGTAACTTCTGCCACAACCTTTAATATTAAAAATGGTCTTCAGCAGGGAGCGGTCAACTCGCCGATTCTATTCAGCATTTACACCAGCGATCTGATAAGTAGTCTAACTCAGGCAATAGCGTATGCCGACGATCTAATTGCGTACAGAACAGCTGCAAAAGTCGAGGACATCAGGATTCTTTTGCAGAGTGACTTCCATGACATTCAACGATATTGCGATGACTGGAAGTTGAAAATCAACTTTCAGAAATCAGAAACTATCTTGTTTAGGACTCCGTTGCGTGGAGCCACAAGGGATACGAGAAAGAACTGGCGCAAGCTGGTGATCGTAGGGCCAAATGGACATCCACTGGCGAGTAAAAGTGTAGTAAAGTACCTTGGCATCTGGATGGATCAGTATTTGTATTTCGACAGACATATAAATGCTGCTCTGGCCAGGGCTAGGGGAGCCTTTGCCCTGACGAAACGGCTGTTTTATAGCAGCCGGCTTGATAGCAGGGTGAAGGTGATTTGCTACATGGCCCTTATCCGGCCGATGATTGCCTATGGATGCCCGGTTTGGTTCAACGTTGCCCCATCTCAAATGGAAAAGATTCGGGTGTTTGAGAGGCAGTGTCTTCGACGCTGCCTTGGATTGCACAGAACACCAGAGTCGGAGTACAAACACTACTATTCCAACCTGGCTCTATACAACGGGGCGAACATAAACAGGATAGATAATTTCTTGCTGAAGCTTATTCGAGGTCACATTGCAAGAGCGATGTCCTCGTCTAACAGCTTAATTTTCGGGGCTTACTACCCCAACAACGAATACTACGAGAGTGTGCGTATAAGCGGCTTTATTCCGCCCGATGCATTCCTCCACCTAGACAGTCGAGGGTTGATCCAGGATAGAGCGGCGGTTCCGCTAATCTACCACGTCGGCCGTAGAACTGTAGATCGGCGGCTCCTTTACAGTCGAGACGTCCTCGCACAAGACGGAGCTGAGCACCTTCGGTTCAGTAGGACTGTGTCCGAACGGGACCGAAGAGATAGGGTAAAGCAGGAGAACCAGTTCTGGTGGTTGAAAAACGAAGATGAAGTTCCTTCAGACATTTAATAGTTGACCTTGCTATTTTCTCTTGTATGGCCGACTTACATAGGTTTAGGTAGTTAGTTTTAAGTAGGGACAGTCAGGGTGGCACCAAAAAAAAAAAAAAAAAAAAAAAAAAACATACAAAAACACCAAAAAAAATTATAAAATCAACAAAAATACAAAAAAACTATAAAAACCGGAAAATGCTTGCTGTGGCTGTTCTAGTTTGTAAGTAGCTTATAAGTAGGTTGTAATTAGTTTAAAATTAGTTGTAAGTAGTTTTAAGTAGTTTTAATTAGCTTTAATTTAGTTTTATGTAGTTTGTAAGTTTTATATAAAACCAAAACTAAAGACATAGATACCGATTTTTTTTGTGAAATTCTTCTCGGTAAAAAATAAAACCGACCTGGATTTAGTATTAAGATAGTTCTTAGGCCGAAAGGCATTAGCATTAAGTTATTCTAGTTTAACTTAGAGCGCCCGACTGGGGCCAGTAAGTTAGTTTTAAGATATTGATAAGTAGGCTAGTTTTTATGAATTTTTGTCTAGCTTTAAGATAGTTCTAAGATAATTGAAAATAAAAATGAATTTAAAAAAAAAAAAAAAAAAAAAAAAAAAAAATGTGTTGCGGGAAACATTTGAATGTTTCTTGTTTGGGTTTTCTTCTTCTGCTTTTGGGATTACCTTTGTATATAAACTTTATAGTAATATCATCAACATCGATGTTTCACCAGCCCCTGGTGGTGGAACACCTTGCCTGCTCTCAACATCAAGTGTTGCGGGAAACATTTGAATGTTTCTTGTTTGGGTTTTCTTCTTCTACTTTTGGGATTACATGTTTATAAGTTCAGTCGTAAGAATGCTTTGGATATGGGAGGATCGCCTCTCAGCACTCCAAAAATGAAAACAAATGTTGATGGATTTTTTAGGTAGGTAAGTCACGCTGCGCCGCGCGTGCCGCCGACCGTTCGTGTTGTTGGTTGATACACAGACGGTGGGGTGGGTAGTTTTTTATTTTTAAGTGTCATTTTCATTCTTGTGGTTTTTCGTGTTGTTTTTTACTTTTCTTCTTCTTTTTGATCTGCGGCTTGAGAATAATATAGTTAGGTATTCCTATGTACATATGTATGTAGTATCGTAGTTTGTAAGTATGCGGGAAAAGTTTGTAATTTGAAAAACTTCTCCGTTTTGATTTTGGTTATGGAAGATTTAATGCATATGTTGTATTGTATTTGATGATTATTTATTAAGGAAACGTTGAAAATTGTATTAAAAAGATGCATACGTTAATGACTGCTTAGAATTAGATTAGAAAAAAAAAAATATCTAATAGGTAAATATTTCCATTTACAATTTGGAAAAGGAAATAGTAGAATGAATAGGTGTTATTTTGTAGGAGATTGATCTTTTTCAATTCAATGAATAGGAACATACATAGTTACAATTTCTTAAGGACACGAATAAATTAGGTAGGTACTTAATTCATTAGGCTTGGGCTTTTCATTCTTTAATATAAAATTAATTATAAAATAACTTAATTTCGTATTTGTGTAGGTATGTATGTATATGGTTAAATGCTAAAATAACTTAAATAGATGTCTCAACCTGATCTTTTTAACTGTAGATAGGTTCCCAATTCTCCTGTCAAAATCGTAAGCATGTTGAAGATTTTTTTCTCAACATTAGTATTCACTAGCGCCGCCATCGGTGATACACCGGTTAATTAAAAACAGCTCCATGATAATACTATAAAGTTTATATACTATACAAAGGTATAACTTCTGAGTAATGTGTGCTTCTAACCTTATGACTTGGAGTGTAAACCCTCAAAAAGGATGAGGCCTTCTAACTCTTTAAGAACTCGGGTTCGAAATAATAATTGGTGTCGGGCAAAATAAAAAAAGATATTCAATTTATTGCGTTCATCATTGTTTTTGACTGTAAAATATGAATAAACAGTTGGTAGTCCTATCGATATTTTTGTGAAATTCACGGCAGTTTATAATTTTCACAACGTCGACCCTGTTAGCCCTGTTAGAGCTTTAAAATAAGGACAGCTTATTGAAATCTATAATGGGCAAAGTGAAAGGCAAATATCTTATCTTCCCTGTACTGCAAATATGAATTGGATAGAGTATGGATCTGGTATTGATAGTATATCAGTACCTAGTAATATTGACTAAGAGTTGATAACCTTAACACAATACCAAATTAATTTACTGATTATTTTGACCAAATCGAATATAGTAATAGTTGATGGATAAGGTCTTGATATATCCTTCGGCTTTTTTGGTCACAAAGTAACATTGATTTATTCCCAACGTTTTGACAGGGATTGCTGTCCTCTTCAGGGAACTTTATTTCAACATTATAAAACAACGATTTGTTATAAAATATATGTAGATATGTTCAAATATTATTAAATATATAAGTAAACTTAACGTAAAGTTTAATGATTAAATAATTTAAATAAAACAAAATATTATTTATTTATTTATTATTTATTTTTTACTTTTTTCGTCTAAGCTGAGTCGATTAGTTTTGTCATCTTGAGTTTTTGGAGAAAGCGAGAGAGCAATACACAGCTCATATATTTTGGGTTTCTTGTTTTCTATTCATAACGTTTTTATTGTTTAAATCTAAGGGTTTTCAGAGTGTAGCTTTTTAAAGCGTGTCTTTCTGTTTGAAGAATTTTTACACCATCGAAGTCGGGCTTATGATTTTTTTACTGAAGAGGACAACAATCCCTGTCGAAACGTTGGGAATAAATCAAAAATGTTACTTTGTTTCATTGCAACTACCAGTGACCGAAAAAGCCGAAGGATAAATTAAGACTTAATCCATTAACTATTACTATACGTAATTACTGCATAAATTATACTATCCCTATAAGAATATCAAAAAACACAAACTTTTGCCATACATGGTAAATGAAAGAGTTGAGGTCACTATGAAATAGAAGAAATAAAGCATAGAAAATATATTTAAACCCCCTTTCTCCAGTTGACCACAACTCTTATATTGCCCCTTTCGAAGAATATAAATCCCTTTCAGAGTCTCTATACACTAATCATGTATACGAAATGGAAAGATCTCAAAGAAGACCCTTAACTATTGAAAAACTCAGATGATTAACTAAAAAATTGTATATGTTATGAAAATTTGTGTTAAAATAAACTATTTGAATTGCAACACCTTTGCTATCAATTTTCGTAATTTTTTTTTGTCGACACGCCTTTTGACATTGATGAGAATTATTTCAGAAATTTACATTCCTGTGCGCAAACGCATTGCAAGAATTTCACTCTGCAACAGAGTACTATTTAAGAATGTTTCTCATCGTAATACCACGATTTCTAATTTGGACCAGAAGGAATTCCCCCAATATTATTCAAAAAGTGTAGACAATGACTAAGCCTCTTCAATTTTTGTTTGAGTTTTCTAAAAAAACAAAATTAGAAACTGCCTTTCAAATTCATTCAAGGCTCACTCCCTTGTGCCCCAGGGAAGACAGCAAAAAAGCGACTTGCAAGTTTAATTATTCTATAATAACCTTAGCTCAAATTTAGAATTCAGTGTGCTTTCATAAATGCATGGTTGCGAAAGTCTGACGAGTGCAAATTAAGAATTAAACTTTTAAGTGTCCATTTCAATAGAACTAGCTACGGCGAGCCTCTTAACCGTATTTTTTTAAATGGCCCCTCTGTTGATTTTAACATTAGTAAGATGGGATTAAAGAAATTTTTTCGAACCAGTGTTCCACTTTCGTGATTGTTCTTACTTTTTGATTAAACTATATGAATGACCAATTTCCAAAAGTCACAAATAAGTTTTTTCATATCAATGTAATCCTTATTATTTAGTATTATAATTCCGCTGTTATTGCCATTGCTTGTACAGAAATAATTTTCAATAGTTCAAAACTCTAAAAGATGTGACCTATTCGAATAAATTGCATTAAAAATACTAAAAACGAAAAGGAGCTTGAAAGAAGATTTAAAAAGAAAATCCATAATTTATGATCGATAAGTATTATGTTTAATTAAGATACCTAAAATGAAAAGTTTCCCGAATATTTTGCTTGTTTTTTTTCCCTTAAATTTCGTGTACTCAATCCCGTCAGTTTTGGAAAGGTCACATCTCATAAAAATAAACTATCCAAAAATGTATATAAAATAACGCTTAACAACAAATATTTATTTCTTTAATGACCGCTTATTGACCCCAAAATGTAATCCAAAAATAAATTTTATAAATATTGAACAACTTTAGAAAA
Organism: Dasysyrphus albostriatus; assembly: GCA_946251815.1. Lineage (NCBI taxonomy): Eukaryota > Metazoa > Arthropoda > Insecta > Diptera > Syrphidae > Dasysyrphus > Dasysyrphus albostriatus. The sequence goes on from OX276338.1 coordinate 64,126,033, forward strand.
AAACGTTGTTTTTCATTTTCTGAACATTTTAAATTTTCAAAGATGTAGCCTTTTCGAAATTGGTCATTCATTTAATTTAAATGTTTTATATATTGTTTAAATAAGTTTTTTGTTTATTTGTTTAACTTTGTAAATATATTAATTTATTCCTATACATGTGTTAGTTCACATTATTTTCTCACCACAAACACATGCATTTATGATGAGCCTCTGATTGTATAATATTACAGCTTACTCTTTACTCACTACAATAAAGAATCTGAAGTGTAAATCAATTTCTTATATTATAACCTATTTGTTGTTGACAGCTACTAGAGCGTTTTTGATTACCGTCTTTTAAAAAAGTCAACATCATATGAAGTCATTCGAATATGTACTTAAACTTCTTTTTGGTACTTTTGGCATTTAAATTAAAATTGAAAGTGCTATGGGCCTCAATTTTCACCCAGAGAATTCCAACAATTATTGAAGTATTGGAAGTTCGTTCATCGGACATCAGTTGAAACGGTCTCGCTGAAAGATACATAGCAAACTAAATCTTAAAGATTTTTAATTGAGTAGCTCAATACTTGATGTAGATCCATATTTATTATTATAATCTTAAAGAGATATTCTTTAGATGACGCTGACGTGGATTTGGCCCTACCAAACAGGAGGAATATGCCAACAAATTATGAAATGCTGTCTCCGAATCAGAGATCAATCATTGGAAATGGTGCGGTGGATGTAGTGTTTTACTGTTAACTTAAAGGTGTGGGTTCGAGCCCCACCCTAGGCCACATTCTATTCTGTTCTCCCACACAGTGACGTATTTACCCTAGGGTCATAAGGGCCATGGCCCAGGGCTGCACCACTGCTGCTTTGGGTATAAAATTCATCTATAAATTTGTATGGGGAAAGAAAAGCCTCAGAGGTACCAGGCGGAATATCATCAAAACGATGTGACATACATAGTACGTAGTACGTACCTACATTTTATTTAAATCCTTTTTTCTAGAACGTTTAACTTTCTATAGTAATTAGTTTATTTCTTTCTACTTTAATTTGGTCAAATTTGCTAAAGAGATACCAAAGTAACAATGCAATACACAAAACATCCATAATTGCGACGAGTCACCTCAAAATATCAATATGAAGCATCCAGGTCAAAACCAAGGTAACTCCACTTTTTCACCAAACATGTTTTTTAACATATATAAAATCCCACACTGTCTTGTGTGGCTTAAAATTAGAAAAGCACAATTTTGCACTGTTGTATTGTTTTGGCGCTGCACGTGAAAAAATTGTTAAATGAAAATATTGTAAGAGGTTCCCAATATTTGGATATTTGGCTCTCAACCGGTACTCCAGCTTACAAAATATAATATAAAATTGAAAAAGAACAGTTGGAACACTGGATTAGAGGTATATGATTAAGAAAACGAAACCAGACAAATACTTTTAAATACTATTATAGATTGCTTAGAAGCATTCCGAGGTTTTCTGATTAAAAAAAACTGTTCAGAGGCTTAATTCTTCGCATGTTTCGGAAGATTGATTGCAGTGACAAATGGCAATGAGGAACGTTCATGTTCTGTACTCAAAAACAGACGAATACAATCTCGGATAGGCGAAAACCGTTTGAGGAGCTAAGCACATTCCTTATTTGCAGAATTAAAAAAATATACTCATCTAAATTTTATTTATATTTAAAAATGCGCATTATTAAATTTGAATTTCATTTGTAAATTGTAAACAAAAATCGGTCGACCAAAGCAACTAATTAATTTTTGCGCAAAAATTAGTGTCTAAAAAGGGACAATTTTGTGCACTAATAAAATAATGGTTTTCGTATTTCGTTTGCTAGCTCCAGTCTTGTTAAACGAAATCATAAATTTTCAACAAAAAAATGTCGGAGCGTCAAGTTCGGTGTGTTAGAAACAAATTAGCATATAATTCGCTATAAATAATAGGGCGCCAAAAGTTTTTTGCCCGTGTGCTCCCACAGCACATCTGAACATCACCAGTGTATTTTAGTGAGATAAAAAAACCATTCGCCGAAATTGAATTCATATAAACAAAACACCTGGTTAAAAAAGCTGAAAATACAGCGGCTGAGATGGCTGGGTCACGTGGAGCGTATGGACACCTACGCACCAGCCCGACGAGTCTTCGAATCCACCCCTGATGGTCTGCGCAGCAAAGAAGACCCCACCTAAGGTGGCGCACACAAGTGGAGAGCGACCTCAACCAACTTGGAGTTAGCTAGGGACCGAGCTGGCTGGAAGGGCTTGTTGGTTGAGGTCGTAGTCCATCCTGGACTGTGAGCGCCATCTAAAGTAAGTAAGTAAGTAAGTATAAACAAAACCAAATTGAATTCATATAATGCCCTTTGCTCGTATGTATACTTTCATAAAAATCTATTGAAACTACTCCGCACATTAAACAAAGGGCAGGAACTGAACATTCTGGTTAAAAGATTGAAACTATGAACAATCCTCATACTTCAAATATTGTTTACAATCCACAGCTGACTGTGAATATCAGCTTTGAACTATGATAAAGCCCGATACAGTCGCAGGTAAAAACTGTTATCAAATATCAATATGAACCTCAATCATGCCAAACGATAAGTAATAACTGATAAATTGAATATTTTGTATATTAATAATTTTGAAACAATCTTACTCAAAATTAAATCCTTTGCACTTGAAGAACTAAAATATTAGTTTGGCTGTTAGTTAGGCCAACCTGCCACTTTTACCTAACGGGTTGAGCTTTAGTTTACTTAAAGTTTTAGTTCATAACTAAACTTGTTTCATACATAGGCGTACGTATAAATCGTGAACGAGAAGTCGGGCGATAACCAGAGAACTCTCGTTGGATTCAGCACCCTTGTAGCCACAGGACCACATTATTGATTTTTTTCCTCCCCTACCCGTGCATGAAGAAGGGGGAAAAATGCCGTTTAGGAAGGGAAAATGCAAAGCCAAGAAAAGTAAGAAAAATATTAATATTATTAAAATTTAAATATTGGTGTATGTAGACGCAGAATTTTCTCCATCTAACACATTGTATCCAGATTTAACTGAAAACTATTTTTTGGTTTTATAAAAAGTCACTTTCAAAGTACTGATGCTGGAGAGGGGGGACAAGAAAGCTAAATAAATTCAAATATTTATTAAAGAGTGTTTTTTAATGCCCAGTCTTATTAAATCAATGCAACCACCTTAAAAAACGTTCTAGTCGTTTTCATAAATGATGACTGAATTTTTAGTGAAACAAGTAAAATATTACCAAATTCTGACAGCATAGTGAAGAAACTTGGTCCACATATTTAATTTTTCATGCTCATAAGTAATGGGAATTAAAAAAGTCTACACAAATATTTTTCCACTAGTTCTCTAGTCATCGTCTGACCTATGGTTCTCGATTTAAGGCCAATGTATGAAACAAGTGGTAACTCTTTTTTCGATCTGCTGCCAGTTTTTCCACCTTGGAAAAACTTCTTAAAAGCAAAGTTAGGACATGAACTATTAGTATACGAAAAGTCAACCCGTCAAGTCAAGATCACAGGTATGCCCTCCCTCATATCGTGCACTAACGCCCCTACTATACTATGTGAATTAAAACTGAATAAAATAGTTTTAATATTCTTACTTATTTTTTTCTTAAAAAAAGTTATTGCAATATGTGTTAACAATTGCATACCTACTAAGATGTTTCTATATAATTATATCTAAAATCCCAACGTAAAATGAACATTTTGCCTTTTGCCCTTTTGCTTACCTTACCTTTTCTACATTTCCCATAGTTGCACCAGATATTGTATTTGTATATAGTATATGTATGTGTGTTTATGAAATGACACTCTTTAATATTTATGTTATGAAGATCACTCTTACTTGAACCACGGAGGTGTAAGCTTCGTTACTATATAATAGTTTGTAAGTGCATAATACCATTACAAAAAGTAAACATAGGAAAAAACATTTAAGATAACCAACCTACAAATTCATAGAAAGGACCCTAACCAAGAAGCAACATAATAAAAAGTAATATTCTCATTGGTTTTTCGTCATTTCACAAAAGGCTAAGTTACCTTGACCTGCAAGAATTTTAAAATAAATATACTATTCGGCTTTTAATTACATTGAATATATTAATGATTATGCATGGTACCTATATGATTTCGAAAATTTAGCTTGGAAAAACTTGTTTTAGTGTTTTCCCCTTGAAATGTTTAGGTTAACGGAAATAACGTGGAGTTTATCAAAAATTTTTCTAGTAGGTACCCAAATCTTTCAGATAATTTTCTTATCAATAACTCACCAAATAAATGTGCGTAAAAAATCGAACCACGAGTCGCACTGATAGTACGAAATTATAAATGCTTTTTGAACAAAGAGTATATTTTTCTTTCAATAGAGCTAAACACTACCATCTATTAAGAACTTTTATTTCCGACTGATCAGAAGTCCAAAGAAGCTCAATTCAATACACATTTGATTATTTCTTAATTAAATATTAGCTCATCTCAGAAAGCATGTTTGAACTTTCATATCAATGTACTACATTTCAGACACACCCTCAGAATAAAAATAGTGTTGTAGCGATTTAGTATTTTTGAACTGAACTGCGTCAGTTTAAAGCTTATTTTATGTGTTATACAAAAAATGTATGGTTCTTCACGAGGAAAAATCTCTTATATTTCAAAATGTCTGCAATTTTTATTTTCCACAAAGCCGACGGAACTGCAACTGCAACATACAGTAGGCACTGGATAATAAAAAGAAAATACAAATTTCATAAGTTCATTATAGGGTCAATGAGACCTTCGATGTCTTGACTAGGATGCCGGTCTCATACTCGTATATCTGAGAGCCACAAAAATATTTTCATAGAGGCCAGATAATGATTCAAACTATAGTGCCAATGCTGATATCAACACACTACTCTCGCAAAATTTGAACAAAATGCTTGACGTTGCTTCAAAATAATTTTCAACCATATTGTATAATATTGAAGGTGTAAAATGTTGATTTTATTTAGTTTCCCTTTATTAATAAAGTATAAGTCTAAAAATGGAAAAAGCATTTATTTTTGGATGCAAAAACCATTAATAAAGTAAAGGGTTTTTCAAATGGGACGCTACAAAAGTAGAGCGACAGGGACAGCAAACGACGCCATATTTCTTGCCACTCTTTTGACATTTCTCTTCCGTAAGGTTTTTGCAGGCAGCAATCCACACGTACTCCATGAGTCATCATTGCATCCCGAAAAAATTACGGGTTGGTGTGGTTTATGGGCCGGCGGCGTCATTGGGCCGTACTTCTTCTGTGATGATCAAGACCGGCACGTTACTGTGAATGGGGATCGCTACCGTTCAATGATAACCGAATATTTTTGGCCCCAATTGGATGATATGGGCTTGGAGGACATTTGGTTCCAACAGGACGGCGCCACAAGCCACACAGCGAATGTCACAATCAATTTATTGGAAACCAAGTTTGGAGAACGTGTTATCTCACGAAATAGTCCAGTCGCTTGGCCGCCTTGGTCGTGCGATTTGACACCGTTAGACTATTTTCTGTGGGGCTACGTCAAGTCTATGGTCTATGCAAACAAGCCAGCGACGATTGATGAGCTTCGTACGAATATCGAACCTGAAATTGCAGCAGTATCGGCCGATTTATGCTTGAAAACCGTCGAAAATTGGGTTCAGCGTCTGGACTTCTGCAAGCGTGCCCGTGGTGACCATGCAAAAGAAATCGAGTTCCATACATAATGGCATCGAACGTACTTTCACAATAATTTAGAATTTGATTGATATCCAAAACCGTTTTTGTTTTATTTAAAAAAACTTTTGTAGCGCTCTTATTGAACAACCCGATATGAGCCTAAAAATGGAAAAAGCATTTATTTTTGGATGCAAAAACCATTTGCATGCGAATAATGCCTTGAGGTTTATTGGAAGTGCAAGCCGGCCATCCAAAAAATATATTTTATCCACCACGTATTTTTCGTATCCAAAACAATTGCCGGTCCACTTTTTTGCATGACATCCCATGACAGGTAGATAGGTGCTCGCCTCACATCCTGTGAAAAATGCTGTCCTCTTGAAAACCAATGCTACCGTGCAAACTTTATAAGTAAATGAGTTTAACTTTATTACACATAACACACGCTCTTACAAATATAAAATATAAGTACCTAAGCTAATTGTTTTGAGTGAATTTAAATTTCATTTATCAATCACAGAACTGGATAACTGCATTCAGAAGCTATGCCACAGAATCCATCCCGATTTCGAGGTAGTTTCATAAACCCATTTTCACCCCAATTCGGAGAGTAAGAATTTTTTATTATCCAATAATCATTTCCGTTTTCTTGGCCATACCCCACAACAACGACAGAATGATTGACTTCTCCCTTATTACAATCGTCATCAGTGTATACACCACTTTTATACAATTGGAACGAATTGAGACTTGCATGTATGGAACAAGCTATGGGTCCCAAAGTAGCGATAACTTCTTTCATTCTCTCTTCATCACCTGGTTTAATACTGGCATAATCTCTTATTTTGATTCCAATTCCAGTTTCATTGTGATGACATTGGGGGTTTTCCATATGTGTGTAGGGATATTGAGCATCCAATGCAACCCCTTGCTCGACAATGTACTCGAAACCATATTCCTGAAAACCACCCTCACAACCCATGCTGCCATATGATTCGGCGCAATCTACCAAGTCTTGGGCTGAAAGAGGCACTAAAAATCCAGTTTTTCGGAATATATGCCCTTCTATGGCCCCAACAACAGCAAAAGACCAGCAACTACCACAGTCTGTGCCCTGAAACTTAGCAGAAGTTACTCCTCCAAGCTCACGCCAATCGAAGCTGTCAGGCAGGTCTTTAATAGGATTTTTTTTTATATAGTTTCGATGTTTCCCAACCCGTTGTCTGTTAAATAAATTTGTAAATGGTTTGAAAACTTATTTTATTGATATTACATTATAAAGTTAAACTTACTCTCCTTTTAGCGAAATTTTTGATCCATGAAGCTTGCTGTACTCAACTATGGTTCGATCGGCAAAAGGATTTATGCCGAGCTCAAATGTGGATATCCCATTTTTAAATGCCTTATTACTTGCATCTATAAGATTCTTTTTTGTAATAAAGATTGTCTCGCGCATTTGTTTTTCGAATTCATTGCTGTAGTGACGCCCTGTTTGATCCTTCAAAAATAAATTGTAGACCTTATTCATATTTAATTAAATTTACTTACAATGAAATCTTCAAAAGAGTTTACATGCTCAAGTTTAGGGAAGTCTAAGTTCAGTTGGTTGTTTGTACAGCCCGGCCTTATAATGTTAGCTTGAGTAGCAACACTTACAAGAAGTCCAATTCCAAAAATTGAAGTAAGCTTTACTGAAAAATATAAATGTATAATTTTAAATTTCAACAATGTAATGGATTAATTTGTGGAATATGCCCATACAAATGGTTCAGAAAAAAAATATAGCACAGTCAAACTTGACAAAAATTGGAAGATTTTCGTATTTTCCAAGGTAACAATCCAAATATACTGGTAAATTCAAAGGTCCTAAGGATTATGGGGAGGACCAATTATTACTTTTAGGAAATAGAAGGAGTTCAAAAAAACCAAGCATTCCACCAAAATTATTCTCCTCAAAGGTTGCTTCATAGAAAACTTCTTCTATTCCTGCATTGGAAATGTTTGGCATGCTTAAGAACATAGTAGAAAAATGCACTAATAAGTAATGTAAATATACATCATATACAAAAGACAACAACTGGAAAGTCGTTGTTGAAGACGCCACAGCGTGAAGATTTGTCACTGAAGAATTGAACAAAAAGCAAATTCAGTGGCACTCAACGAAAATAAAGCTATAAGATCGAAAAAAGTAGTAGCAAGAGGAGGGCTTAACTCTCCATGTGTTGACAAGGAAATTGTCGAAGACCTTATATAATAAGGCTTTCAAGCTCCAGATGCCTATAATCTTATTAAATCTCTCTATTGAATTAATCTGTATAAAACTAACTATACAGTCCAAACAGTTATACTTATTAAATGCATATATTCCTCCAAAAAGTTCGGACGCAGTTTATGTGGAACTTTCTAAAGCCTTAGATTTTATTATTGACTTGTCTTGCTCTAACAGCAACATATTACTTCTTGGTGATTTCAATTTACCTCACATTGAGTGGGTTCCTTCTGATGATGAATCCTATCAAGAAGCTTCTTTAACTTCTTCTCAAAATGAGCTTCTGCTTCTTGATAGAATAATTTCAACTGACTTACAGCAAGTAAGCTGTATTAAAAATTCTAAAAATCGAATTCTCGATTTGGTATTTTCTTCGGACGCTAGTAGTACCTTGGTTCTAGAATCTAGTTCTGGGGTCACTAATTTAGATAACTATCATCCTCCTTTGGATATTATTTTTGACTTAAGCAATCACCTTACTGAAAACAGTAACAGTATGATTGCTCATATACCTTTGACTTCAAAAAAGCAGACTTTCAGTTGCTTTCAGAAGAAATAGCTAGTTCTGGTATTAAGAATATATCTATGTCTAGCGATATTGACGAAGCAGTTTTTATTTTTTATTCCATCCTTAACAACTGCATTAATAATACTATCCCTTTAAAAATATCAAAGAATATGAACTTTTGTCACTCATGGTATACGAAAGAGCTAAGAACACTTCGAAATAAAAGAAACAGAGCATGGAAAGTGTACTTAAGAATTCTTTCACCAGTAGACCACAACTCCTACATAACCTTTTTTGAAGAATTTAAAACTCTTTCAAAAAATCTATACACTAACCACGTAAACGAAATGGGTAGTTCTCTAAAAAATGACCCAAAAGCATTTTGGAGGTTTGTTAATTCTAAAAAAAAACTCAGATGGTTATCCAGCAAACTTCGTTAATGAAAATTGTTCGCTACTAGAAACCATTGATGTCTGTAACACTTTTGCAGAAAATTTTCGTAATTCTTTTGTTGACAAACCCTTAGATGTTGACGAAGATTATTTTAGAAATTTACATAGCTATGCCCAAACTAGCTGCAATAATATCCCAGTGCCACCGTGTACTATTTTACACCTTCTCTCATCATTAAATGATGATTACTCATCTGGTCCAGATGGAATTCCTCCTATACTATTGAAAAAGTGCAAATTTATACTTCTTCAACCCCTTCAATTTTTGTTCGAGTTTTCTTTAAGGACAGGAATATTCCCCCAATTTTGGAAAAAATCGTTTCTTACACCAATCTTTAAAAAAGGTGAACAAAAATGATATAAAGAACTATAGGCCCATAGCAAAGCTGTCTTGCATTCCAAAGCTCTTTGAACAAGTTGTATGCGAGAGCCTGTGATCAACAGCATGGATTTGTGAGAAGAAAATCAACGGTAACAAATCTCCTTACCTTTTTGCATAAATGTTCTAATGCATTAGAAAACGGGAAATGAAGTTGATTGCATATACACTGACTTTTCGAAAGCGTTCGATCAACTAAGTCATGAAATTATTGTATTCAAACTGAAAAATGTTGGCTTTCCGACGTTTGTTATATCATGGATAAAGTCTTACCTTGAAAAGAGATCTTATCAGGTAAAATTCAAAAATTGTCTTTCAAACTCTTTCAGTGCACACTCAGGTGTCCCTCAGGGAAGTCATCTGGGCCCAGTGTTGTTCATTCTCGCTATAAATGATGTTACTTCATGTATACGCTATAGTGATATTCTTATATACGCTGATGATATGAAGATCTTCAAAGCAGTACAATCTTATCATGACCATGTTCTCTTGCTGATATTGACAGTTTTAATCTTTGGTGTGATAAAAACGGCCTTTCTCTTAACCCAGTTAAATGCCAAACTATAACTTTCTCTAAAAAGCGAGTAGTGAGTACTTTTGATTATTCCATTTCTGAGCACACACTCTGTCGTGTTTTAAGTTTCAAAGACCTGGGTGTTCACTTTAGTTCTGATTTAGATTTTACAGTACATATTAACTTTATTGTAAATAAAGCGAGTTCCATGCTTGGATTCATAAAACGCTGGGCAAAGGAGTTTAATGATCCGTATGTTACTCTTTCCTTATACAACTTTTATGTGAGACCCCATCTTGAGTACGCCTCCCAAGTATTGACCCCTTTTAACGAAATTCATAAAAGCCGTATTGAATCAATACAACATAACTTCATTCGTTTCGCCTTGAAAGGACTCCTTTGGGCTGATCCGTACAACCTGCCTCCTTATGAACACAGAATTAAGCTTCTGCAACTTCAAACTTTATTTGAAAGGCGTGTTAATAATGATTTAATATTTTTCCACCAACTTATCAGTGGTGAAATTGATGCAGCTGACTTGTTAGCTTGTGTAGGCATTAACTTCCGCGGAGGAGCTCACCATCTACGAAGATTTGAACTTTTTCACGTTCCTTTTCATAGAACTAATTATGGTATACACGAACCTCTTAATCGTATGTGCAGACTTTTTAATTTAAACGCTTCCTCTGTTGATTTTAACTTAAGTAAAGTTCGATTAAAAACATTGTTGCGCACCAGTGCTCCACTCTCGTGAATTTTTAACTTTGTTTTCTTAAATGTTTTATATTATGTTTCTAATATTGTATGTTTTTTAATTGTTTAATTTTGTTAATGTTTATTTATTTATTTATGTGCTTGTGTTAGCTTACTTAATCTACTAACTACTAACATTTGCACTCATAATGAGCCTCTGATTGTAGAATGCAGCTTGCTTTAAGCTCACTACAACAAAGAATTCTGAAGTGTAAAAAAAAAAAAAAAAAGAGCTGATCAAAGACTCTACAGGGGGTACCAACGACGAAAAAGATACCCTTATTTGCTTACTTTCGAAAATGAAGAATTTACAGTATTAAATCAGTTATGGGCATAGTTGTCAAAATTAAACCACTGCAAAAAAAAATCAAAAAAATTTTGCACAATGTAAGCGCTGTCAAGCCCTTGCAATCGCAAGTTCGTTTGTCTTAATGGGAAGGGAAGCATGCAACTGAAACTTGTCCCATGAGCAGAGAACAGAAAGCGAATAGTGTAAACTGTCAAGGCAACCATTCTTCAAGTTACAGAGGATAGAGGAAGTCCAGTCGCCAAAAAAAATTCAAGACACAACATGAAAAATCAAAACTGGGAGCAAGCTTAGAAACTCAACAAACACCAAAGCAATTGAAAGCAAATAAGTAGCGTTTGAAAACAAAACAAGAAATCAACCAACAATGGCAATTGCACTAAGCAAAAGTGATGAAAATAAATCATATTCCCAGATTGTAAGAAATGAGGGGAAGAACGAAGAAACGTCTATAAAAGAAATGCTTGATCTTATCCTTAAATGGATTGACAAACAAGATTTAAACAAAAAACAGCTAAGCGAAGAAGTCGCTCTTAAAAAATAATGATAGACATAACACTAAAAATCGCAACATGGAATGCAAACGGTCTTTTACAACATGTATCAGAACTTAACATATTTTTAGACATAGAGCATATAGACTTTTGTTTGGTGTGTGAAACTGACCTCGGCATTGAGCAATGTCTTGAAAATAAATTACCAAACTATACGTGTGATCACGCTCCGCGACCAGCTTGGCAAGGCTAGGGGAAGGTCAGCAATGCTAACGAAAGTGTGCTTAACACACTTCGAACAAACAAAGTTTACTAATGAAAACATGCAAGTTACGACAGTTATTAGTATTGGTATAAAAAAGAAAGAGTTTAAGATAGCAACTATTTACTGCGCTTCGAGGTGCTCTCCAACTTAAAACAAAACAATGTAGAACTCCTTAATTTGTTAGGACATAACTTCCTTGTTGGTGGCGACTTTAATGCTAAACACACCCAATTGGGATCTAGGCTCATAACAACAAAAAATAAACGACTATATTAAGCAGGCCGCATGGGTGTAGGTTGCACCGAAAAAAGAAAAAAAAACATTTTAAAGGGGGATCCTATTGCCCACCGTTTGAGCGGTAGGGGCACTTAAACAATCACTTACATTAGAACAAAAATTGAAAATAATGGCAACACGTACAATATGTTGCTATAGATTTTTGTAGAGCCAAAATTGCATTCCTTAATTTTCTTTTTAAATCCAGTTTTTTAAGAGAATAGTTTTTGAAAATTTAACCTTCAAACAGAAAATATTGAAAACATGTTTAAGAACAAAATTATTCAAACTGATTTTTTTTTTTAATTTTATGTTTTAAAGTAATATATTTGAGGTTAATATTTAATGCTTTAGTTAGTTTTTAGTCAAACACACAAAACCAAATGGTACTAGGAATCTTATTTTTTATGATAAAAACAAATACCTTAACCAATTTAAGGATTCAAGATTTACTTAAATATAAAAAAAGCATATTTAAACCCCCTGATAATAGGAACAACATAATGTTTTTAGCATTTTGTAAAGCCAGAAATCCATTCTTTAGTTTTTTTTATATAAAGTTTCTTAAGTGAAGAGTTTTCGAAGAATTAACCTTCAAACTAAATATTTTGAAATCGTAATAATAAACTAATTGTTCAAACTGATTTTTTTTTCAAATTTTATGTTATTAAGTACTTTTTTGAATTTAATATTCAATACTTTTGTTAATTTTTAGTCGAACACAATAAAGCAAATGGTCCTAGGGCTTCTATTTTTTCAATATATAAACAAAAAACTTTACCAACTAAAAAAACAATAAGGGAGAACTGAAAACAAGATTGTTTAAAAATAACTACAGTATTTTAGTAGAGAGCAGAAATGCAAATTTAGGTTTTTTGCACATGAAAATAACAAACCATGGTTTGAAGATTAATTTTTGTAAAAACTGACATCAAGGTTCGAATCTGCGTGAAAATTCACTATAAACAGATGTACCACAAGTCAGCTTTATATCGGAATAGATTTTGTTATCTCCGGTATTAGAAACGGCTAAATACCAATGTTCCCATGGGTTGATTTTGGCTTTGCCTTAAGTACCAGTGGTCTGAGTCTGTTGGCATACAATTTTCTTTGTTACAATTTGTCCGGGGTCAAACATTAGATTTCCTTGACTATCATATCACTAAGCGAAGCAGAAATAATAGAAAAAAGTAATCCTAAGCTCGTGAATTAAGGAACAAACTGGATCGAATTCAGAGATAAACTTGAAAGTTTTATAAACCTAAGATCATAGAGGACTATCTAGCGAACAGACTCGTACCCCTCTTGCCTAAAACACCCGCAAATTTTATTTGAGCACATTAAGAGAAAACTCTCTTGAATTCCCTGTCCGTGAATACGTGTGAATTGTGGATAGCTCTAAATGTGACGTTTTCAATTTTTTCGATTCAGTTCTTCAAAAAACAGAAAGAAAAACTGTTGTTTCCGTAATTCTCAGTAGAGTACTTGTGCGAAATAGTCCATACTTCTTAGCTATTACATTTTTAGGGTTGACCTTCTGGCTTCTGGACAGTAAAAGATGAACGAAAATAGTACCAAAGATATATAATAAGAAAACTTAAAATATTCCTCCTCTTTATTCAACACTGAAAAAAAAAATTAGTCAAACAGTCAGTCCCCAAAAAAGTTTCGAATTTACTTCAAAACAAAATAAGCAATAAGACAAATACAATTCTGTCTGCCCACGGATTTTATTATACATGATATAAAGAAGTCGTATTGAATCAATTCAACGTAAATTCATTCGCTTTGCTCTGAAAGTTCTTCCTTGGGCTGGTCCATTCAACCTTCCGCAATATGAACATAGGATCCAGCTACTGCAGGTTCAAATCTTATATCAAAGGTGGGTGTTTTTTGTTTTTTCCCCCGTTGGTAGGTGCAGAACCTGCATCATGCTCTATGAGAACCGAAAAACACGTGCTCATAGGTGTGTGAGATTCTTTCTACACTAAAACCACCTCCACTTCCCGATTGAAACTAATTTGAAACTTATCCAACAATTTATTTATAACGAAGTTAAGTAACGTGTTGCAGGTTACTTTCCGGTGAAAGTTCCTGCTTCATCTGTGATTTTAAAGCGGTTTTCTGTTCACCGCCCCAAGTCAGAAGGATTTGTTCTTCACAGGCGGCGTACTAATTTCGACTTAGTAGCGTGTTCTAATAGTAGATTTCTTTTTATTTCGTCCCGAACCGTATGAATCCCGAGATCGCTGTGAAGATCTTCGTTTCTTATATACTACGTAGCATTTACAATTGACCTAAGTTATTTATTTTCAAACGTTTGCAAGTTATTTAAGTTTGTACACGGAAATAATTCTTGGATCAGATCACGAAAAATGAGCTGCAAACTACGAATAGTGAATCCTGATTTATACCTTGACTCGAGACTTCATAATTTACGACTATTTGTTTGCAATTTGCAAAATTGAGCAAAATGAAGATATTGATACTCAAAAATCGTAATTCAACGCTCTTAGGTATCAAAAATTGCGAAGAACAAATCGCAATTTGATCCAATTATTCCTCAATTTGTAAATTTACAAAATGACTTGTGATCACCACTTTTGATGATATTGCGACTTGAAAGATGAATCTTACATTTAATTTTATTTATCTGAAAAAAATACTTTCTGCTTGACTCTTCTTGGAATTTGAACTCCAGTTGCGGAGCGAGCATGCAACCACTAGACCAATTTGCATTACATATTAATAGTGTCACACATTAATGGTTAGATACTTGTCATGTTGAGGTGCTTTACCTCTTTGAGAAGTAAATTGCGACAAGAAAGTCGTAATTTAGGAATTTTTCGGTGGTGATTTGCAACTATTCTCATGGAGTTGCAAATTGCAATAAAAAATACGTTAATCAGTGATTGTGCAATGTTAATTACTAAATATCTATCGCAAATCAATATTTTTTAATACTGTTTGTGAAATTATTCTTTTGGAGAGTAAATTACGCCAAAAAATTTGTATTTTGCTATGCAAAATACAGGCTTGAATCATGAATTTTAATTGCAAGTCACGAAAAAACAAATCATGCAAATTAATACGTTTTTTCTTAATTTACTTTTTAGTTCTTCGCATTTCTTTTTTACGTGCGGCTATAAAGTCCTTCAGGCAGAATTTGTCTTAATTTTAATGTGAAGCCTTCGTGTCACATCTTGTCAAACGCCTGTCACACGTCCAAAAAGACTGTCGAACAGATTTTCTCTTCTTCAAGAGCTCCCTCAATTACTCAGTAATTCTATGCACTCGATAAATTGTCGAATGCTTGCTTCTAAATCCAAACTGATGTTCAGGTATTAATTTTTCTCTTCTGTTATCGGCTTCAGGCGCAGGAGTAGTATTCTTTCAAAAACTTTTGATATTATAGGAAGAAGCTAAATCGGCCTGTAAGACTTTTTTTCGTGAGATGGTTTGCCAGGTTTCAAAACCATTAAGACTTCCGCAACTTTCCATTGGTTCGGAACATATTCTAACCTTAAAGCGGCATTTATTATGTAAAGAAAGTTAATAAAACCTTTACGAGGGAGCATTTTTAAAATCTCTGCCGTTATTAAGTCATATCCTGGAGCATTATTGGACTTAAGTTTCCTTATTTATCTTCTTAATTCGACAAGTGTAGCATTTCTTATTAAGTAGCTTTCAATTGAGGTAAAATTCATATTAATATTTTCGGCTTAAATGTTTACTCTAAGTAATCGGTGAATACCATCGCTTTATCTGTGTCACTTTTAGCCCATTCATTTTTGATTTTTTTAATAAGGGGCACTAGAAGCTTTGGTTTTTCCTTGTTTTTATAGCTTTCCGAAGTGAGTAGTTGGATTCTTTCCCAGCTGTCAAGGCTTCAAGGTAATTTTCAGCTTCAAATCTGATATCGCCGTTTTTAGACAAGCGATTTAAATGATTTTTGTGTTGAGGAGCACGGGTTCGCTGCCATTTCTTACGTGTTTTTCGTTTCTCTTTCACTAGATCTTTTATTTCCTGAGAATATTTTATAGTTTTATAGCAATGCATAACCTTTTATACCCCCTGCGGGTAAGGGGAAAGTATACCCGAGGTAGGCATGCCTGTCGTAAGAGGCGACTAAAATCCAAACTCCGTATACTGAGATTGATGTATACATAACTATGCAATGAGCAAAACAATAAGATATAGTACCCCAGGTGGCAGTCCAGGTTCACTGGAAAATCCACCCTCTTCGGAGGTTGGCTCTATGGATTCTGGGGAGAGCCAATTATTGGATTTAATAAATCCCTTCCTTAAAAGTGCAAGGGTATCTCGATCACCACCATCTAAATCGCGTGCAAAACCATCAAAATTCGGGCAAAAGAGTTCACCCGTCACGCCTGCGCGCGCCAAAATAGACTCAGATAAAACAAAAAATCATGAAAAAGACAATAACGACCTTCGACAAAAACTTGATCAAGTAATGGAACTTTATCAAGAGCTAAAGAAAGCAGTCTATCTTTTTCGAAAAGAAAATGAGCTATTGAAAAGCGAAAATCCTCCAATAAACTCAAAGTCTAGCTTGCCACAAGTCAATAATTGTAGATATGAAACGGACGAAGAAGAGCTAGCACGTGAAACGGAGAAGTCCTCAAAGAAAAGATTGAGTAAAAAGCGTAAAGCTGGCTCTTCACCTGAAGCAGCTTCTTCTTTTGAAATAAGAGTTTCACCAAAACATGTGACAGTAAAAGAAAAACCTGTTAAGGAACGGCCCCCACCACCGATAAATGTTATCGGTATTGCGGAGTATAACAAGTTGCAAACCATATTAAAGGCATTATTACCATTGGCTTTTAAAATTATTTCACTTAATAACAACAAATGGAAAGTTTGTGTGAAAGACCCCAAAGTTATCGTCTTCTGTCACGAAAACTAAACGAAGAAAAAGTAGAAGTGTATACCTATGAAAATAAGTCGGAAAGACCCCTACGTGTTGTGGCAAGAGGTCTACACGCATCATGTTTAAAAGACGATGTTATTAGTGATCTAAAAGAGCGCAACCTCAAAATCTTAGATGCGACGAACATTGTCAAAAGAGAGAAACAGAAAAAAGAGGGTGAAGTGATAGTGGTACAACGTGGTCTCCCACTACTTATGCTTTCGTTCGATAAGACTGAAAAATTAGATGAAATTTATAAAAGTAAAACAATTCTAAACATCGTAGTTAGGATCGAACCTCTAAGAAAGAGCACAAGATTAATCCCTCAGTGTAAACGCTGCCAAGGATTCAATCACACCCAACCCTATTGCAAAAAAGAGCCAAGGTGTGTAAAATGCGCTGGAAAACATCTAACCGTTGACTGCAACGGAAAAAGTGAAAGTCCTCCGACGTGCATTAATTGTAATGGAAATCACCCAGCAAGTTATAGAGGCTGTGAAGTAGCTAAAGAATTACAAAAGTGACGATCAAAATCTGCCCAAACACAAAGAAACCCACCAAGGCAATTAGAAACCGCAATTCCCAAGAGTGCCAAATCTGCGAAAGGTCCAAAACCTAGTATCCATAAGGAAAAGAAAACAGTGTCAGTACCTTCGGAGAAAATATCGAAGCAAGGAAATACAGAAACATATGTCCAAATAGCGGCAAAAAATATACCCGTAAATAAAGGCACTGAAACAGACCCGGTTTCAAAAGTCTTTTCAATAATTTTGTCAAAACTTGAAGAACAATGTGAAACAAATAAACTTATCTTTGATAGGTTAAGTAAGCTCGAAAATTGTTTTCGACCCAAACCTCTTTCAAAAAATATATGATAGAAAAACTTTAAAATTCTTACGTGGAATGCCAACGGATTATGGCAAAAACTTGGAGAATTGGAGATGTATATGCGAGAAAATGATATTGACACATGTTTAATATCACAAACGCATGCCAAAAATGAATCAAATCTTAAAATCTACGGGTTTCATGACTGCCACGCCATTCATCCGTCAAACAAAGCAAGGGGTGGATCATCATTGTATATAAAAGAATGCATTGAACACTCGATAGGCCTTAAAATAGAGGTGGAATCAATGCAATTGAGTAGTGTACAGGTTAAAACTAAAAATATTCCTCTCAATGTCTCTTCCATATATTGCCCTCCGCGTTGCAAAATTGATAAGAGTGAATTTACGACATTGATAAAGTCACTAAGTCCAAATGTAATTGTTGGTGGTGACTTTAATGCAAAGCACACCTTCTGGGCCTCACGAAGCATATCTCAAAAGGGTCGCATGCTATATGAAGCAGGAATGGAAAATAGTTGTGACTTTCATTCGACTGGCAAGCCAACTTACTGGCCAACTGATCCGTCGAAAATACCTGACCTAATCGATTTATTCATGGTGAAAGGAATACCCTCTAACCGTATAGAAATTTCAGAGGGCTATGACCTCTTCTCAGATCATTCTGCCGTCGTACTCACTATGAGCAAAAGCCTTGTTAAAATTGAAAAAACCACCCAGGTTCTGTTTGTTAACCTGGGTAATGATACACTTAACTCAACGTTGTCCTCGATATCTTTTCTAAATCCATCCCAGTTGGTTTTACTGTTTGTTAACCTGGGTGGTTTTTCAATTTTAACAAGGCTTTCGCTCATAGTGAGTATAACGGCAGAATGATCTGAGAAGAGGTGAGGTCATAGCTCTCAGAAATTTCTACACGGTTCGAGGGTATTCCTTTTATGAATAAATCGATAAGGTCAGGTATTTTCGACGGATTAGTTGGCCAGTAAGTTGGTTTGCCAGTCGAATGAAAGTCACAATTATTTTCAATTCCTGCTTCATATAGCACTCGAGCCTTTTGAGATATGCATCAAGGGGCCCAGAAGCAAGGGCAGATCCAGGATTTTGTCCAGAGGGGGGGGGGTCACGATCTTGAAAATTAAAAATAGTATTGCACTCAAAAATAAATTTTTTTTATTGCACATATAGTTTAGAAAAATATCACATTTTGTTTTTGGTTTTCAAAAAAAACTTAAGCTTTTCATAAGAACAATAGCAGTAGAAAATAAAATGTATAAATTATGTTAAAATTAAGCAACAAATATAACTAATAACAATGCTAATCTCTTATTTTATATTATTCTTCAACAAAATTTGTTGCAGTTTTTGCAAGTAAACGAACGGGGATAAATAAAGATGTCTATTCGTGTTCTCGTACTTCCCAAATAACAACTTCTACAAATTCAGCACAAAGTTCACAAAATTGTATCTACATTATGTCTGTTTGCGTACCTCCCAAAACTACGAATTTTTACAAATCTAGCTCAAAGTTCTGTCAAAGTTCACATAAAAAAATAAAATTCGTAGAAATTCGTAGTTTTGGGAAGCACACGAACAGACTTAATGATATGACAATATGATTTGAAATTTCGCAACCAAAATAAAAAAAATCTGTTTTGTTTTAAATTCAATAGTTTTTTTATTCGTGCTTACCCACAAATTTTAGCTAGTGCTACGAGTAGTACCTACATATATGAATGCATAATCTTCCTAAACAAGAAAAAAGATGTTATTTTGCTGCCTCGATAAGCAATCACAGAATAATTTAAAAAAAGAAATATTTGCGTAAATAAAACAAAATAATGGTGTCAGTGTTCTACACATATATTTTTTTTTGCGAATGCTACCCTTTCAGTATTTTAACCATTTTTTGATGGTTGAATTTTATCCTTTCGCTGAAAAGCCCCAGGGTTTCATTTCTCAAATAAGAGAAATTATCGAAAATACCTACATCAATTATTGTAAACGGTTTGTGGAAACATTGCACTTTTTGAAGGTAAGTGGTTAAGAAAAAAATGCCAAATATGAGAAAATATCAAAATTACCTACATTAAAACTAAACCGTTTGTGGTCTAAATCTTATCTTTAAATGGTTCAATGCATCGATAGCGTTAAAGAAAACAAATTGAAAAGACAAAATAAAGTTAAGGTAAAATAATTCTAAAACGAAACAATCAAAGACGAACTGAAACTAAAATAAATAAAAAACCAAATATATGAAAAGAGAAACATTGAAATGTGAAACAATAAAAAGCCAAACGACAAAAACGAAACAACAAAAAAAAAGCAAGATGAAAAAGGCGAAACGAACCATACCCGTTTTTTTAATTTCTTATTTTTTTTTTAAAGAATTTGATTTTTTTGGAAATTAAAAATTTTTGGTTCAAAGTCAATGGGCACCTACATTTGCGAATAACTTTTAAAAAATTAGTTTCAGAAAAAAAAGTAGTAAGGAAAATGTTCAGAACTTCTTGCTATTGGGAACTCTAATCAGAACTCCTTTTTTTTAATTTTCTGGATTTTGAAAATTTTTGGTTTTGAGTCAATGGCCACCTAAATTTACGAAAAGATTTTGAAAAATTAGTTTAGAAAAAAAGTTTTTAGGAAAATGTTCACAACTCTTTGCTTACATCGGGAACTCTAATCAGAACTCCTTTTTTTGATTTATTTGGATTTTGAACAATTTTGGTTCTAAGTCGATGGGCACCTTAATTTGTAAATAACTTTTGAAAAATTAGTTTTAGAAAAAAAGTTTCTACGAAATTATTCATAATTCTTTGTTTGCTATCGGAAACTCTAATCAGAACTCCTTTTATTTTTAGATTTTGACAATTTTAGGTCCTAAGTCAATGGGCTCCTTAATTTGGCCTAACTTTTCCAATTTTATTGTGCTCTGTCTAAAACCCATCAGGAACTCAGAACTCTTGATTTGAAGTTGAAAAACATGCTCAGAACTTTTTTTCTCAAAAAAGTCCTTGCTGCGTGAAGTTAGCAAAAAAACTTTTTTTTTAATTTTAACACTTTATTCGCCAGAACTATTGATAAGAAGTATGAGGAGCTCTAGAACTCTTTGTCTACTACCGGAAACTCTCATTTTTTATTAAATTTTAAAAAATTATTTTGCTAACTTCACAGGACTCGATGATGCTATCCAACGTGTTACCTCCCTCATCGGTACGGCGATGAAGCTGTCCGATGATTCCCATCACATATTTCTTTCTAGACAGTACGGCGATGATGCTGTCTGTCGTCTCCTTATCTCGCGTCGATACGGCGAAAAAGCTGTTCGGTGTTCCTTCCCTCACTCCATTCTCGGCAGTACGGCGATGATGCTGCCTGACGCTTCCCTCATAATCATGTCCTTACCTTTCCCCAAATCCCCATATTGGGCTGGGTCAAGGTGTTATACGACCCGTGCTGATGATTAGCCTGGCTGAGGGCCCAATTCAAATACTAGATCAGTCGCTAACGGTGTATTCCGACAGATGGCAATCTTCGAATCAACCAGCCTAATCTGCATATACCACCCTTTCTCCGTTACTCAGTGGATTTTAATAAATACCTTTTCAGATAAAGTAAGTGGTTTTTCCGGTTCTTTTTCAAGTTTGGCCGGCAGTACGACTGGAAAGTCATCTGCTGTACCTCCTGTTTTGTCTTTAGGTAGTCCATGGGAAATCATGTTCCTGTTGCTGACAGACAGAACAGTGAGAGGAAGGTAGCAGTACCCAAATTTAGTGGTGGCGGGATCGTGAAACATGGCCTTTCGACTATTAGGGAGAGTAAAACTCCCCAAACCTCACACCCCATTTTAGTGGTGGAAGGATCGTGAGACATGGCCCTTCCACCACTAGTGAGAGTGCATCTCTCTCGGGTCCCAGTGGGGGTAGGCGTAAGCTTACACCTAATGGTTCCTTCTATAAAGGCAAGCGGAATGCAGAGAGGATTCTGAAGATCTTTGGTGCTAAACTAAAGGTCGGAAGTAACTCAAAGCAGGAAGCACAAGTAAGGTGGGCTAAGAGCTTCTTAGCTAAACATCAGGCCAGTGGTGACTCTAAGTCAAAGCGACAACGGTCGCTCGAAGGCACCATGCCTTTTGGCAAAAGATCTAATGTTCTTAAAACCAGTACTCCCATCAAACCCCTACTCAAATCTTTTAGAGATGTTCTTAAAGATAAAATCTTAGTTGTGGTTATTGACCGAAGCGATAGAACGATCTCTTCTGGTCATTGGCAGATGGTGAAATTGAAGCTCTCGGCTGGTTTCTTGAATTTAATGAGCGACAACACAGGACCTCCTCCAATCACGAGTGATGGCGCCTGGCACCAGTATCATATCAAGCTCATCGCCTGCGATGATCAGAGATCGTGTGATATCTATAAGCTAGCTGTCAGCAGGGTAGGAGAGGTCTGGCCAGGTGCCCTCCTGTATGGATGAAATACTCCACATAATTCAGATATTGAATCCACCCTGCCTACTCACAACTGAAAAGTCACAAGAAAAGAGTCTTTATAGAGGCGCAATTATTGTTCCCCTGGCGCAGACTAAAGGCGTGCTAAGGTTTGGGTTTGAGACGATGAACCATAGGGTTTATAGAAATGATGAGGTTGATGCAGCTTGCGCTCCTCCACACCCCCAAGAAGACGAAGCTATAGTTGAAGACCTTAGTATGTCTATCACCTTTCCAAGTTTGGAAGACGATGCACCCAGGGCATCCTCGGCTCCAGCAGAGTCGTCTTTAAACGTCGACAGTCTTTCCGACATCGAGACTGAAGAATACTTAAACAGAGTTCTTTTAAGTGATGACCGGCTTTTAAATTCGTCTTCTGACATGGAAGAACCTGATGTCACCATTGTGGATGCTTATCTGACTAACTTTAGCCAAAATGCTGCAGTTAATACAGATTAACCTCCAACATTCCATCAAGGCGTCAGCCTCCCTTCTTCTTCGCCTGTTCAGCAACGGGAAAGATATCATCCTGTTTCAAGAACCTTGGATTGTCAAGTTCATTGTGAAGGGACTCAGGTTACTACCTACTGTATGCGCCCGATAAAGGTGGACCTAGATCCTGCATACTAGTAAAAAGTAGCATTAATATATTATACCTAATTTAAGCGATCAAGATATTACGGCTGAAAGACAGGAGATAGCCAAAGGCAAAGGAAAAAACCCTTGAGAAACTAATCGCCGACGCAGAAAGGCAAAATATCAGCCTCATTATTGGGAGTGATGCTAATGCCCATCAGACAGTATGGGGTAGTACTGATATTAACGATACAGGGAGTCCCTTTTCAATTTTATTTTATGCACTAACCTTATAGTAAATAACGTAGGCAATAAACCAACTTTCGTTACCAGAAATAGACAGAAGTTTTAGACATAACCCTTGTCTCCTCTAACATCTATCAAATGACTTCAAATTGGAAATATCTAGTGATCACTCGTTCTATGATATATCTTTCATTCAATTCAGCTTGAAGGTTTTCGAAATCATAGGAAAACTGACTGCCCCAAATACAGAAACACTTAAGAGATTAATCAAACCGGATCTGTTAAGTGATCCGACATATTAAAACGATCTTGACATCAAAGTCAACGATCTAACCTTAGCCCTTAACAAATCAGTAGAAACCTCCTGCCCTCATATTCAAATTAGGAAACTTTTCAATCGAGCTAAAAGTACTAGAGTATTGTCCGACTGGGATTCCTATAGGGAATCACTTAAATCGTATAAAAAAGAATTGAGGAAAACCAAACGATCTTCGAGGAAGACATTATGTGGAAATGTAGAGGAAGCCTATCCGAAGCATTAAGACTAAGATAAATCCTCTCCACAAATCCAGTTATGCCTAAGCCTAGTTGCCTAGAACTAATGGACTAATTCATGCGAGGAATGGCTTAAATTGCTACTCGATACTCATTTTCCAGCAAGCTTACAGTCTATTAATAATGCTGCTCTACATAGGGTAAGCAGTAACTTAACTTTTCCACAAGGTCTAATTACAAGGGAAAAATTACAATGGGCACTCAACAGCTTCAAATCATACAAGTTGGCAGGACCGGATGGCATCATTCCAGCTGAACTGCAGATGAATTTAGAAGTAGTTCTGGAAATTCTGGAGGTCATCTTCAATGGCTGAATCTGGTTCATATTCCACTTTTATGGAGAGAAGTTAAAGTTGTGTTTACCCAAAGCCGGCAAATATTCCGACCTAAGCCCAGAATATTTAAGAACTATTAGCCTATCATCATTTCCCCTAAGAACTTTTGAACGACTGATTGATATCCAACTACGATTAAGCATTCATACGAGACTACTGTCTATAGCTCAACATGCTTATTGCAAAGGGAAGTCAGTGGAAACGGGTCTCCACATACTAGTACCTTTGTATATAAACTTTATAGTAATATCATCAACATCGATGTTTCACCAGCCCCTGGTGGTAGAACACTTTGCCTGCTCTCAACATCAAGTGTTGAGGGAAACATTTGAATGTTTCTTGTTTGGGTTTTGTTCTTCTACTTTTGGGATTACATGTTTATAAGTTCAGTCGTAAGAATGCATTGGATATGACCGCCTCTCAGCACTCCAAATATGAAAACAAATGTTGATGGATTTCTTTGGTACTCGTAGGTAAGTCAAACGGCGCCGCACGCGTCGCCGACCGTTCGTGTTGTTGGTTGATACACAGACGATGGTAGTTTTTTATTTTTAAGTGTCATTTTCATTATTGTGGTTTTTCGTGTTGTTTTTTACTTTTCTTCTTCTTTTCGATATGCGGCTTGAGAATAACATAGTTAGGTATTCCTATGTACATATGTATGTAGTATCGTAGTTTGTAAGTATGCGGGAAAAGTTTGTAATTTGAAAAACCTCAAACGTAAAAACAGAGAAATCAAAAAAAGAAGATTTTTTCTTGAAACCTTCATTCATATTGAAGAAGAAAAAAACCACCACCATTGCCTTACAAAATAAAAAATGTTTCTAATTCTCCTGTCAAAATCGTAAACATGTTGAAGATTTTTTTCTCAACATGGGTATTCACAAGCGCCACCATCGGTGATATACCGCATAATTAAGGACAGCTCCATGATAATACTATAAAGTTTATATACAAAGCTAGTACGTACCATCAAATATTCCCAACATGATAAAGAGTATACAATGGTCGCCTTCCTTGATACAGAAGGCGCTCTTAACAATGTCAACACACCTGCAATCGCATCTGCGCTGGCATCTCTAAATGCTGATGGGTCGCTTGGTGAATTGATTAATCAAATGCTTACAAGCAGGAAATCCCTATAAAACTGATCTTGTCCTCTTTTCCAGGAAATACAAAATTCCGCAAATAGATTCCCCTTTTATTAATGGTGTTCCATTAACATTCTCAAATGATGCTAAATACTTGGATCTCATTTTAGATAAGAAGTAAAGCTTGAAACCTAACATACAAAAAAGAGTCAAAAAAGCCACCGTGGCACTTTTCTCTTGAAAAAAAGCCGTCGGTAGTCAGTGGGGCCTCCAACCACCATTATTCACTGGCTATTAATTTCGGTAATTAGACCGATTCTAACTAAAGGCGTGGCAGTATGGTGGACTGCCTTGGATACAGTGATACATCGGTCGAATCCGTCCGCTGCATTAGACACTGTAGTCCATCTGACACCTCTGGATATTTTCAGCCAACAAATGGCCGTGAACACAGCCAATCGTCACGAAGCATCTTCACAGTGGATCAATA
The DNA here is from genome assembly GCA_946251815.1 of Dasysyrphus albostriatus. NCBI lineage: Eukaryota > Metazoa > Arthropoda > Insecta > Diptera > Syrphidae > Dasysyrphus > Dasysyrphus albostriatus. The sequence continues at coordinate 64,151,527 of OX276338.1, forward strand.
ATGAGATTGACCACTCCGCTATTCTGAATTCATTCGGATCACTTCCAAGTAACACTGACTACACAATCCCATACTACACAATCCCATACTATCATACCCATACTATCATACCTGATCGAAACGCAATGGAGTTGAGCTCATTTGAACTTTTAACTTGAATTATAAATTCAGTCGCTCCACATAAACAGAAGAATTTTTCTTTTCAAATTTTCTTCATATTCAATTATTATAACGGGTGATTTTTTAAGAGGCTTAGAACTTTAAAAAAAAAAAACACACAAAAAATTCGAAAAAATGAATGAAATATTTATTTGAATCGATAGTTTGAACCTTGCAATTTAATGTTTAAAGATAATTTCATGCAAATGTTGACCGCGGCTGCGTCTCAGGTAGCCCATCCGCTGAGTCCAATTTTGGCATACTCTTTCACACATATCGGCCGGTATCTCACGAATGAATGCATGGATGTTGGCTTCCAGTGCGTCAATCGAAGCGGGCTTGTCCCTATAGACATTAGCCTTGACATACCCCCACAAAAAATAATCTAATGGTGTCAAATCGCACGATCTAGGCGGCCAATTGACCGGCCCGAAACGTGAAATTAACTGTTCACCAAACTCGCCTCGCAATTGCGCCATTGTTTCGCGTGCTGTGTGGCATGTGGCACCGTCTTGTTGAAACCACATATCATGCAAGTCAAGAACTTCCATTTCGGGCAAAAAAAGTTTGTTATCATCGCTCGGTAGCGTTCACCATTGACAGTAACGCTGCGATTCGCATCATCTTTGAAGAAATATGGCCCAATAATGCCGCCGGCCCATAAACCGCACCAAACAGTGGCTTTTTCGGGATGCATTGGTAGCTGTTGCAATGTTTCTGGCTGATCTTCACTCCAAATGCGGCAATTATGCTTATTTACGTACCCATTCAACCAAAAATGAGCCTCATCGCTGAACACAATTTTTCGATAAAAAAGCGGATCCTCGGCCAGCTTTCCAAGAGCCCATTCACCAAAAATTCGGCGTTGTGGTAGGTCGGCTGGCTTTAGTTCTTGCACCAGCTGTATCTTAAAAGGCTTTACGCCCAAATTCTTCCGCAAAATTTTCCACGTAGTGCTGTAACAAAGGCCTAACTGCTGGGAACGGCGCCGAATCGACATTTCGCGGTCTTCTGTCACACTAGCTGATACGGCCGCAATATTTTCTTCACTACGCACAGTACGTAAACGTGTTGGTGGTTTAATGTCCAACAAAGTAAATTTGGTGCGAAATTTGGTCACAATCTTCCGAATAGACTGCTCAGGAGGTCGAGAATGCCGACCATAAAATGGAAGCAGCGCGCGATGAACATTTCGAACCGAGCACGAATTTTGATAGTAAAATTCAATAATTTGCAAGCGTTGTTCATTTGTAAGACGATCCATGGTTAAATTGCAAACCAAACTGAAGCTGTTTGACAGTGACACAAGGTACTAAACACACGTCAGCTGTCAAAACCAGTGTTGCCAAAACCAAACCAGCTAAAAAATCACCCGTTAAAAAGCCTGAGCATGGGTATTTGAAATTATAAGTGTCTGAATTTAAACAAAATCCCTGCTGTGATTTTATAAGTCGGTAACCATCGATATATCTAAATTTGCTACTTAGAAGGCTATGATAGTACAGTCATCAAACTGATTTCAATTCAATTTTGCTTTATTGAACAATTCTATTTAGAATTGGCTTAAAAATAATTAATAACTATAAGATACATTGATAAATAAAATGATTTTGTTGGCACATAAGGGGCCTAACGTTATACATTGAAAACAAAGTTAAATACAAATAAGATTTACAATTTTTGAAAACTTAATATAAAAGTCGGGTTGACTTTGTCGTCCTCGGGTTGTTCACTCCCGGTTGTCAAGTGACTGTATTGGTTTAGGGTTGGGATAGGATTGGCGTTTAGCCACGATAATGGGCTAAACGCCAGGATTTCCTTAGCTCCTAGGTACCTTGGTTCCAGATGTCGTTGTTGGTTTATCATCTTTCTCATCAGTTGATTAGGGCGGTTGGTGAGGTTCCTTACCAGTTTATCTGCAAATAGCATTAGGTACTTGTCCAGGGGGACGTCATTTAACTGATGAGCCCAACTGTCAAACCTGGGCGAAACGCAATGGAGTTGAGCTCATTTCAACTTTTAACTTGAGCAAACATTAGATGGAATAACATCACTACTTGTTTGGTGACAAAACTAATATGGCCAAACCTTGATTTAAAGGGCTCTAATTGTTTGATATCTCTAAGCAGACTGCACATCAGCTCGGTTGTAGGTGTCATAACAGGACACTGTTTAATATGCAGGCACGCAAATTAGCTTGGCACGATTTTCGCAGAAGCTGTATGGATGGGGAAGAAGAAGAAACGATTCCTCACCTTCTCTGTACATGCCCGGCACTTTCCAACAGACGTAGGCTCTACTTAGGATATTACTTCTATAACGATCCTAGTAATCTTGCAAAGATCGACATAAATAGTCTCGTTCGCTTCCTGACCTCAAATTGGTTTAACGAGCAAAGAAGGAGTTTTCCAGATTTATGTAGCATCACAATGGACCAACTGGGCTTAAGTGTGTCAGTTTCAATTTACTGACAGCCCCTTCTACCTAAGTCATTAATAATACTCTTGAATAACTTTTTATTTTTTGACTGATATTTCTTCTTTTTAAGCACTGGTACACGTATAACAGATTAAAATAACAAAATGAAACTTACAGGTTTTAGAGATCAAGGTAAGAGTTTAATGTCCTAAGTTTGAACTTTTTTTATCCATCAGTCAATGATGTCGATATTATAGTCTAAGAACTGCGATTTTTCAAAATCTAAAAATTTTAAGTACGGAGTTTTTATACAAAGAGTGGATTAATTTAAGGTTTGACTTCTTTCATAGATAATATGTGTAATTGATATTCAAAAAAAATTTCTGTTGCATTATTCCAGAGTCGGTTGAACATGACAAAAAATCGGACACATTCTTGTAGATACTTTCAGCAACGTTGAGTTAAAATGTAAGTCGCAACAAGTACCTTTTGTGAACTTTTAAACGTTTTGATATCTTTAATAGAAATGTATGCAAAGATTGAAGTATGCATACATTTAAAGACGGTAGATATCTTTTCCTTGAACCATAAGGAATATTGTCACAGAGTTTGAAAGAAATCTAAGATGCTTAAGTACATTTTTTTTGTTTTAAGACGTTTTTATATGGAATGAATTCTCTGCATTTAACTAAAAATTAGAAAAAGGCTATAAGTAAATTAACGAAAACTAAAAATTTGTTAAGCAAGAGATCAAAAAAGATCCATAAAAATCACTCAAAGAACTTTGTCTGCAAATAAAATGTTATTATTATTTTTTCTAAAAATGTATTTAAACTTTTTGTCTGACGCAAACTTATTTTTCGTAACAGGAAAATAATTAATTGATCAGCAAACAAATTATTTGTCATTGATAAGTTTCGCATTTAAGATTTAAATCAAGTAGGTTTGAAAAATTTTCGGTTTAAATGCCAAAAAAGGTAAATAATATAAAATTTTGTTTTAATCTGAATTTAACAACTTAAACTGACCTACAGGGAGGTCAGTTTAAATCCAATTTAAGTGTGGATTAAACAAGTGAATAATATGGACTTGAATTTAACTTTTAGATTTAAATTACTTTTAATCTGGATTTAAGTTTTAATCGAGTGAACAATAAAGGCATAAGAAACCAAAAAAAAAACAACCATCAAGCACCTTTACCAACCAGCCCTTTTTTCTTCCAGACATGCGCACCATAGCTGCGCCGCAGGGTGAAATCATAGTTTGGCGTAGACACAGTTACATAAATATATGGGTTTGCATTCATTCATAAAAATAATTTTCATCCGCTCTAAAAATAATACAATAGAATTTTTATTTCCTTTTGAGAAATGGGTAAGGAGAATAAATTAGCAGAGAAGAAAACCAATAATTTTTTGAAAAGGAAATTAGGGCCGCTATTATGACTTGCGATTCACCGATTCTAAGGTTCGACTTAGCTCGAACGTTTGACTTTTCAAAAATAAAACTGCGATTTTGTTCAAAATCACCAAGAATTTCAGTTCGAAATCGGCGATATAGGCGAATTTTTGCCAAAAGTATTGAGCGATATACAAGTTTTCCAAATTTTTGTAATTTAAAGCGAACTTAATTAAGGCGAGTCACAAACTGTAATTCCACATATCACATTTGAACGTTCGACTTGACGAATCGCAAGTCATAATAGGTGCCTAGAGCTTCGCATATAGTCAACTGAGAAATTTTCGGTGTCCATTTCTATATGTAATTATTCAATGCTTGCACTAAGCTTATCATTCACTTTGATTTCAATTGTTACATACACCGACTCAACCTACATTGTTTGAATATTTCTCTCTTACTCGAATTTTAGCTAAACTCTCTCACTGGAACTAATTTTGTATACCTTGCAAACATGTATTCGAATAAGGGGGAATCGACTGTAATCTAAAAATATGTTTATTATGTGTTTCTTAGTTCATAGGTTATGCACAAAGCACGACATTATGTAAGGTTAATCTAAAGGGAAAACAGCGGATTTGGCAACCGGCTTGGCTGAATTCATTTCGATTCTCATCATTCCAGCCTCGCCCCATGTAGAACCAAATGAATTTTGAACAAGCCAAACTCCTTTTTTTGTCCTTGTTGCAGAATCGTAACCAACAACTGTCATAAAATGTGCAGCATTTCGTGTAGGCCTAGGCTGGGTGAATACACCTTCTTTGTAGTGCATAAATTCAAATGTGCCAACATTCAACTTAATTATAACAGGAGCTACATAGTTCACTACAGCCTTAAGAAGTTCATCATTGCCATCTGGAATGTAGGAATAGGATTTAAGGGTCTTTCCCAAGGTCGAAGCCACTGGCAGGACACACATTCCCTGTGTGCCCAGCGGATTATTAGGGTATTCAGTTTGCGGATAGAGTTTTTGGAATCGTTTTGTTAGGTAATCAAATGCAGTTTGTGGAAATTGATTGCTACAAGCTGTTGATCCACCAGCGCAATCAATTATGTTTTGAGCCGACAAAGGCTGTGAGTTTAAATTTCCAGTAATAGAAGCATCGTAGATTTGTATAGCTGTGGCAGTGGCATAAGCCCACCCGCTATTGCATACCAATCCCTGATTTTGCACTGGACTGACAAAACCTTGATCGGCATAGGAAAAAGAAACTTGAGGTGGAACGTTTGGTGCGGTATATGGAACTCCGTTTGATGGAACAGCAAGTGTTGGTGGAAACAGATCAGCGAATTCCAAAAATCTTAGATCACTGAATTGATTGATTTGGAGCCGATAAGATTCAAGATTTATTTTAAAACGATTGTTGTGATTCACTATGCGGATCTTATTGATGGAAAAGAAAAAGCGCCTTTTATTTTCCGTAGAAATGTTTCTGTAGGACTTTCCATGAAGAGCCTAGAAGCAAACGCTAAAGTATAAACCGATATAGTAGAAATAGATAAAACATTACCTTGTAACTATTCCATTCGGAGTTCTGAACAATGAACTCCGATGATGTTGCAATCGCTATAGCTAGTAAAAGCACCAGAAACACTGTCCGCATCTTGACTGGTATTATATTGTTAGAAAATATCTTATGGCAAACTTCAAAACAATCTCTTACTTTTATAAACAAACCAAAGACAACAAAATTTCAATCTTATCTGTTATCTCTTAATGCTTTACAAACAAATGCCAGAAAATGTGATAGCATAACATTTTTACGACATTTGCGAAATTTCTTGCAACGTATTGTGAGCCTTGTCTTTACTGCTTCAGCAATTTTTAATTGTGAGATGTGATAAACTACATGGGTTCTAAAGGCAAAGTTTTGTACCCATTAAAAAAAATCTAAGATGAGATTTCAATCAAACAAAATATTATGAGGAAGATATTATCCAAACTTGGAACTTGATTTTTAAGTGATTCCCTAGATGGACAGTAAAATTTCTTGTCTAAAAAACCTTCCTTGCTATAGGTAAAACAAGAAAAAAGTTATTTGAAAATTTTTTGTGTTTCTAATGCTAGAATTTAAGATTTAATTTTTCCTTTTGCAAATTTAATGAATACTTCCGAAAATTGAAGTCCCCTTGTTACGAAATTCATTTGCAATCAAGGTGAATTCAATTCGAAGAAGGTTAATTTAATTTTTAAAAAGTTAGATTTAATATGAAACTCTTATTTATTTAATGTATCCGCATTGCCAAACTATATAACTATAAGTCAACAGTGGTGTAGCGTCTGCTGGGGCTGCCCGGGAAGACCTAATTTATGGCACCCTAGGAATTTTTTCACCCACTAAAATAAACCTTTGTCTACGGTTTCAACCAGTTATACCTACTCATATGCATGCAAAAAAAACTTGGTAATATCTCTCTACAATATTTTGTCAACTATTGTTCGTACTACTTTTTGGCAAGCGCAGCACAAATTAAGCCAAAAATTAAAAATCTTCCCATATTGGCGACTTTTCGATTTCCCAACCTATAAGTGGTTTTAAATTACTAACCTCAGGATATCAAGTAAATAATCAAAACGGTAATTACCTTAAACGATTCAATTATTTTTTTGTCATTTGACAATTTTTTTTTAAAATTACCTAAATGAGGTGCCAAAAGCTTTACAAAATTGTAAAAAGTTGGCATGGCGTGGCGTGAATAATTTGAAAAGGGAACACGAAGCAAAAGTTAACCACCCGCAAACTAAAAAACCTTATATCACTGCTTTCACATATGCATTTTTGTAGATGCTTATTTGAGCTTCTACAAGATATGATTAATATCTCAAAATATTAATATAAGAATTTAAAAAAGATCGGTCCTTTTTTAGACAAAACACGGCCTTTTTTAAATAAGACAAGAACAGCCGTGTTATTTTTTTCATGAAAACAAATATACAAATTACACAGATGTGGAATGCTTTACCTGAATCTGTTTTCCCTCCCATTTCGATATTCAGAACTACAAAACCAATGGCATCGATATCTCCTCTTGAATCCGTCCCTATTTTCCTAACGCTCGCACTGTGTTTAATCATTTTAAGGGTAGTCAAAACCCCTTTAGTGCGTGCTTATTATAAAAAAAAATTACCAATTCAAAGTGCCTAAAACCCATGCAATATACATATAATTCAGTGTCCATTTCCATCGTCAAGTCAATACACAAACACATGGTCATCCACAAAAATTCTCTCTTTACCCAAATGTTCATCAGTAAATAATAAGACAATCGTTCACATCTTATTTTATTTGTTTTGCATCCCTTTTGTTGTTTTTTTGTTTGTTTTTTAACTCTCTTTGTTCAACATACACTAAGGATTGGACAAAATTAGACGTTCATCTTCGTGTTATTTAAAGTGAATTTGGTCGAAACGACAATGAATACCTATGAGAGAAAAGAATAAAAAAAAAAAGAAGATTCATTTGAACTTTTAGTTGAATTTCTTCAAATAAAATGTTTCTGGAAAAAGTGACATGGTTTCACTTACATTACATTACATTGATTTGTATTGGCTCCCCTCAGGGTTACAAGTCTCCCGCTTCCTTACTCTGCTCCCTCTCCACCCCTCTCTATCATCTTATCTTTTCTCACTGCCTCTAGTTCCTTTATCCACTCTTCTCCCTTCCCCGTTTCGTCCATTATTTCCCTCATCCTTTCCCCTATTGATTTTCTTTCATCTCCGACAGATCTGCATCTTTCTAATACATGCTCCCATGTCTCTTGTTCACCCTCACATATTCTGCACATTCTCTCCTCTTCGCGTTTCCAGTACCATCTTTCCCTCACCTCATTCCCTAGCCTGACTCTTGCAATTCTCCTTGTTCTTTCTGTCTTCCAACCCGCTGTTAAATATTGTGGAATCCCTTCTGTCATTATTTCTCTATACCACCTGTTGTAACTAGATTCTCTTATTCTTTCCCTTCTTTCCTTCTCTTGCACTCCCTAGTCTTCTCTTTCTATTGCTTCGTATCCATTCATACTGTCTTCTCTTCCCTTTATTTTTTCTCTCCCTTGTTCCCATCGTGACCCTCTTCCCCGTTCATCTCTCTGTCTCTCTTTCATCTCCTCTAAACATTCCCTTGCTATGTCACTTCCTTTTCCATCTGTTAATTTCTGTTCATAATTCCATGCCCTTTTCCGTGCTCTAATTATTATCTTATCTCGTTTTGTTTCCTCTCTTACCATGTACCCTGGAGTTTGCCATTCTACCCCTAGCGTCCACTTGAGGTACCTCTCTTGCACCCTTTCCATTTCTTGTCTCTCCTCCCATCCCCATACTTCCGCCCCATATCCCATCACCGTCCACACCAGAGTGTCAAAAAGCCACATCTTCCTCTCCCAATCCTTCTCAAATTTCCTCCTTCCAATCCCATATGCTTCCTTCATGGCCACTGCTGCCTTTTTTATTCTGTCCTTTATATGTGCTTCCTGCCCTCCATTCTTTTTGAACACATACCCCAGGTATTTAAATTCTTTTACTTCTTCGATGTTCTTTCCCCTCCATCTCCAGTCTACTGTTGTGTTCCTCCCTCCTCCCTTCCTGAACCTCATCACTTTCGTCTTTCCCACATTTACTTCTAGTCTTTTCCTCTCAAAGTACTTCTCCAGTCTTCTTATCATGCTTTGCATCTCCTCTTCATTTTTCGCCATTACCACCACATCGTCTGCGTATGCCAGCGAGCAAATTCTTTTTCCTCTCACTTTTACCCCTCCCCAGCTCCCTTTACCCAGCTCATCCTCTATATCCGCCGTCAACAAGTTAAACAGTATTGGGCTCATCGGGCACCCCTGTCTTACCCCCTTTCCCGTCCAAAATGTTTCCCCCATCACTCCTGCCGATTTCACTCTACTCGTTGTTTCTTCGTAGACCTCCCCTACTCTTTCCCTGAGCCCTTCTCTCACTCCTCTTTCCTCCAACGCCTCCATCATAATTTTCCTGTCTACTGAGTCAAACGCAGCTTTTAAATCTATAAACAGTGCCACTAGCTTGCCCCTCTCCTCTGCAACCTCTTTGTTCACCAAATAGTTCAGCACATATACGTTGTCTATCGTTCCTACTCCTCTTCTGAAACCCGTTTGATTTGGTGGTATCATCCCTTTCTCCTCCGCTTCTTCTTCTAACCTCTTCGCTAAAACCGTCGTATATATTTTATACAGCGATGGCATGAGCGTTACTCCTCTGTATTCTTCTACCTTTGTTCCTACACCTTTCTTTATTATCGGGGCAATTACTCCCTCTTTCCACCCCTCTGGCCATCCATCTCCTCTCCACACCTTCCTGCAGATGCCCCATGCTACCTCTATAGCTTGTTCTCCTCCATATCTCCACGCTTCATTAGGTATACCGTCTGTTCCCATTGCTTTTCCTTCTTTGAGTTTTCTAACCACCTTTCTGATCTCCTCCTTACTAATTTCGGTCTCATCTTCCGCTCTTCTTGTTACCTGTTCTCCCATTCTCACTCTTTCTTCCACCCCACCAATTAGACTCATAAAATATTTTTTCCATTCCTCTTCTCCAATCCCTTCCCCCATCGTCTTTCTCTTCTTTCTATCTCTATTTATTATTTCCCACACTTTGTTTTCGGTATTGGCCTCTGCAATTTCTCTTATCATCTCATGCTGCTCCTCTCTTTTCTTTCTCTCAATCATCGCTTGATATTCTCTTTTTCGCTCCCTGTATTTTTCCTTCGTCCCGATACTCTTCCTCCACCTCCTTAACTCCTTTCTTACTTCTTCTTTTTTCTCCCTACATTCTTCATCCCACCATCCTCTCCTTTTCTGTTTCCTTTGCCTTCCCCCTACCTCCTCACTTTGTTCAATCTCTCTCTTAATCCTCTCCCCTATCTGATTTTCTTAATCCTCTGCTCCCTCTTCCAAGCTCACTCTTCGCATTCTTCTCTCGAATTCCCGTTTCATCTCCTCCGACCATCTTCCCGTTTTTATTCTTTTTACTTCCTTTGCTTTATCCCTCTTTCTCCTTCTTCCTGTCTTTATAGTGATCACCAATGGGTGATGATCTGACTCTACTCTATCTGTTACTTCCATCCTTTCTATTCCTCTTCTCGTCCTTTCGTCACCTAGTACATGATCAATTACTGTCTCCCCTCTGCCTCCTGTATACGTGAACTCTCCCTCCTTATCCCCCTCTATATTCCCGTTAAAAATTTCCCACCCTAATTCTCCTATCACCTGCGTTAGTTTCTTACCTTCGGTGTTCACTTTTTTATCTTTCGATCTCCTCCCTCTCTCTTCGTCTCCTATACCCCTCACTCTCCCACCCTCCAATCCTGTTCTCGCGTTGAAGTCCCCCCCTATTATCACTCTTTCTTCATCTGACTGCCTCTCCATCCATCTTCTTAAGCTTTCCAACTTCTTGTCTATGTCACCATTTACATACGTTGCCGCTATAACCCATTCATCCGTACCTGCTTTAACTTCCCTGCTCATTAATCCTTCTTCCTGTTCCTGAATCTCATCACCCTCTATCGCCATTTCTTCTCTAACTCCCATTATCATCCCCCCATTGCTCTTCCCTTCTTGTTCTTCTTTTTTGCTCCCTGTCTTGTCCATTTATACCCCTTTGGCAGTTGTGTTTTCCATTTTTCCCAATTCTTTTCCTCTACCCACGTTTCTATCATCACTACAACTTCCCATTCTTTGATCCCTTCCCAGAACTCTTTTTCTTTATTCGCTAACCCCGCAACATTCCAGAAGCCTATCTTCCATCTATCCCCTGACTCTTTTTTACTTGATTTATCTCCTTCTTCTTGTTCCCTTATCCGTTTTTTGACTTTGAATTCTCTTCAATTCCTCCTTCCCCTTCTTGTTTTTCAATATTCCTACTTTCACTCTGCATTTGTTTCTCCTGTTCTCCCTCTTTAGCTATTGTTTCCCTTATGACCTCCCTTTTTTCATCCCAAACCCATGTCTCCCCATTTACTATCAGCTTCCCATATCTTATTATGACCTGCTTCCCTTTTCTCTTTTCTTCTTCTGCTCGATCCCTTATCAGCCACTGCATTCTTCGTTCTTTCCACGTTAAGTCCTCTTCAATTCTTTCCCTTCTTCCTCTTAGGTTGGCTTTCTTCCTCATCACCTCTGTTTTACCGTCTAGAGTTTCCATTTTTACTTCTATCATACCTTCTTTCCCGTCTGCACCTCTCCTTCCGACCTCCCTTGCTTCCCCTATCTTTGCTTGGACTCCTATCTTTTCGAATATTCTTTTTACCGTGTCTTTTATTGTGCCTCGTATCTGCACGTTTTTAATCATTATATTCCTCCTTCGTTTTTCTTTTTCTTGTCTTTCTATCCTTGCTTCCATCTCGTTCATCCTCTCCGCTAGGTTTTCTTTCCCATCTCCACCACTTATTGTGCTTGTTCTTTCTTCAATTTCCGCTCTACTATTTTTTATTCTCTCCTCTATCTCCCGTGTACCTTGTGCTTTCATCTCTAATTCTTCTATCCTTCTTGCTAGCCCTCTTACTTCAACTTTCAGTTCTTCTCTCTCCTTTTCCCCTCTTCTTATTTCTTCTCTCATCTTTCCCAGTTCTTCCTTCATCTCCATTCTCAACTCTTTCACCTCTTGCTTCACCTCTTGCATCTCCCGTTTGAATTCATATCTCATCTCCTTCAATATCCTCTCTACTTTCGACTTCTCTTGTTCCTTTTTCTGCGGCGATCGTGGGATTTTCTTGCTGGCTTGGAATACCTCGATTCCTTCCTCATTCTCTTGCTCAACTCCGTTCACCTGCTCTCTCTTCCTCTTCCATAAGTCACTAATATCTCCCATCGATCCCGTGTTCATATTCCTCGACAATCTTTCGAGATTTGTCGGCCTTCCTCTCCTCTTCATTTCTTCCTCACTACACTCTCCTCTTTTGTCCGCCATGCTCTCTTATCTAATTTATTTTATTTTATTTTATTTTATTTTATTTTATTTTATTTTTTTTATTTTATTTTATTTTATTTTATTTTATTTTATTTTATTTTATTTTATTTTATTTTATTTTATTTTATTTTATTTTATTTTATTTTATTTTATTTTATTTTATTTTATTTTATGTATTTATTTTATTTTATTTTATTTTATTTTATATTATTTTATTTATTAGAATCGACATGGTTTCACTTAAATTCTTATAACTTCAGTTTTACTCGTCGGATCTTCAAGATTAAGATCTTAAAATGACGAACAAATTATAGGCTACATTATTTTATTTTGGTGCTGTTTGGTGGAAATTTCAAAGGGGAAGACATAAGGAATCGTGTTATATGGACGCCACGCCACTGATAGCTGACCAATTACTGAAATTAGCTGATATTTTATATAGATCTTAAGGTCTTTCAGGTGGTATTATTTTTTTTGCAAATTCCCCATGAATGAGGTGCCAAAAATAGCAATGATCTTGAACAGAAACTTAAAATCTAAAACTTAAAACTTAATCTGTGGCTGACCAATTACTAAAACTAGCTGACCTTTTATATACATCTAGGGATCCTTCAGATGGTATACAATTTTTGCAAATTTCCCATAAACGAGGTGCCAAAAATCACAATGACCTTGATTTTTTTTAAATTCATTAAAAAATATGTATGGTGGACCAATTACTGAAAATTGCTGACCTTTTATGACCACAAATTTGCCTTTTAAATGGCATACTTAGTTTTTTGGAATGACCCAATTGAGTTGCCAAAATTTTTTTTTGACCTTGAAACTAATTTTGAAAATTCATAGAAAAAAACTATGGCTGACCAATTACTGTAATTAGTTGACCTTTTATCACGATCTATATATCTTTCGGATGGTATAGTTTTTTTTTTTGTAAATTTCCCTTAAATCTATCTAGAGCTAACCAATTTAGTTGACCTTTTCTGACCAATAAGAAGGCATTCTCAAATATCAAATTTCCCTTATATGAGGTGCCATAGGTCCAGAGCCCAAAATCTCCTATTATTATTTCAGTACCGATAGTCTCTGTGATTTCCTGCCATCCATGATACTAAGATTAAAAAGCCTAAAAGTGCTCTATGTGGACCAACATTAGATAGCCTTAGAGTGCTCGTTGTGGCCCTTAAACAGGTAACACTAGTTTATAGCAAAAATGTACATTTGATGACACTATTTTTTACTTATTAATTTTGACCTAAGCTCCAAAAGCACATTCAAAAAATTAATATGGGATAGGTCTCGGATTCTGTACTTGATTTCCCCAATCTAAGTGTTTGGCATTCAAATCACCGGCCATGAGAAAGTAATTTTCTGCCAAGCTCAAGTGTAGACATTCGAAAAGTTTTTCAAGCTCTGTCAAAAAATCAGTTGGCTGAGGTGATTCCGGTGCATAAGCCGCAATCACATACATTCGTTTCCCCTGTTGGAGAGGAATGCATACGATACACGCAAATCACTGTTATATATAACTTTATGATTAATGCCTTTTCGTATGAAGATTGCGACGCCCCCCCCTTGAGTGGAGTTTGGTCGATCTCTTCTAACGATATTGTAATTGTTGTTAGTCAACTTATGTTTCTGGTTCAGCTTAATTTCGCTGGCCATAAACACATCTGGACTTTGGTCTTTCAACAATTGGAAAAGATTAGCTCTACGTTCGGTCCTAATCAGTGAATTTACATTCACAGCAAGGATCCTAAGAGGCCTCTCCGACAGCGCACCTTTAACCTCTGATTTGCGTTAAGCTAGGCAAAACAGAGTAGAGATAGTCTACCCTAGTCGCCTGCTCCTTTATCTGATTGTGAAGTACTGTTAATTGGCCTTGAATCACCAGCAACATGCTTCTTTTCTCGGCCTGAGTCCGGAGCCTTTGTTACGAGGGCCGGTTGGGCTACCTTAGCTGCAGGCTGTACCGTTTTTCCCCTCCCTGCCGCCATTTGAGCGAAGGAAATTTGGGAGTTGATGGGCGTTGCTGTAGGAGCACGCGTTGATGGGCGTATCTCTACCGCTGTCTGCTTAGCCGCTTTGTTAATTCTTATCTGCTGAAAAGCTGAGCAACCCCGATAATTAGTAGGGTGCCACTCTTTTCCGCAAAGTGCACATTTAAGCTAGGTTATATCATCGACCCGTTCCGTACCGAGCTTACACTCTCCCTTAATGTGGTTCTCACCGCACTTCACGCAGCGTGACTGCCTTTCGCAGTTTGCTGCAGCGTGGCCAAACCTTTGGCAGCGCATGCATTGAAGCATGTCACCATTTATCCCATGTTACAACCTGGTAGTTGAGGACGGAGATACTCCTCAGACTATCCAGTTTGCTGCTGGGTGAGAGTTGAACCAGGAAGAATGGTAGAGACCGCTTCTCCCGTCTGGCTCTGACTGTAGTGAATGGCTTAACCCCCTTAAAATCGAGATCGTCGCTCGCTTTTTGACGGAGCTCATTTAAGAGCACCTCTGGTTCCGGGCAGGAATCTATGCCCTTCAAAAGGACTGTTTGATATTTGTCTACTTTGGGAGTAAAGCTAAAGAACTCCGTTGTGGTTAGTTTCAATAAATCTTTAATTTTCTTGTGCTGTTCCACTGTAGAGCAGTAAATAGCATGCCTATCTTTATTCAAACGTTTTATAGTAAAATTTTGGCCTATGGCCGACTTACATAGTTCAATGGTATCCTGTAACTCCATCTTGTAAGTATTGATGGGTGGCACCTTTTCTTTCTTCTCCTTGGACGGCTGTGGCTGTTGCTGGTGTATTATCTGCTGCTGGTGTCTCTGCCTCTGTTCCATTTGCTGGTGTTGGTTCTGCTGGTTTTTGTTTTGTGTTTGTGTTGTTGATGTTGATGTCTGCTGCTGTGACTGCTCAGCTTGTATTTGCAGCTGCTGTTGTGGCTGCTTTGATTTTTTATATAGTTTAGGTAGCTGTTGTTGTTGTTTTTGTTGTTGTTGTTGTTGTTTTTGTTGTTGCTGTTGTTGTTGATGATGCTGCTCTGCTTGATGTGGCAACAGCTCGACATTTATTTTTGACTGCTGTGCTTTTTTATTTTCGCGCTCCTGCTTTTCTTTATGCCGTCGTGCTTCCTGCTTGGTTTTAAGAGCCAGTACCATTTGCTCAAGTTTTGCTTTGAGGAGTTTCATTTCTTGATGCCTTCGCCGTGCGCGCCGTCTCCTTCACTCCAGCTGGCAGCTTAGCTGAAGTGGTGGTGGAGCGACGCTTGACTAGATTAAATGCACTGCTAATCCTCTTCTTTCTTTTTTTTGTATATCGGCTGTTGGTGCCGTTGGTGGTGTTTGTGCTGCTGCTATAGCACCTTTCGATGTTCCAGCTTTTGCTTCCGTTGCCGGCTTTGTTGTTACTGCTGGGACACCTTGCGATGTCCCCGCAATTTTTGATTCTTCCATTTTCTTGTTCTCCCAGAAAATAAAATTTTCAACTTCTCTGTTATGAAAAAAAGCTTCAATAATTTTTATGCCCGGTCGGGGCTTGAAACTGGGACCTTCTGCACTGGTACTTACTTAAGAAAAAAGCTTGGCTTAAGTTATTGCACTCTTGCACACACGAATTTAATTTAGAATACTGTGAAGTCGCTAAACGTCCACTCACTTCCACAGTTTAAGATCGACTGACATGTATGTATATATATTATCTGTACCTCAAACGTAAAAACAGAGAAACCTTCATTCATATTAAAGAAGAAAAAAACCACCACCATTGCCTTACAGAATTCATACGTAGCAAAAAAGAAAGACAATTCATACCCGCTAACCAACAACAACCCCAATACTTGCGGCTGGTGAGCAGCTACACCTTGAAAATAAAAAATGTTTCCAATTCTCCTGTCAAAATCGTAAGCATGTTGAAGATTTCTTTCTCAACATTAGTATTCACTAGCGCCACCATCGGTGATACACCGCGAAATTATAATAATAATGATATATATAAAGTTTATACTATAAAGTTTATATTCAAAGATAATAGGAAGGATGTCATATTGTTTTGAGATTCTCTTCTCATTTGAGATCTGATGCTTAGAATTTGTTTTATCATAATAGTTGGTTAAAATAATCTCAAGCTGAAATAAGTTATCTTTTATATTAAACTTTAAATAGTTTGACTTTGATTATATTAGATTATATTACTATCAACTTTGATTTCAACAGAATGGCCAGCGAAAATAAAAAATCTGCAGCTTGGCAGTATTTCACTAATCTGCAAAATGAAACCCATAAGGCTAAGTGTAATTTTTGTGGAAAGATTTTATCCTAAAAAGGTTGCGGCCCCTACAACCTTATAACACACACAAAAGCTCAGCACCCAACCATATACTAGAAGGACGCCAACCTCCAGCAGTAACGTCTTCGTCGAGTTAAGACAACAGAAACATCCCGAATGAAATCATCACCATCGAAGAGACAGCACCAACAACATCGTTCGCACCCTCAGCTTTACTTGCGAATACAGCTGATTCTTTGCCAACGACAAGCCAAACTTCTTCGAATAGCCAAACTTTTTCAACAGTCATTGTTAAAAACAAAAACTCATACAACACAAAAGTAACTCAATACTTAAATAAACCTGTTTCAGGCAAAAAAATTAATAATTAAATAGATACACTCCTCGTCAACTGAATACGCACAAACATTTTTTAATAGACTTTATCCATTTTTTCCAAACAGTGATGGTTATTATGCCATCTGTTGATGCTAACTATTCCCTTAAGATGTTAAGCAGATAATTCCGAAAGAATTATCCAAAAACAACCGTGAGTTTTTCTTCAACCACTTGCAAAGTGTTTTATATGCAAAGTAGGAGTTTTTTTTCTAGTCAACTGAATAGGTACAACGCCATTTTCTTCGTTGTTTATAAGTTTTTTGGAGTGCTTGACAGTTTAAATTAACGATTTTAGTGTTTTCAGTAAAATTTAATTCTTGATTTCAAATTTTAAGAAAAATGGGTAGATCTACGTGTCTTAACAGTGTTGAAAAAGCTAAAATCGATTTACTTAGAGACCAAGGCCTAACTGGACGTGCAATAGCTGATAAAGTTGGCCGAAGTTTTAATGTAGTTTATTCTTACTTGAAAAATAAAGATGCATACGGCAAAAACATGAAGGGAGGTAAGAAAACAGCAACAACAGCAGCTGAGAGACGAAGAATTTTAAGATATGCATCAAATACTTCTGATTCTGTCGCAAAAATAAAACAAAAAGTCGGCGTAAACGCAAGTGGCTCAACAGTATTAAGAGTAATCAACAACTCAAGCCATCTTAAACGAATGAAACTTAAGAAAAAACCACCACTTGACGAGAGACAGAAAATGTTGTGATTAGATTTTTCAAGACTTCACATGAGTTGGAAAAAAGAATGGTATCACGTGGTTTTTTCAGATGAAAAAAAGTTTAATTTCGATGGTTAGTACGCAAAGTTTATGAGGGTGGTCGTCAGTTCGAAGACAAAGAAACCTTAATTTCTGCAATCAAACTAGCGTGGAGCGAAATTTCGTTAAATTACATTAAAAAGCTATACGATTCCATGCCGGATCGAATTTACGAAGTAATTAAAAATAAAGGTGGAAGTACCCACTACTAAACTTAAACAAAAACTTGTTTCATTCCATTCCAATACCAATTTTAATTTTTGTACCTATTCAGTTGACTCAAAAAAAAACTTCTACTTTGTATAAGTTACACTTTGGAGGTGGTTGAAGGAAAAACTCACGGTTGTTTTTGGATAAAACTTTGAAATTCTGTTATTTATATGTTACGAACATTTTTACCATCAACAGATGGCATAATAACCATCACTGTTTGGAAAAAATGGATAAAATATATTCAAAAATGTTTGTGCGTATTCAGTTGACGAGGAGTGTATCTAATAGAACTCATAACAAAACAATATTTACACTTTCAAATGAAATAAAAGAGCTAAATCAGTTTCTAGCTGAATTAAACCCAAATTATCAACTGCCCTTCCCTAAGATTATCCAACGCTCTCTTAACTGGTTATTACAATATTACAAAATCTAAGGTCGAATATTTGCTAAAGTAAGCAAGCTACGTAGGCTTGACAACAGATTGTTGGACGTCTTCCTCTACAGAAAGCTACATCAGCTTGACAGCACATTTTTTAGATGAAGAAACAGAGTTGACAGCATGTCAGTTAAAGTGTCACCAATTTTCAGAGAGGCACACTTCTGAAAATTTACATGAAATTCTAAAAAATATGTGCCTTGACTGGGGTGCAGAAAACAAAGTTGTTTCAGTGACCAACTTGAGTACTTAGAGTTGGAAGTCGATTCCGTGCATTGCACATACTCTCAATTTATTCGTTCAAAAAGGACTCCAAGATATAAGACCCACACAAACAAATGTGAAATCAATTGTGGTGTTAAGGTAGAACTAGAATAGGCGGTAGCTGTCGGAAGCGTATGTCAAACCCGACCGAAATGTAGCTATCCGAAGCGTGACCCATAATGCACAAGTAGTAAAAAGTGAAAATAAGTAAATAATTGTTTGTTCAATGTTAATTTTCTTTTATATAGCACAGAGTGATAGGCTTTTAATTATTTATTTTAGATTTAACTTCACTCATACATAAACAGAAAATAAAACAGCTGAAAACTATACACCAAGCGCCAAGTTCTTTTAAGTTTGCTTCCACCATTTTTATTTTGTATATGTCCACTTACGAAAGAGCGGTCGGCGAGTTCAATATAGAGAACACAACAAAGCGAGCCCATCGAGCCCATTTTTCTTCTTCTACTTTTTGTGCGTGTGTACACTTGCAGGTATACCTTATTATTGTTCTCCTCGATCTTTTAATAATGGCAAGAGTTTTCATTTTTGTTAAATATAATTTAAAGGATTTCTGTTCGGAATGAGTCGATATGAATGTAAGTAGGTAGGTAACTAGTATATTGTGAAGTTGTTTTGGAAAATTTCTCCGTTTTGATTTTTAAGGGCGAGTAGTGGGTGTGTTTGTTTTATTTGTTTATTTATTTCTTCAGTTAGTAAAGAAAATTGCTAAAAGAAATGATGTAGACATAAGTTAATGAGGAAGTTTTTTGATTAGAAATAGAAGGTAATATATTCATTTACAATTTGAAAAAGAAAATATGTAAGTAGATACCTACTCTATAAAAATCAATAGATGTAATTTTGTAGGATATTGATTTTTTAAAATCAATAAATATCTACACCCAAAAAGAATAATTAGTGCATTTAACTAAAAAGTTCGTTTATTTGACAAAACTTTCGAGGTGGGAAACCACGAATATTTTTCTTAATATGCACTAATTGACTTTCGTTAGATTACAAATAGCATTGTTTATTTCATTCTTGAATGCTACGAAATTCTTGCAATTTTACAAATAAAATTAAGTTGAATTTACTTACAAAATATTTTGGGATATTTTGTGTATTGTACGAAATCTTTGGATATAAATTATTTTTTCATTTTATGTTAATATAAATATTGTACTAAAAACTCGTGGAGAGTTTAGAGAGGGTGACTTATTTAAAAGTTTTTCTGTGTGCGTGTTGCAACTTGTAAGTCGACAGAAAGATAGAGGACCTATAATTCTAGGCTGGATCTCTTCTGACGAGGGAAAGCAATATTTATTGAAGGATTTTTCACTTTGTTGCAAGAGGCAGTACGTCTTGAAAAGGTTCATGGTCTTAGGTGAAATAGGCTGGGAGTTGATAGTAGATATCCGAATACAGTAATTCATGAAATATTTTTTTACCTACAACACTAATGTACTTATAGAACTTTTATAAGTTAATATCGAAACTATAAAAGGAAATAGAAAAAGAATTATTGTAAGAAATAAATGTTAACAATATTCCTAATTTAACTACTGTATCTACTCTCTCAGGAGTCACGACCCAGCATAATCATTAACGGAATCGGGATATTTTGAAATTTTTCAAATGAATGTCCATTAACATTGGTACTATTTACAAAATATTTTGCTGTTATATCGTAAGTAAAATGACTACAATAGAAAAAATTAAACATTTCTCCTTATCATCTAGATTTTGGAAAATGAACGAAATATTTCGTATGAGTTAAAATTTGTTCAAGAAAAATTACGAAAGTCCTTTTGTTTATAGTACGACGTGTTTGTTATGCACAATTTTCGTATCGAATGTTTCCTACGAAATATTTGTTGAATTGACCAAATTTTGTATAATGCACGAATAAAAGTCTTACGAAATTATTTCGTAGTGATCTTAGGAATTTTTTTTGTTGGGTGTAGGTACATACATAATAATAATTACCTGCATAAAGATATTGATTAGTTGTAGATACGTTATTGATAACGTTGCTTGGACTTTTCATTCTTTTACAGTTTAAAAAACAAATTAATTTAAATTTTTTTATATATAATTTATAATTTTGTATTCCTACATAGATGTCTCTACCTGATCTTTTTCATTGTAGATGGGTTCCCAAAATTATTTATTTGCAGTTGCGAAGAAGACAGATTTATAGTAGGTTCATTTCAGACAAGAATTTTTGTTCTGGAGGTACCTATTTTAGGACATTTAATCATACATTAAGCCCGAAAAGTACATACGATACAAACATAAAAAGTTTGGAAATATTCTCTATACTCAATCCGCGCTTTGCTAATAAACATTATTAAGCGATTATCTTATTGGTAAGAACTTTTAATTGAAATTGAAACTAAGGATTAATATTTATAGAAAGATTTGTTCAGTTTTATTATGACAAATTGTATTGTACCTACACATAGAGATACTTACTACTAAAAAAATTATTGTTAAAATTTGTTGCAGTAAGTAGGTACCTATGTATGTAATGAAGGCACGTTGACTGTTGGCGATGATGGTTTGTTGGTTGCTGATGGATGGTTGGAAAGCAGTCAGTGATGTTCGTGCTTTTCGTCTTCCAAAAATAGAAGGGAGGAATCAGCTTAGATTGATGGTTGATACCTAATCAAAATCATGTATGTAAAGTGATTACATTTCATACCTTTATTAAGGTTCCATTTTCATAAATTCTGATATAATTTTTGTTTTTTGGGTATTGCAGTGAGATGTGTATAATCTCGAATTCCTTACAACCAAAAATTATTCTTTTTTCTTTAAAAAATCGATTTAATTCTGTCGAAACATTAATCTTGCATTTTGAGCAAGATTTTAGATAGATTTCACACTCACAAGCCAGGCTTGACATTTATCTAGTGTTTAAAATATTCTGCGGCGGGTTTAATAAATATTCTAAAGTGTTCGTCCTTTTTCAAATAAATTTAGAACAAATAAATTATTAAAAACTAATTTTAATTAATCAAAAAAAAGTTTAAAATTAAAAAAGAATTTAAAAAATCTTAATTAACTTCGATTCAAAGTACCTAAATTGGATTAAAAATAATAAAGCTCACCCTCCCCAGTTTTCCTCGATTGATGAGTTTTTTAAATGAATTTTTAACTTTAATGGCTGCACAACTTTATTTGTCCTTAATGTCCTTACTCCAACAAAACGACGTAATAAACTGAATGCACTAGTGGGCACTTCAAATTTTTCATAAAAAATACATGGTGTTTTCACAATCCTTTACTCAAAGTATCGGTAAAAGTGTAAACGCAAACTTGGCTCATATACTAAAGTGTACTTTACACGATAATAGAAGTCATATGACCTGTCTATTATTTTTTCTGTATGATTTCTCATATGAGCTATCATTTTTTTATGTTTACACGTCTTTACTTCGCACTTGATTTTCTCTATGGTTATCTGTCAATACCAAAATAAAATAAAAAAAACTAGTAAACAAATACATTTTTGTAAAGCAAAATTATACTCTTGGAACTATCCATTGTTGTTTTCATTCAAAATTCTAATTTTTTTGTAGAAATATTTTTATTTTCAATACTCTGAATTCACTATTTTCCATGAAAACAACAATTCCTGTTTGACTTCTCAAATGGAATTAGCTGCAGTTCTTATGTCAAAAAAGTCATATGCTTTTTGCTTTTGAGAAGTCATATGAGATCTATGAGTGTTTTCAGACGGTTTGGTTTGATTTGTTTGGCAGCTCATTTGAGGAATCATATGATTTCTATAATCGTGTAAAGTGGCCTTAAGTACCATACAAGGTATACAAATATATTTTTTAAATTTTTTTTTTTAAACAACATATTCACAACATATTAAATATTGCATTATAAATTACAACAAATGCACAAAAACAGCGATACTAAATTTTATTTTTAATGGGGTAAATATTCAACAAAATTGTTGAAAATATTTTATTAATACACTTTACTTAATTTATGAGCCAAGTTTAAGGATTTTCCATAAACTTTTACAATTTTGCTGATATTTTGTGTAAAGCCTGGGAAAACCCCATGTCTTTTTATACGAAGGTCCACGCTAGAACGGTGTTAACGTTAACCGGTTTCTATTACATTTTACACAAATTTGTTTTAATAACCTCGATTACTTTTCTAATTGATGACAATTATTTAAAAGTTCAAATAAAAATATATACCTAAGAATAAAAATGAATTTTAAATCGTACGTATCTTCTCCGTTACCATTTGTTATCTTTTCCGTTACCATCTTTAATATTTTTTATGAAAGTAAAATGAAATTAAGCATTTAACCAAAGATGGTTTTTAGTATTTATATGTAACCTTAATGAAAGTGTGCTAGAAAATCAACTTCTTATCTTGATGGACTACGCACAGTATTTAACTTTAAAAGTGTTCCTAACTGAACAAAACCAGTCATTCGCTATCTTGTTTTTGCATTTATAAGGTCGTTTGCTTCACTTCATCACACACACTTTTTATTTTTACTAATTGGTCACTTGTAGGGGTATTTGTGCACTAAAAAATCATTTTGTAAATATAACTGATTCTTATTTTGAAATTTACATGATTTTTCTGGCAAAAAGTGCCTTTTAAGAACTTAAAATATCAAATGATAAAATTATAATTATATACTAAATGAAAATCGTTAATAAATTGAATTTATATCCACTAGAAAAAAAAAACTTCAAAAAATACCGTTAGCTATATATATTTCACCTTGCAAGATGAATATTGGAATACCGATCGCTACATGTAAACTTATGCTTAAGCAAGATTCTATGATGATGACAAACAGCAGATGGACAGGTATCACTACTTGTCTGGCGACAAAACAGATCTGGCCAACACTGGATCCGAAGCGATCGAGATGTTTGTTATCTCTGAGCAGATTGCATATTAGCTCTACAATTGGTGTCATTACTGGACACTGCCTCATAGGTAAACACGCCAATAGACTTGGTGTCTTTTCAAATGATTTCTGCAGAAGCTGCATCGACGAGGAGGAGGAAGAAACTATCCTACACCTTCTTTGCTCATGCCCTGCTCTTTCTCAAAGACGCAAAACACACTTAGGAAATTTTTTCTTCAGTGATCCCAGTGACTTAAATAAAATCGACATTCAGAGTCTCCATCGCTTTATTAAAAGCTCCAACTGGTTTAATTAACGAGGATTACCTCGCATTCTTTATGTGGTATCACAATGGGCCTATTCTGGCCTAAGTGTGTCAGCAGTTTTCCTGACAGCCACCTTAACCTAACCTAACCTAACCGTTAGCTATAAAAAACTGACTGTCAAAGATGCGTTTTTCAATATTTACAAGCATTTTTATTTTGTATTACTAAAATTTCAATATTTATTTATTTATCTAATGAAAATATGGAATTTTATGTTACTAAACAATTTTTTGCAAAAAATGCTATGATATAAGCTACATTCTCTTTGCAAAACAGGCATTTTCGCCATATTCTCGTTTATTTGTAAAATTTGTTTTCCAATGACGTCTTAGAAAACAAGTTTTTCTGTCTAAAGACACCTTATTCGTTTTGATTGGAGAACTACGCCCTCCGCAATCTTTTTTTTCCTAAAATCAACATTTGAGTCCGGAACACTCTTAAAAAAAGGCAGGAAATCTATAAATCGAACGTGTCTCTTCCGTAACCATTTATTTTTTTGTACATATGTAGTATATTTTTTGGTATTGCCATCTACTTGTGATGAATTCCTAAAAACCACTGAGTTTCGTGAACAAATATTATCTTATAAAAAAAAACCTCACTTCAAGCGTCTGATTGTCTTCTCCATTGCTTCGGAATGGCCGTAAAAGCACCTACTATGATAATATACCTATATCAAATGGTGTTTTAAGAGATATTTTTTCGAAATTAAAATTTTCTACATATGTTTATGTATGTGGTTTCTCCTGAAGAAATTTTGATGTCTAAAACAAACCTGCTAAATCTGACTTTCTCGCAACTAAAAATAAATTCTAATCCAGGTACCTACCCATTTACGAAAAAAAATCAGGTAGAGACATCTACATACATAATTTTTTGGAAGTTTAAACAAATAAAAAATTTTTTGAAATTATTTATTTGTATTCTTTTCTTTGCCAAATTGTTAATTGAAATATTGTTTTCAATCAAATCACCTGTGTCATTTACCTAAATGGTATATATATTCATTGTTATTTTTTTATCTACCTATTGAAAAAATAAATAAATGAAACGAAATAAATATTTTCCACCTTCAGAAGCCAGAAGTCAAAATAGACAACAAAGTTTACCTTGAAACAAGAGATTATCAATTATGTATATTGATAATCTCTGCTTGAAACCATCATCATATATTTTTCTTTTATAAACAGAAGAAATGTCTTATAAGAACAAAAATTCAATTATCAAGAACGAAAAAACAGACAAACGCGGAGAAAAAAAGAGGATTGAACAAAAAATTAAAACAAAAAACCACCATTGCATTTCAAAACTGTTTCATAGCAAAAGAAAGAAGAGAATCCATACCCATAAACCATCAACAAAACCAGATACAAATGCTATTATTATGAACTCAATTTTCAAAATGTTGAAGCAACTTTAGCGACGTGAGCGCACCACTGGACAAACAGCGCGTATATAAAAACGACTTCATGATATTACTATTAAGTTTATATACAAAGGTTTTACATAATTAAGTTTTGGAAGTAATGTTTTTCCGAAAGCCTTAAGCCTAATACGCAGATCGAGCTAAAATTTCGCTCCCATACAAAATTCTCTCCAAAATTAAGCCGAGCTAAAATTCAGCCAAGCATTTTAGCCGAGATTTACGCAGCTCCAGCTAAAAAATCAAATTTTTGTTCTTTACTGTACGGGACCTATCTGTCAAAATTTAGCGCGTGAAATAATTGTGCGGCACATTAATTGTTAAGCTAAATTGTGGCAGGTTCTTATATTTGTGAGATTTACGTTAGCTTTACTTTGTGAAAATGAAAATTAAGAACGAGAAATATTCAAGGACAAATGATTTATCAATGCCAAAGAGAAAAATCTATTTAAGTTGGTTATATATTCACTTGAAATATAAAAATAAAATTCTTTGAAATTGTTGAATACATTTTTTTCAGAGAGCAGCTGTTTTTTCTTATGTATTCTCCACAACAATTTTATGTAAAAATTTAGCTAGGATTTTAGCTGGTGTTTGGAGAGAAAAGTGGGAGCGAAATTTTAGCTCGATCTGCGTACTTGGCTAAGAAAAAAAAAAAAACAACTCACAAATTCCTTTTTTCTTTTGTTCTGAAATAATGATAGATAAAAATCCACGCAGAGGTCATTTTGGATATTAAACAAAGTTATCAGGAGTGAAAATAAGTTGATAAAATTGGGGGATATTGAACAAAAAAACTTAATATTCACAAAACAAAAAAAAGCAAGGATATTAGGATATTATAGGAAACCAGAGGTATTTTGTATTAAATTGAACAAAAACATATTCCATTACCCAAATTAGATTTCATAACGGAACAACAAACTTTTGAATATCTTGGTATTTTTTTATCATCTGAAATCGAAAAAATTGAGATGGTTTTGGTTGGAAACTGTTTGGTTGCAAAATTGAGTCCTATGGACTCGTATGAGACTCCGCGCACATGCTGAAACTATTCCGTCGTCGATTCGAGCAACTTTTCAGTTTGTGTTTTGGCACAAACTGGACGATTGTCCGAAATCAGTCTTACAGTTTGTGTCATATGGAATAATATGTAACTGCGCGGACATTCAACCAAATAGTTGCAGGTATTTTACCACATCGTTGAATTTTGTTCTCTGTGCGAAAGAGAACAAATGTATCTATTCTTTAATTTGCTGAGCAAAAGAATAGGACGAAGGCGATAGTATTTTTCTTTGAATGTATGAGATAGAAAAACTGAATAAACATTGTACGTGTGTTGGTTAGGTTCGTTGCGATTGTTTGTGGAGTTGCTCATGTGCGCGCTCAGTAGCCAACTTGTGACTAAACTATTTTGTTGCGGTAGCAATTGCATGTGCGCGACTAGCCTTAAGGTATTTCCATAGCTATGTAAAAGATTTATTTCCCAAAAAGGGGTTGAATAATTATTTTTTTTTTAAATAAGGGAGAAATTATTTTATATATATATTTATATTATAACAAGAACATATTTAGTATATACCCTTACCAGTCTTTATCCGCGACTTCGCTAGCCTTGATGTTGTAGACCAATACAGATATCAGGTTATTGGTTAATACAGGTAGAATTAAATAATTAAAATAAAATAACTTCAGAGTCATAGGTTCTGCATAACTGCGAACTGAAGATCTATTATTCCAAAAGCTGGCAGCAAATTCCTTGCAGAATGCAGGTGCATGCATCTTAATATAGAACAGAAAGCTGATGAATCCATTCATTTGCAGTTGATAAATGAAAGTGAATCGCATTAATTTTTTTCTTTAGCTCATTGCATGTATCCCGACAGAACTATAATCATTATCTTGCTTGCATCAATGAATCTCTGAATGCTGTGAAAGGCAATTAATTTTTGTGACTTGCTCGTAAAACGAGGTACTTGTTGCAGTCCTCTAATACATTTAGAATTCAAAAGTCTGGCAGGATTTTTTAAAGCCCATGTGGGGGATGGTTGTTCAAAAAAGCAGTTTTCCAATTTTTATGACACGTGTGCAGCCGCATCAATTCATTTACAAAAGTAGGAAATGATGCTCTATTATTTTGTCTACATTTCACATAGGAGTATTTGTATGCAAAAACCGGACAAAACAATTTTTGTTTTTAATGGTTTATTTACATCTGAAAGGTTAACAATTTCTTTTTTCAGATAATTTCTCTCTTATTAAAAAAAAAAACACTATCCATTTCCTCTTGCTTTACTATATTGTCGAAATAACATGTGTCTTTCATAGCAATATTTATTTATAAGTTTTGTATTAATAAAAAAATGTTTGATTGGTACCTACATGATCTTTTTCTTATGATTCAAGGCTATAAAATGGACTTACATTGAAGATCTTGTATGTCGGATTCTAAATATAATTTCATATCTAGGTGGAGAAGTCAAAACTAGTAACTAATAACTTTAAATAAGTAGAAAACCTGGTAAGCAAGCAGCTGACCCAAAAAGCTAAAGGCCTATTAGTCTCTTAAGCTGTACAAGCAAAGTCTTTGAGCGTCTTATTAAAAAAAAGTTAGATACGTTAATTTTAGGCAATAAAATATACCCTTCTCAACAGTTCGGTTTTCGTGTACACCATAGTACTGTGCAGCAAGTTAATAGAGTAACAAAACATGTCCGTACCAATTTCAACGTCCAAAAGTCAACTGGCCTTGTTCTGTTGGATATTGAAAAAGCATCTGATAGTGTCTGGCTTAATGGTCTTCTATATAAAATGATAGAATTGAATTTCCCAACATGTCTTATTAAAATAGTCCAGAGCTTCTTGTCTAAAAGATATTTCATGGTATCCATCAATGGAGAGTCGTCTGAAAAGTTTGCTGTCCCAGCAGGAGTACCTCAGGGGTCTGTTTTAGGGCCACCCTTATACAAAATATATACGTCTGATATTCCCTTACTACCTTATTGTGAATCAGCAATATATGCTGATGATACTGCTATTTTTTCATCTGAGGTACTTAGTTTCAATATTGAAACCAACCTACAGTCAGCTCTGAATATTCTATGTAGTTACTACAACAAATGGAAAATCAAAATTAATGCGTCGAAGTCACAGGCCATCTTTTTTACGAGAAAAAGAAAAGCCGTTGATAAACAGAAAATCTTTATTAAACCATGACAGCAAAAAATTATAATTTTCAAAGTAATTTGTCAGTCAATAATGCTTTATGGTTGTCCAATCTGGGGCCAATGTGCAAAATCTCATATTAAAAAGATTCAAATATCACAAAACAAAGTACTAAAGATGATGTTAAAGCTTCCATGGCACTTCTCTACCAATGAATTACGCAACCTTGCAAATGTTGAATTTATTACTGAAAGAATTATAAAATTGAAAGAAAAATATGAAATACGTTGTCAAATGTCAGATAACGTCCTTATTAACAGTCTATTGAATAGTTAGTATTCTTATTTTGTTAGTATTATGTTTTATATTAATAATTTATTTGTATTGGTATTTGTTTGCTCAAACAAGTCCTAAAATAATGATTGTAAATTGCATTTCTATACCTTTCTGGCAATTAGGTCGGAAGTCATTAATTAATCATTACTCATTAGTTAATTTGTGTTTATGTATGTACACTAATTTATTGTTTCATCCATTTATTTTTTTTTGTATTTACCAAGGTTAGGTTAGGTTAGGTTAAGGTGGCTGTCAGGAAAACTGCTGACACACTTAGGCCAGAATAGGCCCATTGTGATACCACATAAAGAATGCGAGGTAATCCTCGTTAATTAAACCAGTTGGAGCTTTTAATAAAGCGATGGAGACTCTGAATGTCGATTTTATTTAAGTCACTGGGATCATTGAAGAAAAAATTTCCTAAGTGTATTTTGCGTCTTTGAGAAAGAGCAGGGCATGAGCAAAGAAGGTGTGGGATAGTTTCTTCCTCCTCCTCGTCGATGCAGCTTCTGCAGAAATCATTTGAAAAGACACCAAGTCTATTGGCGTGTTTACCTATGAGGCAGTGTCCAGTAATGACACCAATTGTAGTGCTAATATGCAATCTGCTCAGAGATAACAAACATTTCGATCGCTTCGGATCCAGTGTTGGCCAGATCTGTTTTGTCGCCAGACAAGTAGTGATACCTGTCCATCTGCTGTTTGTCATCATCATAGAATCTTGCTTAAGCATAAGTTTACATGTAGCGATCGGTATTCCAATATTCATCTTGCAAGGTGATATTGGTGTACTAGTTCCTATCCTGGCGAGTTCATCGGCTGTACAGTTTCCTGGAATATCTCTGTGTCCCGGCACCCAGAAAAGGTGAATGTTGAACTGTTCTGCCATCTCCATTAGAGACGATCGACAGTTTCGGGCAGTTACGGAGTTTGTAGAAACAGATCCTAATGATTTAAGGGCAGCTTGGCTATCTGAGAAGATACGGATATTCAAAGTAGATATTACGTTTTCTTTGAGCCAAGATAAAACTTCTTTTATCGCCAGGATTTCCGCTTGGAACACGCTACAATGATCGGGGAGACGGAAGGAGAGACTAATGTTTAGTCGTTCTGAGTACACGCCACCACCTACCCCCTCTTCGGTTTTTGAGCCGTCCGTGTAGAAGTGAATTGCTTCATCTCTCAGGAATTCATTATCTTCCCAAGTGGACCTTGTTGGAATTGTTATTTGAAAATTTTTTCCAAAAACCGGCTGAGGGATGGTGTAGTCGGAGTGTTTAGGGATTGATTCGAATTTGTTCAGAATGATAGTGTGTCCAATAGAGTTATTGGACCATTGAGAAATGGCTCTGAGACGAATAGCTGTGTTCGCTGCCACTTGTTTAGTGTATATATCGAGGGGTGTGATGTTAAGCAGTATGTCTAACGCAGCAGAAGGTGTCGAACGGAGAGCTCCGCTGATACACAAGCAAGCCGATCTCTGTACTTTGTTTAGCTTATCACGATAAGTTATTTTATCTAAAGCAGTCCACCATACTGCCACCCCATAAGTGAGTATCGGTCTGATGACCGCTGTGTATAGCCAGTGGGTGATATGTGGCGACAAGCCCCATTTGTTTCCAATAGCTTTTTTACAGGAGAAAAGTGCCACTGTGGCTTTTCTAATTCTTTCTTGTATGTTTGGTTTCCAGCTCAACTTTTTGTCTAAAATCAGACCCAGATATTTAGCTTGATCTGAGAAGTTAAGTGGAATACCATTTATTGATGGAGGGTCTATGTTCGGAATTTTATATTTCCTTGTAAAGAGGACAAGTTCAGTTTTGTGGGGGTTTACACCTAGTCCACATTTGTCTGTCCATTCAAGTAGTTTGTTGAGAGCGGTTTGCATTAATTCTGTTATGATTTGAAGATGCTTTCCCGATATTGCAATGGCAACGTCATCAGCATATGCAATAACTTTGAAGCCATCCGCTTCTAGATTGACTAGTAGGTCATTAATTACGATGTTCCATAAGATTGGCGATAGGACTCCACCTTGCGGTGTTCCTCTGCTAACAGATCTTCTAACAGAACATTCACCTAATGTTGAGTTAATTATTCTGCTTCTTAGCATTAGGCTAATTAATTCCCTAAGTGAGCTATCTACATTCAAGCTCTTAAGCGCGGTTGTTGTATTTACCAAACTATTTGTAATTATTTATTTATTTATTTATTTATTTATTTATTTATTTATTTATTTATTTATTTATTTATTTATTTATTTATTTATTTATTTATTTATTTATTCGTTTATTTATTTAGCTATTTACTAATTTGAAAATACATACTTTTTAATTTATTTATTTATTTATTTATTCACTATATATATATTTGTTTATCCATATATTTATTTATTTGTTATTTATTTATTTATTTATCTATCTATTTATCTAATATTTCTTTTTTTTTTTGTTAATTTATATTTATTTATCTATTTATATTTTCCTATGCTTAGACCTACTAGCCAAACTTTAACATTCTAACTGTGATTTAAAATACTATGCTTTCTCATTTAAGTAATTTTTTTTTTTTTGTGTTAAAAACATAAATTGTCAAATAGGAGGTTTTCATGACCTTTCCTCCTCAATATGAATATGATTAAAAGCAAGCCGATTTAAACATTAGTGATACCAATTTTTCAGAAGTAAAGTAGCTACAATTATATACCATAACTCTGTAAACTGGGTGATAGCAACAATGTATTTTATATTTTTATTTAACTGGTCAATACAAAAAAAAAAAGTAGAAATCAAAATGGCGGAAACTTTTATTGAATTAGTGCACCTTAGTCTAAATTTTATGCCCGCATAAAAATAATAGCGGAATTCTGCGGAAAATATAAGCAAAAAGAATTTTATATCTTGGATTTGTTCAAATTTACACCTCAAACAGGCACTTTTTTTTTGTAATTAAGTAAAAACCCATAGCTTTCATATCCAAAAAAACTTTTAGAAACAAAGCCCCACAAAACCAAAATCTCGGTAGAAACGAATACCACAAAAGACAGTTTAACGAAATAGAAAATTTATTAATAAAATTTGATGTTACCAGCTTAATTTAAGTGGAAAAGGGGGACGGGGCGGAAATTTTATGGATGCAGATTAAAAGAACCATCATCAAACTAACGTCAGGTACTTAATAAGGGACTTTTTTTATTTTGATGATCAAGACCACTACCGTTCAATGATAACCAAATATTTTTGGCCCCAATTGGATGATATGGACTTGGAGGACATGTTGTTCCAACAGGACGGCGCCACAAGCCACACAGCGAATGTCACAATCAATTTCTGGGAAACCAAGTTTGGAGAACGTGTTATCTCACGAAATGGTCCAGTCGCTGGCCGCCTCGGTCGTGCGATTTGATGCCGTTAGACTATTTCCTGTGGGACTACGTCAAGTATATGGTCTTTGCAAATAAGCCAGCAACGATTGATGAACTTCGTACGAATATCGAACCTGAAATTGCAGCGGTATCGGCCGATTTATGCTTGAAAACCGTCGAAAATTGGGTTCAGCGTCTGGACTTCTGCAAGCGTGCCCGTGGTGGCCATGCAAAAGAAATCGAGTTTTATACATAATGGCGTCAAACGTACTTTCACAATAATAAAGAATTTCATTGATATCCAAAACCGTTTTTGTTTTATTTAAAAAAAAACTTTTGTAGCGCTCTTATTCAACAACCCGATATATAAATTTAAAGTGCATCCTATCGAGAAACGTTTGGAGATTTAAAAATATCAAAAATTTATTAAAAATAGTTTAAAAAAAATACAGCCTATAAACTTCACTTCAGAGGCTCATATTTTGGATCACTCGTATCGTTAAATATAAAGTTTATTGTTTTAGAAAAAATTAATTAGCATCATTTCCATTGAAAAGAAAATTAATTTAAGTGGTTGTACATATCTCTGATACTAAAATTGGAAAAACATTATTTTCTGCCCCTCGTTGCTAACACGGGCATCAAAAAAAAAATCCTGTCAGGTATTTATTCGATATCAAGACGCAAAATATTAAAAAAAAAAACTTAAACAAAATATCAAAAGAAATCGATTTGTTCTCAAACTTTATTGATTTATTTTTGTTTCATATGGTTAGCAAAAGTACCCTATTACCGTTTCTATTGAGCTCCATCTATCTATATTTCAAAGTTCATCACATAGTGGCGTATTTAAAGGTGTGACGCCCCGGCCGGGCCCGTTCTATGGGGGGGGCGAGCCGGCATTTTGCCCCGGGCGGCAATATTTAGGGCGGCAAAATTGGCATACCTATGGTATCACCCTGTTACGTGTTTGGAATTATGTAAATTTGGTGTATTTTTGGCCACACTAAAGCGAAATTGTTTCCAGAGTTTCCATGACCTTGATAAGATCTAAAGACAATTGGAGTACTTTTCATACTACTCAAAATTTGAAGAACGCAATTACCTCTTTTATATCTACTTAGTGCCTCGAGCAGCAGGTACTTTGGAACTTCGTGAAATTAAGTTTTGCAGTTTGTGGCAGTAACAGGGTGTCTTAAAAGGCTTTTTGAATTCCCTCTAGATCTTCGTAGCACCACCTAGAATTTCGGAATGAATAATAGCACATCGGTATGTTCCTATTCCCACACATAACGTTCGAGCAAAAGTTTCATCTATTGCTGGGATAAGATTCTGTGGCCAAAGGCAAGTTAAAGGCCGTTATCTGAGTCAGAAATGCATTTGCAGAATATTCCCTGAAAAAGCCTTCTATTAAAAAAATCAAATAAAAGTTTTACTGCAATAGCTCTGTGTTCGATAATGCAGTTTGTTAAAGTCACATGTTTAAAAATATCAATCAATCATAATTGACTGACACCGTGTCGTTAACAATCAAACAAAGGCAAACAAAATGAACATGAAACCAAGTAAATGAGCGGTAGTGTCTAAAACATTCGCTGAAGTAAATTTTGTTTGATTTGTGGATGAGTAATTCGAAAGTTCCTAAAACTAAAGTAAAAAAGTATTCACGAATACAGTAGACGCTCGATTTAGTGAATCTCAAAAAAATAAACATCACACGAAATTTTCTATAAAATTGGATTTTTTATAAAAATAACTCACAAGCATTTAACATGACTTGAGAACACTGGGGTATTGTTTCGGTTTTTCTGAACTAATAAATAAATATAGTAACCATTCACATCTTTAGAACGCCTTTAAAAACTTCCACTTGAAAAAGTGAACAGTCTCAAAAGAATGAACACTGAACAGGCCTGTTCTTTATTACTTCACTAGTTTGAACGTATACTGTATTACCGTCAGAAACGTATGTTATGACTAAAACAGATGCGAGACATAGTTGTATACTGAACCGCACTCTAAATACATAAGAGAGTTAGAAGATGGGGACAAGTTCTAGACTCTAGAGTGTTAAACTCGCAAGTGGACACACATTCATGAAATAATCTCACCAGAGGGGAAGATATGCTAAAGTTACTCGAGAGTTTTCTAGTGAAAGTACTGTCAAATGGATACGCATCTTTTTAGTATGAAATTTTGTGGTTTGTCATTTTAAATTTCTTTAAATATCTTAATATTGTTCATCTGAGCATTTGAAGCAAAGTTAAAATTTTTAAAACTAATTAAATTGAAGATATGCTAAAGTTACTCGAGAGTTTTCTAGTGAAAGTACTGTCAAATGGATACGCATCTTTTTAGTATGAAATTTTGTGGTTTGTTATTTTAAATTTCTTTAAATATCTTAATATTGTTCATCTGAGCATTTGAAGCAAAGTTAAAATTTTTAAAACTAATTAAATTGACCTTTTTTGAAAATGTAGAAACGTGCCACTGCTGCCCTCTGCGTTACATTACAATAAAAAAAACACTTACATATTTGTAGAGGAGGGTTGGGGCATTAACATTTTGGAACATTGTTTTTCGAAACTGTGTCATTTTTCATTCACTTTCATTTTGAAAAGTGAAATCTGATCGTAGTGGGACTCAATCTGCTCTCTAGTATGAAATGTAGCCTAACATTTATCTTTTAATTAAGGACCTTAAATTTGAAGATTGGGCGTTATAAAACCGACGTTATAAGCTTTACAATCGCTCGATTTGAAGGCTATTTTTGCATATCGGAATTTTTCTCCACATCTGGGAGAGGCGAGATAAATCCTTTGTTTATGTATCTAAATTATTTCATGAAACGAAAAATCAGGAAAATAACAACGTATATAGTCTTCTTTTCACTGCCAAGAAAAAATTTTATAAACGTAGAACGAATAATCATTTTTGATGACATTTTAATGAATTAATATTTTATGCTTGGTTCATTCCTGCTCAGGGGGGGGGGCAATTGCACCTATTGCCCCCCGATCCACGTATCCGCGCCTGGGCTGTGATGCCTGTGATTATTAAA
The DNA here is from genome assembly GCA_946251815.1 of Dasysyrphus albostriatus. Lineage (NCBI taxonomy): Eukaryota > Metazoa > Arthropoda > Insecta > Diptera > Syrphidae > Dasysyrphus > Dasysyrphus albostriatus. The sequence continues at coordinate 64,186,411 of OX276338.1, forward strand.
AATTATTGAACTATGAACTCCCTACCTAATGGCTGTATGGGCTGTGTATCGATTGTGGCAGTCAGATTTAGCAAGTTAATTTGATTTGAAATTTTAACATTTTTTCAGAAATGTTTTCTATAGCAGCTCTTTCATGGCTGTGGGGAAACGTCAAAAAATAATAAATTCAAAGACACCTGAACCATATCAAATTTTAAAGTCTTAGCTACATGAAAATGTTGGCAGTTGTTTTGCTCACAAAAATAGATAAACATCATGAAATAAATAGTTTTGACGTTTGTGAATAAACAAGAGAAAGATATATTGCCATTCGGAAATCGGAACATGAACCCGTTTTTTTCAGAGCATAGCACTGAGCTCTCAAAAAAGATCAGTATTTCTTTTTTAGCTCAAATTACTCAAACTCAAACCGCTCAACTTGTGTTCCTTTTCTTAAATCGAAGCTTGCTTGGAGCCGCTTCATGACCTCAGAATAAAAAGACTGAACGAATGGAGTAAATAGCTGAGAGCAACCAACTTCACTATTTTTCACTCATTTCAAATGGGCTTATTAATTAAACACATCAATTTCAGTTCATATTTTTTAATTCTTCAAGTTTTTAATAAATAAATATTAAGTCAGTACTTAATTTAGGTGCGTTGATCGCATCGTTATCGTACGACAGTTCAGTACTCAGATGTGTTTCAAAATTATACTGGAAATCTCTGATCATACTCCAATAGCTCAAACTCTACTCCATGCTCTGCTCAGAGCTTAAAAAGAAAAACGCCTAATGGTTCATAAGGAGTCGAAAATCGAAATGTTGTTCAAACTTAAAGCTCAACATTCAACTAAGGTGTAGTCTAATGCACTATTAAAAAAACTCAAAAGAAAATATAAAAAAAGATAAATGAATGAGCTTTTCTCTTTCTTTAAACAAAATAAAAAGACATACATGAACTAGTGAAATAATTTCATTGAACTAGTTCGTTCACGAACTACACAAGCCTACCCTAGAGTAAATATGCCACTGCATATACCCAAATCAAGTGCTGCAATGTTGATCTAGTATAATATTGGACAAAATAAAACTCTTGTTCTTACACAACCAAATTCATATCTTTTTGTTCAATAAGGTTTAAATTGTAACCAAAATATTTTGAACATTGAACAAAATATAAATGAATGAAGTATGTATATTAGGATATTGAACAAAAAATCAATAATTGAGGATATTAAACAAGAAAGAAATGAGGGTATGATTTTAAAGATATACTGTGAATTGATCAATATGGTACAAAAAGAATAAATAGTGGTTTATTGAACAAAACAGTTCTCCATAACTTGGAAACTAAATGAGATAGAACAATTTGCATTTCTAAATTCGTCAAAAATGGTCTATTGAACAAGATAGAACTCTGGTGACGAGTTGTAAGAAAAAGGTATAGTTGCGAGCTCTGTTCCTTTCAAAGTTCGGACAGGTTTTGGCAGAAAAAAGAAATAGGTTGAGTGGGAAAAAAGTATCCCAAATATTGTTTTTAAGCGCAAACATGTAATCTTTCATTTTTTTTTCAAAATGTGATAGAAAGTTTTGTTTCTTGTTTTATACTATATTGTCGTTTTAAAATACCTTTTTGATAATGTTTTTTGTTTTTGTTATTAAAAAAAAATTTCGAAAAATTTATTTCTCTAAAAACAAAACATTCCTATGTAAGTATTTACTTGTTTTTAACCTTTGTTTTCAAACATTTTTATTTTTACTTATGTTTTTCGAAACTTTGTATTTAAATTTTGGTTCTGTATAAAGGGAACTTCGACGTGTATCTACCTATTTAGCTGATAGTTTTGTTTCTCTTGCATTATGTTTTTTTACCTTTTTTAAAACCTTGTACTTTTTGTTTATTAAATAAAATGCGTTTTAACTTTTTTGAATTAAGGAATTTACTATTTTCCTTAACCTTTTTTCAAACCTGGTTTTTGTTCAAACAAATATAAAACCAAACAAAAATGTACTGATATGTTTTATTCAAATGTCATGATCATCAAATTTGAAGAAACGTAATTGAAAAATTGAATTTTTTTTATTTAAAATGTTCATTAAAAGGTTTGTCCCATGACACATTTGAGGTGCAACAAAGTACGACTTTTTTAATTTATATTATTTAGATTTTGTGCAATCATACCTTAAACTAAGATAGGTGCCACATGATTGGAAAATTGCAAAAGTCATTGTTATACCTAAACATGGTAAGCAACCAACCGAAGTAACATCTTACAGACCTATATCGCTTATACCAATAATGGCAAAACTTTTCGAAAAACTGCTCCCGAAAAGACTAACAGCCCTATTATTGAAAATTTATAAGACTAGAAACGAAACTAGTTTTAGGTAAAACTAGTTTTGTTTCGAGTTCTATAAAAATAAATCAAAACTAGTTTACAAAAAAAAATCGGTATTTTTCATTTCTGGAAACAGAACTAGTTTAGGTTTTGAAACGAGTTTCTAGTTTTGACTGTATGAAACTAGTTTTACTGAAGTAGCATATTTTATTTTGATGGTTTTTGGTTAAGTGCATAAAATTTTTTGGCAGCCAAAGACACCAATTTTTTTTACTGCAGAGCAGACGATCCACCGTCAGATGTAACTAACTCAATCCAAAAAACTAATCCACAACATTGCATCGGTCAACTAAGTTAAGGAATCGCTTTGCAATAACTCCATATATAATGTGCACTTACCCACGACTCCGTATCTCACATCTTTTCAAAGGCGTCCAAAAAACGAAAGGCTTCGTCAGCCATTGCAGGGAGTTCGTAAGAAAAACTTACCAGCAACATCCTTCGAAAAGAAAACCTACTCGTAAAGGATCAACGAGAGAAAGAAAAACATGCCAAGATGCATTTTGAGAATAAATGCACCAAATTGCTTCTGATCGATAAGCCGAGAGCGAACGTCATGCCGAACTACATGCGATAAAATCCCTTTTTAATCAAAGCAAGTTATAAGTCGGATGTCGGAGTGGCAGTTGGACATTAGGTATGGGTGGTTTAAACTCATATTGGATCAACTCGTGTCGAGGAGTTTGAGTCCCAAGCACAATTTTCTGTATATTCTCCGTTGCATTGGGTAAAAACAAAAATGTAAATTGAATGTGAAGTGTTTCATTTAATTTATTCCAACTAATTTGGTACATAGGTAGAAACCATAATAATAATGCGTTGATTTTGTATCGCTTCAAAACGAAAGTGCTGCACCGCAGGTTGAAGATAGTGAAGTCTGTAATTCAAAGAGAGTTCTGCCAATCAAAAAAACAATATGTACATATATGCAAGTAGTTCATAGAGCGCTCTAAAGTATGTCTTACCCTCTCTGACATATGCGGTTTCACCAAATCAACAACACGTTGAAAAGTTTTGTTTAACATTCTGAAGCGCTTATGAAACGCCAAATAGTCCAAAACTCTTCCACTTCTGAATATTTCCGCAATGTGTATGGGCGCCATCTCTCCCTCTATTCGTTTTCACTGAGAGACACATCATCAGAAAACCAATCTTCTTCTTCTTCCCAAAAGTTCTTGACAACCTATTCGCGAAATATCCTTTTTCACGCCATATCGTTAAAATGATAAAATTTGCCGAATTATTTTGTGACGTTTCGTAAATTATTTATTTTAGTTGACTTCCGATTTTATTTTGTGATGAATAATATAAAAGGACTTTTGAAGTCCTTAAAACTAGATATTTCTGGTTTTATGGATTTCAAGTTTTATAAAAAACTAGTTTTGTGATTTCGAGTTTTGGATGTCAGTTTTTGTTTGAATAATACCTATTTGTTCAAAACTTGAAACTCGAAACCCCTATATAACTAGTTTTACGTTAAAACTAGTTTTGAATCGTGTCAATAATAGGGCTGTAAACAAATTAATAGAAGAAAGAAGACTTATTCTGAGCCATCAGTTTGGATCTAGAAATAAACATTACACGATAGACCGAATGCATCGGATTACGGATGTTGTGGATAAGGTACTTGAAGAAAAACAACAAATAAGCCCAAGGGCGTACGCAGGATTTTGATCAGGGAGGGGGCAAACTTATATAAGAAACGATAATTTACCTCAATATTTTCTATGTATTTTTATTTTGTTAATAACATAGAAACATTGTTTTCTTAATACGTAAACTTACATATACATTTCTAATAACTTATTTGTTGAGTACATTATTTTAAAGAACTATAAATAATAATTTATATAATTTTTTCGTGACCTTTTTAAATATAAATTAAGTTTCTATCGTGGGCTTCAGGTCTTTTTTACTTTTATTCAAAAATTTTTTAATAAAAGTAAAAAAGCCCACGATAGGAACTTAATTTATAAATAATAATAATACATTAAAGGTATTAGGTAAAGAAATTAGGTATTTCGTTTAAAGTTCTGCCATATTTGACTTAAAGAATCTAAATTCTCAAACTAAATTTAAGTTTAAACATATTTAATTGAAAACAATGGTATCTGAATATTGAGCCCAAATTACCGCGTCAGTGACCGAGTAAGAGAGTGCCATTAGTGATCGAATGAACGAGTTACCACTTCAAATTTTGGTATACTAGATTGCTCGAAACGTGAGCGGTAATGCCAAACTCATATAATTCAGTCACGTATTGCCCGGTAACTAATGCGGTAATCTGGCCCCTGGTTTCAAGCTTAATGAATTTTGTAAGCTAAAAATAAAAGAAATTTTCTACATGGTTCTATATCCATCTACGTTAGAGCCAAATGGTGTGGGTCTTCAGCAAATCTTTCTAACAGTTCTTTTAAAATTTCCTTCTCATTTTCCATAACTGTTTTCTGGTGTTCACTCAGCATACATAATCCTGTAAATTTAAATATTCAATCCATATTTATATTTATCTACCAAGATCACCCACGGTGTTTAATCAACCTTTAAACGATTTTCGATCATGGTTGAACGAAGCCAAGTTTTGACTCAACGTACTAAATGTCCTTTCAATCGAGCTTGTGGTACAAGGTAATGCCAGGGCAATATGAAGAGCAAGTTTTGTGATTGGGAACAAAATTTCTTCTTCTTGTAAAACATCGTATAGGTCCAGTTTTTGAAGATCTTCAGTGGATAATGTTTTATTTTTCCAAAGATTATGCCATAATTCAGCTTCTTCATTAAGCTTTGTAATGCGTAAAACTCGGAAAAACTTTTTGATTTTTCTTTGAAATCGTATACATTTATTTTCAGCATGTTCGCAGGAGTGAAAAAAGTGAATATGCTGAAAGGTTTTCTGTAGGGAATCTACGTTCAAGTGCTGTAATTAAGGAATCTAAGCAAGGGATCAAGAGTGATCTCTTCTAAAATCTAAAAAATAAAAAGATGATTGTCCTCTTGTGGACTTTAGGTCAATTACTGATTTATATAAATAATTGACTTAAAGCTCAATAGAAGACAATCAGCTTTTAATATAAAAGGTCACGAAATAAGGATACATAGTAAAATAAAAAGTTTGAAAATTACAGTTGTCAAGAAATAATAGTTCTTTTCTTTAGCTTATTAATTTGAGAATCCAAGGGGGGCAACTGTCCTACCCTGCCACCCCCTGCGTACGCCCTTGAACAAGCCTTTGACCAGGCACTTGGGACTTGAGTACAAACTGCATAGGGACCTTCCCCGGCAGTACTACGAAATCCTGAAATTCTACGTTACGAACCGACTCTTAAGAGTGCGGTACGATAAGACCAAAATAATTTGGAAATAAGGAAAATTGAAGTCAATATACTATATATATATATATATAATAGGAAGTATCCTAGGAATTACCCATCAACAACACTATCATGGCCATCTTTGCTGATTATACTGCAATATTGGTGCCACATAAATCCAATATCCAATGCAATCGATAAAGTCAGTGATTGCGTGACTCAAAAATGGCGTATCAAATTAAACGGAACAAAATCGACACATGTAAGCTTTAAAAACGAAATAAAAAACAATGTACCAGTTCTTATAAACAGTACAGCAGTATAACCTTAATCCAATACTGTCAAATTCCTTGGAATGACTTTTGATGCAAGGTTTAAATGGCTTAAAAGGTTCAAAAAGAAAAAAAAAGAACAAAACTTGAAGTACAAAAAAAAATTACTGGTTACATGCTAGGAAAGAACTCTGACCTACACAAAAAAAAATTGATAAAACAACTGTAAAATTAACATTTTTGGGTGATAAAATTCGTCCAACATTAAAAATATCAAACATTGACATGCCAACCATATCGTTTTGACATTTATGTTTGTTTAAAAGTTCAAATTATCATAATAATATTTAAATATCAACACCAATTTGATAATTTTAATGTAATTTTTACAAATAAAATTTCAAATTTATATGATTTTTTAACAAAACAAGATGTTGATTTAACATTTTTAATGTAAAATTGATATTTTTAAATGTCAAATTTATATGAGAAAAATGATATATTTTAATGTTGTTTCAACATTAATAATTATAAATATAGATACGAAATTGGCACACGGCCTTAAAGTATCATTAATAAGCGAGTTCGACTCAATTGTTGATAAATTGATATGTGATTTGACATAAATAATATATAAAAACGATATGCGTTTTTTCAGTGTATCTATCCAGAACAAACTAATTTTGTATAAGCAAGTATTGAAAATCGTTTGGACATATGGCATCCAACTATGGGGCTGCACAAAGAAAATCCATCCGAAAACTCCAAAGCTAAAAAACACGCTGTATCAAAGTCATACCAGCCCCGAATGAAGGCCGTCTTAAATGTACCAGAAAATGTTCGGAGATTAAGAAAAGCTGATGGTCTAAAAGCTATGGAAAAGTGTTAAGATTTTAAACTTCCTCCAATATCATTTATAAATTAAAAAGGAGAATCATTTTTCGATCTGTCATAGATTGTTCCTGATTCACTGGTGGTTTTAGTGCGGCAAGAAACCACACTACTCGGTACTGATTCTTACCGAGTGTCTTTCTGAATCGGATAAAAAAATTTAATTTTGAATTTAAACTTAAGAGCAAGTATGCACGACTATGTTGTATGATTTATTTGAAATGTTTTATTCTTAGAAGTAATAACATTTGATATTTAGATTTTGACTAAATAAACTAATAATTTAAAGATGATGTGTCATGGAAGAACCAGGTTTTGAATTGGACCTTGAAATTATTTGGTTTATAAAAAGACTCCATAAAAAACTCAAGAAAGCTTTCTTTACCCCTCATGTGGAAGCTGGAAACTAGAAATCATATTATATAAAATGAACAAAAGAAATAAAAAGGGCACTATGTATTTAGATTTTAAATAGCAATTTATTAAACACCATCAAAAATTTTTCAGGTACTATTCGGGAGCCGACCATCTTGGATCTTACAGCCACAAACTATGATAACTTAAGGCTAATGCCTTTTGGTCTAAGAACTATCTTAATACAAAAATTCAGATCGGTTTCAAAATATATCATTGTTTTTATATTTAACTAACTAGCCCGCCCCGGCTCCGCTCAGATAGATAGAAGTTATGTATAAATTTAGTATTACGTATTATGCATAAGGTGGGTAATATTTGTGTTTTTGTGAACGAATTTGTTCGGTTAATATTAAAGTGAAAGAAGGAATCCATCACCAGAATTCCATTTATCTTATGGCGATAAACATAACCACACATGAACTAAAACTAACTAACATGCGGTGCTCCTGGTCATGTTTATTGCGGTGAAATAAATGGAATTCTAATTGTATTTATTCGTTGATATTTTTTTAACGGATATAGGTTAAAACTCTTATGTGCATTAAAAATACAATTTTGTAAATCAAGTAGGTAATTTCATTTGATTTTTATGGCTCTACCCATATAATATCTATAACTCAATATTCCCACCCATTCAAACTTGAACTTATAAAAAAAAAGTTGGATATCTACTATTTTTTACTTTTGCCTCATTTGGCAACCTTATTTTGAAAATATCTAGCCAATGGTCCTAGAATCGATTTGATTGACTAATCCGGCTCCCGATCCATGGAGGGTCTCTGCCTCAGATATTGCGGTCTTCCATCGGTTGCGGTCCCTCGCACGCTCCCTCCAGTCGTCGAGTCCAAGCGCTCTTGCGTCAGAAACCGCCTGATCCCTGTAGCGGAGGTTCGGTCTTCCTGGTCGTCCCGAACCTGGGGGCTGGGACTCGAAGATTTTTTTGGCTGGAGCATTATTGTCCATTCGCTCGATGTGGCCGAGCCAGTGTAGTCGGCGTGTTTTGGCTCTTTGGACTACATCCACATCTTGGTACAGCTCGTATAATTCACGATTAAATCTTCTTCTCCATTCGCCCTCCTCGTATATTGGACCAAATATCCGCCGAAGAATTTTTCTCTCGAAAGTGCCCAGTATCAATTCCCCTTTTTACTTATCGTCCAGCACTCGGCGCCGTAGAGTAGAACTGGTAAAACTAGCGTTTTGTATAGCGTGCACTTTGTCTTCCGGGAGAGGAGTTTTGAACCCATTTGTTTGGCCAAACCGAAGTAGCAGCGGTTCGCTAGGGTAATTCTTCGTCGGATTTCCACTAAAGTGTCATTCGTGGGGTTGATGTTTGTTCCGAGGTAGGTGAACTCCTTGACTACCTCGAAATTACTGCTACCAACAGTGACGTTTTGTCCTAGGCGATGGACAGATAAGGCTTTGTTTGTTGATAGCATATAACGGGTGATTTTTTAAGAGGTTTAGAACTTTAAAAAAAAAAAAACACAAAAAATTCGAAAAAATGAATGAAATATTTATTTGAATCGATAGTTTGAACCTTGCAATTTAATGTTTAAAGATAATTTAATGCAAATGTTGACCGCGGCTGCGTCTCAGGTAGCCCATCCGCTGAGTCCAATTTTGGCACACTCTTTCACACATATCGGCCGGTATCTCACGAATGAATGCATGGATGTTGGCCTCCAGTGCGTCAATCGAAGCGGGCTTGTCCCTATAGACATTAGCCTTGACATACCCCCACAAAAAATAATCTAATGGTGTCAAATCGCACGATCTAGGCGGCCAATTGACCGGCCCGAAACGTGAAATTAACTGTTCACCAAACTCGCCTCGCAATTACGCCATTGTTTCGCGAGCTGTGTGGCATGTGGCACCGTCTTGTTGAAACCACATATCATGCAAGTCAAGAACTTCCATTTCGGGCAAAAAAAGTTTGTTATCATCGCTCGGTAGCGTTCACCATTGACAGTAACGCTGCGATTCGCATCATCTTTGAAGAAATATGGCCCAATAATGCCGCCGGCCCATAAACCGCACCAAACAGTGGCTTTTTCGGGATGCATTGGTAGCTGTTGCAATGTTTCTGGCTGATCTTCACTCCAAATGCGGCAATTATGCTTATTTACGTACCCATTCAACCAAAAATGAGCCTCATCGCTGAACACAATTTTTCGATAAAAAGCGCGCGATGAACATTTCGAACCGAGCACGAATTTTGATAGTAAAATTCAATAATTTGCAAGCGTTGTTCATTTGTAAGACGATCCACGGTTAAATTTCAAACCAAACTGAAGCTGTTTGACAGTGACACAAGGTACAAACACACGTCAGCTGTCAAAACCAGTGTTGCCAAAACCAAACCAGCTAAAAAATCACCTGTTACTTTGTTTTGTCCTCATTCACTTCAAGACCAACGCGTTTCGCCTGTTCATCAATAGCTGTGAATGCTTCTAGTACAGCTCGCTTGGAGCGGCCGATGATGTCGATGTCGTCCGCATAGCCAAGCAGTTGCGAAGACCAGTTGAAGATAGTGCCTTCCAGGTTAACACCACTCTTGCGAACTATCTGCTCCAGGACTAGGTTGAAGAAGTCACATGATAAGGCATCTCCTTGTCTGAACCCTGTACATGTCTGGAATAGCTCGGATGAGCTGTTACCCATTTGCACGTTGCACCGCGTATTTTGTAACGTCATGCGGCATAGCTGGACCAGTTTTTCCGGGATCTCGAGTTCGGACATCGCCAATAGAAGCTCTTGGCGACCAATGCTATCATATGCGGCTTTGAAGTCGATGAAAAGATGGTGGGTCTCGACTTGAAATTCGTTGGTCTTTTCCAAGATTTGCCTCAATGTGAAGATTTGGTCTATCGTTGATCTGCCTGGCCTGAAGCCACACTGGTACGTGCCGATCATAGTGTTGCAGAAAGGTTTAAGACGCCCACATAGTTCGTTGGATAGGATCTTGTATGCAACATTAAGCAGGGATATATCTCTGTAGTTTTTGCAGGACATAGGATCGCCTTTTTTGTAGATTGGGCATATGGAGCTAATTGACCAGTCGTCGGGCATACTTTCCTCCTCCCATACTTGGTTGATGAGCTGGTGTATGCACCCTACCAGGACATCTCCTCCACACTTGAAGAGTTCCGCAGGTAGGCCATCCGAGCCGGCGGATTTGTTGTTCTTAAGCTTGTGGATGGCTTTCTTAATCTCTTCAGTACTGGGCGCTGGGACTGGATCTTCATTGACTGGTCTCATGCTTCTTTGTTCTACTGTCGCTTCCTCTACAGAATTCCCATTGAGCAGCTGCTGGAAATGCTGCTTAAGCACGTCAACAATTCCCTGTGCCTCGGTGACTAGGTTCCCTTCGCTGTTTCGAAGAGCTTGCGTGCCGGTTTTATAACCACATGCCAGTTGCTTGGCTGTTTTGTAGAACCGGGGGGTGTTGGTGGCAGTGCTAGACTCCTCGAGATACTTGAGCTGAGTGGCTGCGGATGCTCTTTTCTTTCTACGCAGGGTTTTCTTCTCTTTCCTTCTCTTTTCACGGTACTCCTCTCTTGCTGCTCTTGTTTTCCGTTGCAGCATATGCATTCGTGCATTTTCCGTCCCCTGCTTCAATACCGCGCATTCTTCATCATACCACGGGTTCTTTTTTCTAGGTGGTTGATAGCCTATGGTGGTCTCGGCTGTCTCCTTAATGACGTCGCGATACAAGTTCCACTGGTTGTTGACACTTGTGGGTGGGGGTACGGAGGAGAGTTTCCCGGTTAATTGCTCACTGTAGTCTGTGGCTTTCTCATATGTGCTAAGGCATGCAATGTTGAATTTCTTCCTTTGGGCAGTCTTCGCTTTCTTTTCATTGGACAGTCGGGCTCTGAACTTTGTCACAACAAGAAAGTGGTCAGATTCCAAATTTGCACCTCGGAAAGTTCGCACGTCCAAGATGTTCGGTGCGTGCCTTGCGCCAATTAGCACATGGTCGATTTGGTTGGCGGTTCGACCATCTGGGGATCGCCAGGTTGCTGTGTGTATCCTTCGCCTGGGGAACCTAGTGCTACTTATCACCGTATTACTAGCTGCAGCAAAGTCGATTAGTCGAAAGCCGTTGTCTGATGTCGTTTCGTGGAGGCAGTGCTTTCCAACTAATCCGCCAAAGATATTTTCCTTTCCGATTTTAGCATTGAAGTCTCCGAGCACGACTTTGACATCCTACTCCGGACAGGCTCCGTAGGCTCCGTCCAGGAGGTCGTAAAAATCCTCCTTGTTGTAGTGAGCTTAGAGCAAGCTGCAAACCTACAATCAGAGGCTCATCATAAGTGCATGTGTTAGTGGCTAGTAAAATAATTCGAGCTAACACATACATACAAATAAAATTAATACATTTACATAGTTAAACAAACAAACAATAAACATAATTAAACAATATATATCACATTTGAATTAAATATGATCTAAAAGTAAAAAAAAAAAAAAACAAACACGAAAGTGGAGCACTGGTTCAAAACAATTTTTTCAATCCCATCTTACTAACGTTAAAATCAACCGTGGAGCCATTTTAATTAAATATCCTACACATACGGTTAAGAGGCTCATGTAAACCGTAGTTACGAGTAGTTCTATGGAAATTTACATGTAAAAGTTCAAATCTTCTCAGATGGTGAGATCCTCCACGGAAGTTTATGCCAATACAGGTCAACAAATCAGGAGCATCGATTTGACCATTTATAAGTTGGTGAAGAAAAATTAGATCATTATTCACCCGCCTTTGATATAAGGTTTGGACTTGCAGTAGCTGGATCCTATGTTCATATGGTGGAAGGTTCAATGGATCTGCCCAAGGAAGACCTTTCAGAGCAAAGCGAATGAATTTATGTTGTATCGATTCAATACGAATTTTATGAATTTCATAAAAGGGAGACCATACTTGAGACGCGTACTCTAGATGAGGTCGTACATAACAATTGTATAAGGAAAGCGTAACGTACGGATCGTCAAATTCCTTTGCCCAACGTTTTATAAACCCAAGCATAGAACTTGCTTTATTAACAATGAAGTTAATGTGTTCAGTGAATTCTAAATTTCAGCTGAAGTTAACACCCAAGTCCTTGAAACTAAAGACTCGACAGAGTTTGTGTTGTGAAATAGAATAATTAAAAGCATTTGCAAGTCGCTTTCTAGAGAAAGTAATTGTTTGACATTTGGCAGGGTTAAGAGAAAGACCGTTTTTATCACTCCAAGTAGCGAAACTATCAATATCGGCTTGCAAAAGAATATGGTCATGGTTAGCTTTTATTGTCTTAAAAATGTTCATGTCATCAGCGAATATAGGAATATCACTTGAACGTATACTTGAGACAACATCATTAATAGCAAGAATAAATAGAAATGGGCCTAGATGACTTCCCTGGGGCACACCGGAGTGAGCCTTGAATGAGTTTGAAAGGCAGTTTCTAAATTTCACCTGGTACAATCTATTTTCAAGGTATGATTTTACCCAAGTGATAAAAAATGTTGGAAACCCTAAAGAATTTAGTTTGAAGATAATAATGTTGTGACTGAGTTGGTCGAACGCTTTGGAGAAATCAGTATATATACAATCCATTTCACTTCCATTTTCTAATGCGTTAGAACATTTATGCAGGAATGTAAGGAGGTTTGTTACTGTTGATTTTCTTCTCACAAACCCATGCTGTTGTTCACATATTATATTCTTGGCATGGAATGCTAAAGTCTCACACACAACTTGTTCGAAGAGCTTTGGAATACATGACAGTTTGGATATAGGTCTATAATTCGCAATATCAGCTTTATCACCTTTTTTAAAAACTGGAGTTAGAAATGAAGTTTTCCATGAACAGGGAAATTTCCCTGATTTAATAGAAAACTCAAATAAAAATTGAAGAGGTTCAGCCAGTATATGTCTACACTGTTTCAATAATATTGGGGGAATTTCATCTGGTCCAGATGAGAAATCATCATTTAACGAAGGTCTAAAACAGTACTCTGCTGCACAGCGAAATTGTTACAACTCGTTTGCGCATAAGAATGTAAATTTCTGAAATAATCTTCATCAATATCAAGGGCTGTATCCACAAAAGAGTTACGAAAATTGTTTGCGAAGGCGTTGCATATATCAATAGTTTCTTTCAATACACAATTCTCATATTTGAAATTTGCGGGGTAACCATCCGAATTTTTCTTCAAATTGACAAACTTCCAAAATGCTTTAGGGTTTTCTTTAAGAGATCTTCCCAATTCGTATACATGATTAGTGTATAGCGACTTTGAAAGAGATTTAAATTCTTCGAAAAGGACAATGTAAGAGTTGTGGTCAACTAAAGAAAGAGTTTTTAAATATGTTTTCCAAGCTCTATTTCTTTTATTTCGTAGTATCCTCAACTCTTTTGAATACCATGAGTGGCAAAAGCTCGTGTTTTTAAATAATTTTAATGGGATAGTGTTATTTATGCAATTATAAAGTATGGTATTCAAACTAGTAACTGCATCGTCAATATTACTAGAATTTGCTATACTGTCAATACCAGATCTACGAGTAGCAAATTCTTCTGAAAGCAACTGAAAGTTTGCCTTTCTAAAGTCAAAAGTACTCGTATATGAGCGATCATAAGCGTTGCTATTTTCAATTATATGACTGCTCAAGTCAAGAACTACATCCAGAGGAGGATGGTAACTATCTATATTAGTGATTCCAGAACTAGATTCTAGAACAAGAGTACTAATAGCGTCGGAAGAAAAAACTAAATCGAGAATTTGATTTTTTGAATTTTTAATACAGCTTACTTGCTGTAAGTCAGTTGTAATAATTCTATCCAAAAACTGGAGCTCAGTTTGTGAAGAAGTTAAGGACGATTCATGATAAGATTCATCCTCAGAAGGAACCCACTCTATAGATGGTAAATTAAAGTCTCCGGAAAGTAATATGCTGCTGTTGGAGCAAGACAATTCAATAATAAAATCGAGGGCCTTAGAGAGTTCTACATAAACTGAGTCCGAGCTTTTTGGAGGGATGTAAGCATTTAATATATAAATACATTTTGACTCTACGGCTAACTTTATGCAAGACTCCTCCGTTTAATCGTTAGGAGCGTGTGCACATATTAGGCTGATGTTTTGGAAGGTAGCTTTGATGCGGATCACAGCCAGGCGATCGCTGATCGGCTTAAAATCGATGACTCTCGATCTAAGTCGATTTCCCACGACGAATCCACATCCTAAAATGTGCAATCTTTGATGACAGCTGTAATAAATGTCGCAATCTTTTCTTTTCATAATCCCTGATCCTATCCATCGTATCTCCTTGATCGCGGTAATATCTGCCTTGTACCGCGTGAGGACAGATTCAAGTTCGCAGGTCGTAGTCCATTTTCGTTCCGGGTCGGGTTGCCATTTAAGGGGGGTTGTTATCCGAGGCTTCTCGCTTCTCTTTCATAACAATTGGTTTTTTTATTGTGGCCGGGTCCTAGAAGACCATTCTCAATATTTTGTTAATGGAATCATTTATTGAAATCAATTGAAAAATTGCATCAAAATTGGATAATGAATGTAAAGAATGAAAATGAATGCAAACAAATGCAAATGAATGCAAACAAATGCAAATGAATGCAAATGAATGCAAAGAATGTAAATGAATGCAAAGAATGCTAAAAATTGTAAAATGAATGCATAGAATACAAAATAATGTAAAGAATGCATGCATTTTCAAATGATTTCATTCAATTGATTGTTGTAAAATGATTGGGGAAAAAATGATTGCAATCTTTTTAATTCAAATAAAGAGTGATTGCAGAATTTGAAGTCGCAGTCTCAAAGTGGGGTCAATGAATGCAATCGTTCAATAATTGTATTCATAAAATATTGAATTCTTTTACAACACTTGCGAGTCTATTTGAAAAAAATTCGATTAGAAAAAAGTCGGTCAGGAATTCTTGATAGATTTGAAATTTCTAGCAATTAGAAAAATACATAAAATCAAATAGAAAAATATTTTCAAAAAGATTTTCGCAATACCGATAGTCGACTTTAAGTCTATTCGACTTAGATTCTTTTTTGAATAGACACTTAATTAATTTTTTTAGTCTTGACATTCTCGAACATCAACAAGTAAACTAATTAACATACAAAACAATGCTAGTTTTTTTTAAATAATAAATATTTTTGATAAAAGTGCAGTTTCACTTAGGCTAGTCGCGCACATCCAATTTTCAGTTTCGAAACTATTCGCTTGCGAAAATGAGTCCTATGGACTTATATGAGACTCCGCGCACATGCAGAAACTTTTCCGTCTTCGTTTCGAGCAACTTTTCAGTTTGTACTTTGGCACAGATGTATCTTTTCTTTTATTTGCTGAACAAAAGATGAGATAGAAAAACTGAATAAACATTGTCGGTTTAAGTTAGGTTCATTGCGATTGTTTGTGAAGTTGCTCATGTGCGCGCTGATCGTTCAACTTGTGACTAAACTGTTTTGTTGCGGTAGCAGTTGCATGTGCGCGATGAGCCATATTGAAAATTTTTCAAATTACTTTTTATACCTTGCCAGTCATTTTTGAATATAGCCCATAAATTTGAGCTCAATCTATTCTCTAGTTCTTGAGTCAATAGGTGATACACAGACAAACATTAATTCTTGTATACATATATATATATAAATTTTAATATTTGATTTTTAAAAAGAAACTGCGAGTTTCTAAGAGCAAGGCTCGTTCTTTATTCGACTATATTGATAAGAGTTCTTATATTACTTGTAGCGAGTTCTACGTCAATTTAAGATCTGTCTATTGTTTTTCACTTGGGCTTATTTATAACAATTTTATAGGTATCGTATTGTGGATGTGTGTACGTAACTTTCTTAACTCCGTTTACACTTGATAAGATTAATCTTGAGCATATCGTTGTTATATGTTCAGGACTATTGTTTATTTTGTAACATTGTTTCTTATCTCTAACATGAATTCTATTTCTGTTTGTATAGGTCTTGTTTGTGATATTTCAGTGTTCATAACAGACTTACTTTATGTAGAGGTTCATTGGATAAAACTCCTCCCTCTTTAGAGACTTCTATCGGTTGAAAAGTAACCGATGGCAAGTTTACAATAGTATTGTTATTAAGGGTATGCATGCAACTTCGTAAAGCCCTTGATAAGTTTACAAATTGTATAAGTTTATCTTCTGGTTAATGAACTGTCAAATTTTGTATAGGAAAATATTAACACAATTTGGTTAAACTTATCAAAGCATTTTGCTGCGTAAAATTAACGAAACTGGTTAAACTTATCCAAACGTCATTGTGACTCTTATTCTGATTGAATTACCTAGCATTTAATCAAATGTTTAAAAAAGTTCGTTCATGCAAACTTTGCGTAAGCTTATAATTTTACACAATTTGTAAACTTACGACGTTGCATGGAAACCCAATAATATTTTCTTGATTTTACACAAATTATAATCGAAATAATGATAGTAATAAACATGATTGTTGAAAAGCTGAAGTATAACGTTTTCCTTTCTTCTTTTACTTCAGTTATTTCTTTTAAGGTTTCTATTGATTCATAATTTATTTCTTTTAGGTACTCTTTCGAATACTTTTGTTTTGGTAATGGTAATATTTTATTTGTTTCACACAATTATTTACTAAAAACTCTATTATTTATTATAATCTTATAAGTTTCCATTTCTATTACATAATTTCCTTCTGAAGTGTAGTTTAAATTGTTACAATTTTGATTTATATTAGTTTTCTCTAGATTTGTTATTATTAAGAATTGATCTTTTCAATTATCTCATTTTTCTTATAAAAGTTAATAGGTTTACAATTTATAATCTTACTTTCTAAAATACTTTGAATACAATTATTTTGAAATGTTTGTAAGGTTTTGATTTCTTTTGATAAGTGAAGCATAGTATTATTTACATTAACTTTATTTCTTGGCTCATTAAAATGTTTTGTGTTAGTGTTCCTGGTCTGCTTGTCATTACTTTGTCTGATATTTCGTCAATGGAATATGTGACTTCCTTTAAATTGTCCTTAAATTCAATTTCAATCTTTAAATTGCTTAATTCTGAGTTACACGAAAAGAATTCTTAGATCAGATCACGAAAGATGAGCTGCAAATTACGAAAAATGAATCCCGATTTATACCTTGGCTCCAGATTTCGTAATTTACGACTATTTGTTTGCAATTTGCAAAACTGAGCAAAATGAAGATATTGATACTCAAAAACCGTAGGTCAACACTCTTAAGTATCAAAAATTGCGAACAACAAATCGCAATTTGATTTAAATATTCCTCAATCGCACAATTTGTAAACTTGCATAAAAGATTTGTGATCACCACTTTTATTTCATGATATTGCGACTTTGAAAGATCAATCAACTCTACCCCCAATTCTGCAGGTATAAAACATTTTATTTAATTCATTTGAAATAAATACTTTACGCTTGACTCTACTTGGATTTGAACTCACAACCCTCGAGTTGCGGAGCGAGCATGTTTTTTTTTTTTTTTTGAATTCATTTTTATTTTCCATTTTCAAAAAAACTATCTTAAAGCTAGACAAAAATTCATAAAAAACTAGCCTACTTATCGATATCTTAAAACTAACTTACTGGCCCCAATCGGGCGCTCTAAGTTAAACTATAATAACTTAATGCTAATGCCTTTCGGTATCAATGTCTTTATTTTTCTTGGAATAGTGACATTCATGTACGTTGAGTGTCCTGTTCGCAAAGCCTAAAGGTCCATGATTTTGACTGAGCAAAGTTGGAGGCGTCTGCTGTTAAAACAAATTCTTTCGTAAGGTCGGGATGTCTGTTTAATAGATTGTCTTGCATTAGTTTTTTCAAAGTTTCGAATGCTTCTTCATATTGTTCATCTTTAATGTTTAATTGTGTGTTTTTCTTTAGACATATTGTCACAGGTTTTATTATTTTTGCGTGATCGTGAATGAATTTACGATAATAGCCTGTGAGTCCTAAGAAACTCTGTATTTCTTTAATTGTTTTGGGAATTTGGAAGTTTTTTATTGTTTTGATTTTATCTGGGTTAGGTTTTATGCCTTCCTTAGTTCTAACATGACCTAAAAATTGGGATTCTTTTTTTATGGATTCACATTTGTTTAAACTTACTTTCAAATTTACGTTTTGAAATGTTTTAAGTATTTTGTTTGAAGCAGTAATGTGTTCTTCTAATGTGGTGCTAAAGATAATTATATCGTCTAAATAGACGTAGCATGTTTTGCCAATGTGTTCTTTTAATACTTGATTCATCATTCTTTGAAAGGTTGCTGGGCAGTTGTCAAACCCAAAGGCATTCTTTTAAACTTAAAATGTCCGGAAAGGGTGCTTAATTTAGGTTTCTTTCTGTCTTCTGTGTTTACTTCAATTTGATGAAAGCCTTTAGTTAAATCTAGGGTCGTGAAATAGTTTGCACGTCTTAATTTATCTAAAATACCGTCAATTATGGGAATTGGATATTTGTCTTCATGTTTTTTGATTTAGTTTCCTATAATCAATAACTATGCGCCATTCCTCATTTCCTTCTTTAACTTCTTTTTTGGGCACGATCCATATTGGAGCGTTGTATGGAGAAGTTGAATTTTGTATTATGCCTGAATCTAGCATTTCTTGTATTTGTTTGTCTACTTCTTTCCTATGGGCTTCTGGGTATCTATAAATTCTACTGAATATAGGGTGTCTTCATTATAAGTTGGTTTGGTATGTTGTGTTTAATGTGACTAGTAAACGTTAAATCGTCACCTTTTTTGTAGAATGTTCTTATATTTTCTTTGATCACTTTTATTAATTTTGATCTTTCTTCTTGATTAGAACATTTATCTAATTGAATGTTGTTTATTGTCAAGAGTTTTGCTTTATAGTTAATTATTGCATTATTAGGGATGAGAATATTACTACCTAATATTGCGTTAAAATTGTTACTGAAGTTGTAGATTTGGAATAAACAATCTTCGCAAGTGTTTATTGCAAATTTATTTTTTGGGATTATTACCTCTTGATTAATTATTACAAGAGTTCCTACTGTTTTAATAATTAAAGGTTCTTTTCTATTTTTGAAATCAGGTGTTTTATTAACTCTTGGTTGCGCCAGTGTCTACTAAATATCTTATAATAGAATTGTTTTTTTGTTTAAGATAGGGTAAGTTTCCGAGGCTTGTACCTGAACTCCTGACTATAAGGTTGTTCGATCTTTGTTTCATTTTCATTATAATGGGAAACTTGGGGTTGTACTTTCCTTAATTGTGATGAAGTAGGATCTACTTCTAAAGGTTGAGGTTTTTGTCCTCTTTTGTAATTTGGATCATAATTATTCCCATGATAGTTGGGATTTCTATTATTATGATTAAAAGGAGGCTTTATATATCTAGGTTGAAAATTTCTTTTCTGTATAAAATTATTATTGTGTTTTACCTGTGTGTTATATATGGTTTAAGATTTTGGGGTTTTTCATAATATTTTGTTTCAAACTTTTCACATTTTCGCTTTTTTCCTCATTTCTTTCATTTATAAAGTTTGCTTGTGTAAGTTCGTTAAGAGCTTCTTGTCAATTGTTTGGTTTTAAAGCAAATAATACAGTTCGCATGTGTACGGGTAATTTTTCTTTAAAAACATTCAAGGCAGTTGAATTATCATTCTCTATCTCATGTGGTTTATTTTCTTGGATAGCTTTTTGGTTGAGTTCACATAATTTTTTCTGTATGTCATTATAGAATGTCATTACGTTATTTTTATAAGTTGTTTGTCGTAATTCGTCATAAAGTTTGAAAGAGTTTTTGAATCCTTCAAAGTTTTTTATTAAGAGTTTTCTTAATGTTTTTCCACTTAATTAAATGTGGGTAAATTTGATACATCTTTTTGCTTTTCTTTTTAGTTTTGTTTTTAAGATGTTAATACACATGAGTTGTGAGGCGTCATCGTATTTGTTCAATTGTTCAATTGTACAAGTCTTCTGTTCTACCGTCGAATTGGGTAATTTTTCAATGTATTTTAGTGGATCTATAGTTAGTGAGAGTGGTTGAGCCATTTTAAATTCAAATTTATTTAAATCTTCACTTGAATTACTATTACCAATTTCAATATTTGAATTACTTAAAATATTTTCTTGAGACTTACAAATATTCTTTCAGTTCTTTGGTATTTGTTGATTTGATTAGATTTTCTTCTGAACTGCTTATGTGACTTTGTTGCTCTTCCTTCTTATTTTTTTTTTGTTTGATCTTTTCGAATATTGGTTTGATTTGGTTTGATTTGGTTTATTTGTTTTTTATTTTGTTTGTAAAACTCTCTATATGAGCTTCACAATATTATCGTTTACCCTGAGTAGAATTGCTAAATTAGTTTTGGTGTGTTTTCCATTACGTTGTATATAGTTATAAAAGCGTTTTTATCTTCTTTTATTATTATTATTTTATTTCACTTTTATTTTATTTGATCGTAAATGTTATTTTGCTTAACTCTTAACTTTAATATTTTCCTTATGCGTAAGATATACTTATTTTGAGAGTTAATTTCATTAAACGTTTCGAGTGTAGGTTTTTCAGGATACTAGCCAATTTAGTAGTATCCTACCGACTGTGCGAATTTTAATGCATGATTTTAAAAAAGAAAGTACGAGTTTCTAAGAGCAAGGCTCATTCTTTATTCAACTATATTGATAAGAGTTTTTATATTACTTGTAGCGATTTCTACGTCAATTTAAGTTCTGTCTATTGTTTTTCACTTGGGCTTATTTATAACAATTTTATAGGTGTCATATTGTGGATGTGCGTAGGTAACTTTCTTCATGGAAGTCCGTTTACACTTGATAAGAATAGTCTTGAGCATATCGTTGTTGAATGTTCAGGATTACTGTTTATTTTGTTACTTTGTTTCTTATCTCTAACATGAATTCTATTTTTTGTTTGTATAGGTCTTTTTCGTGATATTTCAGTGATCAGAACAGACTTACATGAAACCTAAAAACTAAATTAAGGCTATTTAAAACTTTGGAATACAACTTACAAACTACTTAATACTACCTACTTACAAAGTACTTAGAAACTAGTGTTAAGGTCTCAACTTGTTTTAAAATCTCAACATTATATACATACATTCATAATCACTCAATTATCACTGTAGCCATCACTATATTTATAACTATTGTATACGTCACTACCCAAAGTGGTCGCTAGAGATCTCACTGCCTGAATAACTTAATGAAGTTACTAATTAAATTAATTTCTTAACAATTTGCTAATAGGACTATACAAGTGTTATACATCGATGGAAAGCTTGCAATTAGGGCTATATGAATTATTTTAAGATATTGATATATTTAAAAAAAAATAATGTTTTTAAGCACTTTATTTTTATCAGTCTTTTTAAATCTTGGTAGAGCTTTTAAACTCTTGCGCTGTTTGTCGCTGTTTTCTTCTTTAGTGCGGATGATTCCTTAGTACCTTGTTAAGAAGGCAAATACAAAATTCTGTCCCAATCTGCCCCCCCTTTGATCAAGGGCGATAAGGTTAGCATAAGGTAGATACAAAACAAAAAAATCTGCAATAAGTTTTCGTGTATGTTTTGAAGATCATGTTGTTTTTGTTACTTAGTTAGTTTTTTTTTTTTTAAATGTGTGGTTGAAAACTCCCGTTATTTTTAAAGTCTTAGAACGGTTGGCTCTACTCTCCTTTTTCAGAGGCATGAATTAAAGACCTCAGAAATAGAGTTTTCTGGTCAATGACTTATTTTTAAGACGCAACCTTTTGTCTGAAATCAAAAACTGATATTGAGATAAAACGGACACCCAAATGTACATGGGAACGATTTTAGATTAAAACACTGAAATTGTCTTCACTAATTGGTTACTTCATAGCTTCTACATTTATTATCCGATGTTGGTGAAAAAATTATCTTTCACATGAGATTCTTAAAGTATTAAAATTATTTATTTTTCTACGTGCATATAGCATAAATAAATAATTTTTGAAAAACAGTGCTTAAAAAAAAATCCAAAAATTATTTCTTGCGCTTATCTCTAAAACGCTTCTTTGAAAAAAAAAAAATCAATCTCATTTTCGTTTTCAGCAGCCTAAAATAAGAAATTAAGTTTTGTATTTGGTACCTTCAGTGACCCAACATACTGTAAACAAATGTTTCCTAACACAAAAGTACCAAAATACCCAGTTTTTTTTGGCATCAATATGTTACACAGCGAAATTATTTCTAACAAAAACTAACAAGGTTATCCCATCATATAACCCCATCCCTCAAGAAGAATGCTAAAAAGCCCAGGACGACTACAGCAACAAGCATCGCTGTTTTTGAAGCTGGGACAGGGTTGCTGTTTTAGCGACTTTGTCGTTATATCTAGCGACATTTAAACTTCAAAAGCGACAACAAATACTTTGATGTAGCTAGATTTTTTCTAGCGACTTATCTAGCGACTTTTAAATATATGGTACGCCATGCAAATAATATTTTCATTTTAAATTACGGCCCTGGTAAAGTTACATCCCTGGCCTTGAAATAATAATTTGAGATTTGACATTTCATATTTCCAGTTCCAGGAAACTAAAATTTACCACATTGCACACTGTATCCCAAATGCGAGTGTGAGTGAGCGTGGTAGTCTGCATTTAGTCATCTATCTGTTTCAAATTAAAAAAAAATTGTCATAACTATGAATTATCTGAAACCATTTTAAAAACAAATGTTTTTAAAAATACATTAAAAAATATTGAAACCAATGTAGTCGATAGAATCGATGATGATAACATTTATTCCATAGAGTCAGATTAAATATGTATCTCTGTATTTGATATTTATAATACATACATTTTTATGTATACTATATAGACTTTTTTTTTTTAAATGAGACTGATTTGTTTTTTTTTTGTTTAATCATACTTTTTTAAGTTACTTTAAGACAATAGCAAGTTTGTTGAAAACAAATTTTGTTTTTTTTTTCTGGCGACTTCTAGCGACTTCCTGTTATCAAAGGCAGCAGTCCCCAACCGTTAGGCCGCAAGGAAGAAAACCTCTGCTATCACTTCAGTCATAAACACCACCAAAGACACCAACCTCTCCAGTCCCTCGATACCCCATCCCAAAATTACTGACATAGCCCAGATTCCCAACACACTCAACACCATCCAAACTTCCCAGCTAACCCAACATCTCCAAGCAACTGAACCCTCACAAACTAAACCTTCGAAACTCTGAACTTAAATAGCTTGGTGAGGGATTGCAGAGTTTCCAACGAACCATCAATGTCTGACCATAGAATTATAGTGTTTACCCTGGAGA
Organism: Dasysyrphus albostriatus; assembly: GCA_946251815.1. Taxonomy (NCBI): domain Eukaryota; kingdom Metazoa; phylum Arthropoda; class Insecta; order Diptera; family Syrphidae; genus Dasysyrphus; species Dasysyrphus albostriatus. The sequence goes on from OX276338.1 coordinate 64,210,002, forward strand.
ACCTTTTGACAGAGAACACCTCTGGGAGGAATCCCAAGAAAACAACCTGAAGTCCTTATAAAGATGCTCTCAAGATAAATCTTGATCAATTAGGACCAGTAGAAACGACAAACAGCTACCAGGAACTAGAACATACAATAAATGAATTAAGTGGGGCTATAAACGAGGCATATGAACTCAGCTGCCCCCCAAGACCCATTAAAAGATAGACCGATGCTCCATAGTGGAACAATAATCTGTCGAAACTAAGATTTAAGGTAAGAAAACTTTTCAATAAGGCACAGAGAAATGGAAGGTGGCATAACTACTCTGCAGAGATGACCTAATACAATGGGGAGATAAAGAAAGAAATGAAGTCAAGGATGCTTTCCTTTTTGGTTAAAAATATTTTTTTCACTAATTCACAGTTTGGGTTCAGGAAAGGAAGGTCTACAGAAAATGCTGTTCTGAAGCCTTGTGATGAAGTTTATACTAGCCTTAATGATTCTAATGTTTCGGCTTCCATAATTATTGGCATAACTAAGGCGTTTGATACGGTGGACCATGCACTGTTGCTCGATAAATTGTATAAGGTTGGTTTTCGTGGGTTCGTATATAACTGGTTTAGTTCTTATTTTAGTAACCGCAGACAAAAAGTAAGAATTCAAAATATGTTTAGTGATGAAAAATGTTTAAATTTAGGTGTCCCTCAGGGTTCTGTATTGGGACCAATTTTGTTTTTAATATATGTAAATTCGCTTTTTTTTTCAAAACTTTAAGTGCAAAATAACTTCCTTTTCGGACGACACAGCATTGACGTACTCTACAAAAACATTTTTTGATTTAAAAGTTTCTGCCAATAGTGTTTTGAAAACTCTACGTCATTGGTTTTTTCGTCATAAGCTATGCATAAGTGAAAAAACAAAATTCATGTTATACAGCCTTAGTGATTTGGGATTCCAATTTCATTCTCCTAAATATGTCCTGCAAAACTCCTGTCAGCACTATTCAGATGCCTATACTTTTAATCATAGTAAATCTTGTTGTGTTGAATGCTTTACTATTGAACATGTTGAAAGTTTTAAATATTTGGAAGTTATTTTAGACCGTAGATTGAGTTGGAAAGAACACACTTCATGCCTTACTAAATACTTTAATATGGTCTTGAGACATTTTTATCATCTTAGCCTTTATTGTAGCCAAACCGTTTTAAAATAAGTTTATAATGGCCTATTTAAATCAAGACTTCAGTATGGGTAGACCTGCTGTCGTGGCACTCACCGTAATGAAATTGACCCTCTTCTTACTAAACAAAAGCATGTCATTAGCATTCTAAGTAAAGTTAACCGGAGAACTCACAGCTTTGATTTGTTTAGAAACCTAGAAATTTTGCCTATAAAACACCTATATTTTTACAAAGTTCTTAAAACATTTTTTGAGAATTCTGGATATTCCGCCTCAAGACTATACGGGTTTTATAACTTACGTGAAACAATCATAATCTGGTAACTGTACCTTCTATTAAAAAATCGCACTATGCGCTTTTCTATAGAATAACTTCCGCTCGCCTATTTAATAATCTTCCTGAAAATCTAAGATGCGAGAGAGTTAAATCGGTGCTTTTAAAAAAATATTAGAAACTGGTTTTTCACATTTGATCATAATGATATAAATTTGTTAGTAAATATTACAGTTTGAATTAATATAATATTAATAAACATGTGCATACTTAATATATTAATATTTTTTCTTGCTTAATATTGTTCCTAGTTATTACTTTTTAATTGAAATAGAATACAAACAAAAACTGAATCTATAACAATTGATCCTATCAAATAATTTCAGAATTAGTGTTAAGTTAATGGTGCATTCGTCTCTTACCATTTGGTAATTGAATGTTCCTAACTATTTTATTTAATGAACTAAGGCTAGTTTCGGTTTTTATCTTGAACAATTATTGTTTTATAAGAATATTAGCTTTAAGTTTGTTAAATGAAATAAAGTTGTTACAAAAAAAAACAAAGAGGAGTAGTTTTGAAAATGTCTGTGATGAAATTTCTACCACTCCAGCAGCAGCAAGACTACACAAAGCTCTAGTGAAAGCGAAAACATTAACATCGTTAGCACTTAGAAACCCTGATGGTAGCTATACAGAAAATGAGGAGCTAAATACTCACTTTCCGGGTAGTATACGAATGGTGAGAGAATACCTCTCAGAACAAACTAGGAGGACTGGAAGATAGCCAAAGCTATCTGCACAGCTAACAGGATAGATTGGGCGATAAGCTCCTTTCAACCTTTTAAATCACCGGGTGTAAATGGCATTTTTCCAGCCCTTTTACAAGAAGGAAAAGATGAACTAATGTCTTATCTTATTAATATACTTCGAAGTAGTATCGCACTTGAGTGCACACCAAGTCTATGGAGCAGAGCTAAGATAATCTTAATTCCGAAAATCGAATTTGGGAAGTTCGAAGAAACTCTCTGTGATATTATCCAGAGAGGACTTAATATAACAAGGAAATGGTGTCTATCTGTGGGACTAAACATCAACCCCACAAAAACATCGATAGTTCCATTTACTAAGAAGAAACTTCTTTCACGCATAAAACCTATCCGGTTAGCTGGTGAAGATATCGAAATCCTTAAGGTTAAATATCTAAGTATACCACTACACGTGGCCAAAGAAAGTGCTGCTAAGGGAGCCATCATGAGATTTGCAAAGGAGGAAACTGGGACAGGGAAAATCATTAGTCTCAGACTCGATTTGTAAGTCCATAGAATCAAACCTCCTTGACATCCCAAGAGATGGTACGATTTAAAAGTATAACTTCATTCAAATTTTCATGTGGATTTAAGTAGCAAAAAAGAGTGCCATCAAGTGGTACACTAATTTATCGAGAACTTCGGAAGGGACTGGTGCTGGAATTTATGGGCCTAGAACCAAACTTTCAATACCGATGGGTCAGTCTTCAAGTATTTTTCAGGCAGAAAATAATGCCATAGGAAAATGTGCCGAAAGAAATCTCGAAAGATAATATAAAAACCAAAATATTGCAATCATATCGGATAGCCAGGCCGCACCCAAAGCATTTAGCTCATATCATCAGCTCTTAAATGGTATGGGAGTGTGCAGGCAGGCTAAGCGAACTGGACAAACATAACTCTGTCACACTCTATTGGGTCCCTGGCCACGTTGGCATACAAGGCAATGAAGAGACAGACTCCTTAGCAAAAATAGGGTCAATGACACCTGTAACGGGACCAGAGCCTTATTGCGGAATACGAGAAAACGTGATAAAACATAAAATCAAAAGAGAAGAGGAGGTGAAAAGATCAAAAATCTGGAACGAACTCCCTAAGCTAACACAGGCCAAACTTCTGCTTGGGCCTCACAACAACAACGATTCCAGTCCTGTATGAGCTTAAACAGGAACAAACATAGAATAATAACGGGTCTCCTTACAGTCCACTGCAAGCTTAGGAGACAAATCCACCTTCTTAGATTAGAGAACAGCGCCACGTGCAGATTCTGCAATGCTCATGAGGAGACACCGGACCATATACTAGGTAGATGTGATGCACTCGTGCATTAAGGACACAGGTATCTGGGAAATCACCAGATAGAGGAGAGCGAACTACCCTCCCTAAAAACACTCCAAATGCTCAAGTTCCTCAAGGAAACAAATGTGGAGAACGTGCTGTAGTATGAGCATCCTCATCCAGCTCTAGACGGGGCATAATAGATCTTAATGGTCGCAGTGCACCCCAAATCCTTCATTCAATTCAATCAACAAAGTTATCAGAAAGTACTAACATTTTCCTTTGAGTTTTATTTTCATTTATTCTAATACTTGTTTTCAACTCATAGAAATCCTTAATTGGAAGCTTTGAGTTTTGATTAAAAGTGATGGAAAATTATTATATATTATATACGAGTTTTCTCAAACAAACAAAAGTGAGGGTAGAATGAATTTTAGAGGAGAGGATTAGTTATTTTAGATGCTGTAATGAGTTTTTTACAGAAAAATTATTTTGATATGTAAAATTGCCTCAAATGTAGCGAAAAACTATCTATTCACTTTGTATGTTAAAATATCTCGAAATCTGATGGGAGGGAGTAATCAAAAACCGTCAGAACACTACAGTGTGATTAAATTGACACAAATTGTATCGACTAATGTAACCAACAAAATGGTAAGTCATACACATATTTTGCTACATCATACTGTAACGACTGTCACATTTGTACTATAACGACTCTTGAATATAAGAAACACCAAATTCGGGATTAGACATGACACAAACCAACCTACGGAGAGCTTTGGTGAGCTTTCAAACTTCCAATACTAAACGTCAGAATGAAAGCATTGGAAAGGGAAATTTATGGGAAATTTCCCCTATGGAAAACTCTAGAAGCAAATACTAGAATCTTCCAGCTTTTTCGGGAACCTTGTGAAAAGTATAAAAGCACATGTCTGACCGGCAGAGGACGCAGTTTATTCTTAATCGTGAATGCGTAAAGTTAGTAGTAATAAAAGTAAAGTGGTGAATTTATTTCAGTGGTGAACAATAAATTGTTTTGTGGTTGAAAAAGTAAAGTGTTTTATTTTGTAAAGTAAATAAGTGGGAAATTTAAATAAAGTGAATAAGTTTTACTGACGAACCTGAGATAATACTACATTGGTGTTAGAAGTAAATAATTACAAGAAGTGAACGTGACTGTGAAAATAAGAAAAGACAATGGATAAAACTCTAAATAATTTAAATTTAGTTGAACTTAAAGCAGAGCTGAATAAGCGAGGTCTTCCTACTGCTGAAACAAAGAATGATCTTATAATTCGTCTGCAAGAAGGTTCAAGAAAACGTGGAGAAAACCCAGACACGTTTATATTCGACATTGAAATAGAGGAAGAGCAAGAACAAGCAAGACCATCGGACATGAGCAGTATGCTGTCTCAGGTGCTCGCCAAATTTGAATAACAACGCAATGAAAAACGCAATGAACAACGCAATGAACAAAAGAATCTTCTCGAATGATTCGAGCAACAAAGCCAAGAACAAAAGAATCTTCTAGAAGTTAGAAGCCTTTGAGACAACAGAATTGTTGCCCTTGACGAGCGTGTGGATAAACAATTTTTGACTGTCGATAAGCAATTCACGACAGTAGAAGCAAAGTTCGAAAAGGTCGAAGATAAAATCGAATCGGAGGAATTGGATAAAGTAAAAAAAATGAAGGTTCGAGAAAGTTCTGGTGGCTGTCCAAAGAGAAAGGAGATGTATCCACCAACCTTCGATTGACAAACTTCTTGATCAATCTATAAGAAGCAGTTTGAGGCAGCCGCGGCAACAAATGGCTTGGACGAGGAAGACAAATATAAAGCTCTGACGCATGCCCTTAGAGGAACTGCAGCTGAACTACTACAAACCATACCAGCAGATAAGACTGGCAGCTTCAGTGCTCTTGTTCAGGCCATTGACAAACGTTATAGAGATGGCCAGGTTGCAAGAAGTCTTCCACGTTCAACTTGATACTAGAGTCGATACCAGACATCGAACGGTTGGCACATCTGGTATATCCGGCTGCAGGGGATGAAATCATCAACCAATTCGCAACAGAAGCCTTTGTCCGTGCTGTATCTGATATCAACCTTCAGCGAGCAATTAGAACTGCTGGAAAACGCATATTTCCTGAGGCATTAGCGTTCGCCTATGGAAGCAGCAGAACAGTCTTCTCAAGAAATCCATCGAGTAAGAGAAATAGAAATTGAGGAGTGTTCATGCCAGACAACAGCGTTACAAAGGAACCAGCCAGCGAGATGGAACTGCTCGATGCTGGAATTGTAACAAGACTGTACATCTCCGACGTCAATGCAGGTTGCCACCTAGAAGACCTGCATGTCAACATTGTGGTAGCAGAAATGGAAACAATAACGTCAATACTCCAACTCTACCTGTTTCCCAACCTGGAAACGAGTAAGAACTAACTTCAAGGGGCAGAAGCTGGTTTCTGGTACCGATGGCCCCAGAACCACTATTCAGGTCTCGCAGACTAAACGAAACAATAAAAGTCTGACTGTCGAGGCAACATTAAACGGCAAGAAACAAGTGGCTACGATCGACACCGGTGCCACTGCCTCCATTATTCGAAGAGACTTGGTGAAGATGACATGGCTGCATAACACCAACACCTACCGTCTGAAAACTGCAACAGGAGAAGCAGCCAGAGTGTACGGAGAGGTTCGTCTTATGATCGGTTTGGCAGAACTGAAGTTTTCACATGTGTTTTTGGTAGCAGATATATGTGACGAGTACATCGTTGGAATCGACTTTATTAAAGAGCACGGAGTTATCCTTGATATCGGGAAGCAAGTACTTAAGTACCGAAATGTGGAGATTCCTATGGTTTATGGCAATGAAACCACATCAACTCTGAGGACTGTCATAAAGGAAGATATATGCCTACCACCTTTTTCAGAAGTGTTCGTTTGAACAAAAATAAAGTATGATTTGGGTAGCCTTCGATACCTTATGGTGGAGCCAGACTCTGAGCAGTCTTCCCAAACCATCATCCTAGGGAAGACTCTTGTGGCACCAAACAACAACATGGTGCCCGTACGGATACTAAACATCAAACCGTACGAAGTCAAGCTTAAAATTAAATCCACACAAGTGTGCATTCTTCAAGTCTGAGGTAAAATACTTGGGAAATATTGGGTGATATGAATAAAATGGAGCACGTACTCAGAGCAGGTGCTCCATTAGAATCAGAGGAGGTTCTCATTAAAAAAGTACCTGCTCCTGTTTCGTATGAATAAAATTATAAACAAGATCGAGAGCACCTCTTCATTCAAACGGAGTAGCTGCTTTCATTCCTCAAACCAAATTATATTGTTTTTGACATTTTGAAATAATTTCGATGATTTATATTTAAAAAAGAGCTTTCAAAATGGAAATTTGTCTATTTTGCCACGATTTTTTTCGTGAAAGATGGAAAATCGTTGGTTTACTTGTGATTTGATTATTGACAATCGTAATAGGGCCGCAAATATTTTTTAGTGAAAATACCTATAGCTATAAAAAAATCATTTTTACACAGAAATGTCTCACTACAACCTATTCCTCTACCAAATAGATCAAAGGTATCGAACAGATATAAAAATACATATGTTAGTACGGGTTAAATAGGATAAATAAAACAAAAAAATTAGAACCATCATGAAACTTAGGGTGATATGAATAAAACGGAGCACGCGCTCAGAGCAGGTGCTCCATGAGAATCAAAGGAGGTGCTCATTAAAAAATTACCTGCTCCCGTTTGGTATGAATAAAATTTTAAACAAGATCGAGAGCACCTCCTCATTCAAACGGAGTAGCTGCTCTCATACTTCAAGCCAAATTGTATTGTTTTTGACATTAAGAAATATTTTCGATGATTAATAATTAAAAACTGATATTGCAAAATGAAAATTATTCTGTTTTGACACACATTTTTTTGTTAAAGATGAGAAATCATGGTTCTTTTTGTCCGAAACACCATTCAATATTTTTCCGCTTTATTTTTTAAGTCATGTTGACAAACATAAGAGGAAATAAAGCTCAATATGGTTGAACACATTTATAAACTTAAATATGTGTGTACATGTGTACATATTTATTTATGTAAATATGTATATAAAGAGTCCTCCAAAGGATTATCAAAAAAATAAAGATCAAAGACAAATCCAAGAGGGTTTTAAAAATTATAATGCTGTGGACGTTAAAATTTGCATCTTTAGGTGGCTTATTAGGATGATCAATTTTGAATCCATGCGATTTACATCGACAGTTGAAGTTTAATTGTTTTATTCATCGACGGCGACTGAGTATTCTTGGTCCTTATTGATCCAGACCATCGATCCAGATTATCGATCTGTTTTGGTAAGAAATAAGCTATTGTTGATGGTGAATTGGCAAAACAAGGAACTTTCGCTTACGCTATATTCACCAAAAACAATTATTTTTTTAAGGAATAGTTTAATGGTATTTATTTTCTTGGTTTACAATCTGCAATTCTTCAGTATGATTGTAGGGAATTGGATCCAATTGAACGATCTTTGAGCTGCCGCAATTTCAAAACTAAAAGTTTTAAGAACCGTGGACTGATGTACGAGTATCTACCCAGCTCCACTTTAGAAAACCTGAAACTCCTATATAGACCACCCACCACCCCTACATTCTAAATTATTAAAAAGGAAATGGTCCTTTAAGATATCTACATTTTCTGAGCTGAATCTACATACAATGCGATATTTTGTTTAATTCTTGTCTATTTCTCTTCTAAAATTTGACCTTGCAGTTAAAAATTTATATTAAATCTGCTATTTATGAAGAAAAAAGCTATTAAACGCTATTTACTTTAACGTTGAGCAACCAACTGAGCTAACTTACAAATGAGAAGCAGGTGCTCCTCTCGAAAGAGCACGTGCTTCGGTTTATTCATACCTTACAATGGAGCAGGTGCTTACCCTGAGAAAGTTCTCATCAAACATGTAGATGCTCAATCGCACCTTCTCAAGTATTTTATTCATACCAAATGAAGCACCTGCTACGAAGAGTTGAGTTTTGAGCAGGTGCTCTGTTTTATTCATATCACCCATTATCTCGTCCCAAGGAGTGAAGACTGATCCTGAGAAAGTGGACATTGTTAAGAATTGGCCAACTCCATAAGATAAACATCAACTTTGGATCTTTCTTGGTCAGCCACGTACCATCGTCATTTTATTTAGGATTTTGCTGGGATCGCGAAAAGTTTGCATCAGCTTACAGAAAAAGGCAAACCATTCAAATGGTCAAGTGACTGCGAGAAAAGCTTTTGGGTACTCAGTGCCTATGCAATACCTATGCCTGGCCTATCTGACACCAGGAAAACCATTCATCATCGACGCTGATGAAAGTAACGTGAGAATTGGAGCCATACTGAAAGAAATTATTGTGTGACCAGAAGAGAACTTCTAGCTCTAATATCGGCTACAAAACACTTCCATAAGTACATCTATGGACAGAAGTTCCTTCTTTGAACAGACCATGGCGCATTTAATTGGCTCTTGAACTTCAAAAGTCCAGAAGGTCAAGTGGCAAGGTGGATCGAGAGATTGCAGACATACGACTACCAGATTCAACATCGAAGAGGAAAGTTGCACTCAAACGCAGATCCCTTGTCTCGGAGACCCTTCAAACCGGACTGCAAGCATTGCAAGCACGTCAAAAAGAAACAGCTGCCATCCAGAGATTACGAATCGATCCCATTTACGGTTGGAGTCAGGAAGAACTGACCGCCCAACAAGAAGACTCGGATATTGAACCCATTCCTGCATGGAAAGAACACCAGGAGAAACCAGAATGGGGTGACATCTCCGATAGAAGTCCAACTCTTAAAGCATATTGGGCACAATGGGACTCGCTTCATGTGCAAGAAGGAGTACTTAGACGTAAGTGGGAGTCCACAGACGGCAGATCATGTGTGATGCAGCTAATCGTACCTCGATCCAAAGTTAATGACGTTCTTCTAGAGATGCATGAGGGAGCATCCGGAGGACATTTGATGATCAATAAGACACTGGAGAAGGTAAGGCAGTGATTCTACTGGCTACATGCAAGAGAAGACCATGACCATGTGCTGCAAGCAAGGGATTGCAATAGACGTTGCGGGACCTTTTCCAGAAACCAAAAGTGGAAACCAATACATTTTGGTAGTAATGGACTACTTCAGCTAGTGGCCTGAGGCATTTGTCATCCCAAACCAGGAAACCAAAACAGTCGTGGATCAGATTGTTTTCAACTTGATTAGCAGGTATGGTGTACCGATGGAACTCCATTCAGATCAAGGAAGAAACTTCGAGTCTAAAATCTTTCAGGAAGTTTGTACACTCCTTGACATTAAAAAAACGAGGACAACACCGCTTCATCCACAATCTGTTGGAATGGTTGAAGAACACCTTTCCAAAGTTGTAAGTGACAACCAACGAGACTGGGATCGTCTACCGCATTCCGAGAGGACTTTAAGGCAAAACGAAAGTAGTTCACAGTGACCGTTTACACCGTTTTAATGGTGAAGGATGTGATGGATTTGCTCGGGACAATCAATCTTAAGGAGGGGGCAGTGTAACGACTGTCACATTTGTACTATAAATTTCCCCTATGGAAAGCTCTAGAAGCAAATAGTAGAACCTTCCAGCCGTCAAATTTCTATCAAATTCAATCAGATTAGATCTTAAAATAATTTCCAATCCAAAAATGTTTAAAAAACTGGCAATGAAATTCTCTCTTGTGAACTTTTCTGAACAATTTTACCATCTTCTTAAAATTTGGTACAAATCAGTATTGGGGCTTTTTTTGTATGATAGTATGTATTCAGCGATTCAGCAACATATTTAAGGATACATTAAACATAAACTTGACGCCATTCCTGACTTCAAGAATACTTTATATAATATGTTGAAATATGTGTAAAATCACAAACGCATCGTTACCAGAGATGATGCACAATTATTTCCGCAAAACATTCATAAATGCATCAAACCCGCTTCACTTTTTGCGTTACGTGTTCATAATTGCAAACTATATTTTTAGCATTGCAAAAAATCGGTGATGGGGAAACATTTGACGTTTATGAATTTACACTTTGGGACCATATTCTGACCTAAATTGTGAAGTCCCTGTTAGGTGTAGAAAAGAATTAGCATGTACCAGTTCCTGACCTACCTACAGAACCTTCTCTGTGCTCCGTCAGACCCACTATGTACTTTACATTTTTTAAGTAAGCTAAGTAGTACCGTGTTAGCCCCTAATAATATGATGTCTAAAAATTTGCGCCAATGCTTCTTACTTAAATCGGGGAAACCGTTTACTTAAGAGCTGCATACTGCAAAGAAATTAAAAGACCTAGCAACCAAAACCTCAAAACGTAGTTACGAGGCTTTCGCCGAAACCAAACAATATGACAGTAGTTACGAGGAAAAAGAATTACGTGAAAACATGTTTGTTGTTTTTTACATTCATACTTGCCTTTCCAGATTCTATGATTCTTTGCCAGTGTGGTTACATAAAAGCCCCAATTTCGTCAATTATGTAATTGCGAGATTCACGCAGAAACGGGATGAATTTGAATTTTCAAAGTCTGTGTTTCGTTTCCTTTATTTCACTGATCAAGTTTTTTATTTAAATTTTTGCGAAGATTTGCGAAGCAAAATATAAATGTTTTAATGCACTACGCCCCTTATACTCTACCAATTTTTTTCATTCTGCGACAAAGTCGCCATACCGTTGATAGATTTGAGAGAGTGGGTGTATGCCACGCTCCCCAAATTAAAAATCTCAACTTTTCAATTGTTAGCTTTGTATGGTTTACAAATTCTACCGCTGTACCAAATTTCACCATTCGTCATAATTGATAGATGATAAAAATTCTGAGAAAGTGAGTGGATGACACGCCTCCTGAGTGCAAAATCTCATGTTTCTTTTACATCTTTATATTATGTGCAAGTGATCATATTTATGTAAATTCTGTAAATACCAATTCAGTGAAAATATGTGAATAGCGCGCCCCCTACAGGAAAGCATCAAATTTTTCTTCTTTTTTTTCAATGCACTACAAGACCTTTCCTTGTGAAAAGCAACAAGATTCTTCCATAATTTTGACGTTCAAATGAATGATAATCAGTCACCATGTAACTGGTTTTAGTGACCTTTGAAGATCTATCTTTGTTTGGTATCTTTTTCCAAAAAAATGTGTACAACCTTGAAAAGAAGGGAAAATTCTATCAGAGTTGGGGAAATTTGAAAAAAAGTTAACAAACGCATGAAACCATGAACTACATCACTTTTTGTAGGAAACGTCATTTTTGTGTTTACACGGCGTTGCCACCTTGCCAAGATTTCAATAGATCTAATGTGTTTACACGGCATTGCCACCTTGCCAAGATTTCAATAGATGTAATGCACTTTTTTTGTAAAACAAATCTGCTTTTAAATCGAGTCTACTGCACTTTTATTTTTCGGAAAAGAAAATTATCATTCATCAAAATGCAGTCCACTAATTTTTCAATTCTGTACTTAAAGTTTCCGGTTTCAACTGTGACAGCATAATTAATTATATTATGATATTTTTAATTTTGTTTGTTCTTCTATTTTCAAAATAAAAGTAAAAATTGTAATATGTAAATCTTCTTTAGGAAAATTTAATACACTGCATTTTTGTTTTTAGGATCAACTTCGGAAAATTTTCCGTTTAGTGGCAACGTTGTGACAGAAACTGAGCACCACGATTTTTGACAGTACTTGTAACACTTCCTGTACACAGAAATTTGTGTAGCAGAAATTCGCAAGCTTGTTTGTTTGTTGTTCTCTCATTGCACTCTCTCGATGCAACTTTTTTAAATTTCTGACAATATTAGCCGCGTTTTGTGGAGAAGTTGCCAGCTAGCCAGTTGAAATTTTACACGCAGTCAAACAACAATCACCAACTGCAAATAACTTAACTTTTTTCTGCAATCAAATGAACAGTACCTTGGAACAGTTTGGAACTATGAAATTCCCTTAAAAAAGGAGCTTTATTAACCAGTATGTTCCGACCCGTTTTGTTGAAAAGCTTTTACTTGGCTGTGTATAGTTTTCAACAAAACACAGCTATTGTTAAAATTTGCAAGAAATTTCACGTTAACAAACGCAGCTTATATATCTCAGAAGCAAGTTATCTTTAGAAGTTGAAATATAGTATCGCGTCTGAACTTAATCAGCCTTATTCATTAGAATCCGTTTAACAGATGAATAATTATGCACTGCATAAGGATTTATGTACCCACTATGTAACTTTGCATAAATCCTTATTCACAAAACTATTCCCGACCCATTTTAGTAATGCAACGCTTGTGGCAAATAAAAACCAAAAAAAGGAAATCTATAACGTTTTACTTCCACATCTCTAAACAAACATCAGCTGTTTGCGAAAAATCAGATAATGCTGCCAGTTCTTTTGGATTTCAGTGCTTATAATTGGCCGCGTTCAAGTGTCAATACATAGCCTACCTAAAGTGACCAAATCCAAATAGACAAAATGTGGGACAAAGTATTGAAGTTCACCCAAAAATTATTTATACACAATATATTTTTTGAAATGTGGGACAGTTTAAAATACAGTTTCAAACATCAAAACATCAGTTTCAAAATCCCATTTGGCAGTTTAATACGAAGATGAATGAAGATATTTGAAATCAGAGTTCCGAAGAAAAATTTTTAAACTTCCGCATTCCATAAAATCTAATTAGAAAAAATTACTTCGAGCGATAATATAACCCCAAATTTGACAAACCATTAACTTATTTCAAAATTTTAGACTTGATTACCTCTAAAACGTTAAAAGCTAAAGCAATTATGAGGCTAGATTCGAATCGAAAAAAAAAGACCATCAGAAAAGTATATTTTCGTTCAAGTTAGAGACAAAAGTTTTTTGTCGCAACCTCAGATTCGGATTCAACACCCCAATTTGAATGTTTAAAAATAGTTTGCCCCCAGACAAAAATTCTAGTAAGGCCATTGTTCGAAGTTAAGAAAAATCGGTTCAGTAAAAAAAAAATTACTAGATTTTATTTTAATCTGCATTTCAAAAATACCTCTTTAAAAATCACTTAAGTTAAATGCGCTAGGCTTGTATTTTGAGGTTGCACGCCCATAAAACTTCAAAATATACAAATAAAACTCAGCTATCGAGTTTAAGATGATTACACCTTTTTAATCTATGAAAATTTACTCTGAAAAAATGTGCACTTCATAGCTACATTTTGGCATTATTTCATTATAAAATTTTGAATCTTGGGGGTGTGCACAGTGCACAGCAAAATGGTAAGGCGCGCACAGATATTTGCAGATTTCAGCTAAGAACAATTAAAAATATGTGTGCATTCAGTCCTTATGTTCCTGCATTAATTTTTTATTATTTCGGGTGCCTTCAGTTAAATTATTATGATAATTTATAAAATAGACGATCGAAAATATAAAAATCGATGTTGTGGGACATTGTGGGACATCTTATTATTTTGTGGGACAAATTTCGATGTGGGACAGTTCATATGGGACTGTCCCACGTAATATGGGACGAATGATCACTTTAAGCCTATCTAGGATAGCTTTGTATCCATGTATGTGTCTGAACGCCAATCAGCTGTTGTTGACATTTCTCATTGGATATCTTTGTATCCGAAAATTTTTAGGAGAGCTTGGGATCTCTTTTTGTGCTTGTTTATGCATGAAGAACGAAAGTGTTTAGATGTGAAGAAAATTATTTTGCAGATTTTGTTTTTCTCTTTGTGTTTTTCATAATTTCATAGTGAAAGACACGAATTGATTGCCTGGATTGAATAAGAGAAGGAACACAAAAGAGAACGTCACTTTTCTTCACCGAATATTTTGAAATATTTTAAAATATTTCTGTGTCGTTTTTTGTAAAATTATTAATAAAAGTTTCCAAAAAACTCGTGTTCGATATTCCATTTACCCATTCTGAGTGAATTTTCATAACAAAAAAACAACCACCATTTTTCTTGCTGTGCCTGGCGCGCTGCTGCCAATAAAAGTTTCCAAAAAACTCGTGTTCGATATTCCATTTACCCATTCTGAGTGAATTTTCATAACAAAAAAACAACCACCATTTTTCTTGCTGTGCCTGGCGCGCTGCTTCGCTCCAGTTGTATTCTTTCTAGTTTTTTTATTTGTTTGAAACTTCTTATTAATAAATTGTTTTGTTCTGCTGTTTATATGAGATGTAGGTACCTACAGGTGCAGGAAACTAACTTCACGGGAACTACATTCACATGGGAACTAGTGGGAAATAATTTCACTATTTTCTGGTGAAGTTATTTCCCACTGAAAATGAAATAATTTCACTTTTAAGTGGGAATGAGTTTCACCTTTATGTGTCATTGTTTCTCACAGAAAGTGAGAACTAAATAGTTAAAGATAGTTTTATCAAGTGTTATTTACTCTCGCATGCTAGTCCAAGAAAACCTTCAATGCATAGGCGGACCTTAACAAAGTTTTGGGGAAGTTCGTGGTACCTTTTCTGTTTTTTTCTTTTATTTGAAAAGGACTTACGTATTTGTGTAGTTGAAAAATAAAGACTTCATTTACATAAAGTAAAGATGAAACACCAAATATTTTCGTTTTATATAAAATAAATTCAAAGTTTCTTTAAAGTCAGATCCTTTAAATGCAAAACAAACTTTGCATACACCCAACCTCGCACTTGACCCAAACCCTATAGTCAGCCCAAGCAGGGAGGTTGCAGGGGGGCAGCATGCCCCCAAAGCAAACCTCCCTTAAACTTACATACTGTAGCGACTGTCACATTTGTACCAGCTCTAGAATCAAATACTAGAACCTTCCAGCTTTTTTGGGAGCCTTGTGAAAAGTATAAAAGCACATGCATGACCGGTAGAAGACGGCAATTTATTTTTAATCGTGTATGCGTAAAGTTGGTAGTAATAAAAGTAAAGTCGTAAATTAATTTCAGTGGTGAACAATAAATTGTTTTGTGGTTGTAAAAGTAAAGTATTTTATTTTGTAAAGTAAATAAGTGGAGAATTTAAATAAAGTGAATAAGTTTTATTAACGAACCTGAGAAAATATTACAATACATATCTGTGGTGTTTATGAGAAGCATGATAACTGCATTTTAAAATTTGCTTCTTTCCGCCCACTTTAAATCGAGCTAGAGCCTACCAAACACCACAGATATGTAATTTTGTTTTGATTTACTATTCAGCGCTTTATATTTTTTAAGATCTTTCAATCCTTGATGGGAAAAAACTTCACACAATTTTTGGATGAAATTACAACTCACCTCCAGTGGGAAATAATTTCACCAAAAATAGGTGAAATTATTTCCCACTTGAGGTGAACTTAGTTCCCAAGTGAAGTAAGTTCCGCGTGTAGTTAGTTCCCTGCCACTTTGATTTAAATACTTTTCCGAACCATTTGGCTTCGAAAACGAAAATTTTTAATTCTAAGTGCTGCCCACTTTAAAAGACAAATGTGTTCATTATTTGATTTAACCATGTATTCATTTAAAACAATATTTATCAACTAAGGTTAAACTATAAGCACCGTGAATTGAAATGAATACAAATTAAAAAATATTTTTTTAAAACTTTAATTCAACTTTGTCCAGTTATTGATTTAAAGTAAAATGGCAACCAATTCATTAAAGAAATATCAAAAATAAATATAAGAAAAGTAATAAACATTTTTCGATTAAATGAAAGTGAATTTTGAGTTCGCGTTAGATTTGTTCACAAATGTTTTTACAGAGCGCTCCCAAAATTCTATACATTAAGCTAAAATATAAACTAAAAAAAGGTTCAAAAATCTGACTTTTACGTTGGCCTAACTCACTGATCTCTATATACACTGGATAGTGTAGTCCTTATAATGTATAACAGTTTTTTTGCTTCCATTTGAAGATGGCAATTAGGTGGTCGGCTTCAGAATTTGATGTCCACATTTGCACAAACAAACGTGTTTCCAAGATGTCAATCTGAAGAAAGAGAAACAGACCAATGATATGAAAGGGAAAAACTCTGTGAGTTTGTTTTATTATTTTTTACCATTAAGTTATTCACTGTGTGCTTTTTTTTTTGTGCTATTATTTTTCAATGGCACTAGAATTATATCTTTAGAAAGGTGTTTAAATAGGTAAAAGTAGGTAAATATGTAGATGAGAACCATCGACTCCGTTCATCATTTCAGTTTGCAAAAAAGTTGAACAAAACAGCTGATAAGTGTGATGAGGAGAATGCGATAGCATAAGGTCTGTTTCTTTACTCGCCCCCGGGTTCCCAAAGTAGCCCAAATCTACCCAAAACGTATTTCTTTACTATTTTCTGACACAAAAATGCCAGAGCTTTTGACTTTTTTTCATTACCCCTCCAGCAAGGATCTACCCGAACATTTTAGTTCCGGCACTTTCTTGCTTGTCAAACAAGAAATCAGCTGATCAAAAAATGTGAAATTAAATTTGTCAAGAAGCGTTTATAAAACGGTTTAATTTAATTAAATTAAATGAAAATGATACAATGGAGACAAATATAAATTAAAATATTTCTTCTGGTATCTTTTAATAGAGCCCAACATGATAATTGCAAATGTTAATAGAATTGAAATTGCATAATTTTGTATGCGTTGAGCCTACAAGCAATCGAATGGGTGATTTACACCGAAACGAACCAGAAAATGCGTTTCTTTACTTTTCATTTCTGGTTAAACATTACAACAACAACATCAAAAAGCTCATCCCCAAACTTTTTCCCGAACTTTTTCCCAAACTTTATCTCAAAAGTAAAGAAACAGACCTATAGTCTGTGTTTTTTTTTTATGATTTTACCTCCTGTTACACTCTTTTAGTTTGTAGTTCCATTTCAATTAACCATTTGTGAATGAAATAAAATTACAAACACAACAACGTTAGGCAACAGATTTGGGGGGAGCAACGAACGGAGATTTGACGTCTTCATTGTGGATTATTTTATATAACTTGTTATACAGTTATGTTGTTATACAAAAAAGTGGTCAGCTTCATAATATAACAATTCTTCAAATGGAAGCAACTTTTTATGTCGATACGCTATCCAATCCAGTGTATTATAGAGATCAGTCGCCTAACTAGGTTACACTTTAAAAGTACATCCATGAAAGTTTTCAATTCGATTTTGAAAAATGTTAGCATATGTTGCACTTTGAAACTACATTGAATGTTTTTTAAATGTTAGAAAAGTTGGTTTCAATACTCGTTAGGATGCGTTTATGAACAAGGCTGACTAAATTTAATGAATGTTGTAAATTTGAAGTATCTGACTTTATTGGTACTAGAGTAAGAGGGGGGTCAGTAATAGCCTTAGTTGGATCCTGTAAAAAGGGTGTTGAGCATGGCTAAATATTACCTCTTTTAATTGCACTATTTTTCTTATTTGATTTGTATTTATTATACAAAATTTTAAGCAAAAAGCTTTAATACCAAATAACATAACGCAAACAAATAACGATACGATGTGTTGATTCCGTAATTTGTGTGTATGAATGGTTTTGAATAATTTCTAAACACAAGTAGAATATGTATACCCTTTAAAAACCTTAATTATTTTGTGGGCAGTAACAAGAACAGTATGATGAGAAGCGATTCTAGTGTGCCAAAAGTATTCTTGGAGAAATTATATGGGATAAATACCTAATTTTGATTAAATTTTATGGTTCTGTGCAGAGCTGTAAAATAATTAAGTATATTGGTACTTAAGTTTAATTTAAAATTTTAAAGTACCAGTACAATTCCTTTGTACTTTCTCCTAAAAATTGCAAGTACCATTACATGTAACTTTACCGGTACCTAAATATCTCAAAAGTACTTAAAGTTTTTGTATTGATTACTTTTAAGCTTATTACTTGTACTTTAATACCTTTCAATTCCTTTTTAATGCCAAAAGTACCTTTTAATTCCTTTTCGAAAAAAAACAAGGAAAAATATGGTTTAAACTAAAATCTTTCTTTATTTTTTGTTTTCGTAAAACATTAATAAAAATTGCAATATAAAGAATGTTAAAAGTAAAAAAATAACTTCTCGTACTGTAGTTTACAAAACTATTTTAAGGAAATATAATCGTTTCGTTTAGTTTGTACCTATCTTTATTTTTCTTGATAGCAAAATATATTGATGGTACAGTTAGGAGTTTTCAAAAAATAGAAAAAAATTTTAATTTTTAAAAATTATATGTAAAAAACGTATTTTGACAAAATTATAAAAGCAGATAAATACCGATTAATGATTGTTTAGTTTTGTCAAAACTCGTTTGCTCCATACATTTCTTAAATATAATCTTGAATTTTAAAACTCAAATATTGAATTTTTGTCTATTTTTTGAAATATAATTGTACCATTATCATATATTTTTTTTCAATTTTTCTATAAAGAAAAGTAAAGATTCAAACTAAACGGAACGATTTATTTTTCCTTACAATAATTTTGTAAACTACTGTACTAGAAGTTATTTTTTACTTTTAACATTCTTTATGTTGCTATCTATATTTATATTTTACAAAAAAAAAAAATTTAGTTAGTTAACACGTCGCATTGGCATGCGCTCCGTTTAATTTGCTAAGGACCGGTTGTACAAACGTGGTTTAAGTTTTGATCCGTGGTTCAAAAATTTTTACTGGCTGAATTCGGCGAAATTCCTTACATTCAACGATGGTTCAAGGTTCAAGTATGTAATAGTAGCCAACTTAATGCCTGAGCCATCGTTGAACCTCAGTAAGTTCGCCGAAGTCAGTGAGTTAAAATTTCTGAGCCACGAGTTAAATATTTGTACAACTGGCCTAAGCCAGCAAATCATATTAATATTGTGATTTCCCACGGTTGGTGGATATCATGTAAGGGCGCATAGAAATGCTTTGAGGTAAATGCACCAGGAATCTTCAAGGTTGCTGACTCAATGAATCATCGTGGGATAGCATGGCAAATGGCTAAGCATAATATAGGGAAATAGGTTTAAGTAGAGTTAGTCTAATTTTTGTGGAGTTGGAATAAAGACATACTTTGAAAAAACATATCGATTGTGTGTTTTTGGAATTAAAAGTATTTAGTACAAGAGTAATTAATACAAAAATTACAAGTACTTTTGAGGAATCTAAGTACCATTACAAGTACATGTACTGGTACTTGGAATTTGTAAGTATATAAGTACCAAGGAATTGTACTGGTACTCAAAAAATATTAAGTACAAGGTAATTGCACTGCTTATGCTTTAAGTACACAGGTCTAGATCACTGCAGCCATTTTCAATATTTTTTCCAGGGTGGTGTTAAAATTATGGTTAGAAAGGTGACAAAATGAAAATGCCATCAGTGTTTAATAAAAAAGGGGGTCCTCTGAATTGAGCGGGATTATGAGAAATTATTCTTGAGTATATACAAAATTGTATGAGGGGGTCTATTCCCACCATTTTGGTGGGAGGTGCAATTTTCTAAAAAAAAATACTTAAATAGAAAATAAATGTTAATAAATTAACGGCAACAGTTTTAATGTCATGAAAGCTGTTTTTAAAGTCAAAAACCTATTTTCTGTTTAACTTTTCAAATTAAGTTAATCTTTGTATGTATACTAGTCACACAAAAATTTATGGAACAAGATTTTTTAAATATTCCTTAGTAATTTTTGAAGAGCTGAATCTTTGTGGTGAGTGGTTGTATTGAGTTGAAGCAAAAAACATTATACAGCTTAAAGTTTTGTTGTTTCGATATTTGATTAGATATAAATTCTCTTTCAGTTCGGTTATTGAGTTTTTGTACGAAATGACACCAGACAAAAATATTTTTTTTTGGCATATTCTTAAAGGTCATCATTTGTATGTCCCTACATTTTTTATCAATCAAATATAATGGAATGTATATTCAGCTTCAATTCAGTTTATACTTGCGATATTCATAAGTATATAGGTACTACAGGGCAAGGTTTAGATTCGTGGACAAAATTCGAGATAACAATTAAATATGACTTTGCCATGATAGAGAACACGAAAAAAGTAGATGCCTCAATTCTCTCTGTACATTGACCTATTTTCTTTAAATTAAAGTTTTTTTTTGTAATTCCTTAAAAGTGAAATTAGGAATGGTTTTTAGCTCAAAACATAACGGTACTTGCCATACAACCATTTAGGAAAATCTTATTAATCTCAAAAACGGCTGCAACGATTTTGATAGAAAATGTACTTTCTGGTATTTTTTTAATCAAATTTGAGTGCTTGTTTATTGAAACAATCCAAAAAATGCAACACAAAAAACACTCGATCCAATGAACTATAGCGGCCTACATTCCCGACCTTAAAGTTGACTTTCATTTCATTCCTTGATATGAGTTGAATGGGTTAATCTGTCAAAAGCAGCTGAAACCACAATGTTTTCATTTTGGATTATCTTTTGTTTGCTTCTCGATCGTTCGATTTGGATTTGATTTCATCTTTGTCATAATATATTTGTTACTTAATTGATTTTATCGTCGATAGTGAGTTTGGAAATTTTTTTCTATGCTTTGCGAAATTTTTCTAAGAAATTTGTGCCTTTGTGAATGAAAAAAGTGGAAATATTTTGCTAAAACATTTACAGCCGTATTTATTAAGAAAATTTAAAGGCTTCGTAACTTTAAAATGCCTCTAAATTGCTCTTGAGTGCGAAATCGGTATCTATAATCAATTTCCACTTTTAAGCAACGTTTCTTAAATGCATCTTAACTTAAACGCCATTCACCACGTTTAAAGGTTGCTTAAGGCCATCTTTAACATGTTTCGACATTCGAGACCAATTGTTTTTTTGTTTTTATTAAAGAAATATAGGTATACCTAACCTATGTATGTATGTGGGTAGAGTTTTCATATTTTTGTATGTGGGTACCTAATAAAAGTTTTAAGATTTGTGGTTTCCTTTTATAAATTGAATTGTAAATTTTATTTTAAATTCAATTTATTTACAAATTTTACTATCAAAAGCCCAAGGTGTTATAAAGAAATTAAATAATAGAGTTTCTGAACACAAACATAAAGGCATCACAAACCAAAATGGAGTCATGTTTCATTTCGTTTGCATTTAGTATGCCAGTTGCTTCTCTATTCTCTTTCTCTCTTATAAATAAATACATGTGCTCATCTTTTGTTTGCATCTGTTTGCAAGCTGTCAAAAAACAGCTGAAATGCACATGTTTTAATGAGTGTTCTCACGTTACGTTACATTTCAATCGTTTAGTTAAGCAGCAATAGAAAATTGATTAGAGATGAGAATTTAAGTAACGTAATTTAAAGGCAATTTAAATATTTAAGCAAACTTAGCTAAATGACCTCTAAGAGACATTTTAAGAAAATCTAATAAATTCGGCTGTTAATGTTGAGCTAGAACGAAGTTAAATAAAATTATATTTTTAAAATGTATGCTTTTTTAAAGTGCTGATTAAAATTTTTTTTTCCATAAATCAAATGAAATCACAATTTGTTCTTGATTTTTAATTCCAAATGCATTTAATTTTTTTTTTTTCATCCATTTTGTTTGACAGATCAACTATTTTTAACTTTGGTCGTTCCGTTGCAACTCTTCTTTTTGACACATTAACCATAATTAACTAGAGTAACATAAAAGAACGAACCACAGCTGACGTCCGTGGCTAACGTTATCTCTCCTCAAAAGTAAAATAAAGTTGTTAGTTGGTGATAGTGGTAGATAATAGAAGTATATATAAAAGGATCCATGAGTTTCCAGATTTTTGGTAGACTTTAGGAAGGAAAAAAATTACATAAAAATTGTTTAAATAAAATGATTTTAATACCAAACAACCAATTAGTTAATTTTATTAGAACAGATAGTTTTTAATAAAACACTATTAGTAAACGTGAACAAAAAATTCCTAGCAGATATTCATCCTATAATTGGAGCAATATTGACATTAAAAAAAAAACACTTATTTGACTTCATAATGAGGATTACTCAAAACCTTCTAAGAAACAAAGAATCACAAAAATGTACATGCAGTCTTACAAAAACTGGCACTCGAATCTTTATGGCGCAGGTGTTGCCAGCATTTCCAGAAAAAATTACGCATTTTGGAGACCATTTTTCATACCACTTTTGGAGCTCTAGAAACACTTCTCATCCCACTGTGCGGCGTAGAAAATAGTCAGCACTTATTAAATTTATTTTTTGTTATTTGAAGTTAAACAGGCTTTTTTTTCAAATCCATACATACAAATTGGCAAGGAGGGGAAATATTTGACTTTCTGTAGTCCGAATAAGCAGTTTTCAATTTTCTTAAATATGCTCAGATTTTTTTCGTCCCCCATATTTCTAAGCCATTTTCAGTAAAAGCTAAATCCAAAAGGGGCCATCGATATCCAACTCCAAGAAAAAGTTATAACTCATTAATCATAATCAAAGTATGGAAATTTATTCTACTTTTACTTTTTTTTCGATTCTCTTAGAAAATATTCAAAGTGTATATAGTTTTATGCCCTTCCCTATATTATGTTATAAATGATTGAGATTACCCAATGCGAAAAGTCGAAATGGTATCAATCCGCATACAAACTACTAAGTAATATCGAACAAGTTTTCACTTTCACACGAAAATAAAAAAAAATAAAATTTGGAATATTTCATAATTTGGTAACGGTACCTGAATCACACATGACGACAGGTCACAACACTAGAACTTAAACAAAATCCGTTGATGAGTAAACAAAAGTTCAAAGAAAGTTCGTTTGTTGATTTTCATAATTTTTGTTTTTATTTGGCTTTCACTTTCATCAATGGCGCACCACCAAAATGTTACAAATCAAAGGGAAGGAAATAATTCAAAGTTGCAATTAACTATGTATATAAACTATAATTCACTTACTTTTCGCCATTTGGTGTGTATTTCAACTTTTTAAACAATTACAACCGTCGTAAGATACTATCGGATACCTGTGAGGCAAGCGTCCAAAGATGCTGGCTTTAAATTGACAAATGACGTACCCTGAGATTTGATCAATGATTATATGAGTTTAGATCTTAGGTATCATGGTCAGAGAAATGATTGAAACACATAGAGTCACATATCGTACAGGTTTTCATTGATTTTTTTTTTAGCTATGACTGAGTGTACCTTTTAACCATTGCCTTTTCATCTTAACCGCAAAACCAATTGTATTGTTCACAATATACGATTTATTAGTTTTTAATATGTAAGCAGGTTTTTGTAACTGTTTGCTTTTGACAATATTTCTAGGTGCGGAACAAGGAATTTTTCGTAATAATGGCACTACATTTTTGACGGGAACCTGAACATATCAAATTGTTATGGGCCTGCTCGCTAGACAGGGTCGGATTTGATTACTTTGGCCTTTAGGCCTAAAGAGTAAATGGCGCCCTAAATTTTATTCGTGATTAGTGTAGAATATAAGTATTCTAAATGTTTAGAAATATGTGAGTAAAATCAAAAAGGGGAAAACCATTTTTGAAAAAAATAAAGAAGTGCCAACATTTGTATTTAGTCATGAAAATGGATTAATGATTTGATTCTTTAAATGCATTAATATTTTTGTAAAATATTTTCAATGCATTTGTACTTGAACCTCTTTGAAGTCCCTTCATTATAATACCTATGTATTAACAAAATTATGAAATTGTTGAAAAAGCTGTACGAGACAACGGGACATAGAATTGATCAGAATGATAGAATGGCATGAAGTAGGTAGGATTTCAACTCGCAACTCTACAGGCATCCGAAATAACACCCCTTGACAAATACATGATCAGTGTTCTCAAAATATTGACGAGCAACCTAAGCAATCATTCAAATCCTCTAGTGACAACCATCACAAGTGAAGAGAGACACACCGATCAACGATACCTTGATGTAACAGCACTACTGGACAAAGGAATCATTCCTACATTAATAACGATGAGGCAACTCAAATTTACAGAGATGCAGCGTTGAAACCCCACATCTTACTGAAAAGACGACCGGATTTGAACAACCCAAGATGAATCATCTATAGCTTAAACCAAATCACTTGGCCATTCTACTGCGCAGCTTTCTTTAAATTTCTCTGCTCATCTCTTTAATTTTGAAAGATAAACAAAAATATATGAAAAAGAAAAAAAATGATATGCGTACTGACGTTGTTGTCATTATCGCTGCTGCGAAAATACTGAGGCACTAAGGAGGGTGAGTTTTGTTTATAGCTTCGCTCACAGTAAATAGAGATGAATTTCCAGCGATGGAATTCCTTTCAATGAGGTTTGATCATGAATTATTTTTCTTTCATGGCTTGTTGTCTAAAAAAGTATTCCATCTCTGGTAGGATAAAAAGGAAAGATTTGTAGGTATATGCCTTACTTTGAAAAGATAAAATTCAGAATTTTTGTTTTTATCAATGGGAAAAATTCCGGTGCACTTACAATAAACAAATTAATCTATTGCAAAATGCAATGGGGTTAAATATAAAAAGTACCTGTGAGTTCGGACCGATTGATAAATAGTTTAGGGATTATTGTTTGCTTGTATGCTTTATGGTTTTATGACTTGCGGCTTAGCAGATATGTTCCGGGGGCGATATGTTTGTATTTATTTTATGGCGTTAGTTTTAATTTGATATATTTTTTGACCTGCAGCGTTTTGGGAAAATATAAATAGACTAGTGCTTATGACTTTTTAATAGTTTTACCTACGAGATTTTTAGAATGAATTTTTTCATCAAAAGCAATTTACATATTTAAATGATATTTGCTTTGGTTTGGAAATCATTTTAAAAAAAACAACCAGAAGCTTAAACAGCGAAATTTAAAAAAAAAAATCCATGGATCCCTTAAGAAAAAGAAAACCTATTGGAAGCCAGGCGCGTAAGATAGTTGTTAAGGTATATAATGACAAGTTGGAAGAAGCAAAGAGTTTGTTTTTTGAAATTCCTGTGAGTTCCGCAACCTCGCAAGCCAAGGAATTGACTGGGATTTCAGAACGATCAATCAGAAGGATTATTAAAGAATACGAAGAGACAGGAGTTGTTAAATCGCCAAGTTAAAAAGTACCACCTAGACTAGACAAATTTGACAACAAAGCTATTTGGCATATAATGCACAACTTCCACCATCAGGAAAGAATGATGATATCCTTAAAAATGTTGAGAGAACGAGTTCAGGAAGATCTACAGCTGTACTTAGGTATTACATCTCTCAACAGGATTCTAAGAAGAAACGGATTTAGCTATTAGAAAATGCAAAACAACCGCAAACTTTTTTGTGAAAGAAATGATATCAAACTCATACTAGTAAAGTATTTGAGAAAATCCGAGAGTACAGAACAAAAGGATATAACATCATTTATTTGGACGAAAGTTATATTTGTAGCTCCCATACAAGGTCAAGGGCATGGACTGATGACAGTAAAAGTGGATTTAAGACGCCAATTTCAAAGGGTCAGAGGTTGATAATGGCGGATGCAGGTGGTGAAAAAGGCTTCGTGAAAAACGCCTTACTTTAATTCAAATCTGGAACGAAAACGGGAGACTATCACCACGACATGAATTTCGAAAATTTCTGCAGATGGATGCAAGAACAAGTTTTGAATAACTTGGAGGAACCTTCTGTTATTGTAATGAACAACGTCACGTACGACAATAAATTGGAGGAAAAACAAATTTCTTCTGCTAGCAAAAAATCCATGATGATGCAATGGCTGACCGAAAACAATATACCCTATATACTATACAGATGTTGAAACTTGAACTTTATGAGGTAATAAAACGACACCGAGCTATACACAACCCAAACCATAAGATTGTCGATATCATTCACAGTATGGGACATGAGGTTCTACGTTTACCACCCTATCATCCTGACCTCAATACCATTGAGAATATTTGGGCAACTGTCAAGGCAAGAGTAGGCAGACGAGATACATCATTCAAATTATTAGGTGTTCAAAAATTAGCAGTGGAAGAATTATCAAAAATAACGGCGGATGATTTGCGAAAGATATGTGAAAAAGCTATTAAAACTGAAGAAGAATACTTTTCTCATGACCTGATGTGGGACACAATATCGGATTGAATTATAATCAATCCAGGTGATAATTCTACAACCGATTATGAAACCGACATTAGCTCTTAAAATTTAATATATGTAAATGCACAGTTATTATTTAAACTATATTATTGTTGATTATATTATTTATATTTTGTTTACTATTTATTTTTTAAATGCAAAGTTATGTATAATAATTATTTTACAATAAAATAAATCAATGTTAATTATTCCTTAAAATTATTTGTTGCACCAACTTTTCTCTCTCAAGAAAGTATTCATTCTTAAAAACTCGTAGGTAAAAATTATTAAAACTCGTAAATACTGATCTATTAATGTTTTTCCAAAACCTCGCAGGTTAAAAAATATATCACATAAGACCTAACGCCTTAAAATAAATACAAACACATCGCCCTCGGAACATATCTGTTGCCAGTCCACATATCATAAAACCATAAAGCACAGATACAAACAATAATCCCTAAACTATTTTTCAATCAGTCCGAAGTCACTGCAATAGATTAATTTTTTTTATTATGATAAGTGCGCTGAAATTATTCAACCCAAAAAAAAATTTAACTCATACATTCAATCGCATTTTAATTTTAAAGAAAAACAAAGTTGAGTTAGGCGTTGTAAAATTTAAGGAATAATCTTTACTCATTTGGCCAGTTTATATTTCTTGAGCGCTCAGTATTTTTCCTCAGTTTTTTGACAGAGCAGGAGAGTAAAATATAAACAACATTCCTCACATAGAAGTCAAAAGAACTCTCTTTTTCTTTTCTTCTTATGTAATTTACCGCGACAAAAAATAATTGAGCAAGCGAATCCAAAAAATTTCAGTCTCAGTTTTTAAGGGGAAAAATGAGGAGTTTTTGAGAGGAATCCTGTTTATATTTCTGAGCGCTCTGAGTCCTCTGAGAT
Source organism: Dasysyrphus albostriatus (assembly GCA_946251815.1). Classification (NCBI taxonomy): domain Eukaryota; kingdom Metazoa; phylum Arthropoda; class Insecta; order Diptera; family Syrphidae; genus Dasysyrphus; species Dasysyrphus albostriatus. The sequence goes on from OX276338.1 coordinate 64,237,524, forward strand.
CTCAGAAATATAAACTGGCTAATTAAATATCTTGCGCACCATTTTTGTTCTCTTAAATCCTCTCTCTGCGCAACCGATCGTTGGCCAAGTGATTTGGTTCAAGCTATACATATGTACATAGTAAAAAATATAACCATCAATTACAATCTTTTGAATAATTTTGTATAAAAATAAAAACAATGTATAAAATTAGGCCCCTAATGTGCCAAAACAATTTAAAGAATCAATGTAATAATAATAAGCTCAGAACCAGCTGTAAATATCTATTCCCGTTCCGTAGCTTTGGTTTGTTGCATGCATTTTTTGCGGTTTTTTTATGGCTCCCTGAAATTATGCCATAGGAAATAACGCCAAAAAATTAAATTAAAAAACCCAAAATTCTCCATACAATGTAACTGCTTTTTTCCTACGAAAAGGAACCCAAAAAGTTATATGTAAATAGAATAATGGAAAAAGGAAAAAATGTATTGCATTGAAAAAAACGCCAAAAATTAGTTTTGGGCTTTTTTCTAAACAAAATAGGAAAAAACGCCTAAATCGAAAACTAAAGCATACATAACATGTTTGTAAAATGTATGCAACTGATAAATATAATTGTAAATAACATTACCTTACATGTTTTTCATGAATTTTGAAAAGTATATTATTTTGTTGCATATTAAAACGTGATCAAATGATTAGTAATAATTGATAGTTGTTTGCTGAGTCTGTCCTCGAAGCAATGTGAAATTACAAGTAGAGATGAAACGATACCTCCAACGGATCGAGTACTTGTACTCGATACAGGTATCATTCATATGAAAGTATCGATACCTACTCGGGCATCTAATCAAAATTCAAAATAGTAAAAAATCGTTACATTTTTGAAATTTTATTGAAAATTAATAAAAAAACAAAAGTATTTTGTGGAAAATTGCCTAAAAACAAGTTTTTTATTATTCTAGTTTCTTGCTTCCGTTTCAATAATGGTAGTGGTTGTACAAACCAAAAATAAAAACTTTAGAAAATTTTATACTTCCATACGATTCAAGTACTTCTATTCGATACCTACTTGGTATCGCAACTAAACGTATCGATTCCAAAAGTGCTTTGTATCGTAACAAAAGTATCGAGTGTGTACTTGTATCGATTCATCCTTGATCAGAGGTCCAGTCGTTGACTAAAGGAAAAAAGCCTTGTTGGTTGGTAGGGCTGGCCACGATACCAGAAAAGTCTCGGTATCGTTTGGTATCGGTATCGGAAACCCAAAAACCAGAGCATCCGAAACGATACCGAGACCAAACCGTACCTTTGGGACCGAAATTTACCGATACTTTCGGTGATATCGTTTGGTATCGGCAGAACATTTTTTTCTTTAAATATTATAATTAATTTATCACAAATACAAAATTCTTGTAATCGGAAACGGCTTCAGCGGTTCACTTTTTTTCTTTACTAAGGTGAAGGTTTAAGCAATTGTTTAATTTAAAAACCTTAATGAAATCCACCAATTGTCTCTCATATTTTTTTCTTATATCTTGGTTTCTCGAAAACGGCTCCAATGATTTTGTAACAGCATTTTTGTCCCGCTTTGATATTTTGACGCAAAATTTATGTTTAACCTATCGGAACATTACTAAGGCATTGCGAAACAAGCCATTTAAAATTTTTAAAACAACTATTCATATTTTGTATATAATGATTTATTTTAAATCTTTAAAATACCAAGGGAGTTGAACTAGAATTACAAGAACATGTAACCAAGTCGTACAATTTATTTTTATTTGGAGACCGATACCGATACCGATACCGAGACGAGACTTTGTCATACGAGACTGAGTTATAGAGACCGATGCCGATACCGAGACGATAATAGTATTGTTGGATTTTGACGATACCGAGACGATACTTACAAAAATATCGTTTGGTTTGGTATCGTGGTCAGGAGATTGTGGCAAATGTATGTAGTGTAAACATTACTTGACAAATTGAAATAAACAAAGTTATAAGAAATTAGTTGTTTTCAGTGTGTTCTACAAAGCAAATGCACAAGTATCATACTTATAATCAAGGGCGAGTAGGGCTGGCCACGATACCAAATCAAACGTATAACTCAGTCTCGTTTGGTCTCGTATAACAAAGTCTCGTATCATACCGGTATAGGTCTCTGTCTCGTCTGGTTTCGGTCTGATCTCAGTCACAAATGAAATGCAGAACTTGGTAATATTTTTTTGATCTTGTAGTCGGTTGGTATTCTTAAGATTTAATAACAAAATATTTATAATCAAATATAAATAGTAAATGAAAGGCTATATTTTTAACTGAAACTATTTTCCTCTACTACCCTATTTAAAATATCCCAGTTAGTTTTTCTGAGATTTATAAATGGTTTACGAAGATTTATGGTGTCGGGTATTAAGAACTCTATGAACTTGTGGTCAGAGAATGATTCATCTTTCAATACCTTCCACTGGGCTACAGATATAGTATCCAAGTTGGTTATAAGAGTAAGATCGAGTTCTTCTTAACGTTTTTTGGTAAAAAAGTAGGTTCATTGCCCCTGTTCACTACCAAAAGGTTATTTTCTATAATAAATTCAAAAACGCACCTCTATCGTTAATATCAGTACTTCCCCACTGCGAATGGTATGCCTTGGCAACACAGCCCAAAACAGCATCCCATTTCTGCAATGCAGCACGTTGGATGAGTTCTTTTGTCACTTCGGCTGGTGGTCCGTCTGTTGCGTCGCTTGGTATATAGCATGACGCTATGCTTAGTGGTGGGATCCCGGCACGCTCAAGTTTGACCGTTGTTTGGTCTAAACAGCTGTATGTGGATAAAAGAAAGAGTTTAATGTGATTCCTAGTTATAATACATGTTCTAAATACTGTTAATAACTACATTTAAGATTTTATACAGCGTCAGTTCTTTGGAGTGTAAGCCTTTAATTCTGCCGCCTGCAATTCAGGATTCCTGAATAAGGGCAACGTCTACTTGTCTACTCTCCATGAGGTAGACCAAATTGATTGGGAGAAACATATGATAAAACTAAAAATCATTGCATCTTCACGTCCATTGGATATCAAGCTATATGTCTTATGAATTTTGTAGCTATGACTTATGGATCTGATTTCCAATCTTGTAGATAGTTTGAATAAATAAATTTAAGCTGAAAGAGTCGATGAGCTTGTTTCTACTTTAAGCGAGTTTGTAACTTAATTTTTCATGAAAAACAATTTTCTCGGCAAATACGGTCTTATGCGCATGAAAATGATGTTTTTACTCGTAGGAAAACATTTGAAAGAATTTTATCCCCAGAGGAAGATTTCAAATAGTTTTTACTTAAATGAAAATAGAAAAATTATTAAAAAGGAAATTTAAATATATAAGTAGATATAACTTTTCTGAAAAATAGTGAAAAGAACCGCGAAAATCTCAAAAAGAGTAATTTTTGGATCATTTTGGAAAAGTGGAGACAAAGAGCCAAATTGGCTCTTTGGAGCCACGAAGGTAGCTCTGCGTCCTTCACTACCTTTTTCTTGGTTGCTTGCAGCCGCAGCTTGCATAGGTTTGTATCAACGCGTAACTTGAAACCAGTCTTTCCATCAATTGCCATTGGTCATTAACATAGTCTACCATGGCAACTTATTGGCCTACTACAGCATCTTGGAGATTCTGGCCTTTTTTTTTGTTGGTCGGTGATACGGTTGATGGAGAGGTCGTACCGTTCCTCGCTTGGACGTACCTGCATTGGCTGGTGGGTCAGTGAAGGGCATGGAGCTCTCCTTAGACACTCCCGATGCTGTATTCCTGGAGTTCAGCTTAGTCGTCGTCTTGTTGCGTTTGGTATTTTTATGTGGTGACGTCGTTAATCTTTGCTTAGATCTGTCCAGAGCCAGCCGTTCCTTAGCCGTTAAGTTTTCAGGATTTTTGGTTGTTAGGAACCAGACAGTCCTCACATCATTTCGCTTTCGTCGGCGTTGGATTTCCTTGACACTGAGGGGTTTCTTCACCATGCTTTGCACCGCAGATCTTGTATTGCGTTGTAGGGTTGTATTCTCCACAGCTGTCAACATGGCCATGTCAATGTTCATCGCTGAGTTTCCAATGCAGTCACCTGTTTGGGAGGAGCAGGACGCATTTAGGTTGCATGTTGGGCTGTGGCCCAGGATGTTTCGAGTGTACTTCTCACTTCTCTGAAGTCTCAATCTTACCAAGAGCTTCACTCTTACCCTGCAGGCCCCTAAGAGCAGTGCCCAAGTTTAGCAAATTCGAAACCGCAGGGAGTGAGTGAGATGAGACACTTTTCGACGAAAATAGATTTAGCTAGTAAAAGTGAGTGAGTGGGCAAGTGAAATAAAATGGTGTTGGTAAATTTACACTTTTGGACAGATATTTGTGCTGTTGTTCAATAAACTTTGTCACACCAATTCATGGATAGGAAATGAAAATAAAAAAAAACGTAGATGGAAACAACTACCCTTTTATTGATAATGTAAATCTCATTTTAATATCAAAGTATATTAAATAAAATTATATTCTCTTCATTTTTGAACCTATAAACATTTAATTTTTCAAAGAAAAAAACTAACGTTAAACTTCAATTATGACAAAAAAAAAATACTGAAAACAAAGGTACACCATTATTAAGATTCCATAATGTTTACTTTGTAGGTAGTATTTGTTATTTTTTTCGCGTCCATTAGTTGTGATGTGAAACAGAATATCAAACGTATTGACGTAATGAGTATGACAAGGAGGTAGAATTTGTCTCTTTTATGTTTAGTCTTTGTTTCATGTTCTAAACTAAATTCGATCTTACTTATCTCACTTCAATAGCTAAATCACTTTTGCGAGTGAAGTGAGATGAGTTGGCGAGTAAGGCGAGTCATCTCGATTCACTCCCTGAAATAGCTAAATCTTGGTACAGGTGGCTCCATGCAACGTCTGATTGGTGTGTTGGGTAGCTCAGTGGTGTGCTTCCTTATTGGGTCAGTCTTTCCACTTTGGCCTGGTTGTAAGAAGGTAGACGCACATAAGTTGCATGTGGGGCTATGGCCCTGAATGTTTCTCATGTGCTCTACCTCCACACTTACCTCCGGGTGTATCATTACACCGTTCAGACCCGTAAGAGAGGAATGCTCCATGCAACATTTAGCAGGCGAGTTCGATAGTCGGGTAGTTGGTTCACTTTGTGAGTCAGTCTTTGTCCTTGCTGGAGTAATTGAAGATGCCTTCTTCCTCCTTGTATAGGTTTTATCCACACGAGAGGCAAGTGGCCCCATCAATCCACTGTCGCTAGTGCCTCCCACAGGAGTAATCCCCACCGATGTATGGGCAGGGGGGCCATTTTTCATTAGAAGCTCCTTCTTTGCAGTCTTTTGCGGTCAGGGTCAGTAAGTTCATCCCAACTCCTTGTACCAAGTCGTTTGACTGTTCTCCTACAGTTGGAGATATGACTCCGCCTAGAAGAAGTTGACAGTCCGGAAAGATAAGAGCTGGCGGCGGAACAGCAGTCAATGACATCATTACTGTCATCTGACCCAATGCTGGCTCCATCCCCTACACCCAGGTTGGAAAAAGGGTTCTCTTCCTCTTCCGTCATTGTCACTGTTATGGCTTTGTATGCTTGTGTTTTGTCCTTGTTGTTTTCGTAGTGTATGTTTTTTGTCACTGGCAGCTTAGCTTCTTGCGAAGCCAAGCCCTCGCCGGCAGCCGTGACTTCTGCCGACACTGTTGTATATCCCCGCTAAATTTTTGTTTGTTTTTGTTGTATCTGTCATGGTTTGTTATAGGTGGGGGTTTCTTAGTTTGTTTAAAATCTACAGCTGGTCAGCTGAGGATTTGAAGAACTACATCCACAGCGGGCCAGCTGAGGATCCAAACGTAAGAGAAAAGTAAACAAAATGTTTTGCTTATTCGAAGAATTAAATTGAAATGTATTTGTTTGAAAACTATGTCAAAATATTTATGTACCTATGTTACTAAAACTTCAGTTCTAATCTGTGTAGTAAATATTTATATGTGTAGGGGAGCGGGTCGAAAATCAGTTTTCAAAATTCTGCTTTTCAAAATTAAGTTTTTTTTGTTTTTCAAAATTCTATTTTTTTTCAGTTCTGTCTGTCAAAATTTTGATTTTCCAAATTCTGTCATATAACATTTTTAAAAATAAAATTCTGCAAATTTAACTTTTTCTTAAATAACTTGTATTATTAAGGAAAATAAAAAAAAAGCAACTCTTCGTTCAAAATAAAATAAAGGACCAGCCATGCACAACTTTTCATTTATTTTTATACTTATGCAGGTTACTGAGGATGTAACTTTAAGTGCATTAATGGTGCGACCCACTTTTTTACAAATATTTAACCAGATCTGTATTTTATAATAGTGTTAAACCAAAATCAGATTTTTCAGCAAATTTTTTTGAGATTTCAAATTGGTGGACCAGGATATCATTTAGTTTCGTTGAAATCTGTGTCGAGATTTAGCTAATTCGAAACCGCAGGTAGTGAGTGGATGGTAAAGCTAGTAAAAATGAGTGAAATGAAATGTCAGATTACTCGCCGGATATTTCAACAGTGACTGTATGTGTTGGTAAATTTACACTTTTGTGCTTTTTTGCAAGAAACTTTGTCACACCTATTCATGGATAGGAAAGGAAATAAGAAAATCTATTTTCATAGTATATAAAATAAAATTATAAAATTACACATCATGTGAAAACTCACATTTAACATTAAATACGACAAACAAATTACTGAAATCAAAGATACCCGGTTAGTAAGAGTCCATAATGATTGCTGTTGTTGTATTTGTTATTTTATTTCGCGTCCATTAGTAGTGATGTGAAAAAGAATATAAAACGTAATAAGTGCGCAAAGAGGTTGAATTTGTCTCTATTATAATTATTCTTTGTCTTACTCATCTCACTTCAATAGCTAAATCACTTTTCGAGTGAAGTGAGATGATTTGGCGAGTAAGGCCAATCATCTCACTAAAAAAAATCTACAAAACTTTTTCAACAAATAAAAGAAGTTCTTCCTATAAGAAAATTGATTTACGAAATTCTGCCAACAATAAAAAGAAAATGTTAAAAAAGCGCGCTTTTAACATTTTCCAAACCTTCTTTTTATTATTTAGCCAGTTTATATTTCTGAGATCTCAGAGGACTCAGAGCGCTCAGAAATATAAACAGGATTCCTCTCAAAAATTCCTCACTTTTCCCCTTAAAAACTGAGACTGAAATTTTTTGGATTCGCTTGCTCAATTATTTTTTGTCGCAGTAAATTACATAAGAAGAAAAGAAAAAGAGAGTTCTTTTGACTTCTATGTGAGGAATGTTGTTTATATTTTATTCTCCTGCTCTGTCAAAAAATTGAGGAAAAATACTGAGCGCTCAAGAAATATAAACTGGCCAATTGGCAGAATTTTATAAAACAGAATTGTGAAAAACCTGTTTATTACCATTATTATTAAAAATTGAAAAAAAGTATTTTTTTGTTCAAAAAGTTTTTTTTTTAACTTAACGTTATTAAATATCATTTTAATTCAACGGCGTATACAGGGGGGGTCACGGGATCATGACTCCTACCAAGTACTCGAAGAGATACGCAAAAAATTAAAAGAAAAGCAAGAAATATTTGATTAACAAAATGCTGACCAGCAGGGTCATCAACTTAAAACTAGGCGTGGCCAAACAATTAAGGGGGTGTTGCCGAAGAAAACCAACGTGGCTCAACAAAAATTAAGGAGGGGCGTGGCCTAAAAAGGCTTAACAAAAACTAGCGATGGGTGTGGCCTTAAAAAGGGCGTGGCTTAACAAAAATCAGCGAGGGGCGTATCCTTAAAAAATTTGCGGTGGGTGTGGCCTAAAATGGGGGCGTGGCCTAATAAAAATTAGCGAGAGGCGTGGAATTAAAATGGGGTGTGACCAAGCAAAAATTGAATAGGGCCATGGTCTAAAAAGGGGCAAGATTAATCTCTCAGTGTAAACGCTGCCAAGAATTCAATCCTATTGCGAAAAAGGGCCAAGGTGTGTAAAATGCGCTGGAAAACATCTAACCGTTGACTGCAACGGAAAAAGGGAAAGTCCACTGACGTGCATTAATTGTAATGGAAATCACCCAGCAAGTAATAGAGGCTGTGAAGTAGCTAAAGAATTACAAAAGCGACGATCAAAATCTGCCCAAACACAAAGAAACCCACCAAGGCAATTAGAAACCGCAATTCCCAAGAATGCCAAATCTACGAAAGGTCCAAAACCTAGTATCCGTAAGGTAAAAAAAACAGTGTCAGTACCTTCGGAGAAAATATCGAAGCAAGGAAATGCAGAAACATATGCCCAAATAGCGGCAAAAAATATACCCGTAAATAAAGACACTGAAACAGACCCGGTTTCGAAAGTTTTTTCAATAATTTTGTCAAAACTTGAAGAACAATGTGAACCAAATAAACTTATCTTTGATAGGTTAAGTAAACTCGAAAATTGTTTTCGACCCAAACCTCTTTAAAAAAATATATGATGGAAAAGCTTAAAATTCTAACGTGGAATGCCAACGGATTATGACAAAAACTTGGAGAATTGGAGATGTATATGCGAGAAAATGATATTGAAATATGTTTGATATCAGAAACGCATGCCAAAAATGAATCAAATCTTAAAATCCACGGGTTTCATGACTACCACGCCATTCATCCATCAAACAAAGCAAGAGGTGGATCATCATTGTATATAAAATAATGCATTGAACACTCGATAGGCCTAAAAATAAAGGCAGAATCAATGCAATTGAGTAGTGTACAGGTTAAAACTAAAAATATTCCTCTCAATGTCTCTTCCATATATTGTCCTCCGCGTTGCAAAATTGATAAGAGTGGATTTACGACATTGATAAAGTCACTAGGCCCAAATTTAATTGTTGGTGGTGACTTTAATGCAAAGCACACCTTCTGGGCCTCACGATGCATATCTCAAAAGGATCGCATGCTATATGCAACAGGAATGGAAAATAATTGTGACTTTCATTCGACTGGCAAGCCAACTTACTGGCCAACTGATCCGTCGAAAATACCTGACCTAATCGATTTATTCATGGTAAAAAGAATACCCTCCAACCGTATAGAAATTTCAGAGGGCTATGACCTCCTCTCAGATCATTCTGCCGTCGCACTCACTATGAGCGAAAGCCTTGTTAAATTGAAAAACCACCCAAGTTAAGAAACAGTAAAACCAACTGGGATGGATCTAAGAACGATATCGAGGACAACGTTGAGGTAAGGGTATCATTACAAACGCCTCTTGAGCTTGAAGACGCAGTAGATACCTTTGTTGATATAATACAAAAAGCAGCTTGGGATAACACACCTTATCAAAGGCTAATGCCTCGCTATAAAGATATAAAATATCCGCAAGAAATAAAAGATTTAGTGAAAGAGAAACGAAAAGCACGTAAAAAATGGCAGCAAACCCGTGCTCCTCAACACAAAGCTCATTTAAATCGCTTGAGTAATGTGCCAAAAACGGCGATATCAGATTTCAAAAACCTTGAAGTTGAAAATTACCTTGAAGGCTTGACAGCGGAGAACGAATCGAACTACTCACTTTGGAAAGCTATAAAAACAACGAAAAGCACCTACCCACGGGAAAATAACCATATAAAAAAAACAAAAACTTTTTTTTAAGCTGAAATAAAATGGACTAAAAAGCACGACTATAGTCAAATCGATAAAAGTTTTCGAACATATTTAGGAGAAAAAAATATTGAAGTACTTACCTACCGCAGAAAAATTACATCCAACTGATCGAGACATCATTTCAAATATATTTTTATTCCACGCAAAGATCTATTTTATAAAAAAAAAAACTCATTGAATTTGAACAGTTACTTTTCGAAATAAGGTTATACAAAACTCATTAAATTAAAAAGCTAAGTACTTCTTAAGCTACGAGCAGACGATTTGCGATAGTCGCAAATCTTTGCGAGCACTGACGTCACGAAAAAAACTCGCAAATACACTTCAAATGCCTTACGTTTGACAGTGCTCGCAAACCTGCAAATACACATGTTCAGACGATTTGCGAAGGTTGTCCCAAAGTTTTCAAATACATTTGCGATCAAGGTGCTCGCAAAAAAGATCGCAAATTTTGCAGCATATTTGCGAGGTGTTCACACGATTTGCGGCAACATTTGTAGATATCGTATTCTTACTCATTTGCAGATTTGCGAGCCTGACATTTCTCTATTGACAAATTTGTTTATTTGTTGAGTTTTGTCATAGCTATAGTCTCAAAATACTATATAGGTAAATATATGTATATACAAACACACATGGGTATGCATCTTATATGTATATATTTTGGTGATGTTTTATGGGCTGTAGGTCAGTTTAATTTTTTTTAACTACGTAAAGTTTATTTTCATAAAAAAAAAACGAAACAAAAATAAATTTAAATCATTAAAAATAATAATAAAAATAATGAAGGTACCTACATACATACATACTTAAAACCACAGCCAATTACTTTAAGTACAACAACAAAATTCATCGCAAATGTCCGCATTTGCAGTGTTCCATTTTCGTGTTTTCGCAAATGGTTGTCGGTCGCAAATACTCGCAAATTGTCACAAATTATTTTTGTGAGTGTTCACATGATTTGCCAAAATCTCACAAATGCATTTGCGACTTGGGCCTCGCAAATGATTTGCGAGCATTTGCAGGCTGTCCCAAAGTTGTGTTCAGACGATTTGCGATCAAAGACCGCAAATTGTGACGTAAAAATGACGTCATTCTCGCAAATATTTGCGACTTTTGCAAATTGTCTGCTCGTAGCTTTAATCTTTTCTTAGATTTTATCGCATTGCAGTAGTATTTTCATATTTTTTTTTATTGTTAAATAATGGAATTGAATACATCACGTGGGTGTTGGTGAAGACACAGTCTCAAATCTCAGGAAAAAAATAGAAGCACCACCGCATTAGCAGACTTCCATTCGATTCTATCAAACGTCTTTGGCAAATGATTAACAGCGAACCAATAGAGAACAGGCGATGATGAACAAATAAGCCTTGTTGTGATCTGAACATGAGTAAAGAATGTACAGAAGAGCGTCAGGAATAGACAGTGCAAGATAAATGGTATAGATTTCCATTCACGTATGGCCTGCTGAAGTGTAGAGACACGAAGAAAATCGGGAGACACCCACTTTTGTTTCAATTATTTAAAAAGTACTTCAGTATACCCACTGCCACTGTGATAAATTTCGAAAGTTTTTTTGATAATAGGGATAGATAAGTTTAAAGCTTGTATGTTTTGGTTTTGAACGAGCTAAAAAGATTGTATGGGCAGATTTTCCTAGTTTATTTCAAATAACCTAGTTGTAAAAGAAGGAATTCACGAAGTTTGCAAGAAAATTAAAGCATTTTACTTTCTAACAAAAAATAAAGATCATCAATGAAGTTGGGAGTGGTGTCAAAAAATGTGCCATACAATTTTTTTTACCTCAAAGTTCACTTTCTATACTGAAGAACAGAGAAATAAAAAAAAATAAATTCTAAAACATCACAAAACTAAAAATTCTAAATAAGAAAAGAACCTCTTAAACATGAAAGAGTTCGCAAAGCTGTCTCCAAATGGTTTACGGAAGCCGGGAATGATAATCTCCCATCTTCAGTGATAACTTTAAAAAAGGCTTAAAGAACTACAATTGGAATGGGAGGAACGGATAAGCTGCGAGTTCACATATTTTTTAAACTTCTGGTTCTGGATAAAAAAAACAGTCAAACTAAAAATCTCATTTCTTTAAATCGAAGTTTCTATAACTCGCATATTTGTTTTCTATCATTTTGAGAGTTCCACTGTATGTACATTAACCCTCATACTCAGATGTTGGTTATACATCCACTTCCAAAGATTGCTGTCGGCTCTTGTACTATGTGGTTCTAATTGGAAAATGACATAAACCCTGTTTTTAAGCGCATTTAATTTCGCATAGAAAAATTAGCATGTTAAATACAACAACAATTTGGTATAGGTAATTCCGTATTGTTGTTGTATTTAACATGCTACTTTTCTTAAGCTGAAATAAAATGGACTAAAAAGCACGACTATAGTCAAATTGATAAGAACTTTCGAACATATTTAGGAGAAAAAAATATTGAAGTACTTACCTACAGCAGAAAAATTACATCCAACTGATCGAGACATCATCACAAATATATTTTTATTCCACGCAAAGAAATATTTTATAAAAAAAAAACTCATTGAATTTAGTTACTTTTCGAAATAAGGTTATACAAAACTCATTAAATTAAAAAATTAACAAGCTAGGTACTTCTTAATCTTTTCTTAGATTTTATCGCATTGCAGCAGTATTTTCATAGTTTTTTTTATTGTTAAATAATGGAATTGAATACATCACGGGGGTGTTGGTGAAGACACAGTCTCAAATCTCAGGAAACAAATAAGAAAAATATTAAAGTCACAATACATTCAAATTGAATGATCATATTCACACAAATTAATTTTAAGTCCATGGCAGGGAATTACTAAATAGAGTAGTTCCAATAAGAAAATATCCACTAAACCATAGAAGCACCACCGAATTAGCAGACTTCCATTCGATTCTATCAAACGTCTTTGGCAAATGATTAACAGCGAACCAATAGAGAACAGGCGATGATGAACAAATAAGCCTTGTTGTGATCTGAACATGAGTAAAGAATGTACAGAAGAGCGTAAGGAATAGACAGTGCAAAATAAATGGTATAGATTTCCATTCACGTATGGCCTGCTGAAGTGTAGAGACACGAAGAAAATTTATTAATGCACGAAAATAGATAAATGTTTGATAGAAAACAAATCCAATGATAGGGGAGGCGATGATAAAGTTTGGCAACTGCTTCCATTCATAATATTTTAGGAATCCGACGTTCCAGTAGTGTTTCTGAATGTAGGCATAATGAAAGGGAAACGATTGATCACACCAAGGCGAGTTTGGAGGTACACGATCACCAGCTAAGACATAATCTCTTTCAACGGCATACTGAATGATATTTGGTGGATGTTCAATTGTAGAGTTGCTCAAGCAAAACTGGTGAAACGCATAGAAACAGAAGAACGTAAGAGGAATCACTGAGACGAAAATTATTGCCACCAGTTTAAGAGCCAGCCACTTGGTCTGTTTGATGAAAATTTTTCTGAAGATGAAGTACACTGGAAATCCAAGGTTCAGCAATCCATTCGAACGACATACGATGCCGAGTGCTGAAGTAATAGATGTGGTGAAGACGGATACTTGTCCAACGCATTCTAGCATTAAACTAAAGGACAACCAGCAAAAAAGACCCTCGGAATAGGGAGCCGTGAAAAATACCGATGCGGGATTGAAGCAAAAGATGACAGTAGCGTTCCACGATTTGTTGAGGTCACCAAATATTCTCTGAGTTAGTTCGTAGAGACAATTAGCCGCGCGACAAAAGAAGTAAACATTAAGAGCGATTCCAATAACGAGCGTCAGAGTCCGAAAAGAGACTCCTATTCCTACGAGGTAAACGCACTTTGATAGAATTCCCATAATCGTCGGGTAGAGAGGATAGAATGCAAGCGAATTCTCGTAGCTATAGCCATATTCGGCGATGTGAAGGAAGTATTCCGCATCCCAGCGTCTAAGTCCAGAAAACATAAAATGCAGAGTTTTATCAAAGAAAGAAGTTTGTTGACCGAGTGCTGTCGGGGACTTAAAAACATCGGCATTATGATCAGGAATCACGGCATCGGAGATAAGTTGCACAGTAAGAAGAATTATACGACTGGCTAAAGCGAGTTTGGTTACCTTCTCACTCATAGCATTCGTTCCCTTGTCGTCACTCTAGAGAGGAAGATTTTTAACATTTAGCTGGATTAATTCAATATATAATCATTTCGCATACCTTATCAGATAATGTGTTTATACTTTATAGTCAATAAAGATTAAAATTAATTTTCGTCATTTAATTTTATATAGAATACACGCCGGCCTGCCTTTGCATTTTATTTAATGTGTGTTTATGCAAGAAAAATGGATAAGTTTCAGATATCTGACTTTTTCAAACTTCTGATTGGTCAGCTGTCAAAAAATGGGTGCGTTCATCGCCAGAAATCTGAAAATCCCTGCGTTCAAGGATCCAGAAATCTGAATTTTTGGGGCTTCTGATTGGTCAGCTGTCAAAAAAAATCTGAAAATTCAGATGACTTTTCGTTACGTTTGCTTACGTTTTTCAGATAAAAATTTTCATCTGAAAATTCAGATGACAGCTAAAAAATAAGAATCTGCACATAGGAGCTCAACTTAATAGTAGATGCAGCTATTTTGTGTTCTGTTGTCGGTTTCTTACGGCTTTTTGGTTTTTTTTAAGTTTTTTTTTCTTGTAAGTGAATAAAATAAAAAAAAAGATTGAGAATTAATTTTTTCCATGGCATTTTGGCTTTAGTTCTTCCTTTACAAAAAGTGAAGTTTTTCCCATTTTTATTTATAATAATTACATTTGGTGGAAAATCGCGAATAAGACGTGCATTTTGGAGTAATAACTGTTAAGATGTTTTGGTTGCAATTGAAAAGTGTGGCTTCATCTTTTTTCTTAGGTATTATAATCCAAGTAAAAACAACGAACAAGCTTTTTCCAGTCAACTTACATCGTAACTTCCCCGTCAGAGTCACTTATTATGCGACAAAAAAAGTTGTTCCTTATATTACTTTCAGTAAAATCAGCAGGTTAACACAAGATTATGGCAGAAAAAAAATATGTGACATTTGGCTGAAATTTCAGATTTTTTGTGCGTTCAACGTTACGTTTCAGTACTGAATTTTCAGATTTCTGCCGATGAACGCACCCAATTCCCTGCGTTCAAGGATCCAGAAATCTGAATTTTTGGGGCTTCTGATTGGTCAGCTGTCAAAAAAAATCTGAAAATTCAGATGACTTTTCGTTACGTTTGCTTACGTTTTTCAGATAAAAATTTTCATCTGAAAATTCAGATGACAGCTAATAAACAAGACAAAAAATAAGAATCTGCACATAGAAGCTGAACTTTGTTGAATATATATTTTTTACGGTTTTGGGTCAAGAACACGAAGAAAAACGTTGAGTCCAGTATTCGAACACTTTTTTCTTCTTTTCTTCCAGTGTTCGATACAAGGAACCTCATGTAATTGTTAGCTTCCCTTGTTCGAACAGTTTTTGAATTGCGTTCAAACTTAAAATCCCTTAAACCGTTTTTTGTTTTGCTTAATTTTTACAAAAATTGAATAAAAAACGAATCTACAAACACAATTTGTTAAAAAAAACTGAGAGAAAATTACTTCTATGCTTTTTTAGATTGAAAATATTGTAACGACTGTCACATTTGTACTATAACAACTCTGGAATGAACTGTAACCACTCTCGAACATCGAACAAAAGAAACACCGAATTTCGAATTAGACAGAAAACAAACCAACCTACGGAGAGCTTTGGTGAGCTTTCGAACTTCGAATACTAAACGTCAAACTGAAAGCTTTGGAAAGGGAAATTTATGGGAAATTTCCCCAATGGAAAGGTTTTAAGCTGTTTGAAACCACTGATCTCTATAATACATTGGATAGTGTATTCCGTATAATGTATTACAGTATTTTTGCTTCCATTTGAAGATGACAATTAGGAGGTCGGCTTTATAATTTGACGTCTACGTCTACACAAGAAAACGTGTTTCAAAGATGTAAATCTGAAGAAAGAGAAACAGACCAATGATATGAAAGGGAAAATCTTTGTAGAAGTTTGTTTTAGTATTTTGTATCATTAAGTTTTTCACTGTGTGCATTTTTTTGTGCTATTATTTTCCAATGGAACTAGAATTATACCATTAGAAATGTGTTTAAATAGGTTAAAGTAAATATGTAGATGGGAACCATTGACTTCGTTCATCATTTCAGTTTGCAAACAAGTTTGTTTTGTTCAAAAGTGTGATGAATAGAATGCAATTACATAGTCTGTGATTTTTTATGATTTTTCCTCCTTCTCACACTCTACGTTTGTAATTCCATTTCATTTAACCATTTGTGAATGAAATAAAATTACAAATACAACAATGTTAGCGAACAGATTTGGGGGGGAGCAACGAACGGAGATTTGACGTCTTCATAGTGGATTATTTCGTATAACTTATTGTACAGTTATATTGTTATACAAAAAAGTGGTCAGCTTCATAATATTTATAACAATTCTTCAAATGGAAGCATTTTTCTTGTGTCGATACGCTATCCAGTGTATTATAGAGATCAGTGTTTGAAACTCGTTGTGGAACACACCTATTTTTATCTGAAAAACGTAACGAAAAGTCATCTGAATTTTCAGAATTTTTTTGACAGCTGACCAATTAGAAGCCTCAAAAATTCATAATTCTTGATACTTGAACGCACGGAATTTTTATAACAGCTGACCAGTCAGCGAATCTCAAAAATTCGGATTCCTTGATCCTTGAACGCACGCAATTATCTTTAATAATTTTTTGTTGCAATGTTAACAAAAATAACTAATTTTCATGTGACTACGGGGATAAAAAACTTCTTTCGGACGTATTCTGTTAACCCAGTACCGAGAAGCACAATATCCGTTGGAAATAGTATTTACAATACCGACGAATGGACCAATGTCACTCCAAAAATACTGTCCTATCTAGGAGCTAATAAACATCTTCAAAAAAATCACCCTTTATCGATAATGCGTCAACGGATTGTTAATTATTTCTATAAATCCTATACTAACTCTCGTGGGAATCCTCTATTTAGTGTGTATGATAACCAGGACCCGATTGTAACGGTTCAACAAAATTTCGATAATCTATTGATCCCAGTAAATCATCCTAGTCGTGCCAAATCAGATTGCTACTACATAAATAAACAATTTCTTTTGAGAGCACATACAACGGCCCATCAAGTGGAATTAATCAAATCGGGTTTGGATAATTTCCTCGTCGTTGGAGCGGTCTATCGAAGGGATGAGATTGATTCGACACATTATCCTGTGTTCCATCAACTAGACGCTGTTCGATTGCTGAACAAGGACCAGCTATTTGAAAAACATCCAGGATTGGAAATCTTTGAGTCTAATTTAACTAGTAGGGCAGTTTTCGAATCTAGTGGCAAGTGCATTGATCAATCTAAGCAGCCTTGTCACACACTGGAGGCATTAAAACTAGCGGAACATGAATTGAAGCGAGTTCTATCAGGTTTGGCAAGGGATCTTTTCGATGATAAAATCCAGTACCGATGGGTGGAGCAGTATTTCCCATTTACGCAACCTTCATGGGAGTTGGAAATATTTTACAAAAATAAATGGTTGGAGGTTCTGGGCTGTGGAATCATAAAGGATGAAATTCTAAAAGACGCTGGGGCTCAGAATTCCATTGGATATGCTTTTGGCCTTGGATTGGAGCGGCTAGCAATGGTCCTCTTTGATATCCCTGATATTCGTCTATTCTGGAGTAATGACTCCGGATTCCTAAATCAATTTGATGAATCCAATTTACAAATGCTGCCGAAATATAAACCTGTGTCCTCTTATCCCCAGTGCTCCAATGATATCTCGTTTTGGCTGCCGGACGGTATGGAGGTGGATCACTTTATTCCTAATGATTTCTATGATTTAGTGAGGACCATTGCTGGAGATGTTGTTGAACAAGTATTAAGTTTAGAAAGTTGGCACAGGATTGATAATAATTCTTTTTTTATTTGCAGATACGTCTGGTAGATACATTTAAACACCCTAAAACTGGGAAATGTAGTGTGTGTTTCAGAATCGTCTATAGGCATATGGAACGAACTCTGACGCAGAAGGAAGTCAATGAATTGCATACGAAAATCGCTGACGAATCGGTTGATTTGTTTAAAGTTAAGATAAGATAATTTTGGATAAAGTGGATGTGATTTGTTGCAATAAAGTTGTTTTACTCTGGACCTCGGATGGAACGGGTATGTCACATTTCGATGACCCCGTGCAAAACAATACTAAGTGCATTTGTGCTCCTTTTCAAGAAATACGTTTAGTTTTTTTTTGCAGAACTTTTTTCTTCATGCTGAATGCTTTAACATTATTATACTTAATTTATATACTGTTTTTAGGATATAACGTCAAATCTATTTATCAATATACTCGTAGATCTATTATTATTTTAACAGCGTAAAGGCGATATTCCGCTAGCATATAAATATGGCAAATTTGCCATATAAATATGGCCCAAATTAGTCATATAAGTGTGATAGACATATTTATATGATAAAATATATATGACGCCATATATATGACCATAATTCTGAGACATATATATGGCATAATGTAATATTAAAACAAAGGCGTTGTCATATATATTTGGAAGTTTTGGGCCATATAGTCATATAAAAATCAACCGATTTTATATGTTCATATATTTGTCATATAATTTAATAATTTATTGTTGGTAGAAGAAAAATTCTTCATTGATTTTATCCAAATTGTCATAGTTTTTGATTATGGATCTTGATTTGGTTATTTAGTTGGATTAATGGTGGTGAAAAAATGCATAATGTTTCCATAATCGTGTAAAATTACCAAACAATTGATACAAAATGGTAGAAACAAGGGCATTTTGCCATTGAAGTAAATGGAACACACCAAACAGCTATCCTATGGTAAATGTATCTACTAGCACATGAGAGTATGTGCAGTTAGTAGTACGAGATTAGGGTTTTGTTCTACTCATGAGTACCTTACCACCTCCAAAGGGAATTGCTGTTAACACCTTCCAAAGACTTTAAGATGGTGACATTCATATCATTAATTTTTCTTCTACCACAAACAAAAATAAATTATCAATTATTGCGGAACTAAACTTTTTCACTTTTTTTCTTTTCTCATATTCCGGTCCAAAATCAAAATGAAAATAAAAAGCAAAGATTGAAATTAAATACTATTAATTTTGACACAATAAATAAAACGAATAAAACATAATTTGTCAAATAATTTCCTTTGTCATATGTATTTTAATTTTAAAACTACGTATAGTGTGATAGCCAAATTTATCTTTGTCATATATACGAGTATGAACAAAATTATTTGACAAAGCCATTTGTCATATAGATTGGTCATATATGTATGAGATAGTGTAATACATTGTCATATATTGAAAAGCTTTGCCATATTTTATATGGCAGCAATAGCCATATTTATATGATAGTGTAATACCGCCTTAACTAAATTTTGGAATTTTTAGATCGTCTTATATAAAGAAAATAATAAGGTCTGACTCTATTCAACAAACAAAACAGTGGCGCGTTCATATATGTTCATCGTGTGAACCATGGCTAATATGTCAAAAAGAAGAGGCAATGTCATAGCTAAAAAGTTACTTTTCATTTAGGAACGACCAAAGTTAAAAAAGTTGACTGTCGACCAAAATGGATGAACAAATTAATAGAACTCAAGATATAACCGTTTTATAAGAACCTTATCATCCCTTTTTTGGAGATTTGAAACAAACTAAAAATCAACAAAGTTAAGTCCTCAAAAAAAAACGTCCGATAAGGTTTACTTAAGTCTAAAATCATGGCTTCTATTGAACGTATCATCCAGATAAACGTCTTTGAAGTTCGAAAAAATGACAAAGCATCATTTCCTACTTTTTAAAAGTGAATTGAATTTGTAATAGGCTTGTGGGAGTAAGAATCTTGCAAATCAATTGAGATTTGGATGAGCGCAATGGACTGGCATGCTGGCGGTCACTCGGCCTGAACTCGCCGGAAATGGGTGGGAACTTGTACACGCAACTTATTCTCGCCTAAAAATAAATACATATCATGCCAATAGTAATTTCAATTATTAAAAAACAAATTGTTTAAAAAGCAGACGGACGTTACCACTGGAGGGCGCTGAGGTTTTATACAGCGAGGGCTATCCCACCCTACCTTGCAAGTTATGTGGCCTTGGTTATATCTTACCCGTTACTCAAACTCACCTTAATTCAATATAATCGAGGCTTATTACAATTTTCACCGTACTATAGGTAAAGGTAGTTATACAAATATTCACACTTCGATATACGTGTAGTAGAGGTAGGTATGTATATATTTTCTGTAAATTATCTATTTTTAGTTTTAACACTTTCAACCTATTGAAAACACTTACTTACTTATTTAAACTTTGAAATTATATATACATACGTGGATTGTAATTTGTGATTTGTATTATTGCGTTACTTTATTATTTAAATTAATGTTCTCAATTTTTTTGTTTTGTAAAATGTAAAATGAAAATTTAAAAATTAAAGCACAAATCATGCGGTACACAAAATAAAATAAAAATAATTCCGAAAATTGGTATAGACGTTCCTTTGGGCATAACAAATCAACTGCCAAAAGTCCCCGTCAATCCCACTCGAGCATAAAAAGTTATTCTAGGTAAAGTGTCGAAAAAGTTGGTTTTTGGCCCATAAATTTTGAACGGTGACTGATGTCGAAAAATAATATGAGAAAGCTGTGTAGATCATGCAATTCTCTAAAAAAGATGAAGACACTTTTTTTCGTAAGACCATTGGTTAAGGATATAAAGCTATTTCAAAAATGGTTAATTGACGGAAATATCGGTTTTTTGGGAATAACTCTTTAACGGTAAATGTTATCGAAGAGTGATTCCAATAATGTAATTGTTTTGACTCCTGACATGAAAATGCAAACATTTTTGTTCTAGCAATTAACGTTAAAAAGATATAATTATTTTAAGGATTTGGTCGAAAGACAAAAGTAACGGTTTTCCGTTTTTTACTCGTAAATGACAATGGTGTTCAAAATAAATGTATGCTCAGTCTGTAGATGGCAAAATGTTCTACTCAAAATGTTTTAACGGTTTTTTCCATACGATTACTTAGTTACAAGATATTGTGATTTAAAAATGGCCACATGTCGAAAATATCGAACTTTCACCTACAATTCTTAAACAATTAATGTTATCGAAAAATTGTATGCAAAGTTTGTAGATTGTGTGATGTTCTATAAAAAAAAATAATTATTTATTTTTTTCAAAAATTTAATTTAAAGTCAAAAATAACGATTTTTTATTTTTACTCTTAAATGCCTAAGATGATTGTGTCATACTGAACCAGATACAAATTATTTGTTTCCTAAAATTTACAATTCAAAAGATATAATTATTTTAAGATTTTATTAAAAGTTAGTAACCCCGATTTCCTTCGTCTTACTCTTAAATGACAAAGTTATCTTAAACCAATATATGCTGAGTTCAGACACCATAGTATTGTCTACACAATGAATTTCACTCAAGAAATAATAGTATGATTTGAACTCTTTTTCACACCACCTTGAGGTAGAGTACTTGGTGCATTTTTTTTACGTGGTCTTCCCTTTAAGTATTGATAAAACCATTGAATATTTAAAGAACAGTGCGGCTTAGTAAGGCAAACATTTGAAAAAAATGATCTTGACACAAGAAGTTCACAATTTTTTTTTAACAATATTGATTTTGAAATTTAATTTCTTTATAATCTTCTTCTATTATATAAAAAGAAGTTGCCTTATATTGAGGATGGTCTTTTCGTGAAGTTTGGTCAAAATTTCGTAAAGGGCAAACCGCAAATTGCATTTTTAGTGCATTTTTGTAAACTTACTAATAAACATTTTGATACGGTCTTTTGAGAATGTATATGTTCGGGCTCGATAAACTCGAGAATGGCTGGGCCCAATTTTTCGATTTTTTTTTATACAGTTATCTTCCCTATTGAGGATGGTCTTTTTGTGAAGTTTTGTCAAAATTCGGTAAAGGGAAAACCGCAATATGCATTACAGTTATCTTCTTTATTGAGGATGGTCTTTTTGTGAAGTTTGGTCAAAATTCGGTAAAGGGAAAACCGCAAAATGCATTCTTAGTTGCATTTTGTCAAACTACTAACAAATCTTTTCGTAGGGTCTTTTAAGAATGTCTATTAAGGTTTCTGTGCCAGTTTGGTTAAATTTTGTAAGGCAGTTTGCCATAAATGAATTTTTAAGTGAATTTTGTTTTTGTCAAATTTCTAACAAATATTTTGGTAGGATCTTCTGATGCCTACAAAGGTTTCGGTAAAGCGGTAACGTCGTTCTTTTTTATCAAGCATTACTAAACCAAGAGGTTTTCTTCCTGTAATTATAATTTGTTAATTTGTCAATTTTATTTAAACTGATTTAATTAAGATGGAATAAGTTTGTTATCTGTAACATTAACTCGGGTCGATTAATTAGTTTTTTATTATTAAATTCAGTATTCAGTTCATCAGAATGGACCAGCAATTATTTCAAAAAGAAGAGTTGGAGAAGTGCAGGGAAATATGTAAAGATAGTAACCTGGATATTGGTAAAATAAAAACATCATCAGCTATATATTTTTATTATTATTGGTTTATCGAGAAACAGTGAAGATGCCCATAAAAATAATAGAACAATGATTGTATTAAATTTAAGCCTGTATGATATTTTTTTTTTATGTTCTGCTTTGGAGTGTGAATGAAGAGTGAAGATAGTTTATAAACTCAGGAACATATAGCTGACGGCAAAGAAAGTGACGGAAGTTCGCAGAATAGTGAAAAAAACCGCTTGGTTTTTTTTTAAAGTTGAAATGAAGAAGACTTCATTAAACGACATTATCTATCCGTCTATATTAATTTAGCTCTTATCTTGCTTTATTTGTTTGTTTGTTTGTGATGGCTTATCTTATAAACTACATATCCGATTTCAAAAATTCTTTTGCTGTTTGAAAGATTATTTTAAGAGAATCGTCTTGGGCATACAATTTTGTAAAAAAAAAATGCGTTTGTAGAGTGAAAAGGGGTAAAAACAAGGAAATGGTGTCGGTTTTTTAATTTGTTTTATGTTTGAAAAGGTTTACTAAGAGGATGGGTTCAAGGCTAAATGTTTTCTGTCGTGTATGGCCAGCTTTAAGGCAAGAGAACTTCGGGCGAACTCATAACAGTTTTTGAAATAACAGGGGAACAACATTTTTTTCGTATAAAATATTTTCCGGGCGGAACTAAAAATAAGGCTGATGATTTATTCTGTTCAATTTATTTATTTAATTTTGTTATTTTTTTTGAGAAACTTTTGTTTATACCCGAGCGAAGCCGGGACGGGCCAGCTAGTTTCTTTATAAGTTATTCAATTTATTCAAAAAATCAATAAAAGAACAGAATTTTAAATTTCAAAAGAGACTATAGCACATCATTATACACGTTTTTTTTTCATGTCAATTTTTCAGAAATTTTTCCCATACAGTATTTTCTGGGCTTCTGAAAACTTTCTGATTACGATGGAATTCATGATAGGGCTAAATATCTTCAAGAATATATACAACAAAATACTTTTCAATGTAATCCTGTAGGTGACGATTATGTTAAATGTCTAGACTATGAAAAATTTAAATTTAGCTATTTTATCTGTGAAATTGGTTTGAAATAGTTTAAAAAAATGACAAAATCGCCATCAAACCCACCCCTCGATAGGGCTCTAAGCTGAGATCCCGGACCAGTTCTTCCTCGGACCTTTCTTCTTAGACAATCTCAGAGTTGAAGTCCCAACTCCCCACTGGGCTCAAAATATTAATTATTATCGAATAATTTAAGGTTAATGTTTGTATGCAAAATGAAATAAAAATAACGGGTGATTTTTTAAGAGGTTTAGAACTTTTTTAAAAAAAAGCATAAAAAATTCGAAAAAATGAATGAAATATTTATTTGAATCGATAGTTTGAACCTTGCAATTTAATGTTTAAAGATAATTTCATGCAAATGTTGACCGCGGCTGCGTCACAGGTAGCCCATCCGCTGAGTCCAATTTTGGCATACTCTTTCACACATATCGGCCGGTATCTCACGAATGAATGCATGGATGTTGGCTTCCAGTGCGTCAATCGAAGCGGGCTTGTCCCTATAGACATTAGCTTTGACATACCCCCACAAAAAATAATCTAATGGTGTCAAATCGCACGATCTAGACGGCCAATTGAAACGTGAAATTAACTGTTCACCAAACTCGCCTCGCAATTGCGCCATTGTTTCGCGTGCTGTGTGGCATGTGGCACCGTCTTGTTGAAACCACATATCATGCAAGTCAAGAACTTCCATTTCGGGCAAAAAAAAGTTTGTTATCATCGCTCGGTAGCATTCACCATTGACAGTAACGCTGCGATTCGCATCATCTTTGAAGAAATATGGCCCAATAATGCCGCCGGCCCATAAACCGCACCAAACAGTGGCTTTTTCGGGATGCATTGGTAGCTGTTGCAATGCTTCTGGCTGATCTTCACTCCAAATGCGGCAATTATGCTTATTTACGTACCCATTCAACCAAAAATGAGCCTCATCGCTGAACACAATTTTTCGATAAAAAATCGGATCCTCGGCCAGCTTTCCAAGAGCCCATTCACCAAAAATTCGGCGTTGTGGTAGGTCGGCTGGCTTTAGTTCTTGCACCAGCTGTGTCTTAAAAGGCTTTACGCCCAAATCCTTCCGCAAAATTTTCCACGTAGTGCTGTAACAAAGGCCTAACTGCTGGGAACGGCGCCGAATCGACATTTCGCGGTCTTCTGTCACACTAGCTGATACGGCCGCAATATTTTCTTCACTACGCACAGTACGGAAACGTGTTGGTGGTTTAATGTCCAACAAAGTAAATTTGGTGCGAAATTTGGTCACAATCTTCCTAATAGACTGCTCAGAAGGTCGAGAATGCCGACCATAAAATGGAAGCAGCGCGCGATGAACATTTCGAACCGAGCACGAATTTTGATAGTAAAATTCAATAATTTGCAAGCGTTGTTCATTTGTAAGACGATCCATGGTTAAATTGCAAACCAAACTGAAGCTGTTTGACAGTGACACAAGGTACTAAACACACGTCAGCTGTCAAAACCAGTGTTGCCAAAACCAAACCAGCTAAAAAATCACCCGTTATAATTATTGAACTTTTATAGTGTTTCATAATAAAGATCCTGTTGTCACAGAAACCCATATCGTTTTATTTTCACGAGGTGAACTACATTATATGGGTTTTTAATATCAAATATATATAATCTATCTATATATCTCCATCTCTATATATATAAAAATGAATCCCTATTTCCCTTTGTCACTAAATAACTCAAGAACGGCTTGACAAATTTGGATGATTCTTTCCAGGTAATCTTTAGTATAGGTCAGTGAGAGTTTTTGTGAAGTTTGGTTAATTTTGGTATTGTGGTTTGTCTAAAAGGTGCAGAAACGCAATAGGGGTACCTTTTTTTGTATAAAAAAATAAATCAATTGAATTTAAAAAGTAATCAATTTGATTTTTAAAATAAAAAAAAAAAATAAATAAAACAGTCGAATTTCCAATATCCGGAATTCGATTAATAGAATTTAAAATTGTGTTTTGTTAGTTTGTTTTGGTAACTTTTGCCTACCCGAACGGGCCAATTAATTTCTAATGTGTTTGTACACGCATAACTGCCTGAACTAAATGCAAGACGGAGCTAGAACTGATGTCAAAAATGCTGCAACTGAAGCTGCAATAGTTCAACAATTTTTCACCTTTTCTGCTCCACTTTTGACCTCTGCTGCACCATTTTTGACATCCATTCCAGCTCCGTTGCCTATTTTGTTCAGACGCTCCGCTGAACATAATACGATTTGATAAATTTTTTTTTGTTGCAATCGTATAAAACCATATACCAACACAACGGATTTGAAAATTTTGTTTTGAATGAAAAAGTTGGAAAATCACGAAAACAAGATATTTAATATTCTCAGTTAGAGATATCAGAAGATTCGATTTGATGAATGATAAACACGGAACTGACAATCAGCAATTTTGTCCCTAAAGATAAAAGAATTTTCGAAAGATGTCGTTACACTGTCAGGATAACGTTTCACAGCTGCTGTGGTTTTGAGTTAGGGCCGGTTTTGGCATTTTTATCTTTGATATATTTACTATTTTGTTCTTTAAAAATACTTTTTGTAATGGTTGAATACTCTCTTAAGAAAAATAACTTTCCGTCAAAGAACCACCATTTAAAAAAAGTTAGCGTATTAATTTTTTTTTAAAGGAAAAAAAAAGTGACTACCATACAAGCGTTTGTATGATCTGAAAAATAAGTACAGTTGATTTACATTGTACATAAACCACCGAATTGAATTGAATGGAATTTGTCAGCTCATGTAAGGCAGTCTGTTGAGTTAATTTGGAACATCAGCCCCCAATCAGTTTATTCAAGATGCATAAAGGAAAACTGCGGCTAGAGCAGAGTTTCGATTGAGACTTTGAAAGAAACAGTTTACACAAATAATATCCAACCACTCAATCTTCAGCAAAAGAACGTGTGAGACAAACTATGAAGGCGAATGACGATGAAAATGGCGGAATATTTCAATTCAGTCAAGATCAAATATTACGCTTGCAGTCGTTTCTTCTGGAATAGCACCTATATTATTAGAAGGCGGTTGGACGATAAGTGAAAACTGATCGGGAACATAGTTGCCACTGTTGGACGTCTATGATTTAAATTTTAATATTCAAATTCAAATCTCTGTCACGTACTGCATTCGTTATTTATACCAGCTGATCCAGGTACAAATGATGACGAAGCAACAAACTAACAAATTGAATTTTCGATTTAGTTGGTTGTGTCTAGTTTACCACCGTACACTTTTCAACTCAAAGTCGGGCCTCTGGTCATCATGCTTCGTTATCTGAACCAACCGAAACTTTCAAAAGTTGGCGGGGAATAAACTCATGAAAAACGCCTTCAAAGGTTAAGGTACCTTAACCAAAGGCAAGGAAAATTTCTCAATTAATAAATTGACGCAAGGCCAATCGTTGCAAGTGTGTGGCATTAATCGCAAATTGTCAGAAAGTCGTCTGCAAATAAAATGCATTGAAATCAATTTAGTACCAAGAAAGTTAATTTTTTTCAAACAAGAGGGTTGACTTTTGAAAGGGATGCTAACATCAATTTTCGGGGGTACGAACTTCGCCGCGTCAGCTAGTCATTTAATAATTACTTAATAAAATTTGGTGTCTTGGCAAGTTCTCTTTTTATGAATCAATCACGACTATCGTTCACGTCAGTATCGTTTTTTTTCCCCGGTCGTTTCGTAATAGGACCAAAGAAGCTATCTTGGTTAAAGCTATCACAGCAGGGTCCAGGGTGGATCTAACTGTTGAACCAATTATTTGATTTATAAATCCAATCAGACCACGTTTTATTAAAATAACTTTTTAATTCTTAGTCTTTTCGAATAGAAAATAAAGACATGAACAAAATAAAATATAAGTAGAAATAAAATAATAAGCCTAGTTATTACACCAGAGGATAACTGGCAGACGAAGCAATACCACATTGGTTGTCCTTGTTGCGCGTCATTTTGATGTAACCCTTGTTACCCCAGGTGGTGCCCCATGAGTTTTTCACCAGCCAGTAATCAGTGCCATCCTCTTCGGTACCATAGCCAACAGCCAAGACACCATGATCCAAATCTTCAGAGCTACAACCGGGTTCGTTATAAACACCTTCATTGTAGAATTGGAATGATTCGTGTGATGCATCAATGGCAACAGCGACTGGACCAATAGTCGCAATTGCTTCCATCAGCTTAGTTTCATCACCCATCGGAATGTCAACAAATCCCTTATCGCTAGCTCCAATCTTCGCTTTATCAAAATGACACGAGTCATCGATTCCTTCATAAGGATAGGATATCTCTGTATCGATTCCATTGTTTTCTTTAATGTATTTAAAGGCATTATCCATTAGACCACCATTACAACCATTGTTTCCATAACGTAGTGAACAATCGATCAAATTTTGTTCGGAAAGCGAAACTAATACCCCAGTACTACGAAAGTGTTGACCTTCTAAGGCACCAGTTGACGAAAATGCCCAGCAAGATCCGCAATGACCTAAACAAAAATACAGGGTATATTTTTTAAATATAATTGAGGTGTTGTGCTTTAGTGGCCAAACAGAATGGTGTAGCTTTAGTTGTGGCGTTTAGCACTGTCAAAGTAGAAATATATAGAAGAAGAGTATGAAGTGCCACAATTTGAAGACCTAAATGTGGCAAAAAATGTATGGTGTCGCAGAAATAAAACAAAATTCAACTATTGCTACAAGCTGCAGCTACATTCATTCTGTTCAAGGGGTTATACATACCTTGATCTTTGACTGGTGTTACAGCGCCGTTTTCTCTCCAATCCACCAACTTTGGTAATTTTACGTTAGCGGGACTTATAAATGTTACACCCCCTTCTTTGCGAATTTCGTTTAAGCCAGTAAGCCTTGGATGATATAAAAAAATATATATTATAAAAAAGCCCTTAAAAGTAGTATTAAAAGTTCGATCTTACGCTTGAGAATTACTACGATTAAATCCATTCATAATGTTGGCGAATTCATGATGTAAAAGATCGGCATACTTATTAACACTCAACTTGTAACTGACTAAACCTTGTGCATATTTCTGATTGTGTTTGGCAATCTTATGTTTGTTTTCCATAAAAATCTTCATGCGAAATTTTTCTTCTATGTCACTTTTGTATTTTTTGGAATGAGAAAGCTAAAAAATGAGAACAAAATTGTTGAATTAATTTGAGAAAATAAATAATAAACCTAATTTAGAATATCTTTTATGATAATTTCATGATAGTAGTATTACAATAATTGTGAAAGTTGATTGCAGTCATAGTAGGGTAGTGAGAAGTCTTATTACTTTACATGTTAATTATATGGTAGTTCAACTTTAAATCATTTATATTATAGCTCAATTACTGGGCAATTGTAACTGAAAGTCAAAATCACAATTACAGGCATTAAATAATTTGATTGTAATTACACAAAAATAATTGAAATGTAATTTAATTTTTAATTAAAATAGATTCAAGTAATTAAAAAATGTATTAATTTTGTGTATAATAGTATTGATCATATATTTTAGCAGATGATTGGACAAACAAACAAACAATAATCAGGGGTTTACAACGTATTAATTCTTAAAAAAACAAACAGAATACATGTGTTATATTAAGGAGAGCTTTAAAGTAACCATTTAAAACACACTTTAATCATTCTGAAATGTAAAGAGGCATTAACGCACTTAGATCTTAAGTATTGATTCAGTCTTGTGTTAGCTATCATACAATACTTTAAAAAAAGCTAGAACCTTAGCTTTATCGAAGTGAATCCAATGGTGTTGAGGTAGGTTATCGAGAATATGCTCACATATAGCGGACTTCCCCTTTGGTTTTTGCTCACAGCGTTGAGGACTCTTTCAGGCGTCTAGCAATGCTCCTCTGATTCTGTCCTACATATGATGATTCACAGCTACATGGCACCGCATACTCTCCAAGTGCAGTACGATGCAGCTGTGGAACATTATATGAAGGACAGATGGATTCACTTCAATAAAGCTAAGGTTATGAGCTAACAAACCTAACTATATCCCTCGTCTGGTGCGCGAAGCGATTGAAATCAAACGACACCATAATTTCAATCGTGACGACAGTTTCAAGCTGTCGCATAATTAACTCCACAAGGTCGATCCAATTGCCACAGCACACCAACGGAGAGCATAGTTTGCTCCCAACTTGCAAATCAACAACAACAACAGCAAGAAACAGAACCTTCGACAGACAAGGCGTTACAACCTGCGTAGCCAAAATCGCTCTTAACATCTCTTTGGCAGTTTTCCGGTAACGACCCTCGATGCAATTCGCAGCGAAACGTTCAGCGTGAGTACGGTATTGAACTCGTTAAATATTAAATATTTAAAACGCGGCTGATTTTAATAGTTTAAAACTGTCTATTGGGATTAAATATAACCAACATTTAAACGCAATTTCCACACGGCCTTAGTTTACAATAGATACATTTTATATTGCAATGGAAGAGAGAGTTTAGTTTTTTTTTTTTTTTTTTTGAGAAAATGTCTTAAGTGTTTGTAGGTGAAATTTCTTGCAAATTTTCACAAATTGTCTAAATTCCTTTTTGTTAACTCAAAAAAGTTGCAACGAGAGACCGCAATGATAGGGCAAATAATTTCCACTCCGTTGGAAAACTTGCGAATTCCTGCTACACAAATTTCTGTGTACAAAAAGTGATGAAAGTACTGTCAAAAATCGTGGTGGTCAGTAAGCCGAAGTAGGTTTTAAAAACAAAAATGCAGTATATAAAATTTCCCTACCAAAGATCTACATATTCTAATTTATACTTTTATTTTGGAAATAGAAGAACAAAATAAATTAAAAATAGCTTATTATTATAAATTATGCTGTTACGATTGTTATCAAAGCAAGCCAATAGCCGGAAGCCGTAAGAACAGAATTGAAACATTAGTGGACTACATTTTGATGAATAATAGTTTTCTTTCCCGAAAAAAAATAGTGTACTAGACTCGATTTAAAAGCAGTAGTTTTGTTTTACGAAAAAAGTGCATTAGATCTTTTGAAATCATGGCAAGGTGGCAACGCCATTTATAAACAAAAATCACGTTACTTACAAAAAATGGTTCAATGCGTTTGTAAACTTTTTTCAAATTTTCCCCCATTTTTTTAGAATTGTCCCCTCTTTGCAAAATTTGACAGGTTTTATTCATTTTTTTTGGAAAAACCTAAGTATACAGAGGCGCTGAAAGGTGTGTGCCACCGCACATGGCTTGCGCTTCTAGGGGTCCCGCAAAGCTTCGAAAGGTATAAGCATTTGAAAAACAATATTTTTTTTAATTTGGCAGCATGATTTTTTTTTAACTTTCGAGTAATAGATAGTATATTAGTATATACCTACTTGTAAAAATTAGTTTCTTGAAAAAATCGCTTTAACAATTTTTAAATTTCATTTACAAAAAATATTTTTCTTTAGAATTCATATTTCATACGTTCCTTTTTTCACCCATACTATTTAAGTCAACTGTACAAAAGTCTTTCAAAATTTGAACCGTGGTTCAGCAGTCAACTCACCGATTTAGGCTAGTGCACTGATGCCCAATGGTGGTTTTAGCATATTTAGCTATTTTCACATACTTTAAACTTGAACCATGGTTAAACCTCAGTTAATCCGCTAAAATCGTTTTAAAACAAGTTTTATGTCTTTAAAAGTGCTTCTAAGAAAGTATGAAATTTAAATCTAAATTAAAGCAATAAAAGAGGAAAATTAGGAGTGCCTGAGAACTCCTTAATATCCAGTTATTTGGGAATAATGAAGTTATAACATGTGTTAAGAGCTTAGAAAATATGGGATTATGAGTTTCAAGAAACGAAGTGGCAAACCATCTTCACCAATAGCATTTGACTTTAATGTATAAAAAATTTTTACAATGTCACTATCATTTACTGTTTCAAAATCAAATTCATAATCGTTATTTAGTTTTTGGAAAGGAACAAAATTATCTAGTTTCAATTTCTGTGATGAAAAAGTCGTTGAGAACATTAGGATCTACCAAACATTTAAAATCACCTGACTTGCCAATTCCAATGTTTCTCAAATTATTCCACAAGCACTTGGAACCAATCCTCGGATTAAGCTTTGAGGAATAAAAGTCCATCTTATCTCTTCTTGTTACCCATGTTGCATAGTTACGAGCCTGACAGTATATTTCCCAATTTCTGCTACTACGAAGTCGTGTCCATATCAAATACTTTTTCTTTCGGGATTTAATTGCTCTATTGACTTCCGTTGTAGGTCAAGGACATTTTTCATCACGCACTCTCACAGTTCTTAGAGGAACATGTCTATGATATAAGACTAACAATTGTGATTGAACAAAATTGAGCTTTTCATCGGCAGTGGATAAATACCTACAATTATCCAAATTTATCATGCTAGCTAGCATCAAGAGCCAGAGCAGGAACATTAACTGAGTTATAATCTATGTATTGAGAACTCATAGGGTTAACAACACGAGAGAATTCAACATTGTAAGTACAGAATAGTAAATCATGATCGGAAATGCCATCCAGGGACAGTTGATCATTAAGTAAAACATTAGAGTTATCTAGTACTATTAAAAGATCGAGCAAGCTTGGGGTAGAGTTAGGCGCATATCGGATAGGAAAGGAATTTTTTACACGAAGACAATAAGGAGATGTAAAATTTAACAATTGTTCTGACCTACTATTTTGTTTAAAAAGATCAGTATTAAAATATCCACATAAGATAATATGCTCATAAATAGGACAAAGTTAAGAAATATCCGAGAAAAATGGCTCGGAAGAATATCGTTTGTTTGGATTATAAATGCATTTGTTCCTTCTGAGAGTTCCAAAATAAGATACTCAATCCCCCCTACTTCTGATTTCTTAATAACTTTACAATCAATACTAGCTCTGCAATAAATAGCAATACCACCTCCAATCGTATCAGTGATACGATCATTACGAAATAACTTGTAACCATTTATCTTATAACAATTGTCCGGAATACGAGTATCTACCTGAAATCATCAGTTGCGCAAATAATATCCATAATAGAATAACCCATGGTAGTACCTCGTGGCATGATGGTTAGTGCGTAGGACTGTCATGCCAAAGGTCTGGGTTCGATTCCCAGCCGCTGCCACCTAAAAACAGAAATGTTTTTTTCGCGAGGTACTGCCTCTTGCGAGGAACTGACAAATCCTCCAAGAGTATACTTGTCATGAATAAGTGCTTTCTCATATAGCCGTTCGGACTCGGCAAAAAATTGTAGGTCCCCTCAATTCCTGCCAAAAAATACGCACACAGGAATGGTTGAGAGTTGTAAGTCACTAGGCCTTGGTACTTCACGAGCTGTTGTGCCACCAAATTTATTTATTTTATTTTAGAATAATCCATGGCATGTCGAAAAAATTCAATTTAGATGCATTTAAACTGCGCACCTTTATGTAAAATATTTTAAAACCTTCACTTGCATTTGATAGAACCCGTAACGCAGTATGAATTGCTTGCACCACCAAAAGAATTATCTGCCCTAATCATGACCTTTATAAAATTATATGCAATGGAACTACAATTCACAATACAAATAGGCGTTTGTTTTTATTTATACAACGTAAGAGAATATAAATTGTTCAAATTTGAATGAAAAAGATCTTATTTAATTTGGAAAAAAGAAAGATAAAAGAGAAGAAACAAAAAAGAAAGAATGAATTAAAACAAAATAATCTAATTATTGACGTACATAGGATGCGATGTAGTGTGTCTGCAGTTGTGGTACCAGCTTTCATATTTAGATGTTGGTCTATTGGTGTATAGAGCTTTCATACATGTTCGGTGCATCATGCAGTTTGAGGTTGGAGCTATCATCATTACCATAAGCTGTAGAGATATGGTTGCTGATCCATGGTTGTGAATCATGTGCTCCAATAATGTGTGAGCCAACTTCATAGTGATCACTCAAAATGTCATCAAGGCATTGAAGAGAATGAACTCGCTGAGCGTCTGACTGTTGTTGGCGTCTGACATAAACATTTCCACGATTTGAAAACGTTGAAGCAATTTTTTCATTCTTCTGCGTGTTTCATTAATGAGTGATTTGATTTTGTGAGAGATTCATGTATATATATAGAAGTATTAAGAATATCGGATAGTTATTTTTAAATTGTTAGCCTGACAATATCGTTAGGACTAGGTACAAGTTTTTTTTTAAATATCGTTTTGATCGATTTTTGGAGCAAAAAAACTAAACTTTTGTAAAAAAGTTTTTTAAAAAGTGTGCCATTTTCGAGTTTTCAAAATTATATCTACTACACACATAAAAATCAAAGAGAGGGCATCTCAAGTAAAGTATTTTTTTTAAACATTATGATACAAATCCTCAAACCCAGTACATACTTCCTCGTGAAGTAAACAATTAATAGTATAGAAAAAGTAATTTTAAATTTACAGCTCCGTTTAAACGGGGCTTTATAGGCAAAGATTTTTTTAAGCTCAAAAATCAAATTAAATATATGTACATAAATCTTCAAATTTCAAATTTTAGTTAAGGTGAAAATGTACCCTTGTTATATTGTATGTTCATATTGTACTTTTTTTTTGTGTTTTTTTTTACTCTTTTAATTTTGTTAACCATGTTTACAGTAACTTTAACTAAATTTTGTTTTTATTTTAAGCTAAAATAAGTCTTTTTTCCCCCTGCACCAAGGGCTCCGCCAATTCGATCTCGCACACGCCTCGTTTTGGCCTAGCGCCGCCTCTAAGCATAATCATGACGTGTGGAATGTCATTGTATGACATGCGGTCTCCACTAGAAATCAAAGCATGCTTTAATTATAGCAATTGAAGACCGCCATCGTAGCTATATTTCCATAGTATGCGATAGATAGTATGCTTTCACGCATGCTATTCATCCCTTGCTTTATAAATACAAGGAGAACTAACATTTTGTTTTGGAGTTTTCAAATTTCATTGTTTGAGTTTGTGTTTTGCACGCAAGAAAATGTTTTATTGTCTCAGGAGGAAGTAATTAAACTCATTAATAAATTATTCCATTCATTATCAATAATATATTATATGTAAATATATAATTTTTTGCATCGACATTCTTCACTAACAAAAGTAGTATGCGATTAAATGGCCACCCAAGAAAATCTGACAATTTTTCTGCTATCTGCTATCTGCCTTTGCTATTACGATTGCTTTGAATTTATCTCCAGTGGAGATGGCGGAGATGTGTGGTCACCTGCTCCATGTTCTTCGAGCTGTAACGGAGTGAGAGGAATCAACATCTGGGGGATCGATTAGGGGTGCGTGTATTCCCTTTCCGTCGGCATGCCATCTGGTTGATCTGTGCTCTACGTGTACATTACTAGCTTTATTGACTATTTTCTTTACACTCCGAATCCACAGAAGATAATTCTATCAGAATGTCCATCTTCACATGAAATATCCAATGGCGTCACTCCGTTTCATCTCTTGTTTGGGTGTCGGAGACATTTCTCCGCGATTATATATTTTTGCTTTTCATTAAGAAATTTCTTTCTTTGTTGTCTTATTATTATATCCTTATGCCAGTGTTGATTTTAATTTCTGCTGTGGGTGACATAATCAGTACCCGCATGTTTACTTTACTTTTGGTTCAAGTACTCGTTACTAAAATATCCCGTTACTTTCGTTACAAACGTATGCGGTATAAAACATCGAAATTTTTCAGAATTAATTTGATGTAACTTAAGAAGGGCCTTAGATAAGTTTACAAATTGGTAAATGAACTGTCAAATTTTGTATGGGTAATGATTTACGCAGTTTGGTTAAACTTATCAAAGGATTTTGTTGCGTAAAATTAACCAGGCTGGTTAAGCTTATCCAAACGTCATTGACTCTTACTGTGATTGTACGAGTATTATCTAGCATTTCATCAAATGTATAAAAAAGGTCGTTCATGCAAACTGCGTAAATTTATCATTTTACACAATTTGTAAACTTACGACGTTGCTTGAATACCATTATTATTTTTTCTCTAAAACATAATTTTTCTCCCATCTATCAAGCCATTAACTGTCAAATTCTATTGAAGGATGGCTGCGGTCCAATTGAATTTATGTCCTTACAACCAAAAAAGTCTCGATATCGTTTGGTATCGGTATCAAAAACCGAAACGATACCAGCTCCGAAACGATACCGAGATGATACCAAACGATGCCGCATTTTTTGGACCGAAATTTACCGATACTCTCGGTAGTTTCGTTTGGTATCGGCGGAAAATTTTAATATTATTATTAATTTATTGCAAACAATCAATTTTTGTAATTGGTTTATCGGAAAAGGCTCTTATGATTTAGATGACATTTTCAGAGCTTTTTTCTTTAGCAGGGAGAAGGTTTAAGCAATAATTTTAATTAAAACTGCTCACTGCCACGCCTATCTAAGTTATGCTGAAGCCCACAACTCGGATGAAAGTTTCAGACTTTCAGACGAATTCCTTATCGGAAATTTACTTAGACATTTTGAAACAAGCGTTTAAAAAATTTTAAGTCAACATAATAAACTTCAGTTAAAAAAATTGTCTTTTATAATAATGATTTTTGTCTTAAATCTTAAAAATACCAAACAACACTACTAGATCAAAAACATGTAACCAAGTCGTGAATTTTATTCTGGTTTGCGACTCAGACTAGACTAAAACCAGACGAGACCGATACCGAGACTTTGTTATACGAGACCAAACGAGACTGAGTTTTACGAGACCGAGACCGAAATGTTTCGATTTTGACGATACCGAGACGAAAAAAATTAAGGCAGCGATATGTTTTATTTTCAATTAAAGTAACTTCTTAACTTACGGAAAACTAATTACGTATTTAACATCTCAATCTCAAGTTTTTATGAGAAATTTTGACATGAATCACAAAAAGTGGAATGTTTACAGAAAATTGGAAATTTTTAAGTAGGTGGACCGAACATTTGTTTGCGCTACCTGAATGGGCTAGAGCGGCTCCAGCTTTAAAAATGTATCTTTCTTCAAATAAGGCAATTAAGCGACATTAAACCGTTTCACTAAATCAAAAATACAATACTAAGGTACAAGAAGGTTCATGCGTAGAAAAAGAAATGGTATGTAGATCTCTTTTCCCTTGGCCAGTAGGATATAATCTGCAGAAGTGTTCTTGTGTGTATACTTAAGCCTAGTACGCAGATCGAGCTTAAATTTCGTTCACTCTTTTCCTAGCTCCTAGCTAAATTTTGACATAAGATTTTTGTGGAGATTACATCACAAAAACAGCTGTTCTTTGAAAAGAAATTATATTCAACAATTTCAAAGAATTTTATTACAATGTTTTAAGTGAATGTAACCAAATAAAATAGATTTTTCCCTTTGGCATTAATATATGTCGTTTGTCTTTGAATATTTCTCGTTCTCAATTTTCATATCACAATGTAAAGCTCACATAAATCTAACAAATAAAAAAACCTGCCACAATTTAGCTCAGGAATTAATGTACCCAACAATTATTTCACGCGCTAAATTCTGACAGATGGCCCGTACAGTAAGAAACGAAAATTTGATTTTTTAGCTGGAGCTGCGTACCTCTTGGCTAAAATGCTTGGCTTGATTTTAGCTTGGCTAAATTTTGGAGAGATTTTTGTATGGGAGCGGAATTTTAGCTCGATCTGCGTACTAGGCTTTAACAAGGATCAAAACCCATTTTCAGACTCGGAGATCGTTTAAAGTGAGCAAAGCACTTTTTGAAAAATGCCTTTGCACTTCACATATCTTGATATATGTGTATTTTTGTGCACTTGACATATCTTGATATATGTGTATTTTTGTGCCAGTCTTTGACATTAGAGATAAAATAGTTCTAGAAGTTTTGCTAGTAATATTGACAATTAAAAGCAAGACAAGACATGTTCCAGGCTTTTGGTGACCTCATGCTCATGTCAAAACCAAATATAAGTTCGTAGATAAATGTAGCTTTTCTTTAACGTATTCTTAAATACATGCTAAAATGCTCTTTATTCAGAGACCATGAGAATTTCTCTTCTGATGAATTAAAAAGTGACTTAATTTTATGCATTTCGCCAAAGGAAAATATTGAATAATGTAAGAGATAATTAATGTAATGTTGTTTTCCATAAAAAAAAATCATATTTAAGTAGGTAGTGCTTACTAACAAGGCTCAAATTTTATAATAAAGGTATTCGTGCAACGTCGCAAGTTTGCAAATTGTGTAAAATGATAAGTTTACGCAAAGTTTGCATGAATGCCGTTTTTATACGTAGATAATTCAATCAGAGTAAGAGTCACAATAGCCACGTTCAAGTTTCAATGGATAGTCTAAGATAGCTTTGTATTCATGTATGTTTCTGAACACCAATCAGCTGTTGTTGACATTTCTCATAGGATATCTTTGTATCCAAACATTTTTAAGATAGCTTGTGATATCTTTTTGCAAACAGCTGTTTTATCATCAGCTGTTTTTTAACAAGAGATTACAACAACACAAACCTATCCAGGTCGCTTAAGGTATAACATTGAATGCGGCCAATGACGTTTGGATAGGTTTAACCAGTATGGTTAATTTTCCGCAGCAAAATCTTTGGAAAAGTTTAACCAAATTGTGTATGTGTATATCTCATACAGAATTTGACGGTTCATTAATCGAAAGATAAACTCAACCAATTTGTAAACTTTTAACAGTTTCTTACTTCTCCGGAAGGACAGCCTCTATACCGATTCATTTTCTGTTCATTCCATACACAAAAACACAAGCGAAATACAGAAGCTTTACTTTGGTTGGTACGAGTATCTTTGGTATCGATGCAAGAAATATTTCTGATGTGTGTTTGCGTTTCGCACATGCGAAAAATGTGGCATGTATAATGTGCTACAAAAAATTGTTTGTATGGTAAATACCAAGTAACGAAATCGTACGAGTAACGACATTATTTTGGTAGTAATATTTCGTTACTCGCTATAGAAGTGAAAACCTGCATCTTAGTAACGAATACATATGAATAGAAAAATGAATAGGTGAATAATTTGCCGTTAATTAGTTGTGACAATTTAAAATTTGTCATTCTATGTTTTCTATGTTTTTTTTTTTTGTCAAGTGATTAAAACTTAAATTTTAATATTTTAGTACTTCATACTTTGGCGTTAATTAGTCGTTTAGTTGTGAAAAAAAATTTTGTATGTGTTTTTGGATTATTTGTTTTCTATGAGTGTCAAGATGCAAAGCAACTTTGACAAATCGAAAAACGGGTATTTAGTTATGACAATTTCGAACTTGTCGTTCAATGCTTTCTATGTTTTTTGGGTGCTTTGTTAACTTGGCAAATCTCGAAAAGCGGTACAAAATTCTTATACTTAATGTTTTATGGCTTAATAATTTGCCGTTAGTTAGTCTTTAATTAGTTGTGATAAATGTAGTCTAATCTCGCTATGCTTTCTGTTGTTTTTTGCGTCCTTTGCTAACTTAATATCAAATCAACAAAGTATGAAAAAAAACGTGAATGTACAAATTGTAGCTTATGTCATTCTACACAAAAAAGATTAAGATAATTTTTTTCATACAAGCA
Source organism: Dasysyrphus albostriatus (assembly GCA_946251815.1). Classification (NCBI taxonomy): domain Eukaryota; kingdom Metazoa; phylum Arthropoda; class Insecta; order Diptera; family Syrphidae; genus Dasysyrphus; species Dasysyrphus albostriatus. Next base: position 64,276,549 of record OX276338.1, read on the forward strand.
ATAGATTCTGAGAAAATCATGCAAGAACTTCACGGTGGAGTAAATTTTGTCAACAAATTTATTGAAATTTCATTAATCCATGGGCTTTTTGTAGGATTTGAGTTTGACTACATCTCCTCTTTATAAAACCAAGTTTTTGGGGTGCCCGGGGTAGAAAAATCTTGAAAAAGAAATTTATTTGGTTTTGATCAACAACTCGATGAAATTTTCTTTTACAACAAAATCATGGAAGAATAACATTTAGACAGTAACATTATTTTAAACTAAGCTATTAACGAACTCTGTAGGTTTATTAATCTTGAAGTTATAGCATCAAAGTAACACTTTTTATTTTGTACTGAAAATGGAAAAATAACAGTTTTTTGTTAATATCTCAGCAGATACATATATATTTTTTTTTTTTTTTTCAAAAAACAAATTTTTTTTTATTCCGATGGAAATCTTCAAAGACACTCGATAAGAATCGGTACTGAGTAGTGTGCGTAAAAAACCACCGGTGGTACACAGGCTTCAATTTTCTTTAGTTCGGAGTAATTTTGGTCGTACCGTACTCTAAAGAGTCGGTTCGTAACGTAGGATTACAGTATTTCGTAGTACTGCCTGGGAAGATCCCTATGCAGTAAAATCTCAAGATGGTAATAGGATCAGAAAAAACTAATGAGTTAATATTAATGCTCATAAGATAAGAGGCTGCATTTGTGTTAAAAATATTTATTAAAGAAAAATATAATCCAAAAGTTCTTATTTTACACTTAACAAAAAAAGATTTTTTTTTAATTGGACCGAGCTTTTATAAGTTCTAATAATATTAATATTTTGAGATTGAAACATAATCTTATAAAAGCTTAAATAACCATATACAAAAATGCATATGAAACGAAAAGCAACTGAGAATTTCCATTTCTATAACTTAATGTAGGAAAAAGGCGTGCAAATGTACTATCTTGTTGTCAAAACAGTGAGATAAGGTTCTTTAGTTTGCAGGTGTTTAACTTTTGCTTCGTTTTCCTTTTTTAAATTATTTACGCCACGTCACTGTAATGTAGGAGTCGGAATTGCCAAACTTGAAGATTGTGATTATGATTTGTTTTAGTACTTGTCGAAGATTGAGAAAAGCATATGAAAGATTATGCATTCGCTATAATGTTTGAATTAGCTTTTAAAAAGAACTTCGGTGGAATGATCAAGTATTGAAGTCAGAAATTAATTAAATGTGTGAAATTTGTATTTTTGATTGCAGTTATTATTAAATAACCTTCTTGCAGAGCTTTGATTGAGTGCTTCCTGAGTCACCATCTTCAATGTTCAATCGCATGAAGCATGATCTTTGGCGTAGATGATTATTTAATTATTTTAAATTTTTAACCAGTGATATTTATCAACGATGAAACAAAAATTAGCAGAACGTCAAACGAAATGAGGTAATAAGATCTAAATGGTATGACAATGCCTAAAAAAAGTAAACTGAAATCCTTTGTTGTTCTGAAACTCTTCAGGAAAACAAAGAATTTGGTCTTCAAAAAGCTCTATTTGCAGCAAAACAAAGCCTACAAAACTGTATGCGCACATAAAAAGGAATTGAACTTAAAAAGATCTGCTAGTAATTTGTTGAATGTAGGGATTCAAAATCTTTTTGGTATAATGTTAGTACTATGAGTATGGTCATGGCAGGAAAGTTTTCCTCACCATTGATGTTGACTTGTTAGCTAACTATTTCGAAAACCTCCTGCTGCCTGATTCCAATCAAAACACAATTAGTTTCGCTCTTCCAAACATTGTTATCTCAGATCTTGATTGCTCATTCTCAATGGTGGAACTAATATCCTCTTTGAATAAAATGAAAAATAACAAAGACTCAGGTTTCGATGGTTTCCCGGTAGAGTTCTATAAAAATGCACCAACAGAGTTCCTGGAGTTTGTTTTAGTTTTATTCAATAAGATGTACAATGAAGAAACAATTCCAAAAAAATTTTTTTTTTCAAGAATTTCTGCAATTTTTTAAGAAGGGTAATCGGGATTTGCCTGAAAATTACAGAGGCATTGCTGTACTCAACTCTCTTCGCAAAGTGTTTACGCAACTTCGCTATAATAGACTCGTGACCTGGGTTGAGCAAAACAATATCTTTTTTCAGGCTGGCTTTCGAGCCAAACATTCAACAGTTGATCAAATTTTTGTTCTTAATACTGCAGAAGGAGGTTTCACAGATAAAAAAAGTGTTTATACGCTTTTTTTGTTGATCTGGAGGCAGCATTTGACACTATTAACTCAAGTTCTTTACTTTACAAACTTTCAGGAATCGGGCTTTCGACAAAATTTATCAAAGTCTACGAAATACTCCTTGGAAGCATGTCTGCAGCAGTACAAAACGAAAAAGACATATCCAAGTTCTTGAAATGTGTAACCTGTGTCCCACAAGATTGCGTTCAAAGTCCATTGAAGTTTGCACCTTTTATTAATGATATAGAAAATCATATTCCAGGTGGGATTAGTTTTGATGATGTGATAATCAAAGTCCTGCTCTATGCAGATGACATGGTAGTTCTATCGGACATCCTCTAGACCCATATATAAGCAACTAAATTTATGCTTGGGTAAAAATAATTATTTTAGAGATGAGTTCTCAGCATTTGAAATAGGTTTGATTTTCAAAATTCAGACTGAGATGTTCGAACTGAACTTTAGGGCTCATAGAACTGATATAAATCCTATTTGTGTAACCTTAATCAGAATGAAGACGTCTTACATTTCTTAGCACTCTACTAGAGATCCGAAGGCTTCATTTCAGATCCAGTTTTCTCGACTTAGAAGGATATATTCAAATTTTAAATGGATACCCAAGGTTTGGGTATCACTTTTATGTTATATTTTACATGCAAAAGACTATCGTTATACATATTTGAACTTTTTCTGAGTCAATGGTAATAATTTTTTGTTTTAGCTAAACTTAAAGCCCAACTTCTTTTTTTCGAAAACATCTGAACACAATAACGCAGTTCTTTTGAAACTATCTGAATAATCTTTTTTTGTTTTAGCTAAACTAAAAGCCAAATTTATATCCACTTTATTGCAGTTTTAAAATTTATATGCAAACTTTGATGACTATTGTAGACCCTTCTCAATCATACAAAAAAATTGTTTACTTAAGCGTTTTTTTTTCAAATTCCATATTAATTTTTATTTAATTTATATGTAGTTAATTTTTGGTTGTAACATAATACTGTTCGATCTCTCTATTAAATGTTAAATACTTGTTTTCGAACGGCAGGCGGCCCATAAAACCAGCTAGGAAATATTTTGGTATAAATTAAACTGTAACGATTTACTATAAAAAAGAAATAAAGCCTTTCTAATTAGAAGAAATACTATTGTCGTAATTTGCAAAATTACCTTTTGGGCTCTAATAAAAACGTAGTATTGCATTAACAGAAGGTTCTAATTTTAATATTCCTTGGTTTGATAGCCCTGGCCATTTTTTTCCATCAAAAAAAAAAAAAAAAAAAAAATTAGAATATCTTTATGAAAAAGTTAAGATGAGACACCGTGCGCTGTGTATGGCTTTATTTGGATTATAACAAAATTTACTCTTCAAATGGGAATGATTGATTATATAGTTAACTAGCTGGCTCGTCCCGGCTTCGCTCGGGTATAAACAAGTTTCTCAAAAAAAAAAAAAATAAATAAAATTAAATAAATAAATTGAACAGAATAAATTATCAGCCTTATTTTTAGTCCCGCCCGGAAAATATTTCATACGAAAAAAATTGTGTTCCCCTGTTATTTCAAAAACTGTTAAGAGTTCGCCCGAAGTTCTCTTGCCTTAAAGCTAGCCATACACGACACAAAATATTTAGCCTTGAACCCATCCTCTTAGTAAACCTTTTCAAACATAAAAAAAATAAAAAACCGACACCATTTCCTTGTTTATACCCCCTTTCACTCTACAAACGCAACTTTTTAACAAAATTTTATGCCTAAGACGATTCTCTTAAAATAATCTTTCAAACAGCAAAAGAATTTTTGAAATAGGATATGTAGTTTCTGAGACTAGCCATTACAAACAAATAAAGCAAGATAAGAGCTAAATTAATATGAACGGATAGATAATGCCGTTTAATGAAGAAAGAACTTTAAAAAAAACCAAGCGGTTTTTTCACTATTCTGCGAACTTCCTTCACTTTCATTGCCGTCAGAAATATGTTCCCGAGTTTATAAACTATCCTCACTCTTCATTCACACTCCAAAGCAGAACATAAAAAAAAATATCATACACGCTTAAAATTAATGCAATCATTGTTCTATTATTTTTATGGGCATCTTCACTGTTTCTCGATAAACCAATAATAATAAAAATATGTAGCTGATGATGTTTTTATTTTACCAATATCCAGGTTACTATCTTTACATATTTCCCTGCACTTCTCCAACTTCTTTTTGAAACAATTGCTGGGTCATTCTGATGAACTAAATGCTGAATCTAATAATAATAAACTAGTTAATCGACCCGAGTTAATGTCACAGATAACAAACTTATTCCATCTTAATTAAATCAGTTTAAATAAAATTGACAAATTAACAAATTATAATTACAGGAAGAAAACCTCTTGGTTTAGTAATGCTTGATAAAAAAGAACGACGTTACCGCTTTACCGAAACCTTTGTAGGCATCAGAAGATCCTACCAAAATATTTGTTAGAAATTTGACAAAAACAAAATTCACTTAAAAATTCATTTATGGCAAACTGCTTTACAAAATTTAACCAAACTGGCACAGAAACCTTAATAGACATTCTTAAAAGACCCTACGAAAAGATTTGTTAGTAGTTTGACAAAATGCAACTAAGAAAGCATTTTGCGGTTTTCCCTTTACCGAATTTTGAGCAAACTTCACAAAAAGACCATCCTCAATAGGGTAGATAACTGTAATGCATTTTGCGGTTTTCCCTTTACCGAATCTTGACCAAACTTCACAAAAAGACTATCCTTAATAGGGAAGAAACTGTATAAAAAAAATCGAAAAATTGGGCCCAGCCATTGTCGAGTTTATCGAGCCCGAACATAGACATTCTCATAAGACCCTATCAAAATGTTTTTAGTAAGTTTACAAAAATGCACTAAAAATGCAATTTGCGGTTTGCCCTTTACGACATTTTGACCAAACTTCACAAAAAGACCATCCTCAATATGAAAGATAAAATTATAAAAAAAATTGAATAACTCGGCCCAGCCATTCTCGAGTTTATCGAGCCCAAACATAAGGCAACTTCTTTATATATATATATATATAGTTAATAATTGAAAAAAAGTTTATAATTTACTCTTGGTTTGATATTGTTGAAGAACACATACATAAGATGAAACTAATTTAAAAAAAGTATTCACTTCGTACACATGACGCTCATGAACAAATATCGTTGTCTTTGGAAGTTATGCCTTTATTTATACCGCAGTGTATGCTCTTTATCAGTCAATTCTAATCATAATTGACCCCAAGGCCCGAAAAGAATTTTCTAACTAAACCTTCCTTTATCTACTTTTCTAAAGAACCAAATCATACACATGACATATCTTATCACAACAATGGGAATTAGGCATAACCTTTGTTCGCTATTTTTGTATAATAAATTTATTGCGAAGTGTGATGTACAATGTCCGTAACATTTGGATAGAATCAATTATATTTTATACCAGCGGTTACCCGGCGTTTGCTATTACGCTAGAAAAGAAATACATTTTGTTTGTTTTTTTGAAAAATAAACAAACCTAGGACAAAAAGAGACGGGTATATAAGACACTTCTATCACTAAAATCATGTTTTATTCTAAGAGTCAGTGGTCGGCAGACTTACGATATTTCAGTTCGAATCTTATTAAGTGGAGCCATTGTCCTAGACCTCTTGAGCATGGAATAGGCTAATCTAATCCAAAGTCATAGTACCTCTAGGAGCACGGGGGTCTCAAAAGTCGACCTCGAAAACGTGATAGCAGTACGTCTGCTTCTTTGATATGATAGATTACATAGTTTTTGCTATTTAAAAATCGTAAAGGCAGACATAGGGCAGTACCTCTAGGAATAACGGAATTTCAAAAAAAAAGGCTAAACAAAATTCTCAACAAAATCAAACTTTTTTCCTAAGTACAAAAAAGAACTTTTTCTTGAAGGTATATGAATATATGTTAATATTAACAGTCCTTTTAACTAAAAAAAATTGTTTTCAGCCACGCTGTAGTACATAGATGGAAGTTTTGAAATACAAAAATAAAAAAAAATCTCCATCCATTTTTCACTGTTTTTTTCCAATTAAAAATAAATGGGCTTTCAATTGAGCTATTCGTCTGCCTCTTTGACATAATAAGTAGTATAGCTTTTATTAAAAAAAAATATTAACAAACACATGGGAAAGATAATTGTTTTTAACGGAATTTTGAAAAAGACCTTAAAAATCTCCCTATAAAATCTTCAAAAGCAAAAAAAAAAAAAAATGTTTTACTAAAGCAATATGTCTGCCTCTCTGATATAATAAGGGTATTCATGCAACGTCGTAAGTTTACAAATTGTGTAAAATGATAAGTTTACGCAAAGTTTGCATGAACGACCTTTTTTATACTTTTGATTAAATGCTAGGTAATTCAATCAGAATAAGAGTCACAATGACGTTTGGATAAGTTTAACCAGTTTGTTTAATTTTACGCAACAAAATCCTTTGATAAGTTTAACCAAATTGTGTAAATCACTTCCCATACAAAATTTGACAGTTCATTTACCAAAAGATAAACTTATCCAATTTGTAAACTTATCTAAGGTTTTATGAATGAATACCCTTATGCATGAATACCCTTAATAATTTATTACATTTATAACGGAATTTTGAAAAAATACCGATTATGTTATGCGTTTACATCAGGGTGGTTCAAAAAAATCATGCTTTTTTATTTCATGATCGGCCCACGACAGAACTTTGGGACCTAAGTTAATTGTGTTATCGGCAAACATTTTCAACCTCTTAGGTATAATAAAAGACAGTGCTCAAGCGACTTCCTTTTCTTAAGTTTTAGTAGAAAATCCCCTTTAAAAATGTGGTTGATATTTTGAAAGATGATTTCTGGTTTTAATCTAAGAAAAAAATTGTATAGGGGGAAAACTCTATCTCCCTCCTTGAGGCAAGGGGCAATTTTTGAAAAATTGACATACAATGGATTTTTTTTTTATCAACAAAAGCTTATACAATAACGCGTTATAAGTTTTCTTAAAGCCAATATCCCATTCCCTTATATGTTTTTCAAGTCATGTTATTTCAGAGAATGTTATCTGAGAAATTTAATTTTAAACCAAATATTTATTGAAATACATTTTTTTGTTTAAAAGTTGTTTTTTTTTTTTTAATTTAGCGTAAATAAGCACCACTATTTTTTAAACTTCAATGCTCTTATCAATTTTTGGTCAAATATTTAAAACTAAATGTAAAAATCTCTCGCAGTTTTTAAACAATTAAGAAAAAACGAGAGATACTTTTCCACGAAAAAAGGGTTTAACTATGAAATTTAATTCTTTTTCGGTATAAACATTTCCAACCAAACAAGAAATTGGAAGTATAAAGATATTTTTTCACAAAAAAAAAACCATTTTATAGCGAAAGTGTCGATAGAGACTTTAATTTTATTACAATGTCAACCAAGACAATTTTGAAAAAAATATTCACATTTGGTCGGAAAAGTCAACAAGATCAAGGCTAATATCTTCTTCCTCAAGGAATGTCGCCGTTGTAAAGTGTTCCCCCATTTTATAAAAATGAAGTGTGCTGTATCAAATACAAGAACTTCCGCGGTTATCATTCAATCAAAACATATCTGGCTCAACTTAGAAATAAAATATCATTATTCCAAACTGACCGATATTGAATTAGAACTTTATCATTTGCACCTGTATATCACGAAAGGTTTAAACGAATTTCAATTTGAAGCGTGGACAAGTTTCCAGTTTAACGTCTTAGACAAATGCAGCGAAAGCTTTCGAAAGAAACGTGATTCCCAAAACCAAAAACTCTACAAATTAAAACAAGAACAATGCAAAAATAATGAATCTTTTTTATCAAGCAATAAAAAACCTAAACCAGTGGATGATTTAGTCGTCAATTTGTCAACCGAAGTTTTTTCACAACAACAACTTGATGTTTTGAACAAAGGATTAAATTACACTCCAAAGCCATTGCATATACCAATTATCGAATCTATCGTTGATTTAGAGACTTGCATAAAGTACAAACCACCACAAATTAAGGATGAAATAAGGGAATTCGCTAAACCTATCATTAGAGATGCAAAATTAAAATTCAAATGTGATACGGAATCCGTGAAAACACATGAGATTATTCGTGAATTGCAACAAAAAGATGTGTTCTACATGAAGGCCGACAAAGGAAATAAGTTGGTTATTATGCAAAAACAAGACTATGATGAGAGAGTTAAAAATTCATTGCTCACAAATAATATAAAATTACTATCAAAAACACCTTTACCAAAAATGATACGCGAATCAAAAGAAGTTATAAAAAGTATTAACACAGTCTTTGGAGTGCCTAAATGGAAATTGGATATTTCAAACCCAGTCGTCCCAAAACTGTATGCACTACCAAAAGTACACAAACCTGGCCATACAATGCGACATATAGTATCAAACATTAATTCACCATCAGTTAAAATAGCCAAATGGTTGGTCGAAGATCTAAAGAAGTTTCCAATTAAAACCCTCTCTGTGAAAAATTCGTTTGACTTCGTTGAAAAGTCAAAAAATATTCACATCGAAGATGACGAAATCATGATCTCCTTTGATGTTGAAGCTTCGTTTCCCAGTATTCCTATTCCAGATGCATTAACTGTTCTAAACACGCATTTAGACAATTATAGAGTCGATGATGACAAAAAACTACTGTACATACAAACTGCGAAACTATGCATGTAACACAATTTTTTCCAGTACAGAGGACAATTTTATCAAATTGATAAGGGCACTAGCATGGGAAACCCTCTTTCACCCTTAATTGCCGAAGTTTTTATGTCTTCATTTGAAATCAATTTGAAGTCGAGAGGTTTACTTCCACGAATCTGGTATCGCTACGTGGACGATGTTTTCGCTGTAATTAAAACTACAGACATAGAAAAAGTTGTAAAAACAATAAATTCTCAATTCGAAAATATCAATTTCACCTACGAAAAAGAGTCAAACAACACTTTGAGTTTCTTAGATTTAATGATAACAAGAAAAAACAATAAAATCGAATTTTCTATATATAGAAAACCAACAACAACAAATCGTTATATAACTAGTGACTCTTTCTGCCCGATTCAACATAAATTAGCAGCCTTTCACTCGATGGTCCATCGACTTTGCAAGCTTCCTTTATCGATCGCAAATTATTCAAAGGAATATAAACATCTAAAGGAAATTGCAACCATCAACGGCTACAACGAATCTTTAGTGGATAAGCTAATCATAAAACAACCAACAAAATTAAAAAATCCAATTTATCAACTTTATTTACACAACACAGACGACTAAACGACAACAAGAACTCAGAACGAGCAAGTATGACTTTCTTTCCGACAATTACTGAAAGGTTAAAGTCCAAATTCAAAAAGAAAAACATTGAATGCGTTTTTTCTAGTAATGGGAAAATAAAGAACATGCTTGGTACAACGAAAGACAGAACCAAAACAAATGAGGTCCGTCAAGCTGCGTCCACCACAATTGAAATTCAAAAATCTAATGATGGAATAATTTGATGCTAATTTGATGCTAATTTAGTACCGCAATCCCGCCCTGGTACTAAATTCCCTTCCCCCTCAAACTGGTGGGGGACCCAGCTTGACGTCAAGCTGCGTCCACCACACATTAATAGACAAATTTTCGAAAAACTAAAGATGCAATAATTTGATGCTAATTTTGGGCTCTTGAAATGGCGGAATTTCCAATGCCTCAAGTCTATCCTTATCACTTAAAAACGGCTTGTTATCAAGCGAGCTGTGTAGACTTTTTACCACAACGCGAAATTCAAAAATGTAATGATGAAATAATTTGATGCTCATTTGATGCTTATTTTGTACCGCAATCCCGCCCTGGTACTAAATTCCCTTCCCCCTCAAACTGGTGGGGGATCCAGCTTGACGTCAAGCTGCGTCCACCACACCTTCCTAAACAAAATCTTAAAAAACTAATGATGCAATAATTTGATGCTAATTTTGGGCTTTTCAAATGGCGGAATTTCCAATTCCTCAAGTCTAGCCTTACCCCTTAAAAACAGCTCGATAACAAGCTAGGTGTGTAGACTTTTTAAATACGATCTTTGAAAAAAAATAAAAAAGTGCATAGGACGTAAAACTAAGTAATTTGAAAAAATATAAAATTTTGTCTTTCTATCCCTTCCAGTTTTGTTTTTACAGACACAAAACTGAATTCTGATGACGTCACTTATATGAAGCTGCTTCCACCACAAACGAAATTCAAAAACATAATTATGCAGGAACCTAGTGCTTCTTATGGGTTCATTTATTGTTGTAATTTTAAATTTTGGGCTCCATGGTTTGACCTTGAAATCTTTTGCTGAATATATAGAACTATTTAATTTGAAATAATTACATTTTCCATCCATCCAGCTGTTCGAGAAGTCGAGGCACACATCCGCAAACTATTTCAGTTTTACAGCAAATAGGGTATCCGGATCAACTCATCCAAATAAGAGCTTGTTTGCTTCAGAAAACCAGGGGGTAGACGCGGTCGCTCAGCTGGAAGCTGTAGAAGCATCTCCCTAGAACTCCCAGATTACCAGCGCCAAGTACCTAGGCATCAACTTCAACGAGCTTCTGAGATTCCACCCACGTTCACGTTCTGTACTCAAAAAGGCCAACTTTGCTTTCCATCGCCTCTACCCGCTGATGAAAAAGAGAACTGGGCTAAGCCAGCAGACATGTTTTAATCTACAAGCAACTTTTTAGACCAGTTATCAGTTACAGCTTCCCAGTTTGGTTCACCATCTCCAAAACAGTTATGAAGGAACTGCAAATATTCGAGAGAAAAATCCAGAGGATCTGGACTGAACTTTATTTTGATCGTCAACGGCGTAATGACTCTAAGAACGAGAAACTCTACTCTGAAGCCAAAGTAGTCCCCCTGGACAAGCACTTAATGCTATCTGCAGATAAACTGGTAAAGAACCTCACCAACCACCCTAATCAACTGATGAGAACGATGACAACGACATCCGAAACCAAGATACCTAGGAGCTAAGGAAATCCTGGATATAACTACAACAATCAACGATGAAGCAAGACACTTGTACAATGATCCAGGGTCAGCCCATTATCGTGGCTAAACGCCAATCAAATTATTTTTAAGCCAAATGTAAATAGAAATGTTCAATAAAGCAAAATTGAATTGAATTGAAATTGAATGATCAATTTTCGAAGAAAATCATCTTCAGTGATGGGGCACATTTTCACCTGAGTGGATTCGTCAATAAGCAGAATTGCCGTATTTGGACGAATGATAATCCAAGAGTGATTGTCGAAAAACCAATGCACCCACAAAGAGTGACTGTTTGGTGCGGCTTATGGGCTGGCGGCATCATCGGGCCGTATTTTTTCCAAAATGAGGCTGGTCAGGCAGTTACTGTGATTGGTGTTCGCTATCGTGAGATGATAACGAACTTTTTATGGCCCGAATTGGAAGATATGGATGTGCACGATATGTGGTTTCAACAGGACGGTGCCACTTGCCACAAAGCTAACGAAACAATGGCTCTTTTGCGCTACAAATGCAATGGCCGTCTTATTATGTCAATTGGCCGCCAGGATCATGTGATTTGACACCTTTGGACTTCTTTCCTTGGGGTTATTTGAAAGTAAAGGTGTACGTCGATAAACTAGCAACAATTCAAGAGCTAAAGGATGAGATAATTCGGCACATTATTTTTTGGACCATCGCATGGAGGTGTGCGTCCGAGGTCGCTTGGCCGATATTTTGTTCCATACATAATTGAACCATACCAATATTATCATAATAAAAAGAAATGGCAATAATTTCCTAAATAATTTGTGTTTTATTCAAAATCAACATCGGCCCTTAAAATTCAACCACCCTTTATATCTCTTTGGAAAAATATTAAGAAAACCCATGATAATTTGATAAGTTAGACTTTAATTTCCAATTATCAATTTTATCATTACTCATTCTAAATATGGCCGCAGATTTCCAGGTTGGTTAAGTTAAGGTCACCCTTCGCGCGGCAGTCACCTTGTCGGGGTGCGTAGGCTTAAGTTTCAAAGATTCATCTGACCTACTGTTTTCTGGGGCAACCTACAAGCAGTGGTGATTTTGAGGAGTAACGAACTAAGAACTGCCCCCCCCCCCCCCACCCCATAATCCAGAGTGTTAAGTGGACCGTGCCTATTGGATGGTTTGCAGCCAGGGGGTATACCGGCTGTATTCTAACGGTACCTCTTTGTGATGGGGTCGTTTCAAAGAGTAACTATGACCTTACCATAGTATACGGAGCTCTGGTATGGCTGACCATAATATATTTCTCTAGCTACTCGTGGGATTCAAATGCCAAAAATTTTAAAAAGAAAAAATAACAAAAACCACAACAAATTTAACGTTCCGCGGGATGTCACCGCGAACGAATTTGCGGACCGTATTGAGAAAAACCTCCATGGTGACGATCCGAGACCGGGGAGCAGCTTTTTCCTTAAGAGAAAACCTCAGAGGGACTTACAGCACCGGGCAGCTCAAGGAGGACCATTGACTATAGGCCAAGGGAGAACACCTCCCAGGCAAATGGAAGATGATACTCCTGGCACATCGACCGCTAGCAAGGTGAGAATACCTCCCATGCCAGCAAATGATGAAAGTAAGACAGTAAAGGGCTCTAGTAATGGGAAGACACCATCACGGGTGACCTCTGAACCGTCTCAGAAGCCAGCTAGAAGACGTAATCGCTTTGCTGGTCCACTTCCTGAACTGGGGCAGCCAGGTGGCTTGGATGACCCACTAAGAAAAGGATTGAGCGGTGCGTCCTCAAAATGGTACCTTCGATTTCTTTCTGACGGGATGTCCCCGCAGGAAGCAAGGAAGAAGGTAGATGAAAAGAAGGCAGATTCTTCAACCGACGTTCAGGGTAAGAGGAAAAGCCATCATATAACCCCACCCCTCAAGAAGAACGCCAAAAAGCCCAGGACGTCAGCAGCGGGAACAAGCACCGCTGTTTCTGAAGCTGGGGAACAAAGGCTCTCTTATGCAAGTGCGGCAATGAGTGTGAGAATTGCGGTTCTACCAAAGGAATACCCTCAGGTAACTCTTAGAGTTGATGAGCTGTCAGCACTGGAAGAAGCCATAATTGAGGAGGTCTCTCTTGGGTGGACGCACAAGCTCAAATTCAACGGCTTGCATTTTAGAACTGGGCTACTTCTAGTCGATTGTGCTGGCCAGAACAAAGCAGATTGGCTAAAAGAGAAAGCCTCAAAACTGGCAACTTGGAAAGGCAGTGAATTGATGACACGCTTGGGAGATAACATCCCGAAAATGCACACAATCACTCTGTTCTTGCCTAGGAGCACGGGGCAAGACGATAAGAAATCCTTGTCGCTCATAGAGGCCCAAAATGATGGTCTGACGGTGAAAGCGTGGAAAGTCCTTAAGAGCAAGATCGAGGGTAAGGGTCAGCTGCTTGTGATCGGCATTGACGGTCAGTCAGCAGAGGCAATAGTGAAGGCAGATCACCAGCTCCACTACAAGTTCGGGAAGATAGCCGTCACAGGTCTCCGTAAGGCAGCAGTCCCCAACCGTGATGCCGCAAGGAAGAAAACTTCTGCTATCACCTCAGCCATAAACACCAAGGACACTTACCTCTCCAGTCCCTCGATACCCCACCCCAAAAATCCTGACACAGCCCAGATTCCCAACACACCCAACACCATCCAAACTTCCCAGCAAACCCAACCTCTCCAACCAACTGAACCCTCACAAAAAAAAACAAATCACACCCCATACACCAACCCGTCCCATAACCAGCCAGGTAACACCACTGGCAATGGATGCAGGAAGTCGGATAAGCAAAGAGATGGAGGGCATAGACCTCTCTCCTAGCGAATCCGATCCAGACGAAGTGCTTCCTACCAATGAGGAAGAAGAAATGCTACTCGAAGATGAAGGGGCATTCGCCCCTATCTTCTAAAAAGCAACGAAATGACTGGACGCGGGATCAGCACCAGGCTAGCCCAGGTGAATTTACACCACGCTAAGGCAGCATCAGCTGTCATTGCGCGGAAATTTACTGTTGATAACCTGGGACTAGCGCTGATTCAAGAACCCTGGATTTACGGGGGCCAAATAAGAGGCCTAACAAGTAAGGACTCTAAAGTTATATGGGATACGAGACACGACTCGCCCAGAGCATGCATAAAAATAAGAAATAATATAAATTTTATATGTCTTTCAGAATTTATGACGCGGGATCTAGTTGCAATACAGGCCCAAATTTACACTGACGGCAGGCCTCAGACGATGGTTGTAGCATCCGCATATTTTGGTGGTGATGATGCGAATATACCACCAACAGAAGTTCGGAAACTAGTGGACTACTGCAATAGCAAAATACTACCCCTTATGGTCGGGTGCGATGCAAACGCCCACCATACAACATGGGGAAGTACCGATATAAACCAAAGAGGTGAGTACCTTTTAGACTTTATTATCGAAAAAAATCTAGATATATTTAACGTAGGGAATATCCCTACTTTTGTAACTAGAATAAGAAAAGAGGTTTTAGACTTAACCTTCGGAACTCCGAACTTAAATAGCTTGGTCAGGGATTGGAGAGTTTCCAACGAACCATCAATGTCTGACCATAGAATCATAGTGTTTACCCTGGAGAACCTTTTGACAGAGAACACCTCTGGAAGGAATCCCAAGAAAACAAACTGGAGTCTTTATAAAGTTACTCTCAAGATAAATCTTGATCAGTTAGGACCAGTAGAAACGACAAACAGATACCTGGAACTAGATCATACAGTAAATGAGTTAAGTGGGGCTATAAACGAGGCATATGTACTCAGCTGTCCCCTAAGACCCATAAAAAGACAGACCGATGCTCCATGGTGGAACAATAATCTGTCGAAACTAAGATCCAAGGTAAGAAAACTTTTCAATAAGGCAAAGAGAACTGGAGAGTGGCATAACTACTCTGCAGAGATGACTAAATACAATGGGGAGATAAGGAAAGCCAAGAGAAGTAGTTTCGCAAATTTCTGTGAGGGGATTTCTACCACTCCAGCAGCAGCAAGACTACACAAAGCTCTAGCAAAAAACACTAACATCGTTAGCACTTAGAAACCCTGATGGTAGCTATACAGAAAATGAGGGGCAAAGGTCAACCCTTTTGCTAAATACTCACTTTCCGGGTAGTATACCAATGGCAGCAGACACAATGGAGAGAATACCTCTCAGAACAAACCGGGAGGACTGGAAGATAGCCAAGGCTATCTGCACAGTTAACAGGATAGATTGGGCTATAAGCTCCTTTCAACCTTTTAAATCACCGGGTGTAGATGGCATTTTTCCAGCCCTTTTACAAAAAGGAAAAGAGGAACTAATGCCTTATCTTATTAATATACTTCGAAGTAGTATCGCACTTGGGTATACACCAAGTCTATGGAGAAGAGCTAAGGTAATCTTCATTCCCAAAATCGGGAAGAAAGATACAACAGATCCAAAGTCCTTCAGACCAATAAGTTTAACATCCTTCTTACTGAAGACTTTGGAAAAGGTAATTGATAACTTTATCAGATCAGAAGTATTAATAAATATGCCTTTGAACCATCGCCAGCATGCTTACAGGGCGGGTAGATCTACAGAAACCGCCCTATATGAACTCACAAACACCGTACAAATAGCTTTAGACTCCAAAGAAATGGTCTTATGTGCGTTCCTAGACATTGAGGGCGCCTTCGACAATACCTCACATGAAGCTATTAACAGGGCCTTGTTAAGGAAGGGTGTACCCATCGCTATAATCAGATGGATAAGTAGGATGCTGAGCACAAGAACTGCGGAAGCATATGCAGGACAAAGTGTCCAGAAAGTTATCACAACAAGAGGCTGTAATCAGGGAGGGGTCTTATCACCCTTACTGTGGAGTCTCGTGGTAGATGAATTATTGGAAAGTCTTTCTTCCCAAGGCATACGTTGCATCGGTTTCGCCGACGACATTGTTATAACAGCCTTAGGGAAGTTCGAAGAAACTCTCTGTGATATTATCCAGAGAGGACTTAATATAACAAAGAAATGGTGTCTATCTGTGGGACTGAACATAAACCCCACAAAAACAACGATAGTTCCAATTACTAAGAAAAAACTTCTACCACGCATGAAACCAATCCGGTTGGCTGTTGAAGAAATCGACATCCAGAAGGAAGTTAAATATCTAGGTATAACATTAGACTGTAAACTTCTCTGGAACAAACATGTCGAAATAACTGTCGGAAAAACAACAAAAGCTCGCATGATATGCAAGAGACTTGCAGGTAAATCATGGGGCTGTAAACCAAACATCCTTAGATGGATGTACACCATGATGGTAAGACCCATCAATACCTATGGGGCGGTTGCATGGCACAAAAGAACCGAACTTACAACAACTAGGAAATGACTAGGAAAGGTACAGAGGCTAGCATGCATCTGCATTACTGGAGCAATGAGAACATGCCCTACAGCAGCAATGGAAGTCATTCTTCACTTGACCCCACTACACGTGGCCCTAGAAAGCGCTGCTAAGGGAGCCATCATGAGATTTGCAAAAGAGGGAACTGGGACAGGGAAAATCATTAGTCTCAGACAAAGAGACTCGATTTGTAGGTCCACCGAATCGAACCTTCTCGATATCCCAAGAGATGGTATGATTAAGAAGTATAACTTTGAAAAAAAATTTCATGTGGAATTAAGTAGCAAAAAAGAGTGGGTGGATGAAACCGTAGACTACACTCTTAAAGCAAACGCCATCAAGTGGTATTTATGGGCCTAGAACCAAACTTTCAATACCGATGGGACAGTCTACAAGCATTTTTCAGGCAGAAATTAATGCCATAGGAAAATGTGCCGAAAGAAATCTCGAAAGAAAATATAAAAACCAAAATATTGCAATCATGTCGGATAGCCAGGCCGCACTCAAAGCATTCAGCTCTAAACTGGTATGGGAGTGTGTAGGCAGGCTAAACGAACTGGGCAAACATTACTCTGTCACACTCTATTGGGTCCCTGGCCACGTTGGCATACAAGGCAATGAAGAGGCAGACTCCTTAGCAAAAATAAGGGCAATGACACCCATTACGGGACCAGAGCCTTATTGCGGAATAGGAGAAAACGTGATAAAACATAAAATCAAAACAGAAGAGGAGGTGAAAAGATCAAAAATCTGGAACGAACTCCCAAAGCTAAGACAGGCCAAACTTCTGGGATTTTTGCCCAGATATTACAATTGTTTTCTGTAGTTATTTTTTATTTGAAGTCAACTTTTCTTAAAATTGCCCCTCCCGCCTAAACGGGGGGATATACACCCCTTATACTATGGTTTTCTTCTTTTGGCCCGATCCACACGCTCTGGTGTTTTTATGCACCATATGTCAAAGACTTTGTATTTGTTATTATACACTTTAATATACTACTTGTTGTTTCAAATTTATTATTGCTATATTTTAGAAAGCCATCCCTTGGAAACTGGTGGGTCTACGGGGACGGTTTTGAACTCAAATTGAAGTAAATTTAGTAAGGTTTAAATTGTAGAACAATGTTTTACTATGAAATTAAGGCGTATTGGTTAAAATTCCCAATTACTCGAAAACCCGCGAAAATTTCGCGGTTTTTCGGATTTTTACCAAGGTTGCGTTCGACATCGAAAAATTGGATTTATCACTAGGCCAACATCAAAAACAACTCAGCAGAACTACCGGATTTGACGCAAGGTCTAATGTATATAGTTACTGTTTTTGACTAAATAAATTTCTGAATAAAATATAATTTGTCAAATAATTTTTGTTGTCATATTCTCATATTTAAATTTTAAAACTACAGTGTGATAGCCAATTTTTGCTTTGTCATATATATGAACAAAAACTATTTGTCGGAACCATTTGTCATATATGTATGACAAGGTGTAATACAACGTGTCATACAGTGAAAAGCTTTGCCATATTTTATATGGCAGCATTAGCCATATATTATATGGCAGCATTAGCCATAATATTATATGGCAGCATTAGCCATACTTATATAATAGTGTAATACCGGCTAAATTAATATTTCTAGTCAAAAAAAATTTCAGATAGGCCCAACTTTCCACTTAAAATGACTTTAAAGATTCCAATGATCATTGGTAAGGTAGTTCAATAATTGAAAAAAGAAAAGTCTTTTTATGTGGAAAGTTGGGCCTATTTATTTTTTTTTATTTGACTAGAAATATTAACTAAGTCTTGATCTCTATTTGTCTATCAAAATAATAAATGATTTTGATTTCTAAATGCCTCAAAATCAATCATTAAAGTTTTCAATGATGAGTTCCAAAATAGGACGATTAGCCAATTCAGTTTGACCTTAACTTAAATTATTGCCAGTGTATACCTATTATTCAAGTGGCACAAACAAATCTTTTTAATTATTTTAGTTATAAAAATAATAAATTATTGGCAGTGTATACCTGCTATTCAAGTGGTACAAACAAATCTTTTTAAGTTTTTTAGTTAATATATGTAGTCAAAGAAGCAAATCAAAATAACATTTTCCAAATTGGTTTTATATCTCAAACTGAGTCTAACAAATGGCCCTCCAATATATGTAAAACAAAGGAGGGTATGTCCAATAAATATTAAGGGAGAAGATAAGTGTAGCAAAATGACTATACCTTGACTTGACCTATTCAAATGGTCGGCAGTGTATTCTGTCCTATGTTCATCTTTGGAAAGGTCTCAATCAGTGCTATTTTTAGTTCTTTTGGCATTGTACTTGTCTTCCACATTTAAGCGTTTTTAAGTCAATAAGTGACATCTTGATTCATAATCTGGCCAAGACCCCACCCAATTAAGTTTGCGTAATGCATAAAGAGTAAATATTTTTTGAACTCTTTCAATTCTCAGAATATTATTTTCGTAAAAAGGCGACCAGACTACACAACAATATTCTTAAACTGGTAAAACTATAGAAATAAATAAGATCTTCAAAGTATAGGCATCCTTAAAATCTTTGGAGTTTCGTTTTAAAAAACCTAATAGGGAATTGCCTTTAGAAATTATATAATCAACATGAGATCTGAAATCAAGCTTTGAATCAAAAATCACGCCAAGATCATTTATTTCATTTACCCTAAGAAGACTAACATCATGGAATTTATATTCAAAATCAATACGAGATGAAGATCTAGATACCTGAAAAATGTTACACTTCGAGTAATTGAGCTCAAGATGATTATAGTCACACCAATTGGGAAAATTGTTGATATCTGACTGAATTAACATGCAATCAGCAAGTGAAGATGTTGCGGTAAATACTTTAACATCATCAACATACATCAAACAGTTATAATATTTAAAAATAGAAGGTAAATCACTGGTAAAGATTATAAAAAGAAGTGGGCCCGAATGACTAACCTGTGGAAGACCCGATATCACATCTATAAGATTTGAAGCATATTCATCTATCTTAACAGCTTGCTTTCTGTCAGCCAAGTATTACCCTAACCACTTTAAAAAAGAAACACCCAATCCAATCATCTTAAGCTTTTGCAGAAGAAGACCATGATGTACGCGATCGAAAGCCTTAACAAAATCAGTATATAGGACATCAATCTGTTTACCGTTTTCCACATGATTAATACAATAATTTGAAAAAAGACTTAAATAAGTACAAGTAGATCTACCTTTAACAAAACCATATTGTTCTTGAGGTAGCGAATTCTTAACAGCAAAATAAAGTCTTTGCGTGAACATTTATTCAAAAAGTTTGGGTATAACTGAAAGTTTTGAGATTGGTGTATAGTTCTTCACTAAGTGCTTAAGGCCACTCTTATAAATTGGATCTATATAAGATATTTTCCATTCACTAAGGAAAACACCAGATTTTAAAGATTTATTAAAAATAAGGGTCAAAGCATTACAAAGTGTATAAGAACCGTTTTACAAAAGAATAGGAGGAATCATATCAAAACCAGATTTTTTTGAAACATCAATTTCTTTTAAATTTTCTAAAACATCATGTTCTGAAAAACTTTGTACTTTAAAATCTATCAAAGGAGTAGTATCAGGGTATAAGCCATCAACATTTGTTAATATGTCACAATTGTATGAAGTTTGAAAGAATCGGGCAAAAAGATCACATGAGGACTAAATATCATTGGATTTTAAATGCTCGTATTCCATACATTGAGGAAAAGATGAAAACTTTCTCTTAGAATTCAGAAATACCCAGAAAGATTTTGAATTATTTCTTATATTGGTTTCGGTATTGATAATATACATATTGTCTATAAAAACTTGTTGAGAAAATCAAATTCTTTCCTCAACTGACAAAATATTGCACGATCTTCTGAAAGATCTGTTATTTTAAAACGATTAAAAGCTTTATTTTAAGCATTCTGTAAATTTTTAATTCTCTTGTAAAACCATGGAAGCTTAAACGATTTCTTTCTAGTTAAGATAGCAACAAATCGTTCAATGCCTTCATTAACAATACACTTAAAACTTTCAAACATATCCTCTAGAGACATGCCTTCCAATAAATCCAGCCAGTTAACAGTATTATACAAATAATTTATTGCTATAGAATCTGCCTTACCAAAATTAAAAGTTTTACGGTTTTTGAGACAGATAGAAGCATAATTTAAGTATTCAAAAGATAAAGAAATAGCCTTATAATGAATAGTTATTTAAAAGAGGGAAATCAGAAATTTTTAAAGAATACTTTAAATCATTGTTAATAAATACCAAATCAAAAATTCTATTTAAATCATTCTTAATTTGAAACAAGCCCAAGCAGAAAAAGAATCAACTACTAACATTTTAACGTCTTTATTGGCATTAAAAGGGACCGAAATATGATCTCCTTCCATGTAGCACCAGTCGATATCACCAATGTCGAAGTCGCCAAATATACAAGGAAATTGGTTATGTGTTAATTCATTTAATATTGCTTGAGCATTAGAAACGTGTTCGGTATATTTATCTATTCCACTCATTGGACGGATATAACTTACAAAAAAAAAAATCTTTAATTTCAGCAGAATCTTCAGAACTTACACAAACACAAAATTGCTCAATATCATCTGCATCATTCATCAATTTATATTGAGTAGTGTTAAAAGTTGTTCGGATGGCAACCAAAACACCACCTCCTCGATCCCATCCTGTTTTAATTGAACGATCTTTCCGATATATATTGTACGAAGAATCCAAGAGTTTTCGCACGATGTAAATTTTGAATTAAGCCATGTTTCAACGATGATTATGACATCAAACTTTTGAAGCGAAGAAGATAGAAAAAGCTCGTTTGTTTTCGTACGTAAACCACCAGCATTTTGAAAATACACGTGAATTTCAGATAAATTCGCTTTAATCTTTGGATCCACTATTTTATCTGGGAGTTGCCTTCTTTTTTCCGAAAATTTTCAAATTTCTTTAATTGGATATGTTTACGCCAGACTGATGCATCCAAAGCAGCCTCGAAATGGCTTGCGGGGATCCCTTACTTGAAATTCACAAAACGAAGTAAAGTCGGATCTACTTCTTATTTAATAAGTTTTGTACAGCGCATGGTATTCTTTGCGATATTTAACTTAGTCGCCGCATATTCAATAACAATTTCCTCCGTCACATTACTATCCAAGCGGGAAAGATGTAAAAATCTTAAAATTCGACTTCTACAACAGCAGCAGTCCCAAACATTATCTTTTGCGAAACGATGAGATTTAGAATTTTTACATCAAACACGCGACTACCGAGTGTACACTAACAGCCGAATTTATTAGATTTTCTTAGAATGCCTCTTAGAGGTCATTTAGTTAAGTTATAATCAATTTTCTATTGCTACTTGGCTTAACAATTGTAAAGTAACGTAACGTGAAAAAACTCACAAATACATGCACATTTCGGCTGTTTTTTTGAGAGCTTCCCAGGGTGAAATATCGTCTTCAATGATTTTTATAGCTGAAGTTATAAATGAATTCACTTGCCAAATCATAAAAGAAGCGACATGCAATGATTAATTAAGTAAAGAGTACTGCAAAGATTCCTCAGTTCATAGATTTTACTCCACTTTATACTTTGTGCTTAAGAAATTACAAATTGCTATTGTAATAAGGAGAATTATGCGATGAAAAAACTGTTGAAAAGGAATGTACAAGTTCATCTTCTGTGATTTGTTTGTGACTATAAATTCTCATCTTGTTGGATATAGTTTTCTAATTTCGTTTCTAAAATTTTGAGCTTTAAGATACCTTCTTCGAAAACTATTTCTAAAAATTATAGCACCATGTTTTACGCGTTGCCATTGTTTTTAAATATTTTTTTCTAATTTAAGAAAGTTGGTTTAGTTCTTTTTTGTATACCTTGAAAAACAAAAGTCCCAGAACCATTTGGTTTTTTTGTTTTTGACTAAAAATTGACAAATGCACTGAATATTTATGAGAAAATAGTACTTCATAATATATTTAAAAAAACAAACAAAAATTATTCACTTAAACTAATTGATTTTAAAAGAAAATCCAAGAATGGATTTCGCCCCTCCCGCTCAAACGGTGGAAATAAGAAAAAAAAACCTTTGAAGTTTTCGAAATAAATATTTTAATTTACAATTCAAGTTAAAAGTTCAAATGAGCTTAACTTGAATTATAAATTCGGTCACTCCACTCAAACAGAAGAATTTTCTTTTTAAATTTTCTTCATATTCAATTATTTTAATTTACGTTTAAGTATGCAAGAAGAGGAGAGGAGGAAAACCACAAACAATAATAAATTATCATTTTTGTTTTGGTTTTTGTGGACGGTATTGAAATTAAATTCATATTTAAAGTTTATATGACCTTTAGTCCAATTGCAAGTCTTATGTACTTCAGGAAACTATTTCACAATATTTCTCAACCCCACAAACACCTAAAATTGGTGTAGTAGGACTTTACATTCACCAGTCCAGATACCTATAATTTGTCAAAAAAATCTGATTTTGTACGTTATATAGTAAAAAAGTAAAGTTTTGTACTGTATAATATGTTCCTCGGGCAACTATATCAAACTATATCCCAGGCACCTACATTGGGGCCCTGGGTCATTCAGACACAATTTTTATATAATTGTGCTTTGAAACTAAAACGTAAATTTATTGTAATGATTTATTGGCTCTTTTTAAGGTTTGTGGTTGACATTGGGTCCTTCTTTAGGTGTTTAGCAAGTTTCAAGATAAGTTTTCCATAACTTTCCTTAAAATATATAAAAAATCAGCTTTGATAAAATAATGTATTTTTGCATGAATTTTATGTGCCTTACCTTTATATGCCTACGAAACGCATCCAGGTTCAAAGTTCGTCTCATCAATTTGTTTAAACCTACCCTAGTGTGCATTTACAGAAAAAAAGCTATGATGAAATGACGTATGCCTGTGATCTTACTAACTTAATTTCAGGAAGTCTATTTTATCTTGTGATTCAAGTTACATTTCCATAAATAAATATTAAAGAAGTGCCAAAAACAGTTAGTTCTAATGTCTGTAATTGTTTATGTATGCGTGTGTTCCAAAGACTCCGAAAACATTATTAGGAACAGCCAATCGAAGTCTTTTGGAGTAGTAGGAGTCAAAAAGGAGTGGAAAAGGAGTACGCCGAGCCTCTAACCGAAAACGACATAACATAAATTGTAATTATTATGAATGTATTTAAAGTAAAATAAAATTACAAGAAAAAGTAAAGCTAAAGCGTTAGCACTTGAAGCCTATCTACATACATATGTATATATATAAAAATGAATGTTTGTCTGTGCATCACCTATAGACTCAAGAACTAGTGGATGGATTGAGCTCAAATTTATGGGTTATATTCAAAAAATGACTGGCAAGGTTTAGAAAGTAATTTGAAAAATTTTCAATAAGTGGAACTGCACTTTTGTCATAAAAGAGAAAAATTAGTATTTTTATCTGAAAAATATTTATTATTTTAAAAAAGTAGAACTGTTTTGTATGTTAGTTAGTTTAATTATTAATGTTCGAGAATGTCAAGAATTAAAAAATTAACTAAGGTAAATATTATATTAACGTAGATTTGTGCAAATGCAAATATGTAGGTAACATAACATTTCTATCATAAGAGAATTAGATGAAATTTATAAAATTAAAACAATTCTAAACATCGTAGTTAGGATCGAACCTCTAAGAAAGAGCACAAGGTTAATCCCTCAGTGTAAACGCTGCCAAGAATTCAATCACATCCAAACCTATTGCAAAAAAGAGCCAAGGTGTGTAAAATGCGCTGGAAAACATCTAACTGTTGACTGCAACGGAAAAAGTGAAAGTCCACCGACGTGCATTAATTGTAATGGAAATCACCCAGCAAGTTATAGGGGCTGTGAAGTAGCTAAAGAATTACAAAAGCGACGATCTGCCCAAAACACAAAGAAACCCACCAAGGCAATTAGAAATCGCAACTCCCAAGAGTGCCAAATCTACGAAAGGTCCAAAACCTAGTATCCGTAAGGAAAAGAAAACAGTGTCAGTACCTTCTGAGAAAATATCGAAGCAAGGAAATGCAGAAACATATGCCCAAATAGCGGCAAAAAATATACCCGTAAATAAAGACACTGAAACAGACCCGGTTTCGAAAGTTTTTTCAATAATTTTGTCAAAACTTGAAGAACAATGTGAAACAAATAAACTTATCTTTGATAGGTTAAGTAAGCTCGAAAATTGTTTTCGACCCAAACCTCTTTCAAAAAATATATGATGGAAAAGCTTAAAATTCTAACGTGGAATGCCAACGGATTATGGCAAAAACTTGGAGAATTGGAGATGTATTTGCGAGAAAATGATATTGACATATGTTTGATATCAGAAACGCAGGCCAAAAATGAATCAAATTCTTTATACCACGGGTTTCATGACTACCACGCTATTCATCCGTCAAACAAAGCAAGAGGTGGATCATCATTGTATATAAAAGAATGCATTGAACACTCGATAGGCCGTAAAATAGAGGTGGAATCATTGCAATTGAGTAGTGTACAGGTTAAAACTAAAAATATTCCTCTCAATGTCTCTTCCATATATTGCCCTCCGCGTTGCAAAATTGATAAGAGTGAATTTACGACATTGATAAAGTCACTAAGTCCAAATTTAATTGTTGGTGGTGACTTTAATGCAAAGCACACCTTCTGGGCCTCACGATGCATATCTCAAAAGGGTCGCATGCTATATGAAGCAGGAATGGAAAATAATTGTCACTTTCATTCGACTGACAAGCCAACTTACTGGCCAACTGATCCGTCGAAAATACCTGACCTAATCGATTTATTCATGGTGAAAGGAATACCCTCTAACCGTACAGAAATTTCAGAGGGCTATGACCTCTTCTCAGATCATTCTGCCGTCGTACTCATTATGAGCGAAAGCCTTGTTAAAATTGAAAAACCACCCTGGTTAACAAACAGTAAAACCAACTGGGAGGGATTTAAAAAAGATATCGAGGACAACGTTGAGTTAAGGGTATCATTACAAACGCCTCTTGAGCTTGAAGACGCAGTAGATACCTTTGTTGATATTATACAAAAAGCAGCTTGGGATAACACACCTTATCAAAGGCTAATGCCTCGCCTTAAAGATATTAAATATCCGCAAGAAATAAAAGATTTAGTGAATGAGAAACGAAAAGCACGTAAAAAATGGCAGCAAACCCGTGCTCCTCAACACAAAGCTCATTTAAATCGCTTGAGTAATATGCTAAAAACGGCGATATCAGATTTCAAAAACCTTGAAGTTGAAAATTACCTTGAAGGCTTGACAGCGGGGAAAGAATCCAACTACTCACTTTGGAAAGCTATAAAAACGACGAAAAAACCAATGCTTCCAGTGCCCCCGATTAGGAAAAGCCAAAATGAATGGGCTAAAAGTGACAAAGAAAAAGCGACGGTATTCACCGATTACTTAGAGGAAACATTTAAGCCGTTCGATGGGCAAGAACTCAACGAAAATATTAATATGAATTTTAACTCAAATGAAAGCTACATAACGAGAAATGCTACACTTGCCGAATTAAAAACAGAAATAAAGAAGCTTAAGTCCAACAAAGCTCCAGGATATGACTTAATAACGGCAGAGATTTTAAAAATGCTCCCTCGTAAAGGGTTTATGAACCTCCTTTACATAATAAATGCCGCTCTAAGGTTAGAATATGTTCCGAGCTAATGGAAAGTTGCGGAAGTCATAATGGTATTGAAACCAGGCAAACCATCTCACGAAAAGAAGTCTTACATGCCGATTTCGCTTCTTCCTATTATATCAAAAGTTTTTGAAAGAATACTACTCCTGCGCCTGCAACCGATAATAGAAGAGAAACAATTAATACCTGAACATCAGTTCGGATTTAGAAGCAAGCATTCGACAATTGATCAAGTGCATAGAATTACTGACGTAATTGAGGGAGCTCTTGAAGAAAAGAAAATCTGTTCGACTGTCTTCTTGGACGTGTCGCAGGCGTTGGACAAGGTGTGGCACGAAGGCCTCAAATTCAAATTAAGACAAGTTCTGCTTGAAGGACTTTACAACATTCTAAACGGATATCTAAATGAAAGTCTTTTTCGTATAAGACACGGAAATGACAATTCTGATTTCAAAGAAATAGTGGCTGGGGTACCACAAGGAAGTGTATTAGGTCCAGTTCTGTACCTTTTATTTACACGCGATATACCTCAAACAGATGACACTATTGTAGCCACGTTTGCTGATGATACTGCAATACTAGCAGTAGGCAAAACGATTAGCGAAGCTACAATTAAATTACAAAATGCTCTTAATAATGTTAATGAGTGGACGAAAACATGCCGAATAGCGCTCAATGAACAAAAGTCAGTCCATTCCATCCAATAAATATATTACCCGTCTTTCTTAATACCGCTCGTGTTCCGTTTGCAAATGAGGCAAAGTATCTGGGAATGACTCTAGACGCGAGATTAAAATGGAAGCCGCACGTGAAAAAGAAATGCGAAGAACTAAAAAATAAATTAAGAGATATGAACTGGTTACTCGGTAAATATTCAAGGCTTAGTATTGAAAATAAATTGATTTTATACCGACAGGTTCTTAAACCTGTTTGGACTTATGGTATACAACTTTGGTGTTGTACTTGCGATACAAACTTAAATAACTTACAAACGTTTGAAAATAAATTGCTTAGGTCATTTGTTAATGCTCCGTGGTATATAAGAAACGAAGATCTTCATAGGGATCTCGGGATTCCTACGGTGCGGGAGGAAATAAAAAGTTTCGCGCGAAAACATAGAAATCGACTATTAGAACACGCTAATTCAACGATTATTGACAATCTTGACGAGTCGAATTTAGTACGCCGTCTGCGAAGAACAAAACCTTCCGACTTGGTGCGGTGAACAGAAAACCGCTTTAAAATCGCGGATTAAGCAGGAACTTTCACCGGAAAGTAACCTGCAACACGTTACTTAACTTCGTTAAAAATAAATTGCTAGATAAGTTTCAACTTAGTTGCAATCGGGCAGTGGAGGTGGTTTTAGTGTAGTAAGAATCTCACACTTCTATGAGCACGCGTTTTTCGGTCCTCATAGAGCCTGAATAGCAGGTTTTGCACCTACCCACGGGAAAATAAAAAAATAAAAAATAAATAAGAGAATTAAACCGAAACAAAGAAGACAAAGCACATGACGAAATAATAAAACAGAGAGGGGCACAAACTGCAAGATCCATTCAGATGAAACCGACATATTGGGGCAAATTACAGTTGAGAATAAGACGGTCACCAGCATTGGAAATATTGCATCCAAAACTTATATTAACTGAAGGTAGATAAATAAGAACATTTTGTTGGTTGACTATGTAGTTAATTGTGAACAAGCAACCAAGGCAGTGTTGTAAAAGAATACAATATTTTAATAATACAATTATTAAAAGATTGCATTCATTGACCCCACTTTGAGACTGCGACTTCAAATTCTGCATTCACTATTCATTTGAATTAAAAACAATGCAATTATTTTGCCACCAATCATCTTACAACAATCAATTTAATGTAATCATTTGGAAATGCATGAATTCTTTGCATTATTTTGTATTCTCTTCATTCATTTTACAGCCTTTCATTCTTTGTATTCATTTGTATTATTTGCATTCATTTGCATTTGTTTGCATTCATTTCCATTCTTTACACTCATTCTACAATCTTTAATGCAATCTTTCAATTGATTAACAAAAGATTTAGAATGTTCTTCTAGGAGGTTGGATATTTTCAAAATAAACATAATAATAGGGTAAAATGAGGAAAAGCAAGCAAAAAATTGATATCCAACTTCTTTTTTATAAGTTCAAGTTTAAATGGGTGGATGTATTGACTTATAGTTATTATATGGGTAGAGCCATAAAAATCTAATGAAATTACCTACGACTTGATTTACAAAATCGTGTTTTTAATGCACATAAGAGTACCTACCTATATCCGTTAAAAAAATGTCAACGAATAAATACACAAAGAATTCCATTTATTTCACCGCGATAAACATGACCAGGAGCACCCCATAAACTAAGTTGTTAGTTCATGTGCGGTAATGTTTATCGCCGTAAAATAAATGTAATTCTGGTGATATAGTTTCTTTCTTTCATTTTTATTTTAACGTAACAAATTCTTCACAAAAACAGATATTTTACGCACCTTATGCATAATACGTACTATTCAATTTATTTATAACTTTGTTTTTTTTTGAAACTTCTATCTACCCGAGCGGAGCCGGGGCGGGCCAGATAGTAACTTATAAAATATAAGCAAGTGAGACTATCTAAATGTAATGGACTGTATATGTGGTTTGGTGTGTGTTATTTTTCTTAATAGACAGGGTCCATGGTGTTCCAAGGAAAATAGAACAATAGTCTCATTATTACTCAGTATGATTGTGAGTTGAATTGCATATACAATTATTTTGTGCGCACTGTAACGGTCAATACAAACGATTGATAAACTGCGCCGCGCGCTTAAGCTTATCAAGTTCTCAGAAATCAAATTGAAACTTTGAATGAATGAAGAATGAAGCCAAGCACTGGACTTTGCAATGGTTTATAATCTTTACCTACACACTCTCATAATCATAGCTTACCTTAAATGTCTGCCATTCTTCTTTCACGATGTCAACAAAGGAAACCGCACTTGCTACGGCAGTAAAGCAAAGTAAAACAACCAGGAAACGCATGGCTACTGTTTTCGCTCTGTAATTTGATAAGAGAAAATTTAGTTTTTATATAAATGAATACAAACACATTCTTGATAAGAGAATAATAATAATATTTTATCTTTAATCCATCTATCTATCTATATACATTTCTTCTATATATTTTTATTTATTACTAGTAGACCGAGAACCCACAGTAGATTTTGGGTGTGAGCGATAGCAAAAGAAGTTAGGCGTCGAAAGCTTCATTAAAAGCTTTTCAAAAAATCGAAGTCTTGCAATCCACAACTGGGGCCTTTGTGATTAAACAGTACATAAAAAAAAATATGTAATGCAACTTTGAGGGTAATCGTGTTATATATATCATACTAGCTGCCCCGTCCCGGCTTCGCTCGGGTATAAGCAAAAGTTTCTCAAAAAAAAAAAAATAAAATTAAATAAATAAATTGAACAGAATAAATTATCAGCCTTATTTTTAGTCCCGCCCGGAAAATATTTCATACGAAAAAAATTGTGTTCCCCTGTTATTTCAAAAACTGTTAAGATTTCGCCCGAAGTTCTCTTGCCTTAAAGCTAGCCATACACGACACAAAATATTTAGCCTTGAACCCATCCTCTTAGTAAACCTTTTTAAACATAAAAAAAAAATAAAAAACCGACACCATTTCCTTGTTTATACCCCTTTTCACTCTACAAACGCAATTTTTTTTACAAAATTGTATGCCTAAAAAAAAATAATAATAAAATAATATTTCAAACAGCAAAAGAATTTTTGAAACCGGTTATGTAGTTTATAAGATTAGCCATCACAAACAAACAAACAAATAAAGCAAGATAAGAGCTCAATTAATATAGACGGATAGATAATGTCGTTTAATGAAGAAGAAAGTTTCAAAAAAAACCAAGCGGTTTTTTCACTATTCTGCGAACTTCCTTCACTTTCTTTGCCGTCAGCTATATGTTCCTGAGTTTATAAACTATCTTCACTCTTCATTCACACTCCAAAGCAGAACATAAAAAAAATATCATACAGACTTAAATTTAATGCAATCATTGTTCTATTATTTTTATGGGCATCTTCACTGTTTCTCGATAAACCAATAATACTAAAAATAAATAGCTTGTGATGTTTTAATTTTACCAATATCTAGGTTTCTATCTTTACATATTTCCCTGCACTTCTCCAACTTCTTTTTGAAATAATTGCTGGGCCATACTGATGAACTGAATGCTGAATCTATTAATAAAAATCTAATTAATCGACCCGAGTTAATGTCACAGATAACAAGCTTATTCCATCTTAATTAAATCAGTTTAAATAAAATTGACAAATTAACAAATTATAATTACAGGAAGAAAACCTCTTGGTTTAGTAATGCTTGATAAAAAAGAACGACGTTACCGCTTTACCGAAACCTTTGTAGGCATCATCAGAAGATCATACCAAAATATTTGTTAGAAATTTGACAAAAACAAAATGCATTTATGGCAAACTGCTTTACAAAATTTTAACCAAACTGGCACAGAAACCTTAATAGACATTCTTAAAAGACTTTACGAAAAGATTTGTTAGTAGTTTGACAAAATGCAACTAAGAATGCATTTTGCGGTTTTCCCTTTACCGAATTTTGACCAAACTTCACAAAAAGACCATCCTCAATAAAGAAGATAACTGTAATGCATTTTGCGGTTTTCCCTTTACCGAATCTTGACAAAACTTCACAAAAATACCATCCTCAATAGGGAAGATAACTGTATAAAAAAAATCGAAAAATTGGGCCCAGCCATTCTCGAGTTTATCGAGCCCGAACATAAGGCAACTTCTTTTTATATAATAGATAATAATAGATATTAGATTTAGATTCTCATGCAAAATTTAAACAACTTTCATAACTTTAAAGTGTAAATTTTACTTTTCATTATTATTTATAGAATTGCATAACATTGCGATTAATTATATTTGTATTTTGTAAGTAGTAACACATCGACTCCACAGGAGATAATTTCTATCAGAATGCTTATCTTGACATGAAATATCCAATGGAGTCACTCCGTTTCATCTCTTGTTGGGATGTCAGAGATATCTCTCTGCGATTGTTAGGCCTATTCGCGAAATCTTTTATACTGCTATTCTTTTATTCTGCTATGAATTTCCATACAAAAGTATGTAAAAGTTATCTTTTATATTGAGGATGGTCTTTTCGTGAAGTTTGGTGAAAATTTCGTAAAGGGCAAACCGCAAATTGCATTTTTAGTGCATTTTTGTAAACTTACTAAAAACATTTTGATAGGGTCTTATGAGAATGTCTATGTTCGGGCTCGATAAACTCGACAATGGCAGGGCCCAATTTTTCGATTTTTTTTTTGTACACAGTCATCTTCCCTATTAAGGATGGTCTTTTAGTGAAGTTTGGTCAAGATTCGGTAAAGGGAAAACCGCAAAATGCATTACAGTTATCTTCCCTATTGAGGATGGTCTTTTTGTGAAGTTTGGTCAAAATTCGGTAAAGGGAAAACCACAAAATGCATTCTTAGTTGCAATTTGTCAAACTACTAACAAATCTTTTCGTAGGTTCTTTTAAGAATGTCTATTAAGGTGTCTGTGCCAGTTTGGTTAAAATTTTGTAAAGCAGTTTGCCATAAATGCATTTTTAAGTGCATTTTGTGTTTGTCAAATTTCCAACAAATATTTTGGTGGGATCTTCTGATGATGCCTACAAAGGTAAAGCGGTAACGTCGTTCTTTTTTATCAAGCATTACTAAACCAAGAGGTTTTCTTCCTGTAATTATAATTAAACTGATTTAATTAAGATGGAATAAGTTTGTTATCTGTGACATTAACTCGGGTCGATTAATTAGTTTTTTATTATTAGATTCAGCATTCAGTTCATCAGAATGGCCCAGCAATTATTTCAAAAAGAAGTTGGAGAAGTGCAGGGAAATATGTAAAGATAGAAACCTGGATATTGGTAAAATAAAAACATCACAAGCTATATATTTTTATTATGATTGGTTTATCGAGAAACAGTGAAGAATAAAAATAATAGAACAATGATTGCATTAAATTTAAGCCTGCATATGTTATG
Organism: Dasysyrphus albostriatus; assembly: GCA_946251815.1. NCBI lineage: Eukaryota > Metazoa > Arthropoda > Insecta > Diptera > Syrphidae > Dasysyrphus > Dasysyrphus albostriatus. Next base: position 64,309,101 of record OX276338.1, read on the forward strand.
CTTTGGAGTGTGAATGAAGAGTGAGGATAGTTTATAAACTCAGGAACATATAGCTGACGGCAAGGAAAGTGAAGGAAGTTCGTAGAAGAGTGAAAAAACCGCTTGGTTTTTTTTTGAAAGTTCTTTCTTCATTAAACGACATTATCTATTTGTCTATTAATTTAGCTCTTATCTTGCTTTATTTGTTTGTTTGTTTGTGATGGCTTATCTTATAAGCTACATATCCGATTTCAATAATTCTTTCGCTGTTTGAAAGATTATTTTAAGAGAACCGTCTTAGGCATACAATTTAGTAAAAAATTTGAGTTTGTAGAGTGAAAAGGGGTATAAACAAGGAAATGGTGTCGGTTTTTTCTTTTTTTTTATGTTTGAAAAGGTTTACTAAGAGGATAGGCGGCTCAACTTTCCTTTACGACATCCCGAATTTTGATACGCGGATGGTCTCATTCGATAGATATTCACTAAAAAACACCAAATATCACAATTTTACAAAATACGTGCCTGGCAATACTAAACAGACCATTTGACATTTCTTTGATTTGTTATTGAAATGGAGTATTATGTATTTTCATTAAACAAAAAATTCTTAAATTAATTAAAAATACTTAAAAATGTTGCCTATCCTTAACATTGAGATATTTAGTGTTTTCTAGTGATAATCTATCCAATGAGGACATCTGCGTTTCCAAATTCCTTGTGTAAAAAGTGCTATTCGGTAACAAAAAACCCGATTTTCAAAAGTTTAAACATTTTTTGATTGCATGTAGGGGGGTTTCCTCACCTTAAGATTTGGAAAATACTTTTTGTTTAATGAAAATACATAATACTCCATTTCAATAACAAATCAAAGAAATGTCAAATGATCTGTTAGTATTGCCAGGCACGAATTTTGTTTCCTTTGTGTTTTTATGTTGGGAAATTTTGCGGGAAATTTAAAACTTGCTTATATAAATACAGTGCTTGCATACAGCATTACTGCGTATAAAGAGCGAGGTATGTATGGGGGGGCATGCTGCCCCCCTGCAACCCCCCTGCTTGGCCAGTGGCAAGGTTTGGTGTATGCAAAGTTTCTTTTGCATTGAAAAAACATGGATTAAAAGAAAACATCCCAAAACCAAAGTGTACATCTGGCAGTACTTAGCATGCAATGACATTTGAGTCTTTATTTATTTTCCATGAATTTTGTATGGAAAAACTGAAAGTTTAAAAATTAATTAAAAATACTTATAAATGTTTCCTCACCCTAAAATTGTGATATTTGGTGTTTTTTAGTGAATATCTATCGAATGAGACCATCCGCGTATCAAAATTCGGGATGTCGTAAAGGAAAGTTGAGCCAAATTTTCTTTTGAGATACCTACCTACCCCTAAAAAAAATCAACTTCGAAATCGGGATGTCGTAAAGGAAAGTCGCCCCAATAAGTCTGATAATTTATTCTGTTCAATTTATTTATTTAATTTTGTTCTTTTTTTTTTGAAAAACTTTTGTTTATACCCGAGCGAAGCCGGGACGGGCAGCTAGTAATAAATATAAAAAATAAAAACTTTGATAATTTCATTCCAAACAAATGAATGATCTGTTTATTACTTCAAAGATAAATTTACAAAGCTATTACTGGGATATGTGTACTGTGGTTCATACATCATACATAATAACATAATATACCTACCTACTATTACAGAGGAAACAAATGAGGCCAAAGTCAATTGATTGGCTACATCAACCAATAGAAACCATGTATAGAATACAAATAGTGTATTTACAAATAAATTAATATGAAAAATAAAAATCTGATATGGTCTAGAAGATGTCTGATTTCCAGTTCCGCTTTTTTCTTTGTGGATACGGAGTAAAAAATGAAGTGAAGCAACGTGACACAGCACAGTACACATTATTAATATGTGTACTGTGAGTCAACAGGACAAGGGGAATCCCGTTCTATTTATTTGTAAATAATATACTAGTTTGTCCATTGTTTAAATTGTTCAACAGCCATACATGCGAAATATTGAACAATGAAGATGGATGCAATCACCAACTAGTGTCCGACTATCCGATTCGATTTAACATTATTTCTATATAAAAATTAATTTATTGCTGCCCTTTATGAAATGAAAATTATGATACTTTTTGCTATTAAATTTACCCTATACGTATAATAGACACAAGTAAATATGTAATGTACAATTTATATGGCGCAAACAAAATGTTTCTAAACAAAGAAATTTTATATTACATACAATTACTTCCTAAATGATTAGGAACTTACCAATTGATAAAAGTTGTGCTGCAAAGAAACGATTGTTCAAAACTATTAAGACAATGCTTATGAAATCTAAGTTAAATTAAATCACAATAGAAACTACCGATTGATATGATTCTTGGATTGTAAATAGATTTAAGTCCGAATAACAAAATTTACGAAACCTCTCTATCAAAGAAATTTCAAATTTCAATATATTAGGAAGCCACGGCCACTGAAGAAAACACAAATCTAGAAATAAAAACTTAGAGTTTATCAAATAAAGATGTCAATTATTCATACGTTTCACCCTCCAAAACAAATTTAGAACATATGGTCACTGCTAATGTTTATTGAGCTTGTTTACACGAGAAGAACGAAAGTATTCAGATGTGAATAAAATCAAGTCCCCCTCACACGAGGAAATTGAGTTACTAGCAACTTTCAGTTCCTTGGTAAGGTGCAAGTTATACACTGATCTCTATAATACACTGGATAAAAAGTTGCTTACATTTGAAGAATTCTTATATTAGGAAGGTGACCACTTTTTTGTATAATAATATAATTGTATAACAAGTTATACAATAAAGTTAAATAATCTACTATGTAGACGTCAAATCTCCGTTCGTTGCTCCCCCCAAATCTGTTTGCTAACACAGTTGTGTTTGTAATTTTATTTCATTCACTAATGTTTAAATGAAACGGAATTACAAACATAGAGTGTGACAAGGAGGTAAAATCATAAAAAAAAACACAGGCTATGTAATAGCATAGTAATCGCATGACTCTAGAGTCATGACTTTTTTCGAAATTCAATGAGTGCGAACGAGAAAAAACATCTGATCTCACCTTCACACTCATTGAATTTCGAAAAAAGTCATGACTCTAAAGTTGTCGTGTAATAGGGCACATACTCCTCATCACACTTATCGCCTGTTTGTTCAACTTGTTTGCAAACTGAAGTAATGCAGGCAGTCGATGTTTCCCATCTACATATTTGCTATTACTTATTTAAACACCTTTCTAATGATATAATTCTAGTGCCATTGGAAAATAGTAGCACAAACAAAATGCACACAGTGAATAACTTAATGAAAAAAAAAATAATAAAACAAACTCAAAAAAAGTTTTTCCCTTTCATAAATTGGTTTGTTTCCCTTTCTTCAGATTAACATCTTGGAAACACGTTGTTTTTGTGTAAATGTAGATGTCAAATTACGAAGCCAACCACCTAATTGTCATCTTCAAATGGAAGCAAATAAACTGTTATACATTATAAACAATACACTATCCAGTGTATATATTTACAGATCAGTGCAGTTATAGCTATCATTTAGCCAGTTTATATTTCTGAGATCTCAGAGGACTCAGAGCGCTCAGAAATATAAACAGGATTCCTCTCAAAAATTCCTCATTTTTCCCCTTAAAAACTGAGACTGAAATTTTTTGGATTCGCTTGCTCAATTATTTTTTGTCGCAGTAAATTACATAAGAAGAAAAGAAAAAGGGAGTTGTTTTGACTTCTATGTGAGGAATGTTGTTTATATTTTATTCTCCTGCTCTGTCAAAAACTTGAGGAAAAATACTGAGCGCTCAAGAAATATAAACTGGCCAATTGAAAATTTTAATGATTGATTTTGAAACCTTCAAGAAGAATCGTATATATTGTATCAACTGTCACATTTGTACAACAACGACTATCGAATGAACTATAACCACTCTCGAATAAAAAAAACACCAAATTTCGGATTAGACAGGACACAAACCAACCTACGGAGAGCTTTGGTGAGCTTTCGAACTTCCAATACTAAATGTCAAATTGAAAGCTTTGGAAAGGGAAATTTCCCCTATGGAAAGCTCTGGAAGCAAATGCAAGATGCAGTTTTTTTGGGAACCTTGTGAAAAGTATAAAAGCACATGTCTCACCGGCAGAGGACGCAGTTTATTTTTAATCGTGAATGAGTAAAGTTGGTTGTAATAAAAGTAAAGTGTTGAATTAATTTCACTGGTGAACAATAAATTATTTTGTGGTTGTGAAGGTAAAATGTTTTATTTTGTTAAGTAAATGAGTGGATAATTTAAATAAAGTGAATAATTTTTATTAACGAACCTGAGAAATTATTACATTGGTGTCAGAAGTGGGATAAAACTTAATCTATTTGTGTTTAGATTATTTATTGTGCCTTGACAGGCAATAGTTACAAAAGTGAAAGTGAAAATAAGAAAAGACAATGGGTAAAACTCTAAATGATTTAGATTTAGTTGAACTTAAGGCAGAACTGAACAAGCGAGGTCTTCCTACTGCTGGAACAAAGAATGATCTTATAATTCGTCTACAAGAGGGTATAAGAAGACGTGGAGAAAAGCCAGACACTTTGATATTCGCCATTGAAATGGAGGAAAAGCAAGAACAAGCAAGACCATCGGGCATAAGCAGTATGCTGTCTCAGCTACTCGCCAAATTTGAAGAACAACGCAATGAACAAAAGAATCTTCTAGAACAACAACACAGTGAACAAAAGAGTCTGCTCGAAAATCAAGAGAAAAGACTTCTTCAACAATTCCAAGAACAGACAAGTCTGCTCGAAGGTAAGTTAGAAGCCTTTGTCAACAGAATTATTGCCCTTGACAAGCGTGTCGATAAACAATTTTTGACTGTCGATAAGCAATTGTCGACAGTAGAAGCAAAGTTCGAAAAGGTCGAAGATAAAATCGAATGCATTACAAAGGAATTGGATAAAGTAAGGAAAATGAAGGTTCGAGAAAGTTCTGGCGTCTGTCCAAAAAGAAAGGAGATGCATCCACCAACCTTCGATGGACAAACTTCTTGGTCAATCTATAAGAAGCAGTTAGAAGCAGCTGCGGCAACAAATGGCTGGGACGAGGAAGACAAATTTATAGCTCTCACGCTTGCCCTTAGAGGAACTGCTGCTGAACTACTACAAACCATACCAGCAGATAAAAATGGCAACTTCAGTTCTCTTGTTCAGGCCATTGACAAACGCTTTGGAGATGGCCATATGCAAGAAGTCTTCCGCGTTCAACTCAATACTAGAGTCCAGAAAAGATTAGAAACTCTACAACAGATCCAAGCAGACATCGAACGGTTGGCATATCCGGCTGCAGGGGATGAAATCATCAACCAATTCGCAACAAAATCCATTGTCTGTGCTGTTTCTGATATCAATCTGTAGCGAGCTATTCGAACTGCTGGAAAACGCACACTTCCTGAGGCATTAGCGTTCGCCCTGACTATGGAAGCAGCAGAACAGGCTTCTCAAGGAGTCCATCGAATAAGAGAAATAGAAATTGAGGAGTGTTCATGCCAGAGAACAGCGTTACAAAGGAACCAGCGAGATGGACCTGTTCGATGCTGCAATTGTAACAAGACCGGGCATCTCCAACGTCAGTGCAGATTACCACCTAGAAGACCTGCATGTCAACATTGTGGACACAGAAATGGAAACAATAACACCAATACTCCAACTCTACCTGTTTCCCAACCGGGAAACGATGTTGATGTTGAATATTAAGAATCTTAATTGTGATGAATTCGTAATATTAAATAATCATAATACTCGTAGTTTAAAAAATAATATACTTTCATTTTTGATCTGTCATTGCTGCAAATAGTAAACAAAATGATAAAACACTATTACTTCAGATGCTATCCTGAACCGGTTTCAGCCAAAAATATCGAAAGTTGAGATTGATTTCAAAGAGTTATAATTATAAGACATTAGTTTTTGTGATTATGAATTTTAAGATTGTTAACTGTGATGTTTAGCTGTAAGACTGATCCATTCGTAATAATAAAAATATTTATATTTTTTTTTTTAAATATTAAACTTTCATTTTCAATTTTAATTAAATGTGTCGTAAGAGTCTTTCCATATGAAAACGTCGAAAAACAAAATAAAATTTTACTTTAGCACTTTGGATTTTTTTTCAAAATTTTTGAGAATATTCCTTATGGTTCAAAGGAAGGATATCCGCCGTGTTTTAATTTTCTCCTGCCTTATTCCCCTCCTGTCCCCATTGAAGTTTTTGAAAATCGTCATTTTAATGCTTCAGTATGTTTGCTTTAAAAACATTTCTATTAAAGATATCAAAACGTTTGATATGACATATTAAAGCCTAAAAAGAGTTTTTATTGCGACTGACATTTAAATCACATAATCAATCACTATTCTTACTACACTAAAACCACCTCCACTTCCCGATTGCAACTAAGTTGAATCTTATCTAGCAATTTATTTTTAACGAAGTTAAGTAACGTGTTGCAGGTTACTTTCCGGTGAAAGTTCCTGCTTAATCCGTGATTTTAAAGCGGTTTTCTGTTCACCGCACCAAGTCGGAAGGTTTTGTTCTTCGCAGACGGCGTACTAAATTCGACTCGTCAAGAATGTCAATAATCGTTGATTTCTATGTTTTCGCGCGAAACTTTTTATTTCCTCCCACACCGTAGGAATCCCGAGATCCCTATGAAGATCTTCGTTTCTTATATACCACGGAGCATTTACAAATGACCTAAGCAATTTATTTTCAAACGTTTGTAAGTTATTTAAGTTTGTATCGCAGGTACAACCCCAAAGTTGTATACCATAAGTCCAAACAGGTTTAAGAACCTGTCGGTATAAAATCAATTTATTTTCAATACTAAGCCATGAATATTTACCGAGTAACCAGTTCATATCTCTTAATTTACTTTTTAGTTCTTCGCATTTCTTTTTCACGTGCGGCTTCCATTTTAATTTCGCGTCTAGAGTCATTCCCAGATACTTTGCCTCATTTGCAAACGGAACACGAGCGGTATTAAGAAAGACGGGTAATCTATTTATTTTTTTATACGTAAAGTCCACGTGGACTGACTTTTGTTCATTAAGCGCTATTCGCCATGTTTTCGTCCACTCATTAACATTATTAAGAGCATTTTGTAATTTAATTGTAGCTTCGCTAATCGTTTTGTCTACTGCTAGTATTGAAGTATCATCAGCAAACGTGGCTACAATAGTGTCATCTGTTTGAGGTATATCGCGTGTAAATAAAAGGTTCAGAACTGGACCTAATACACTTCCTTGAGGTACCCCAGCCACTATTTCTTTGAAATCAGAATAGTCATTTCCGTGTCTTACACGAAAAAGTCTTTCATTTAGATATCCGTTTAGAATGTTGTAAAGTCCTTCAGGCAGAACTTGTCTTAATTTGAATTTGAGGCCTTCGTGCCACACCTTGTCAAACGCCTGCGATACGTCCAAAAAGACAGTCGATTTTCTTTTCTTCAAGAGCTCTCTCAATTACGTCAGTCATTCTATGCACTTGATCAATTGTCGAGTGCTTGCTTCTAAATCCGAACTGATGTTCAGGTATTAATTGTTTCTCTTCTATTATCGGTTGCAGACGCAGGAGTAGTATTCTTTCAAAAACTTTTGATATAATAGGAAGAAGCGAAATCGGTCTGTAAGACTTCTTTTCGTGAGAAGGTTTGCCAGGTTTCAAAACCATTGTGACTTCGGCAACTTTCCATTGGCTCGGAACATATTCTAACCTTAGAGCGGCATTTATTATGTAAAGGAGGTTAATAAACCCTTAACGAGGGAGCATTTTTAAAATCTCTGCCGTTATTAAGTCATATCCTGAAGCTTTGTTGGACTTAAGCTTCTTTATTTCTCTTTTAAATTCAGCAAGTGTAGCATTTCTCGTTATGTAGCTTTCACTTGAGGTAAAATTCATATTAATATTTTCGTTGAGTTCTTGCCCATCAAACGGCTTTAATGTTTCCTCTAAGTAATCGTCGAATACCGTCGCTTTTTCTTTGTCACTTTTAGCCCATTCATTTTGGCTTTTCTTAATCGGAGGCACTGGAAGCTTTGGCTTTTTCGTTGTTTTTATAGCTTTCCAAAGTGAGTAGTTGGATTCTTTCCCCGCTGTCAAGCCTTCAAGGTAATTTTCAACTTTAAAGTTTTTGAAATCTGATATCGCCGTTTTTAGCATATTACTCCAGCGATTTAAATGAGCTTTGTGTTGAGGAGCACGGGTTTGCTGCCATTTTTTACGTGCTTTTCGTTTCTCTTTCACTAAATCTCTTATTTCTTGCGGATATTTTATATCTTTATAGCGAGGCATTAGCCTTTGATAAGGTGTGTTATCCCAAGCTGCTTTTTGTATAATATCAACAAAGGTATCTACTGCGTCTTCAAGCTCAAGAGGCATTTGTAATGATACCCTTAACTCAACGTTGTCCTCGATATCTTTTTTAAATCCATCCCAGTTGGTTTTACTGTTTGTTAACCTGGGTGGTTTTTCAATTTTAACAAGGCTTTCGCTCATAATGAGTACGACGGCAGAATGATCTGACAAGAGGTCATAGCCCTCTGAAATATCTATACGGTTAGAGGGTATTCCTTTCACCATGAATAAATCGATTAGGTCAGGTATTTTCGACGGATCAGTTGGCCAGTAAGTTGGCTTGCCAGTCGAATGAAAGTCACAATTATTTTCCATTCCTGCTTCATATAGCATGCGACCCTTATGAGATATGCATCGTGAGGCCCAGAAGGTGTGCTTTGCATTAAAGTCACCACCAACAATTAAATTTGGACTTAGTGACTTTATCAATGTCGTAAATTCACTCTTATCAATTTTGCAACGCGGGGGCAATATATGAAAGAGACATTGAGAGGAATATTTTTAGTTTTAACCTGTACACTACTCAATTGCATTGATTCCACCTCTATTTTAAGGCCTTTACAGTGTTCAATGCATTCTTTTATATACAATTAGCCAGTTTATATTTCTGAGATCTCAGAGGACTCAGAGCACTCAGAAATATAAACAGGATTCCTCTCAAAAATTCCTCAATTTTCCCCTTAAAAACTGAGACTGAAATTTTTTGGATTCGCTTGCTCAATTTTTGTTTGTCTCAGTAAATTATATAAGAAGAAAAGAAAAAGAGAGTTGTTTTGACTTCTATGTGAGGAATACTGTTTATATTTTATTTTCCTGCTCTGTCAAAAAATTGAGGAAAAATACTGAGCGCTCAAGAAATATAAACTGGCCAAATGATACATAATCAATGTCAAACAATATATAGACGGTGCCCAAAGTACGAGTGTTTTTCTGATTTTTTGTCGTTTTCAACTAACTGTGGTGTCACGAATGCCGAAGGTAACTGCATAATTTTTCTTAATATCAAGTACACTTATAATAAAAGAAGTAAAATCTAAAATAGACTCATTCAACTCACTCTTGAAATTTTTGTTGAATAAACATTTTGAACTCATCCAATGGATCGCATCTAATCGAACGCATCTATTCTTTCATTTTTAATTCCAAACATATATGTATATCTATCTCTTTTGTATCTGTCTCTTTTATACAATTCAAAACCTTTTTTCTTGCAACGTTTTGTCGTCGCGTGCATAAATTTCTATCCACTGAATAAAATACTTTTTGTTGTAAACTTTTTCTTTTATTTTAACAATTTTTAGATTTTGAAAAATCGCAGTTCTTAGACTATAAAATTGACATGTTTGACTGAATGTAAAAATTTTAAACTTTCAGAACCTTTAGTTCTCATCTTGATCTTTAAATCCTGTAAGTTTCATTTTGTTAATTTCATCCGTTTTACGTTTGCCAGTGGTTTAAAACAAGAAGTATCAGTCAAAAAAGTTTTTGAAGAGTATTATTAATGTCTTAGTATATTTATGCATATGTACTAGGGTGCCCCCCCCCTTAAAGTGATCAAGGCAGTTAAAAAAATGTTGTGCAAAATTTTTTTGAAATCGGTCAACGATATTCTCACAAAGTTTGAAAAAAAATCTATAATGGGTTGGCATTTTCGATTTGACGATTTCATATGGAATGACTCCTAAGACATTGTTGAAGAGTTGTGTTTGGTAGTACTTCTAATGAGTGTTGATTTGCTTCACTTTAACCCTCGTTATTGTCTTTATTCAGTAGTTAGGTACTCTATAAATAAACAAATTTGTATAGTTTAAGCAGTTGGCTGGTTGCCCACCATAGACAAAATTCCTTCCTACGCCAATGTCTTTTACTCTATTTTGTTATTCTGCTATGCATCGTTAATGTACTTTAAAAGCTCGATTTGGATAATTGACACCTGTTCTGATTGACAAATTTAGTGCTAAGCTGAATTTAATTACAACAAATATTTCAATAAAATTTCATATGCAACTACTTTCTTCGTCTTCAAAAATTGCACATGAAATGAAGAAACTAGTTAAAGATGAAAATTTTTCGAAATATTACGAGTATTTGAAATTCAAAATTGTGTTTGAAATTTACCAAAGCACATAATTTATGACTCAGAAGCGTATTAATTATCCAAATCGAGTAAGTGGTTTTGAAATGAAATCGTTTTGTAACTAACGCTTACAAGAATTTCGAAGAATTCTTTGGATTTGGATACTTTAAACGCTTCTGGGTTCAAAAATTCAAAATATATATCTTACCATAGCGCTCTGTCACCAGTTTTGCCATGTTGTTCGTCAAATTTTTCTCCATTGGCCCAGCTATTAAGCCGTAGCTTGCCGCTATTGCAGTTATTCTATCCCATTTGTGGGAAATGTCTACCTTCGTCAAAAAAGAAGAAAACTTCCCGAAGAGGACATCCTTTGCCTTATAGATCTCTTGTAATACAAACATCTGCTGTTCCTTCACCGACTATTTAAAAAATTAAGATCATTCATTTTTGAATTCCTTATGCTTAAATTAAAACCAAATACTCACATTTGTATATTTTCTTTTGTATCCATCCATTATTATTTTGATTTCACAGCAATTAATTTTATTGTAAGAATGTAACAAGAATTTACAGTTAGTTGAAGTACAACAATGTAGCATCAAAAGCTGTGAAACAGAATCATACATTTTTCTATTTTTTCCAGTGGATTCTCCTAAGCTATATTGATGTACTACACCTGAAAAAACAGTGTATGCTTGAAATAGAAATGATATGTAATACAACTGTTATACTACTACATTGTAGCTGATGTAGTAGCGCAGAAATAGGCCCCTGATCTGTATAAAAGTCTCATTGTATGGATCTCACCATAAAAGATAGGTGAGTGAAAGAGACATTGAGGGCTTTTTTTCATACAAACGAGATGTGACTCGTTTACTACCTTTTACTACCTACACCTAAAAAACAGTGTATGCTTGAAACAGAAATGATATGTAATACAACTGTTATACTACTACATTGTAGCTGATGTAGTAGCGCAGAAATAGGCCCCTGATCTGTATAAAAGTCTCATTGTATGAATCTCACCATAAAAGATAGGTGAGTGAAAGAGACATTGAGGGCTTTTTTTCATACAAACGGGATGTGACTCGTTTACTCCCTTTTTTTTAGTATGTACCGTTTTAATTTTAATTGGCTGAGAAAGAAAAAATGCCTAATTTTCCTTGCCTATTTCAACACTCATTTACCATTTAATAGATATATTCTTTATAAAGCTAGCCAGTTTATATACTAAATCACATATTAAACCAATTATTATTATGTTTGTTCTCTGTTTTCCTTTTGTTTCTTTATAAATTTGTTTTTCTCACCACTTTGACCAGAAAAAATGCTTTCATTCTCCTTGAAATCATCCATTTCACTTTCTTTCATTTATGTTTAGTTACATATTCCCAATTCTTTTAATAATAATCCTTTTTTATAATTCTTTTACTCTATAATATTCGGTTTGATGAAGTTATTTTCAGTTTTTTTTTTTTTTTTTTTTAATCCTCGTCGCTACTTTAGGATCTCTAATTAAACTCAACCTCTTGACCGTCTCGCACCGAATTATCTCTCTTTATTTGTTGTTCTCTTTTGCCTTGCATCTGACAGTTACAGTGCTGCCAGAAACTACAAGTACAAAATAAACTAAGCATTAATTGGCGTTACACGAAACATCACCTAAAAAATGGATAGGATAATTAGACAGGACTGACGCAGAAGGAATCGAACAGGATATTTTGCACCAAATACTTATAGTGAAAGATGAAGTCAATTAGATAATCCGAGCATGTCAAATGGCTAGAAATGGAATAGTCAACGCGAATCTACTGGACAAGGAAGAGATAAGTAGGATCAGAAGCGAAATGGAAACATTGCCGTACGAAAATGAAATCCAAGCTATAGAATATGGCAAACCTTCAGTTTTCGCAAATAACACAATGCTATTGTACGTCGATGCCGAAAGTCAGGACAACCGAATATAACTTAATCCTTGCAAGAGCTACAATAAGTGGGAATCAACAAGTGGACCTAAAATTCAAAACGGTTCTTATTAATCACAGTGAAACCTATATTTTAATTAGTCAATGCTTTACTATCAGTCATTCTACCATATGTGAGGAGCAAGCACTGCTGAGGATTCCCGAGGATGGATGCATAGCTAAATTACTTTAGGTTGAAAACGCAAATTGCGACTTTCGCACCAATAATGAGGAAATTGTTGAGCTAGTCAAGGATGACATTATCTTTTTACGATACGATTGATATCGGATACATTCACGGTAACTGTTTTATATATCCAAGTTAGCGTCGATTTTTTGGAAACAGACTTAGAGGTCTTGGGATTCAATAATGTGAGCGAGAATCTCACGACTTGCTAACATTAGCCTGACATGTGCGCATATAACCACAGAGGAAAAAATGTAGTGATATCAAAGAAAGGATTGACGAGCTCCTGGACAAAACATTTTAAACATCTATCCATCTATCTCATAGCCAAAATCTCTTACCTAAGCATCCAGCTGAAACTTAAAATGAATTATTAATTCCTCCACCCAAGACCAACATAAATAATCAAAATCATCAAATTACTCTAAGTCCTCAAACACATACATACAAAACTATCCTCAAATAATTTTGTTCTATAAATTTATTCAATAGGCAAAATAAGATCTTCTGCAAAGTTTGAAAAATCATAAATAATAATAAATAAATAATAAATAAATCATAAATAATTATCATATATGTTAGGTCTTGGGTGGAGGGTTTAATAATTAATTTATCTCTAAGCAGACTGCACATCAGTTCTGTTGTAGGTGTCATATTTTTTTTGCAGAAGCTGTATGGACGAGGAGGAGGATGAAACAACTCCTCACCTTCTCTGTACACGCCCAGCACTTCCCAACAGACGTAGGCACCACTTAGGAGACTACTTCTATAACGATGCTAGTGATCTGGCAAACGATGACATAATTAGTCTCGAATGCTTCGTTAAAAGCTCACAGTGGTTTAACGAGTAAGGAAGGAGTTCTCCAGATTCATGTGGCATCACAATGGACCAACTCTGGTCTAAGTGTGTCAGTTTTAATTTACTGACAGCCACTTCTACCTAACCTAACCTAAAACTTTCACCAGCTCTTGGTCTATCAATTAAGAACAATATCTTTCTTAACGTTAAAACTTTTTTTCAGTATCTAATTTATGAGGGCTGGTCAATAAGTCTCTAAAAATGTATACTCATGACCTTGCAACCCCAAATCCAAAAATTGGATTGTCATGAAGTTTATTCGAAAATTTTAATTTGTATTGTAACGACAACGAGTCCCACATTTGTACTATAATGACTCTCGAATGAACTATAACCACTCTCGAATAAGAGAAACACCGAATCTCGGATTAAACATGACACAAACCAACCTGTGGAGAGTTTTGGTGAGCTTTCGAACTTTCAATACTAAGCGTCAAATTGAAAGCTTTAGAAAGGAAAATTTCCCCTATGGAAATCTCTGGAAGCAAATACAAGAACCTTCCAGCTTTTTTGGGAACCTTGTGAAAAGTATAAAAGCACATGTCTGACCAGCAGAGGACGCAGTTTGTTTTTAATTGTGAATGAGTAAAGTAGGTTACAATAAAAGTAAAGTGTAAGATGACTTTCACTGGTGAACAATAAATTGTTTTGTGCTTGTAAAAGTAAAGTGTTTTATTTTGTAAAGTAAATAAGTGGAGAATTTAAATAAAGTGAATTAGTTTTATTAACGAACCTGAGAATATACTACAATATCTATCCAATAGTTTTGTTTTTATAGGGGTTTTATCAGAAGTGCTTGTAAAGTTTTCAACAAAGTGCAAGAATTCGAATTTCAAGGGCTGATAAAACATTATTTTTCGCGGAAAAAAACCAATACAGAAATAAAACAAAAGCTCCAAAAATCACAATTGGTACCACGTTTGCTTTCGATCGATACCGTTTTAACATTTCATTGGACATTGGAGTATTTGGCCACCTTCAACCGTAATCCAAGCAAGATTAAATTTGGCTTATTTTGAGGCTTTCGAAAAAAAAAACAATTTCTCTTTCAAAAATTATAAAAAAGATAAGCGTATCGAGCTAACAGAAAATTATGTCGAGAAGAAAAAAGTTATTTTCCAAAAATAGCGTCCCTTCTTTTATTTTTTCAGGGACTTATTGACCCGCCCACGTAAACCGAATTACACTGTGTGACAAAGTTTTGTTTATGTCTAACATGAATTTAACTATACATTTCTGATAGTTTTTGATGCACTGAATCTGAATTTGATGTCATTACTCTAACATGTCACGTATTTGAGATATTCGAATCCAAAATTTGAAAATATGGGTTCTTATGCAAATTTGAAGTTATATTATTTCTAAGTTTTTTTAATGAATTTCTATCGTTAGTCAAAAGTAAAAATATTTTTCTTTGAAGTTCTTTTTGAATCTTTCAAATACCCTTATTAATCTAGGAGATAGCATTAGTTATATGACAGCCTTTGGCTTAATCTACCTTAAACCAAAATATGCTAAGCTCATAAATTTTAATTGATGGCTTCGAAAAAAGTAGCTAATAAAATATTGATTAAAATCTAACTACATTTTATAAAGGAAGTTAAATTTTTTTTGTGAATAAAGATGATCTTTTGGTAACAATTTTCAATTAAAAAAACAACGTTTTTTCTTAGCTTTTTGAGATATTTTAGAATAGGTTACTGAAAAACGTGATGTGCTAAAACAATTTAGAATTCAGTGAATTTAAACCAGATTCAAATTCAGCGTACCCGAATCCACTAGAAAATTATATTTTGGTTTATATAGCAGAAACAGATACAAATTAAAACTTAAGTAATGAATACTTCTGCATTATTAAAAAAATGATTTTTTAGCACGGCACTGAAAATTAATTTTCCTAATAACATTTCGTTTAAAACGAAAATATCTACCAAAATTTTCTTTTTTTTCTTTTCATTTTTACAAATCTGCTTCTTTATTATAAATAAATTGATATCATAACTTAGAAACGTAGCGTGCTGAGTACCCACAATATTCGACAATTTTAGCCTTAATTCATTAAATATGTCAACCTAGCTCAAATTATGCATGCTAGAAAACCTTTTCCCACAGAGTTATTAACTTAACAGCCTTTAAAAAATTAAAGTGATCTTAAGTATTTGGAAGATTTGTGTTCCGCCCAATATTCCACCCACATCCTATAATAATAAAAATGGTACCACAATATACATAGCTTATTATCTCCTGTATTATAAGACCTTCATCTAAAAGATCAGATCAATAGAACTTAAGTTGTATTGCTAAGCAATGCAGCTTTCGTATAAAGAACATCAGTATACATATGTTTTGCTTTTTAAAATTGGGTAATCAAAAAATCAATCTGTAAAATAATCTTCAAGAAATAAAACCTCTCTTTAAAGGATCTCCCAAACCAACGCGAATGCGGAGCGATTCGCAGCGAATCATTCACAATAGTACAAAACATGACAAATACACAACGCTAAACAACAACAAAAATTCGTCGTCGCTGCACATTCGCGTTGGTTTGGGAGAGCCTTAAATAAAAAACAACCAAAACCTTTCCTTGTAAGAACTTGAATTAAGTAACCTTTATTCGCCCTTCATATAACCTTATCGTTGGTATAATGTTTGGTATAATTTCTTATTGCAAATTGTTCCGAATACTTCCTAATGGAAGAGCCCAGGGCAGAGAATATCAATTACCAAGAAGCCAATCCTTGGCTGTCATCCGGCTTTGCCTACAAACTGAAACACGCACACATAGACAGTTGGGCTAAGTCCACCACTAGGTTTTTGCACACATTGACAGTTGGCATCGACCCACCACTGATTTATTCGCACACATAGACAGTTGGCATCGACCCACCACGAATATGTCGGTTATTTTTGAAAATCTTCAGTTATTTTGAAATTCACTTGGGCTGCAATGGGCTTGTTCAAAAAGTATAAAAAAGGGAGAAATTATATATATAGTGCTGACCGGACCTTATGAAAATAAGTAGTGGTTTTTTTTTTTAATGTAAATTGTAGTCGCTTTTTACTAATTCCCGCCTGTCTGGAAAATAAATATCTTTAGTTACTTTTTTTTCGATAAACAGTTTGTCTTTTCTGTTTTTTTTTTTCTTTTCAACTCCCGAAATGTATAAGGAATTGTAGAAAATTTACTAAAATAACTTACAGTGAGTAAGAAGAAAGTTTTAAATAATTTTGCGAAATGAAAAAAGATATTCACAAACTAAAATGTTGGCATATATACTACGCTTATATGTGTTGTTAAACCTGCTTGAAGCTCGCGTCATTATTATCTCATTTCGAAATTTGAATTTGTGTGGAAAATGAGATGATTTCGTATCAAATTTGAAAATTTTCAACGAAATTTCCTCATTTGGTCTAACGAAAACGTAGTATTAAGGCTCTCCAAAACCAACACGAATACCGATTGATTCGCAGTGAATCATTCACAATAGTACAAAATATGACAAAAACATAGGCAATACTTAACAACAACAAAAATTCATCGTCACTCCTTGTTGGCGTTGGCTTGGGAGAGCCTTTAGTTTGTTTTACTTCATTTCTATTTTGATTATACTAGTAAACATGGTCACGCTAGGAGCTACTAGCCATTTTATAATTTTAATTCAGTTTGTCACCCGAGCATATTTCTATTATTTCTCATTACTGTAAGCCAAAATGCTTTAGGTTTGTATTTATTAATTAATCTATTATATCTATCTATGTATTTATTTAACGATATGTGTTCGTATTAATTGAACAGGGTTATTGTTTTGATCCATAGCTCCGCACTTTTAGCTCACTGATTTTGTGGTTTAACTGAGGGTGGTTCAAGCATGTAATTGACTCTTATAACTTACATGAAACCTAAATCATCATTAAAACCCAGTAAATCTATAGAAATTGATGGATTAAAAATTTTTTGAACCACGGAGCATTGTTTAGCCCCGACGTCGTTTTTTTCGTCCAAGCTCATTCAGACAAGGAAAAAACACACCTAATGTGAACCTGGCCCTAGTTGGGTTTCTATTTGTTGAACACGTCCCGTGGTCAAAATTATTCACCTCGGTCTGTCAATTAGATGTCAAAACAAAACAAAATACATGGTGTTCCCTATTTCATGCAGGATAATTTATGAAATGATATTAAAAAAAATCGTTTTGGAAGGGGGGATTATTTATCCGCTTTTAGATAAGAGTAGTAACTTTCTTAAAAAAAAAATTGAAAATCAACGGCACTACTAACTTGCAACTTGCAATGTTATGCTCTTTATTTTTGTTTAATTAACTTTTTTGAGTTTTACGACCAAATATATTTAAAATGAAAATAACTAAAAAATAAGACAACAGCTAGAAGGTCATGCTAAAATTTCTTAAAACCATTCTCGAATCAATTTTTCTAATTAAGTTGTTTCGTAATCATTTAAAAAAAAAAAATAATTATACAACTTAAAACTTAAAAAAAGTTAGTGTATTTGTTAAAACTATTTCATTTCTTTTATAGTATGAAGTAAAATTTCAGTAATAAGTATGCAGTACTCCTATTAAACACTCAAAACCAAATGCTTAGATGTCATGAAGTTTAAAAAAATAAATTAAAAATAGCTATTGCTGTTTTATTATCTGCAAAAGAGGGCTGGAGTTACTTTTAACACGTGCTACGAAAACGATTTTGAAAACTCCTAATTATTTCTTTTTTGTACTAAAGTTAAATCCAGATCAAAACCCGAATCCCGAAAGAAGATAATAAAACCCACCTGACATCAACTTTAATACTTATAAATTGTAAATTGACAGTTTAGTGGAGTTTAAACAAAAAAACTAAAGTTCTGGTGTCAGGTTGCAGAAAAACTATTCTTTTATTTCTTATTTTTCTTAACTATTTTTTTCCTTAGAATATATCCAACAATAATTTTAAAACTATTCTGGATGAAGAAATGGCCACCCTGTATAATATGCGAGATGCATTAAAGATATTTGGAAATCTGTGTGATTGAAGACATTTTATGGATTCAGTTTTTGTATTTTATTATAATCGTGGATGAATATTAACTGACAATTACAATTGCTTGTGCACTTTAAATTAATTAAACAATTTCACATCGATGTTTTTGCTATCAGCCGAAGTAAAATTCTCAAATTATTTTTCCAATTTTCAAAGAAAAAAAAACTGAGCTGTCAAAACAAATAAATCTCACCGCGTTACATTGTTGTTGCAATTCACATCTATTCATCGACACGAAGTGAAATTACAAATACAACAATGTAAACAAATGGGTTTTGGAGGGTGAAACGTACGAAAGATTGGCTTCTTGGTAATTGATATTCTCTGGCCCAGGGTGAGTAAAGTGTGTATTTGAAGCGATGTGCTGGGCAGCCTCCAACATTCTCCCCCACCAGTAAACGTAGTAAACGAGTTTGTGTGACTCCTTGTTTCAAGATCCTCCCTTAGGGAAGAATACCGGAAAACAACTTCGAATAACGCTTGGTGCCTTTAAACTCACATGTAATTAGAAATGTTATTATTAACTAATAAAAACAAAGCACATTTAAGAGCAAGAGTTCTCGTTATTTTATTTTATTTCATTTTAATACTTTGATTAAATTTAAATAAGTTGGGTCGTGTGAACACGACACGACATTCCAAAAAATGAAACGTGTAACGCAGGCCCAAGTCGAGCCAAATGGTACGTTGACATTTTCTTCTATTGATGGATGAAGTTTTTATGAATGGTAGTTGTTTCGTTTGTCGGTTTCTTTTTCCTTTTAATTTGTAGTTTAGTTTTAGTTTCGTTTTCGGTTAAGTTTTTTTTTATTATTTTTATTTCGTTTATCTAGGTATATAAGTATTCTTCGAAATCGTGCAATACTCATCTCCATCTCCCGGTAAGTAATTTGTTTTGTTTATGTCTTCTGAAGACTAATTGATTGATTTTTTTTTTGCGAGGTAAATATTCATCAACGGTTAGTTTGAACTTCCTGAATCTGTAGAAATTCTACTTGATATCAGGCGAAGCATCAATCTCTCCCGACGATTATTTGTTTGTTGTCATTCGGTGACGGTCTTATCGACCAAACCTTGCCAGGTTTGACCCCTTATAAAATATTCAATGAAGATCAGGTGTTTTGGGTTAATTAACCTTCACTGTTGTTGCGACGCTGACGTGTTGCAGAGCTGGAAGGCGGAGATTGCATCTTGCATGTTAGTGTGGTCATAAAGCGGCGGATTAGGTCTTTAATTGTTGGGCTGCTTCAAGGCTGACCTCTCAACCGTAATTGCTGGATGATAATCTTCGCTTTAATGATACAGGTTGCTATCCATCCTAGCGGGTCAAAGAAGCGAGCAATCGTTGAAAGTATCGTACGTTTTGTAAGGACGTTATCGATGGCGATCCTTTGAAATGTGAAGGAATCAGATTAAGAGAACCAACTGATTCCAAGGGTCTTCATGCGATCTAGAGATCCAAAAGCTAACGAAACACTAGTTTCTCGATCTTCTTCTGGTATAGACTTAAGAAATTCTTCATCATTGCTCATCCACTTGCGAAGATGAAATCCGGCAAATAATAATAGTTTTGAAATTTGTTGATACTTTTCTTTGGCTACTTCCACTGAATCTGCACCTCACACCAAGTCATCGATATACATATCTTCGCGGATTATTTAAGCGGCTAGTGGATATTCCAATTCTTCATCAGAAGCAAGTTTCTTGAGAGTTCGATTTGCCAAATATGGAGCTGGAGCAGTGCCAAAAATCAGAACTTTCATCTTATTAAGTTTTATTGGTGTTGTTGGATCTTCACGCAAATAAAGCAATTGAAAGTACTGGTCATGTGTTCTCCACTTTAAAACAATTGATATTATATCTGTCTGTGCCTTAGGCCCAGTCATCAGATGATCGTTAGAGGAACTTACCCCCTGCGGGTAAGGGGAAAGAATATACCCGTGGTAGGCATGCCTGTCGCAAGAGGCGACTAAAATTCAAATTCCGTATACTGGGATTGATGTATACACAACTATGCAATGAGCAAAACAATAAGATATAGTACCCCAGGTGGCAGTCCAGGTTCACTGGAAAATCCACTCTCTTCGGAAGTCGGCTCTATGGATTCTGGGGAGAGCCAATTATTGCATTTAATAAATACCTTCCTAAAAAGTGCAAGGGTATCTCGATCACCACCATCTAAATCGAGTTCAAAACCATCAAAATTTGGGCAACAGAGTTCACCCGTCACGCCTGCGCGTGCCAAAATAGACTCAGATAAAACAAAAAATCTTGAAAAAAGATAATAACGAACTTCAACAAAAAATTGATCAAGTAATGGAACTTTATCAAGAGCTAAAGAAAGAAGTCAAACTTCTTCGAAAAGATAATGAGATATTGAAAAGCAAAAATCATCCAATAAACTCAAAGTCTAGCTTGCCACAAGTCAATAATTGTAGATATGAAACGGACGAAGAAGAGCTAGCACGCGAAACGGAGAAGTCCTCAAAGAAAAGATTAAGTAAAAAGCGTAAAGCTGGCTCTTCGCCTGAAGCAGCCACTTCTTTTGAAATAGGAGTTTCACCAAAACATGCGCAACAACCGATTAATGTTATTGGTATTGTGGAGTACCACAATTTGCAAACCATATTACAGGCATTATTACCATCGGCTTTTAAAATTATTTCACGTAATAACAACAAATGGAAAGATTGTGTGAAAGACCCCGAAAGTTATCGTCTTCTGTCACGAAAACTAAACGAAGAGAAAGAAGGATTGCCTACCTATGAAAATAAGTCGGAAAGACCCCTACGTGTAGTGGCAAGAGGTCTACACGCATCATGTTTAAAAGACGATATTATTAGTGATCTAAAAGAGTGCAACCTCAAAATCTTAGATACTATGAACATTGTCAAAAGAGAGAAACAGAAAAAAGAGGGTGAAGCGACAGTGGTACAACGTGGTCTCCCACTATTTACACTTGCGTTCGATAAGATTGAAAAACTACATGAAATTTATAAAATTAAAACAATTCTAAACATCGTAGTTAGGATCGAACCTCAGAGAAAGAGCACAAGGTTAATCCCTCAGTGTAAACGCTGCCAAGAATTCAATCACACCCAAACCTATTGCAAAAAAGAGCCGAGGTGTGTAAAATGTGCTGGAAAACATTCAACCGTTGACTGCAACGGAAAAAGTGAAAGTCCACCGACGTGCATTAATTGTAATAGAAATCACCCAGCAAGCTATAGGGGCTGTGAAGTAGCTAAAGAATTTCAAAAGCGACGATCAAAATCTGCCAAACACAAAGAAACCCACCAAGGCAATTAGAAACCGCAATTCCCAAGAGTGCCAAATCTGCGAAAAATCCAAAACTTAGTATCCGTAAGGAAAAGAAAACAGTGTCAGTACCTTCGGACTAAATATCGAAGCAAGGAAATGCAGAAACAAATGCCCAAATAGCGGCAAAAAATATACCTGTAAAGGAGATGTATATGCGAGAAAATGATATTGACATATGTTTGATATCAGAAACGCGTGCCAAAAATGAATCAAATCTTAAAATCCACGGGTTTCATGACTACCACGCCATTCATCCGTCAAACAAAGCAAGAGGTGGATCATCATTGTGCATAAAAGAATGCATTGAACACTCGATAAGCCTCAAAATAGATGCGGAATCAATGCAATTGAGTAGTGTACAGGTTAAAACTAAAAATATTCATCTGAATGTCTATTCCATATATTGCCCTCCGCGTTGCAATATTAATAAGATACAACATTGATAAAGTCACTAAGCCTAAATTTATTTGTTGGTGCTGAATTTAATGCAAAGCACACCTTCTGGGCCTCACAATGCATATCTCAAAACCTGGCAAACCATCTCACGAAAAGAAGTCTTACAGACCGATTTCGCTTCTTCCAATAATATCAAAAGTTTTTGAAAGAATACTACTCCTGCGCCTGCAACCGATAATAGAAGAGAAACAATTAATACCTGAACATCAGTTCGGATTTAGAAGCAAGCATTCTACAGTGATCAAGTGCATAGAACTACTGACGTAATTGAGAAAGCTCTTGAAGAAAAGAAAATCTGTTTGACTGTCTTTTTGGACGTGTCGCAGGCGTTTGACAAGGTGTGGCACGAAGGCCTTAAATTCAATTGAAGACAAGTTCTGCCTGAAGGACTTTACAACATTCTAAACGGATATCTAAATGAAAGTCTTTTTCGTATAAGACACGGAAATGACAATTCTGATTTCAAAGAAATAGTGGCTGGGGTACCACAAGGAAGTGTATTAGGTCCAGTTCAAAAAAATAAATTTTAGGTCCAGTTCTGTACCTTTTATTTACACGCGATATACCTCAAACAGATGACACTATTGTAGCCACGTTTGCTGATGATACTGCAATACTAGCAGTAGGCAAAACGATTAGCGAAGCTACAATTAAATTACAAAATGCTCTTAATAATGTTAATGAGTGGACAAAAACATGACGAATAGCGCTCAATGAACAAAAGTCAGTCCACGTGGACTTTACGTATAAACAAATAAATAGATTACCCGTCTTTCTTAATACCGCTCGTGTTCCATTTGCAAATGAGGTAAGTATCCGGGAATGACTCTGGACGTGAAATTTAAATGGAAGCCGCACGTGAAAAAGAAATGCGAAATAATTAAAAAGTAAATTAAGAGATATGAACTGGTTACTCGGTAAATATTCATGGCTTAGTATTGAAAATAAATTGATTTTATACCGACAGATTCTTAAACCTGTTTGGACTTGTAGGAGTCAGTAAAATAAAAATTCAAAAACTTATTTCTAATAAATGTCACCAATTCATGGATCGACCACCAGAGTGTGACACCTAAGCAATCAAAGACTTTGCTTATTTTTTTATATTAACATTCATTCCGTTTTTGGCCTTCAGCTTGTAAACCATTCTTTTTGGTGCATTAAATAATTTTCTTTCAAATTGTTAAACCATATTTTTCTTTTAAATAATCAAAATTACCTTAATTAAATAGTAAATATTTCATAAATTAATTTTGAGTTTTATTTCGTCGACACACTCCTAAAGTGGTGACCCCGACGCGTACGCCGACTAAAAAGAATTAAATACATTGTTGTGTGATTTTTTTTTCTCTCAACAATAAAATGTCCCAAGACAAACAACAACTACCTGCTTCAACCGCAGCTAAAGCTGATGATCCAATCATTCAACCACAAGAAAATTCAGTGGAAGCGCAATTAAATCGATTGCAAGAACTTCAGCAACAACTAACATCCCAGCAAGCACAAGTAGTGCCAAGCGCAGAGGTTGACGATAGCCATACACGTGTGCGACCTCCACCATTTTGGCGAGAAAATGTTAAGCTATGGTTTGCACAGCTCGAGGCACAGTTTACGCTCGTAAATTTGCGATCTGATGCCCGAAAATTCAACATCGTCATTGCAAATCTCTACCAGACTACAGCCACGGAAGTTCAAGACGTCATCATCAATCCACCAGCAGGTAATGCATATGTTTGATTAAAAGAAGAACTTATTTCTCGTTTGGCCCCATCTAGATACAAGCAGATCAGACAAATGTTAGATCGAGAACAGCTGGGTGACAGGAAACCGTCTCAATTTCTTCGACGTTTGAGAGATTTAGCTGGAGGCACCATGGCCGATGATGCTTTGAAGGCAATTTCAACTTCTTGTGGACGTATCGCACAGCAGATTGCTTGATGGAATCACTGGACTCACTGCACTAGGCTGTCATGCATACGATGTTTCGTCACATGTTAAATCAGTTTCTGGAACTTCGAAGTACATCGAGCTTCTCAAGCAGTTTCCCAGTTTGACTCGGCCAGATGGGAGCTTTAAGGAAATTCGACATTCCACCGTTCATCACATCAATACAACAACATGTCCTCCAGTTAGCTGCTAAGCGCGACGTTTGGCGCCTGACAAGATGAACATTTCGAAAAGTGAATTCGAAACAATGCTCAAAATGGGAATAGCTGTGCGTTCTGAAAGCTGCTGGTCATCTCCACTCCACCTCGTCCTAAAGAAATCAGGCGATTGGCGTCCGTGCGGAGATTACCGCGCATTAAACGATCGTACGGTTCCCGACAACTATCCTCCAAGAAATTTTCAAGATTGTTCAGCTAATCTCGCAGGCAAGCAAATTTTCTCCAAAATTGATCTGGTGAGAGCATTTAATCAGATCCCGATTGCACCAAAAGACATCAAGAAAACGGCCATCGTGACACCATTTGGACTCTTCGAGTTCAGGTTCATGACGTTTGGACTGCGAAACGCTGCTCAAACCTTTCAGAGGTTTATTGATGAAGTCACACATGGTCTCGACTTCTGTTTTCCTTACGTGGACGACATTTTGGTGGCATCGGACGACGAAGAGCAACATTGCCATCACCTCCAAACTCTTTTCGAACGACTCAACAAATTTGGTGTTGTCGTAAACGTAGCTAAGTGGGTTATTTAATCTCGAGCGATGGCATGCAACCACCCGAAGAACGAATCCAGGCAATCATTAATTGCAAACTCCCAAATACAGTTAAACAACTCAGAAGATTCCTAGGTTCATCAACTTTTGCAGACGCTTCATCAAAAACGCAGCAAAGCTACAAGCTCCACTTAATGAGTGCCTCACATCAAAGGCAATAAAACCATTACTTGGACACAACAACTTCAGCAAGCCTTTAGTGCTTGTAAAGAAGGACTAATGAAATCTGCTTTGCTTGCACATCCCGATCTAACACTCGAGTGGGGACTTTTCACCGACGCATCTGACTGTGCCATGGGCGCTGTCATGCAACAGAAAACACCAATTGGTTGGCAGCCACTTTCATTTTTTATTAAGAATCTCACAAACGCTCAACGTAAATATAGCACGTATGACAGGGAACTACTAGCAATCTATTCAGCAATTAAGTACTTCAAGTTCATGTTGGAACTTGGAAGTACGAAATTTTACGATCTTCACGGACCGCAAACCCTTGACGTTTGCCTTCAAGCTAAAGCCAGAAAAAGCATCACCTCGACAATTTCGATGTCTTGACCTCATTGGACAATTTTCAACTGACATCAAACATATCGCCGGAACTGAAAACATAGTAGCTGATACGTTGTCAAGAGTCGAAGGTATCAGCAAGTTGGTGAATTTTGAGGAACTAGCAGCATCACAAAAAGGTGATATAGAACTTGAAAACATTATTAAATCTGCTTCTGCTTTACAGGTTGTCAAAAGTTCCGCTTCCAAACTCCGAGTTGCAAATATTTTGTGATGTGTCTAAGGGCGTTGCTAGACCCTTGGTAACAAAATCCTTCCGCCGTCAAGTATTCAAATCGCTGCACAGCCTCAGCCATCCTCGTACCAATGCTTCCGTTAAACTCGTCTCTTCAAAATTCGTCTGGCCTTCAATTCGCAAGGACTGCAGAGCATGGGCAAAGGCATGCATTCCATGCCAACGTTCGAAGATAACAAGTCATACATCATCCCCCATTGGAAACTTCGAACAACCGTCTTCCAGATTTGAGCATATCCACGTCGATTTCGTTGGACCTCTTCCATACTCAAGAGGATTCAGATTTTGTCTGACTGTGGTTGACCGGTATTCCCGCTGGCCTGAAGCCTCCCCGTTAGAGGATTCATCTGCTGAAACGCTTGCAAGAACCTTCATCATGAATTGGATAGCACGTTTTGGAGTGCCACTCAAGGTAACTTCTGACCGTGGCAGACAATTTTTGTCCGATCTCTTCCAGGCTTTAACCAAATCGTTTGATCGTTTCAATCATCTGACGACAACTGCTTACCACCCCGCAGCTAATGGCATGGTTGAAAGGTTTCATCGTCAACTGAAAGCAGCTATAGAATGCCATGAATCACCAGCATGGGCCGATAAACTTCCCATCGTTTTGCTCGGACTTAGAGCATCCTTCAAAGAAGACCTACAAGCTACAGTAGCCGAAATGTTGTACGGTGAATTTCTGTCACCACAAAGAGACAACATAAGTGACCCGACAACTTTTGTGAACCAACTCCGACGTCATTTCGAAAAACTAGCTCCAGTTCCAGCTTCTCGTCATGGCTCAAGAGGAATTTTTATATTCAAAGACCTTTCTACAACAACACATATTTTTATCCGAAGAGATGCAGTCAGAACCGCACTACAACAGCCATATGAAGGTCCATTTCCGGTAGTGAAGAGATCAGATAAATTTTTTGTTCTCAAAATTCGAGGAAAACACGTTACAGTTTCAATCGATCGATTAAAACCTGCTTTTCTTCTTTCAGTTAACAAGGATAACAATATTCCCAGCTCAGAACAACCATCGTCTACAGTCCTTACAGTAACACCTGATGACGTCATTACCAGAAAGACACGATCAGGGAGAATCGTGTGAATTCCAGATAGACTGGGATACATAAGGACTAACTCTTATCACATCGTAACAAAGTTACTGGAGGGGGAGTGATGTAGGAGTCAGTAAATTAAAAATTTCTAAAACTTATTTCTAATAAATGTCACCAATTCATGGATCGACCACCAGAGTGTGACACTTAAGCAATCAAAGGCTTTGCTTATTTTTTTTATATTAACATTCATTCCGTTTTTGGCTTTCAGCTTGTAAACCATTCTTTTTGGTGCATTAAATAATTTTCTTTCAAATTGTTAAATCATATTTTTCTTTTAAATAATCAAAATTACTTTAATTAAATAGTTAATATTTCATAAATTAATTTTGAATTTTATTTCGTCGACACGCTCCTAAAGACTTATGATATACAACTTTGGGGTTTTACCTGCGATACAAACTTAAATAACTTACAAACGTTTGAAAATAAACTGCTTAGGTCATTTGTAAATGCTCCGTGGTATATAAGAAACGAAGATCTTCACAGGGATCTCGGGATTCCTACGGTCCGGGATGAAATAAAATTTTTTGCGCGAAAACATAGAAATCGACTATTAGAACACGATAATTCAACGATTATTGACATTCTTGACGAGTCGAATTTAGTACGCCGTCTGCGAAGAACAAAACCTTCCGACTTGGTGCGGTGAACAGAAAACCGCTTTAAAATCGCGGATTAAGCAGGAACTTTCACCGGAAAGTAACCTGCAACACGTTACTTAACTTCGTTAAAAATAAATTGCTAGATAAGTTTCAACTTAGTTGCAATCGGGAAGTGGAGGTGGTTTTAGTGTAGTAAGAATCTCACAATTCTATGAGCACGCGTTTTTCGGTCCTTATAGAGCCTGATATGCAGGTTTTGCACCTACCCACGGGAAAATAAATCAAAAAAAAATCTGAAGTTCGAAACGAGGCATGGAGCCATACACGTAGTTTTGTTGTTGTGCTGGACTCCGTAATGACGGCATGATGAGGTACGACGTAGTGAAACGGTTGAAGTTATTGGGTTATATGAATAAAAGAGAGCACCTGCTCAAAACTCAACTTTTCGAAGCAGGTGCTTCATTTGGTATGAATAAAATAATAGAGAAGGTGCTCAACTATTGAGCATCATCATGTTTGATGAGAACCTGCTCAGGATAAGCACCTGCTCCATTGTTAGGTATGAATAAACCAAAGCACGTGCTCTATCGAGAGGAGCACCTGCTCCTCATTTGTAAGTCTGATCAGTTGGTTGCTCAACGTTGAAGTAAATAGCGTTTAGTTCCTTTTTCTTCATAAATGGCTGAGCTTATATCAATTTTTAATCGCAAGGTAAAGATTTCATAAGAGAAAAAGAAAGAAAAAGAAATTTAAGCTCAGAAAATGTGAGTTTCTTCTTCTTCTTTGTAATAATTTAGGATGGATGTTGGTGAATGGTGCCTTAACAAATTTTGAAAAAAAAATTAGGTAATTTTTTCAGTACATAGGAGATTTAGGTTTTCAAAAGTGGAGCTGGGGAAAACATTGGAATATATCAGTCCATGGTAATTTTGTTAACTTTTTCTTTTAAAATTGCGGCAGTAGCCAAAAAACGATACAATCGGACAAAATTCCTTACAACAACTAAAAAAACTGCAGAATGGCAACAAAAATACCTTTTTTATTCAGCAATAGGTGCACTACATGGAACTTAGTATACATTCATGTAGCCAAACCATGTTTTATCATATAGATGAAATTCAGGTGAAATGCAATTCTAGACAAGAATTAACTCAATTGGCCTTTCTTGACCAGGATCGGTCACGAATCTAGAAAAGAATTAACTCAATTGGCCTTTCTTGGCCAGGACGAATTTGGATAAATTCTCATACGTATGTACACGTTTATGTAAGTATACATGATTAAAATCATGTAATGGAATCAAACATATCATAAATGCACAGCCACATATGAATGTACATACATACATACATACATACATACGTGTTTGTACATACATATGTATGTATGTATGTATGTATGTTGTGCCTTACTCCTAATCAAAATTCAGATACTTACATATGAAAAAATGCATTCAATAAGTGTTTTATTAATCGATGTTTTGGACAAGTCAAACAACATTTTTCCATGTTTCACAAACAAATGCAGGGTAAAACAGAAGAATATTCATTTCTAAAATTATTATTTTTTTTATAAATCATCGAAATTAATTCCAAATGCCAAAAACAATATAATTTTGTTTGAGGTTTGAGAGCAGCTGCTATGTTCGAACGAGGAGGTGCTCTCGATTTTGTTTGTAATTTTATTCATACGAAACAGGAGCAGGTACTTTTTTATGGAGCACATCCTCCGGTTCTCATGGAGCACCTGCTCTAAGTACGTGCTCGATTTTATTCATATCACCCATTGTCTTCATTGATGTTAATTTCTTCTATTTGGTTGAGTTGAAGATACTCTTACAAACATTTATTATATTCTTCGTGTAGTGTTGGGTTGCTTAGTAACTTTTTTTCTTGTTTGTAAAACATCCTCAACGCAATTTGTTGTGTTGATTTAAGTTCTGGACGATGATTTTCTTTGAAGGGTAAAGATACTTCGAAGCGCCCTCCCGGCAACCTCTTGATGTTGTGTAGAAAGTGCTGCTCGCACATGATATCTTCTTCTGGTTCAGCTTTTTCATATGGAGATTCTTCAATCTCCCAAAATTTCTGCATTTGTGTGTCTATGTCGACAATTTGTGTATAGACTTGTAAGGAACCACTTTTTTCGAGTGTAACTTTTCCCAAAACTATCCAACCAAATTCAGTTTTTTGAGCAATTTGTTCTTCATCTCGAATAACTTCATTTATAATTATTTCGCAATAAACGTCATTTCCCAACAAAATATCGATGTTCGAAGGTCGATGAAAAGTAGGATCGGGTAATTTTAATCCTTGAATATGCTTCCATTAAGTTGAAATACTTTCTTGGCTTGGTAGAAGTCCTGTTAGAGTTTTGTATATATATCCTCTTGTCGACGTTACAAAATCTGAATAGATTGAACCCATGTTCAGTTCTACAAAGCTTTGACAAGAACCGCTTTTGTTCTGTCCTAAGACTGAAACATCAAAAATGTTGCATGTTTTTTTCAGACTGAAGATTAGTGCTGCAGATTCTGTTATAAAGGTCGCTTGTGGTCCAGGATCAATCAACGTTCTAAGATTCACAAAGTCGCCAAATGCTGACTTGACTTTTACGATCGCCGTTGCCAGTAAAATTTGGGTGTTTCTAAATTCATTTAGATGAAAACAATTTGACAATGTTGTGGATTGTCGATCATAGGCTTGGAAAGATGGCGCATTTGGATTGAATTCTGTTGAAACATGATGTGTTTGAGATCGAGATTGTGTTATTGGAGTTGGGTGGCATTTGGTTAGTTTGAGCGAATGATTGTTGATTGTATGTGTTTTGTTGATTTAATGAGTATTGCTGATTATTTATGTTATTTGTGTGTTGCGTGTTGCCAAAATGAAGCAATGAATTGTGTTGTTTCTGACAAAAATGGCATCTCTTATTGCTGGGGCAACTGTTTGTTCTGGGGCTATAGGCCAAGCCAAGTTGTCTTGCCTTGACATCCATTTTTAAAAGAATTAGAACATATTCTCATTGAATGTACACCTTTATGGCACACTTTGCATGCAAAATCAGTTGTTTTGGTGTTTCTATGGAAAACATACTTCGTTTGGCTTTTGTGTGTTGATGTTGATTTCACATTTTGCTATTGATCAATCATTTCCAGCGTTCGGAACCTTGTTTCTAAGAAATCAGAGAATTCTTTATAAGAGAGAATTTCCTTCTTGGTTCCGAGTGTAGCTTCCCATTTTGCTTGCACTGAAGCTGGTAACTTTTTCAAAAGCAGGAAAATTATTATTGCATCCCATGTTGGACTGGCAACCCTGAGTTTGTTAGGGCGTGGATAATTTTTGTTGAATTATCTGACAATTCGCGAATACCTCTTGAATTGTCTTCATGAACGACTAGCAATTCATAAAATAACTTGAGCTCGTTATTCACAAGTATCCGCTTAAAGTCATCTCTTGAATTTAACAGTTCCCAAGCTTTGTCATAGCTTGCATCATCAACACTAATGTATTCGAGTAAAATGCCTGCACCCTCTTTACAGCTTGATTTTAAATAATACAATTTTTCAATATTTGGTTATGACGCATTGTTATGAACCAACGAAACGAATTGGCCGTGGAATGAACGCCAATTTTGGTACTCCTCGGTAAACGACGGAGGGTAAATTTTCGTTTGATATCGTGCGGCTTTTGACCATCACACTTCTGCGCCAAAGCCGGAGCAGGAGGTGTTTCTTTCTCTTTGTCTGCCGCTGCAAATTTGTCCAACTCATCTAGGAGCATAGATTTATAAAGCGTATAGATTTCGTTCGCTTCATTATAAAATTCTTCCGTGGTATTTAAAACCTCTGCTTTCACATCATCGCTGTAAATAGCTATTTGGTATTGGTTTTTTATGTTCACCCAATTATTTTCAAGGGTTTCGAGACTTGTAGAAACATAATTTTTTTTTGTTCGTTGAGAGGGACCTACAGTTTTTTTTG
This sequence comes from Dasysyrphus albostriatus, assembly GCA_946251815.1. Lineage (NCBI taxonomy): Eukaryota > Metazoa > Arthropoda > Insecta > Diptera > Syrphidae > Dasysyrphus > Dasysyrphus albostriatus. The sequence goes on from OX276338.1 coordinate 64,340,651, forward strand.
AAATTTTCAAAATCTTTAGACATTTGTGTGGATGTTGTTTTAACAATTTTTGTTGCATTTATTTTGATTAATTTTTCACTTTTATTTAATAATTTAATGTATCAAAAATTGAGTGAAATGTGTACTCACTTTGATTTATCTTTTTTAGAGTCCTGGATGCGGCTTGCTACTTTTGCTGTCTTCTTGGCCAACTGACGTCTTCGCTGGGATTTTGTTTAAACTTAAAATTATTTTTATTTTTCGATGTTCAATGTTCAAATTAATTGTTCTTTTATTTTAATTTCTAACACTTATTAGTATTTTATACCTTAAAATCTTTTGAATTGACTGTTAATATATTTTTTATTGAAAAGAATTTAAAAATTTATCCTAAGCCACTGAACTAAGGTATGAAATAGCTTAAGTTCACATCAATCTATCTTGCGGCACTATACGGATTTTCCCTATGATTGGCAACAAAAGAGGCCTAACGGACACGCCACCAGAACCCAACTACTCCTATAAAAAACACAATCCCATCTCAAATTCAAACAAAATGGAAGTAGGGAAAATGTCGATTTCACAGCTAAACAAATTTCTTAACGACACTATCTCAGATCAAATAAAGGATTTAGCAACTTAACACGATATCGCTTCATTGGCTGTGGAATTAGATGCACTGAAGGCTACCAACACACAGTTAACCGAAAAATTATCTGCTATGATGGAACGTTGTGAACTTTTGGAGTCCCAACTCGAAATCGTTTCTCGCAAATCCAATGAAGGTTGTTTTGTGGTACACCTGCCTCTGGATGGAGAAACCCATGCAGTTGATCCTGCAAAACAAACTTGCGAGGGGCTTCTCAAATTAAAGGAAGGTGATGAAATTCACTATAAAAAGGCACGAGAGGTAACTAACACTCGATTGCAAAGAGGAACCGTCTTTATGGAGCTACGATCGCCGGAAACCGCGGATAAGATAATGTGGTCGGTGGGAGAACTAAAAGGAACGGGCATAAGCATTTCTCGGGAGCAATCACTTATGTGTCGACAAAAAAGGCAAACACTGAATGAATTCAAGGTGAAACTTTTAGAAATTAATCCCGACGCAAAAATATTTGCCAAAGGCAATAAATTACAAGTTAATAACTTCAAGTTTGCTTATATGTAAATACGCACGAGGTCTAGTTGTCAAATCAGCGGCAGAGGTGTCTTTTGTAAACGAAATGTTTGGTGACAGATCTTCTGACTTCTTTGACTGCAACGAGGGAGTGAAGTTGGTCCCGGTTCTAACTCAAAGGGAGGTACCATCGGGCTCACAACTCTTGACAGCCCCACCTAGAAGTCAAGCTTATAGCATTCCTTCTAACAAATAGGGTAACACTGCCGTCTGCCAAAAAATAAATAATTTTCTAAACTTATCAATTTTAACATATAATATAACAGGTTTAAAAAGCAAAATTTTGCAACCTGACTTTTTTATTTACATTTTAGATTTTGATATTATTATATTATTAGAAACTTTTTTAGAAGAAAATTCTGAAAGTAATTATTTAAAATTTTTTAAGCATTATAAACTGAAATTTATTCCTGCAATAAGAACAAATGTACATGGAAGGGCGAGTGGTGGTATTTTGTGCGGCATTAAAAATTAATTTGATCATTTTTTTAAATTTAATACAATTATGGATATGTTGGTTGTACAAATCTGTTGTGATAGTTAACATTTTTATATTATTCCGGTGTATCGTAACTGCAATAACTGGCAGAATGACTTCGATAATCTATCAAATTTTATGAACAATTCTTCTTTGGAAAATGTAATGGTTATTGGTAATCTTAACGCGAGAATCGGCAATTATCAAAACTCTTCTGCCCACAGTTTACAAGATCAGATACTTTTTTAAGAAATTTGAACTTCTAAAGATCAAACAACTAACAGAAATGGTAGAACACTGATGGAATTTTTTGAAGACTTCATTTGTACACTTAAGGCGACAAGAAAGGAGAGCTAACATTCCTTTCTGGTCAGTGTCAACCTGTCATCGACATTTGTTCAATTACTGGGGAATGGTTTAACTCAGTAGAGGATTTACAGGTGCTCATAGCTAGTTTTTCTGCGCACTTGCCTATCTTAGTGAAAGCTCACTTTGTTGCGGAAGTTCAGCAAAGGAGCTCTGGAAATGTCCGTAAGTTAAAGTGGTCTGAAAACAAAATTAATCAATACAAATTACTGTTAGATCACCTTTGTAATCTACTTCCGCTGCAATCATCATGCAATGTTAAATAAATTGAAGAAAGCATCACAAGAGTTATTTATGCCTCAGGACAGTTGACGAACAACAGAATCTCGTTCTCACCTAAAAACAAATGGTTTGATATGAATTGTATCAATCTTCGCAAACTTTCCTTCAAATACTTGATGCTATTCCGATTGACTAACTCCATAACTTTCAAAGAATTGTGTCTCAAAGCAAACAAAAACTTTAAAGAACTATGTGCCACGAAAAAAGTACTAAATCTTAAAAACTCAGCCGTTAAACTACTGGATTGTAAGAACTCTAAGGAATTCTGGAGCAGTGTACGGGAATTGGGTGGACAACATCGTAGTACAAGGACTTCTCTCGAAGCCGAGGCTTTAGCGACTCATTTTAAAACGTTACTGTCAGCGGAGGAGAATCTTCAAAGCTTTAGCTACGCAATGCAGGACATTTGTGTTCCGGAATTGGACTCCGTTATATCAATGAGCGAACTCAAAGCTACGTTATTAAAAATGAAGAATAACAAAGCCCCAGGAAGTGATGGCATTCCAGTGGAGTTTTATAAAAATGGAACTGTTCAACTCAAAAATTACATTGTGGAGTTCTTAAACCGTATTTACAACACTAACTGTATTCCTTCTAGTTTCACTAAATCACTCATTTTTGCGATTTTTAAAAAAGGAGACTCTAGCTGTCCTGATAACTATAGAGGGATTTCTATCCTCACATCAGTAAGAAAAATATTCGCTACGATTCTCTACGATTGAATTTCAAAGTGGGTAGAAGTTAATAATCGTCTCAATATATTTCAAGCGGGTTTTCGTTCAGGCTTTTCAACAACAGACCATATCTTTGCTCTGATCAATCTAAACAAAAAGCTGTATGTGTGTTTTGCTTGGAGTTTCTAGAAAATTTCTTCAACTCTATCAAATTTTTTTTCTTCATCTAGAGCAACCGTATGGGATGGAGTAAAACTGTCCGATTGGTTTGAAACATCTGCAGGAGTCCCACAAGGATGCATTTTAAGCCCGATTTTATTTGCTTTATTCATCGATGATATTTGCGAAATTCTGCCAGGAGGAGTATCGTTTCCTGGAAATCTCATTAAAGTCCTTCTCTACGCTGATGATTTAGTTTTGATAGCTGATAATCCTTTCACACTTCAATTACAAATCAATAAATTACAGGCTTATTGTGACTCCTGGGATCTTACCATCAACATAAGTAAAACGAAGATTATGATTTTTGAGAACCGACAGAGGAGAACGCTACCGGAACAATGCTGGCGTCTGAATAATGAGCGGATTGAAGTAGTTCGTGCATTTAAGTATCTTGGTGTGTTATTGACATCCAACTTGAGCTTTACTAAGCATACCAAAGAAAAAAGCTGTGAAGCTAAGTTGGCACTCAATCTAATGTGGCCAAGATTCTTCGCCAATCAAAATATTGACCTCAGGTTTTTAATGCAACTGTGAACACCTGTCTTTGTTATGGAGTGCAGGCATTTGGAGTTTGCCCTTTCGATGAATTTGAAGCTGTACAAAGGTATTTCTTCAAGCGACTGTTCCGATTACCCAACTCAACACCGACATATGTCTGGTCTGCCTCCCATCTACATACAAAACTTAAAAACTCATTCCGATTATTTATTAAGAGTTATACAAGAAATTTAAGAATAGTCTCCATAAATCAATTATGGTTAGATTATTGAATTCCAATTCTTCTCCCTTTAGAGAGTGGAATCAGTTGGCGCTCTCCCACGACATTTCTGAAAGGCTCTTAGAAACTAATGTAAATGATTGGAAGGATATATTTGCAAGGATTATCTCTAAAGTCGATGAAGTAATATACGATCAACATTTAACAAAGGCTTTAACGTCAAGTTCCAGGTTTATCTATTAAAACTTAAACCACCAATTGTGTACAGATGAAAACTATTTCAACACCGATTATTCTGCTTTGGCAATACGCACTATATTCAAAGCAAGGGTTGAAATTTTAAACCTTAATTTTAACCTCATAGACCCGACTTACAGCAAATTTGTAATAGAAGAGAATCCGAACATGTTACCACTTCATAGCCGTATGCCCTATTTTGCAAGAAATGTAATGAATTAAAAACACAACTGGCTTTGTGGAGAGTAGAAACAAGAATGTCTTTATTCAGTATTAAAGATTATAGTTGCAGTCATACAAGGAAAAGAAGAATGTGCTGTGTGCACGAAAATAGTTAGTTGAGTGGGTAGAAATTGTGTGGGTAGAATAGAGTATCACATGCAGAGTATGCAAAAAGAAGATTTAGTGAGAAATAGAAAGAGTGATGTGCATGCAGATAATATGACAGCAAGTACGTACATAACACCTCCCTCCTTAAGAAAAAGGAAATAGTGGAAAGAAATGAATTGAAATGAGAATTTACAATTTTCTTACAATATTTTCTTATAATTTGTTTATAAAATTATGCTTAAAACTATTTTATACAGATTGTTTTTTTTCAAAGTATTAAAATAAAGAGAATTTACTTATTTACATATTTTCAATCGGAAGTAGAAAATCCGGGTGATGTATATAATCCAATACACGAAAACATCTTATGTAAAATACTGCATACTATTATAAAAGCTATTATTTTTAGGGCTATTATTACCCAATTTCCATGTTGAATTATGGTATGTTTGTTTATCATGTGGTCAAGTTGATCATCGATATATTTTAGTCGATGTGCTGCATGTTTTAGATCATCAAGTTTAATATTTGTAAGATGAATTGGTGAAAGATAAAACGTGGAATTTGTTTTGTTCCTCGATGCTTTGGGACAACAATCGTCTTCAAGGATATTTATGCTCGGAATAATATTGTGGTATTCTGTGCTTATTTTTCCAGTTGCAATAAGTTGGACAAGTCTGGAGTAAGCACGACATCCTTCTGAAAGTTTGAGGACTCCTGTATCTTTTATGATCTCATCAAATATGTCTTTATTTGGACAGTCAACAGTAATTCTTTGTGGTTCACTCAGTACATAGATCCATTGATTAAATTTGAGTGGTTGCCAGATCTCTAGGTTTCCTTTAATAGTATTGACTTTGCAGGTTTTTGGTAATTTGTTGTTTGCTGAGATGAGAATAGTTGTCTCACATATTGGTTTATCCATTGTGGAATACACAAGTTGATTTTGGCAGATGTAGTCTTCTTCAGATAATTTTTTACAAGGTTCTAGATTATTCATTTGTTTATAAGATTGTTTATTATTTGGCAATGCTATATATTGAAAAGAAGGCTCTATATAAACATAAGTTGAAGCATCTTGTACAATTGGTAATGGAATTAATTTATAAATATTATACAATAGATTGGTTATCAAAGGAATTTGAATAACAAATATTAAACGTTCATTTGAATAAAATGCTTTTAATGAACTTATTTCGAATATTTTGTAAGCATAATTATATTGTAAAGGTAAAGGAAACATTTTTCCATTTGTTAATGTTTTTACATTGTTATCGAGTTCTTTTATAAAATTTTTAGGAGTTATAATACATGGATGTATGATATTAGCTTTGATAAGTAAAATTGCATCTGTTAAAAGATCAAATTGTTCATCGAGTTCATTACTTAAATAAGTTATATAGTTTATATGATCTAATAATATGACAGAATTTTCGATAGAACTCTTGGTTTCTTTAAAGTTTTTAATAAGATGATTTAATTTGTTTATATTTGCATTAAAAGTTTCTTCGTGCATTTTCAAAGCACTAATAGAATCATTAAAATTGGAAATTGTACTTGTGATCACTTTTGTTTGTTCTTTCATTAAATTTTGTAAATTCGAATTATCTTCTTCAAAATGTTTTATAGCTTCATTGTAATACTGTGCGTCGTCTGCATCTGGATTACCGAAAAGCCAGTTTAGCGCATAACCGCCACCATTGAATATACCCCTTTTCTGTTTTCTTTTTTTCTTGCGAATGATTCAATAAATGAGATAGAGTTTCTTGTTTTTGAAATAAGGTATGAATTTTGATAGACAACAATTTTAAGGTTTGAGAACAGTGAAGTGAAGGATTTTCTTCGTGACAAAATGAATGTGTTTGTTTGAAAACCTTTTCGATGTTATTAAGTTTCGTTGAATAAAAGGAAACATTAGTATAAATGATTAATTCATATTTATCAGAATAGAATTTTACATGACCTATTTGCTCGTAGTATATGCCACTACTAGTTTTTACTGGTTGAATCTCGAAAGAAGAAACTTCCTTTATCAACAAGATGATTAGTCTGGAAGAGAAGATAATGGTTTTAATCTATTGACATGAACACGTACAAATTTATTTCTGATTTTTATTGTAACGTTTTGATTCTTGTGAACTTTTACTATTTTGTAAGGACCCTTAAAGTTTGGGCTAAGCTTTTTGCTTTTGCCAGGTTTACTTTCAGTAGACTCTAAGTAAACTTCATCATCTATATTATATTCGTGTGTGTTAACGTTTTTGTCATAATGCTGCTTCGAGCGCAATATATTATCACGTGCGATTTGATGAGTTTTGTTTAATCTATATTTTAACGAGTCATGATACGAATCATAAGAGTACCTAAACTCTGGATTGGATGTAATTGAACTTGGAAGAATTGCTTTGTATCCAAAGAGTAATTCGAAAGGCGTAAATTGCGTAGAAGCATGGACACTTGTATTGTAAGCAAACATTGCTAACGGAATATACTCATTCCAGTCTGTTTGATTGGAGTTGATAAAATGCTTCAAGTAATCCTTCAAAGTTGAATGCGAGCGTTCTAATGCTCCGTTGGTTTGCGGGTGATAAGCAGTAGCAAACTTGTGTTTGATATGTAATAGCTTAGAAACATTTTTCATTAGATCTGAGGTAAAGTCAGATCCCTGATCAGTGAGAATACTTTTTGGTATACCAAACATGGTAATGAAATGCACAAGGTTTTCTCCTACTGTTTTAGCTTCATGGTTTTGCAATGGAATTGCATATGAATACTTAGTAAGGTCATCTTGCATGGTTAATACAAATTTGGAACCATCCTCACACAAAGGTAATGGACCGACTATATCTAGTGCTAATCTTTCAAAAGGTTGAGAGCTTGTACTCGTTATTTCCATTGGGGCCTTATGTTTTTTCCTAATGGTTTTACTTATCTGACAAGAAGTACAATTTTTAATGTACTTTTTAATGTCTTTCCTCATTTTTGGCCATTTATATTTGACAGAAATTCGTTTAAACATCCTATGATAACCACAATGCCCTGAAAGAGGACTATCATGATTCTCTTTAAGGATAATAGGAATTTGATCGCTCGATGGATTTTCAATAGTATCGTTAAATAAAACGATTTTAATATTTGAGTTTCGGAAAACAAACAGTATTATCTGTTTACATTTATCGTATTTAAACTGGTTGAAATCATCAACAGGATTAGCGATTGCTATTGAATTGATATTATCTTTTTCTAATTCAATTTTTAGATTTTGTATCGTATAAAAGAAATCAGCGTATTTGGGTTTTTCGAAGTGCAAATGTTTGAGAAAACAATGATAGATATTTTTTCCATTTTTGTTTTGAGATTTAGAGATGGAATAGAGCCCATGAGAAGAGTTAGTAATGATTTCCGGATTTTTCGACATTGATAAAATATCATCCATATAAGGATTATCTTCGGAAAGATCAGTTGCGGTTAAATATGCTATATGATCTTGAGATTTAAGTATAGCTTCTGAACTTTCGGTAAAATCATAGATATTTGGAGTAAGCGAATTGTAGTAGAATTTAACGTAATCTTCAAATGATTCTTTTACCTCGGTAAACAATACATTATTATTAGAATTTATTCGTGATAAACAATCGGCATTCATATTGACACGACCAGGCTTATAAACAATTTCATAATCATATTGCTCGAGCTTTAATCTCCAGCGTACTAATTTTGAACCAGGATCTTTAACATTGAATAACCACACTAGTGGTCTGTGATCCGTTACGATTTTGAAATGGTGACCATAGAGATACGGTCTAAAATGATTCGTAGCCCATACAATGGCTAATGCTTCTCGTTCGGTAGTACTGTAATTAGATTCTGAACGATTTAGTGTTCTACTTGCATATGCAATAGGCAAATCAGTGCCTATAACACCTTGGCTAAGGACTGCTCCAATTGAAAAATTGGAGGCATCGGTTGTAACGATAAATTCTTGAGAGAAATCTGGATACTGTGTAATGGTTCGGTAGTTAGTATTTTCTTCAAAGTATTAAAAGAGTTTTCTTGATCTTTTGACCATACGAATATAGCATCCTTTTTTAGAAGTTTAGTTAAGGGTCTAGTAATAAAAGAGAAATTTTGTATAAACCGACGGTAGTAGCCAGCTAATCCAAGGAAAATTTTAATATCCTTTGGATTTTTAGGAGTAGGATAGGATAAAACGTCATTTATTTTATCGGGATTAGGTTTAACTCCATCTTTTGTGATGACATGACCCAAGTATGTTACGTCTGTATGCATAAATTCGCATTTATCAGGCTGTAGTTTAAGATTATGAAATCTGATTCGATTGAATATTTTTTTTAATTTCATTTCATGATCTTGAATATTGGACGCGTAAATGACAATATCATCTAGATATACAAAACAATATAATCCTTGATATCCTGAAAGAACTGAATCCATTAACCTTTGAAAGGTCGCAGGAGCGTTCTTCAGCCCAAAAGGCATTCGATCGAACTCGAAGTGTCCTAATGGTGAAGAAAAAGCAGTTTTAGAAGTGTCATCCGAATTCACTTTGATTTGGTGGAAGCCAGAGGCTAAATCAAGGGTTGTGAAATAAACTGAATGACCTAATTGGTCGAGGATTTCAGATATGTGCGGGAGAGGATATGCATCTCCTACAGTTACATTGTTTAATTTCCTATAGTCCACTACGACACGCCATTTTTGAGTACCGGAAGCATCCTGTTTTTTAGGAACTACCCAAAGCGGTGCAGACCATGGGGATATAGATGGTTTTATAATGTTCTGATCAAGCATTTTCTTAATTTGCAGTTTCACTTCGTTTTTATGAGCTTCTGCATAACGATATGTTTTAGCAGCGATTGGAGGTGAAGATCCGGTATTGATATCATGTGTTATGGTATCAGTACAGGTCAAGGAATCTCCTTCTAAGAAAAATATGTCATTAAACTCTTGACAAATTTTGAGTAACGAAGTTTTTTCTTCATCATTAAGATGTGAAGTTCTTATATTTTTTAAGAGTTTATGCTCTCTTGTATGAGAAATATTTTTTGAATGATTTCTTGAAGTTGATTTATTAAAATTTTCTGGAATAGGCTCAAGACATAATTTAATTTCTGAAAGAGTATAATTTTCTTCAGTGGTATTTAGAATAGAAGCATACGCTTTAGAACTAGAGCTGACTTTAGTAACAGCTTTACTTAGAAATACTCCATTTTTTAAAATTATGTTAGGTAAAATACCTTCTTTGATTTCTGGATTTTGGACTGTAACCTCAATAAGAGTTTCAGTTCTAGGTTTAAGAATTTGAATGTTATTGGTTTTATTTTCGGATTCATAAAGAATAGGAATTTTTTCCCTGTCAACAATAATCATGTGATTTTCGTAATCAATTGAAGCTTTATATGCTTTTAAGAAGTCATTACCCAAAATTCCGTCGAAAGGAATGTTTGAGTTTCGATTTAAAACATGAAATTGGTGATTAAAGAATTTTCCTGATATTTTCAGAGATAGAATAGAATAACCACTTGTTTCTATTGAGTGATCAGGACTTATACCATTAAGTATAATTTTATTATTTAGATATACCGGCGTATTTTCTTTCAAAGATTTAGCTTTAACAATAGATACATTTGCTCCAGTGTCGATAAGAAGTTTGAGTTTAGCGTTTTTTGAAGAGTCACATAATATAGAGATAGTTGAGGAACATTTTCCTTCAAGGAGAATTTGCTCTTCTTTAAATGGACCAGAATGATTGAAAATGTTGCTTAGTTTATTTATTCTTCGAGCAGAGCAACCACTGTTGAAGAATTTGACCCGTTTTTTGGGTTTTGATTTGAGACTGAAATATTTTGTTGTTTTTTATTATTATTATAGGTTCGCTTACGGCATTCCTCTATAAGATGTCCGTATTTTTTGCAATATTTGCAATGTTTTTGACTAGAACCGTTGAATTTGGGACTATTTAAACGTTCAGAAGTTGAGCAAGAACCTTGATTGATCTGTTTTGAATTATTTCGAGGTGGATTTTGATACATGTTTAGAATTTGTTCTTCAGCTATAGCGATGGATATCGCTTCGTTTAGTGTTTTAATTTCTCTTATTCTAAGAGAACTTGATATCCGTGGTAAGGAAAAGAAAATGAATCTATTTAAAGCTATTTCATTAAGCATTTCTAACCTCCCAGTAAGGTGAGCAACTTCTGGTGTAGCATTTATGGTTCGTTTTAAGAGAGTTTCCACTCGATACACGAATTGTGAAACGGGTTCATCAACTTTCTGTTTTAGATTTGTTAACTCACAAAGAAGTTGGGAATAGTGTTTTTTATCTTGATACATTGTTTTAAGGAATGCTTTAAGTTCATCCCAATCTTTAAAGTTTCTGTTGACACAAGCCGCTTTGGCTTTGCCAGAGATTTGAGTTTGTATATAGTCTAATAAAATGTATTTTTGGGTTGCACTTGCAAGGCCAAAGGCTTTATTACAATCTGCAATAAACCCATTTAATTGATCCCTGTTCCCATCGAAACCTTTAATGAATTTAATGAGAAAAGTTATTGGGAGTTCCGAAGAATCTCCACGAAAATATCTTTGTTCATTCTCATTATCATTTATATCTCCATCTCCAACACCAACATTATTTATATCATCATTCGACATGATTTTTTTTTTTTTTTTGTTTTTATTCAATGAATCACCACAAGAAAGTCAACGCACAATAAGCACAATAAGCACAACTTAATATAACCAAATGCGAAGAAACAAAATGTGATAGATCAAGTACTTACACTGTGGCTATAAACACCATTATTTAGTAACTTCAATTAATAAACTTTTTCTTTCAAATGAATTGAACTAGAATTTATTATTTGTTTTTTTTTTTTTTTTTTTTTTATTTATTTTACTTCTGACACCAAATTTGTAATGAATTAAAAACACAACTGGCTTTGTGGAGAGTAGAAACAAGAATGTCTTTATTCAGTATTAAAGATTATAGTTGCAGTCATACAAGGAAAAGAAGAATGTGCTGTGTGCACGAAAATAGTTAGTTGAGTGGGTAGAAATTGTGTGGGTAGAATAGAGTATCACATGCAGAGTATGCAAAAAGAAGATTTAGTGAGAAATAGAAAGAGTGATGTGCATGCAGATAATATGACAGCAAGTACGTACATAACAGAAATAAGAAGATTGAACTTCTAAGAAAGTTTTTTTATCATTTAATAATGTATATGAAATACTTAACAGCCAGTGGGGCTGGCTTAATTTATACCAATTTTGCAACTATGCAATGGCGTCCCGAAATAGATTTTAGTCAGCCATCAAAATTCCTACCAGTTATTGATTTCACATCACCTTTTTATGATTCAAATCCTCTAAAATTGCATTTTATGTTTTAAATCATCCAAAATTGATACCTTTTTGCTCCAAATAATTTATAATTTTTGAATATCTTCGCTTATCCATTTTATTCAAAATCAATAACGATAATTTTTTTTTCTCTAACTTTTTAAAATATTTTGTATATTGTTTTAAATAATCAAATTATACCTATTACATTTCTTTTTATTACTTATTCTTTTTGCTTACGAAATGTCATATCTGGCAGACGGCAGTATGGCCATGTCCGTATTCCATACCAACAAAAAATTGTATCATTTTTTATAATAAATAAAAAAGAAGTATCTATCTATCTAATCTATCTATCTATATTTGAAAAAAAAACGACAAAATGTTGGCACACACTCTTTTTATTTTTGGGGGTTCGTTTAAAAGTTAATTGACGAGTTTGTGGTTCGCTTTTTAATAGGCAACGAAGGACCAAAATGTTTTGCTCTATTTTAGCTTTTTAAAATTGGGTAATCAAACACTCAATCTGTAAAATAATCTTCAAAAGATAAAACCTGTCTTTAAATAAAAAACAACCAAAACCTTTCTGTATAAAAACTTGAAGTAAGTAACCTTTATTCACCCTTCATATAACCTTATCGTTGGTATAATTTCTTATTGCAAATTGTTCCGAATATATCCTAATGGAAGAGCCCAGAGTGAGTAAAGTGTTTATTTGAAGCGATGTAATGAGCAGCATCCAACAGTATATTTCTTATTTACATATGTACTAAGCCCTTGTATTGATTTTTGTTTAAATTAAAACGGCAACGAAAATCAATTATTTCTACAAAAAGCAATTCTAAATTTCAGATAGTACACAACTAGCATACAAAACAAACACAACACTCGTCCCTTGACTCATCGCTTCCATAGTAATTCATGGAATAAACAAAAATAATTAAAACAATTATTGAAAAATTCCCTTTCAAACTTTTTATAATTTAGGAAATTTTATTTATTAAATACACCTACCTCATCATATTATTTTGTGCGAAAGCAGAGCCTTTCTAAATATAAATTATAGTAGTATCATGGACGCACTCGAAGAGGGTGACAACTGCAGGCAGTATGGGGAACCCTGTCGCGGAGAGTGGTGGGTAATTTGTAATCGGAGAATTGTATATTACACAACGCTGGTTATAATTTAAAACCTGTGATATGAAGAGGGTGACAACTGCAGGTAGTATGGGGAACCCTGTTGCGGAGAGTGGTGGGTAATTTGTAATCGGAGAATTGTATATTACACAACGCTGGTTATAATTTAAAACCTGCGATATGAAATGCATAGAAAATTAGGGTGTTCGAATATAGGAAACTCCAAAAACGCCATACATAAAATCTTCGAACACCAGGACCACCTTTTTGAAAACACCTGTTCGAAAACAGGATCACTTTCAAAGAGGCAGTTGCCTTTGTTCGAACATTTGCTTGGGTATAGAAAACTCGATAAAAATTAGTTTCCAAGATACTTTTAACTTTTTATTAGAATTTTAATTGCAATATTATAAACTCATATACTAATATGATAAACGACATTATTTGCAAGTTAATTAATCAATGGTTTAAAAAAAAAAAACAATTTTTCCCGAGACGTTCATAGTTTTTTTTTGTTATTAATCGCATTAATTTAAAACCTTCTTTCTGTCCATTTCTGCACATTTTAGTCCAAAGTTCTGTCAAAATTCATATAAAATTTGTTTGACACAAGTTTCACGGAAATTTAAAGTAAAGGAACAAACTTAATAATTTTTTTGGACACACACAGTGGCTGACTGTGTGAAAAAAGTTATGAAATTTGAGAGGAAATGTGTCAAAATGTGTATGAACAAAAATCAAGTTTAGTACGGAATACGTACACCTACACCTTAATAAAAATTAGTTTTTGGATTGAAATCTGAATTTACCAGAGGACTTTGAGCTTGTCTTGGAATAAATAAAAAAATGTTTAAAAGAAATAAAGAGAAAATATAAGGTACCTATTGGCTTTAAAAAGTGTAATTATGTAATTATACTTATGAAAGTATAAGTATGTATTAACGTTGTTGTATCAAATTTAAGAGAAATTCTTAGAAAATTGACCCTCTTACATAATATAGGAAAATGAACCACCTTCTAAAACATGTTCAGCAATCATTTTCATAAGTATTGTTATTGGTCATATCTATTACCATTTTAAGAAATTTATTTTGAACAACTAGGTACCTACCTACGTACCTACCTGCCAACTAATCAACGTATTCAAAATAAATTTATAAAAAGTTTTTTGGATAAAAAGTTTAGTAAGTATACCTACATAAATGTAGGTATACATATCTCAATGCATTGGCACTGCCCCTAACGTACAGACATTGAAGAAATAAAAAAATTTCACGAAATTCTTTCTACTACTGCCTATTTTTTTTATAAATTAATAAGTATGTAGATACCTCCCTACCCTAGAATTTAGCAAAACAAACCTTAATTAAAATACCTACCTAGTAAAAAAATATTTATGTACCTAGGTACCTATACAAAAACCCACCCCTATATTAAACATAAATATCTTAATACCTTTCCAAAAGATAATAGGTATCTTTACCTAAGCCTAACTCTGAATTTTGCATAAGAATACCTAACCTACATATTTTATTTAAATACCTACTAAAAAACATATCCGCGAAACAATTAATAATACAAAAATTATTTATACCTAATTGAAATAGAAACTAGTCCACTACCAAAATATATACCTACTTATACATACCCTCGTAAAATAAGGATTACAATTCAAAATTATTAAAATACCCACCAAAAGTTATAGGTATCCTGCCATCGAAATCATACAAGAAAATCCATATCTAAATAACTATGAAAAGATTTCCTCGAAAATTTTAAATCAGCCACAAAACAAAACCTACCCTCAATAATAATTATGAGAAAATATACATACCTATAGTCATACCCATAGATAAACAATGAATTTTCAGATATTTTTTGACAGCTAACTAATCAGGGGCCCGAAAAAATCAGATATCTGAATGCCCTCATCCATATAAAAATTTTCTTCTTTTCTTTTTTGACATTTTACTAGGCACTGAACTTTTTAAAAGGTGCGTTTGTTTCGTTCATCTCTGAATTCCAACAAGTTTTTGACTAGTTTTATATAAAACTTGTGTCTTATGAAAACCTGAAGTACAACAAAAATGTATGTGAAAAACTTGTGTTTTCGATTAGGTTTGAGTTCGGTGTGAAAATGCTAACATATGTATTATGAAATATCACATTTCACAAACAAATTTTCCACCACTTCGGTTCAATTGACATACATTTATTTATTTAATTATTTATTACTATCAATATGTCTTTTATTATTTTAGTACGCTTTGAATTTAAGTAGCCAATGGCAATTTTAAAATAAAATTATATAAAGGGAAGTGAGCACTGAAAAATCCACTTCATCTGCTTTTATACTTTATGAACATGTCCATTGGGGCTCATGAGATTTTTAAAATAACTGACAAATTTAAAAAAAAAACAGCGATTTGTGGTGAAAATCAGTAAGTTGCATTAGTGTTAGTGTGGTTAAGGTTACTAGTGCAACTTTATGACATTCACCACGGCCGGAGCCGGAGAGGATTCCCATCTTTATATTGTTTATCTATGGTCATACCTACGTTTCCCATTCACATCGTCTACAACAAAATCTGTGTATAGAAATCATAAATAAACAATGTAAAGATGGGAAACTTTCGTACGTTTCACCCTCCAAAACCCATTTGTTTACATTGTTGTTTTTGTAATCCGACTCCGTGTCGATGAATAAATGTGAATTGCAACAACAACTTAACGCGGTGAATTTGATTTGTTTTGACAGACCAATTTTTTTCCAAACTGTTGGTACGACTGCACCATCAATATGTTTACCTAAATATAATTTTTTAAAACGAATTGCAGCCAAATGGTTTGATGTTCCAATTAAATTGAGTTGTTAATTATAGAAATCGCTAATTGGCCAATATTGGTAAGTTAGATGCATATAACCAGATTCTGTGACTTACTTACTTCAAATTTAATCTAATGTGAACAAACTGACCCTGATTCTCCACTATCACTTACTTGGCCTTAACCATCATTTAACCTAAGTTAATCAAATTTTAATTCACCGATTTGGTGAATTAAATTTAATGAACCATTGATTAAAATTTGAACATATTTTGATAAAATGTGCAATTTTTTTTACCTAGTTACATAATTAAGGCTCTCTCAAACCAACGCGAATGCGGAGCAACGACGAATTTTTGTTGTTGTTTAGCGTTATGTATTTGTCATATTTTTTGCTGTTGTGAATGATTCGCTGCGAATCACTCCGCATTCGCGTTGGTTTGGGAGAACCTTTAAGCAAAAGGAAAATTCAATACATATTATAGTATTAGTTGTGTTTATTGTAACTCAAAATAATTCTGTCTAAAAAAACGACAGCACAACAAAGCAATTTGCTAGTCAAATACAACAACAACAATATTAATTCAGAATTAAGGTAGAACTAGAATAGCCAACGTAGTGGTCGTAGGAAACCGGACGAAGACAAGTAATCCATATGACGCGCACATAATTGCGAAGTGGTACTCTTCGTTTAGTTTTCGTTAACTTCTCCCGTCAGACGGGAGAGTGCTCACCATGGTGGAAGCGAACAAAAAGAATTTGGTGCTTGGTGCATAGTTTTCCAGTCTTTTTTTTTGTTCAATGTATGAGTGAAACAAAATCTTAAATCACTGTGCTGTAAATAAGTAAAAACAAATTACATTGAACAAATAATAATTAAATGTTAAATGTTTGCTGGTTATATAAAATGGCAGACCAACGCAAATGTTAAAATGTCCCGATGTCGTTTTTTTCCCCAAAGTCCATATGGACATGCAAAAAACGTAGCTATTAATATCCAGACTAATTTTGATAGTTCGTTTCTGTGGAGATCATAAATCTGTGGAAGTATTCCAGTAAGAAATTAAAATGTAAGGAATAATAGGATTTTCACAACAAACCCCAAAACCAGTTTTCGGCAAAAACTTTTCAAAAACCATTCACACCAAACATTACACTATACGTTTTCGTTTGACATTAAAGTTTTTCTTTCACCAACCACTTACAATTATCTTTTCATTTTGTTGTTTTCTTCACTTTTATGGATGTAAAATGGTGATTATTTATATAAATATGATCCATATAATAGCATCCAATCAGTTTCTGTTTGACATTTTACTAGGCACTGAACTTTTTAAAAGGTACGTTTGTTTTGTTCATCTCTGAATTCCAACAAGTTTTCGACTGGTTTTATATTAAACTTGTGTTTTACGAAAACCTGAAGCTCAAAAAAATTTATGTGAAACCTTGTGTTTTCGATTAGGTTTTTCTCCAAAGCCAATATTTTCTCGAAAACCGCGTTTTGAGTTCGGTGTAAAAAGGCTAACATATTTACAATGAAATTTCATATTTCACAAACAAATTTCCTCCCACTATGGTTCAATTAACATACATTTATTTATTCAATTATTTATTACTTCCAATATGTCTTTGAACGCTTTGAATATAGGAAGCCAATGCAATTTAAAAAAAAATTATATAAAGGGAAGTGAGCACTTAAAAATTCACTTCACCTGCTTTTATACTTTATGAACATGTCCATTGGGTTTTTAAAATAACTGACAAATTTAAAAAAAACCGACGATTTGTGGTGAAAATCATTAAGTTGCATTTGTGTTAGTGTGGTAAAGGTTACTAGTGCAACTTTATGACATTCACCACGGTCGGAGCTTGTAGGCAAATCGTTTTGACAGCCGAGGATTCCCATCTTTATATTATTTATTTATGATAGAAATGTTTTTCTGCTGGTTGTATGTTACTACCTACGACATTGACGAGGCGACGACGCAAGCAGCTCACTCAGGTCTCAGGTGTCTCTTTCATTTCCTTGTTAAATTTTTCTTTGCTACTCTGGCTACATACGAAATATATTTCAAAAATAAAAACAAACAATTAATGTTAAATTCAAAGAGGATACGAGAAATATTTTCTCATTTCCTTCACCTTTTTCTAGTTTGTGTCATTTCACAATCAGCTGGCTTGCTTACCTCACTTACTCCCTTTATTTCTTACCAGAATGGAAATAATTAATCCTCTTGCCAGAGAATATCAATTACCAAGAAGCCAATCCTTGGCTCTCATCCGGCTTTGTCCAGCGGGAAATATCGTCCTCAATAATTCTAATAGCTGAAATCATCAATTAATTCACCTGCCAAATCATACAAGGAGCGATATGCAATGATAAATTAATTGAAGAGTAATGCAAAGATTCCTTTGTTCATTGATTTTACTCCACTTCCTGCTTTGTGCTTGAAAAACAACCTTTTCTTTCGCCAAATTACAAGTTGCTATTGTAATAGGGAAAAATAAATGATGAAAAAACTGTTGAAAAGGAATGTACAAAGTCATCAGTTCATATTTTGTGATTTGTTTGTGACTGTTAATTCTCATTTTGTTGGATATAGTTCACAGTGGCTTTCTGTAAGAAAATCAATGAAACATGAACCAAATATAACTTAAATTGTGTTTGCAAAAACGCAAGTAGTTATAACTTTTGAATTTTCAAATGAGAGCTACTTTTTGGTTCGTTGAAAAAAAAACATCTTGAACAACTAGGTGCTAAATAAAGCAACTAATGAAAATCTCACGATTTCGCAATTGAATATTAATTACATTTTTCATCGAAAATATTGAACTGATGAATAAGGCAAGTACATGTATGAAGTGAAATCACAGATTATGCAATCACCATGTTTTTCATCACCTGAGTCGGTGAATAAACATCTTCCAACGAAGTAGTGATTTCGTTGATGAATTTTCATCAAGAAAGTAGCATGTGCTTCCCGCCAATGACACGCCCATGTTAAATTCATCAAAGGAATAAGCTGAAAAGCGGCTGATGCAGCTTCCATTCCTCAAGGAAAAAGTAGGTTTTTCCTAAATGAATTTTAAAATTTTTCCTGCTAGGTGACTTCACTGAGGTTTAATGGTGGTTAAAGGCTCAACCCAACTAGCAAAATTGCTCCGCATTTCAGACATTAAAGTGTTATTTGTTTCTATAGCGCTCCATTTAGCCCTCTGACAGAAAGTAAATACATTTAAAAAAATCCTTAAATATTTTCTGGTGCAAATTATATCAGCTTGATAGAAACGATGTACCAATTATACTCTTATGAAGTAACGAAGATACTTTCGCTTCAATAGTCATCCCGTAAAATTATTATACAATCTTTATGTTAGTCTTTGTTTCTATATTGCTTGTATTAGTGAATATGGTGGCGCCAAGCTATAATCGGCCATTTTATAATTTAGATATACATATTTAGTTTGGCATCTGAGCACATATATTTCTTATTACTGTCAATGCTTTAGGTTGGTATTAATTAATTATTTAATCTATTCTACCTCTATTTATTAATTTAACAATGTGTTTGTAATAGCCATGGTTCCATAATTATGCCAAGGTTTTGACACAAATTTTTTGCATAGCTTAATGCATCGTCAACTAATTGGTCCCATTTTTCGGTGAGGAAAGTCAGCAGGGCATTCATTTTACAAGCACATTGATGAAGATTGAGTCCTTCTAATTGTAAATAAATCTGGGGATCATTTACCTCATGCAGCACAGGTTTTCAAAGACCCAAGAAACAGGAAAGAAAACGATTGCATTGCTATGAACAAAGCTCCTACATCCATTCGTGTATTTAGACTTTCACTAGACTCCGTTTGTTTTTCCAAACTATTAAAAATACCCCCGTAATAGTTATAAGTACTTTCAACTGCATCACCTCTTGCGCTCCAGCGTGTATCTTACACCCTTTTTAATGCTTTACCTGTAGATGCAAGCAGAACCCAACGGTGTGTGGACACGGAAAAATGAGTAACAACGCTCTAAAGTACCAAAGAAGGTTACCGAATTTGTCTCAACTGCAGCAGCATGTAAACAAACCAGGTTTAATGAATGATTTGAGCATGGCACAAAATCGGCTTTTGGGTTGATGTTTTTGAGCCTTTGCTGCACTCCTGTGTACTTTCCAGTCATAACAGCAGCATTATCATATGCTTGACCTCTGCAATCCATTATATCAAGTCCATCAATATTGAGCTTATTTATGATCAAATCAGAAATGCCTTCAGCAGTTTTATTTTTTGTTTCAATGAAATCTATAAAATATTCTACTACTTCTATTTTCTGATTTTCAAATTTAACGTAACGCACTACCTAACTTGTTTGATCCTTGTGTGAAATATCTGGCGTGCTATCGACTATAATGGAATAATATTTTGCCTTTTTTACTTCACAGATAATTTTTTGACGAACTTTATCTCCCAAAATATTAATGAACTCGAATTAAGTTCCTATTGTGGGCTTTAGGTCTTTTTTGCTTTAATTTAAAGTTTTTTTTTTTTTTAATTGTAACGTTTCGGGCGTGGTTCTTCAGACCTATATATAAAGAAATTAATTAAAAATAGATACCTAAAAATAAAACAAAGATACTTACAATTTTATAAAAAATTTTATATGCACAAATTAATCTTTGGTTTTTGTTTGTATCTGTTATAATTTTTTGAAAATCTTTAAAAAGACAGTTCAAAAAGAAGTTTTATTTATTCGAATAATTAAATTCAAATGTATTTGTTTGAAAAAATATGTCAAAATATTTATGTATATAACTTAATACTTCAGTATAATCATAATCTGTGTAGTAGATATACATGTATATAGATATTAATGCCTATTTATGAATTGACCGTAAGTGTCACTAAGCCTATCACAATCAGAACGTCTATTAACACTATTGTTTTTTAATATGCAACATTTCAAGTAGCATTCTTTTATTATAACTTTTCTCGGTTTGCAATATTTAAACATTTTATAAATCTAGTTGATGTCCCTCTTCTATACAATGTTTGGTTGTTTCTTAAAACAACATATGTGTAACTATTTCCCATCATATCGTTTTAAGAAACAACCCAACAAACAAACTCCAAACTTATAATAACAATATTATTAAAGATTTACTTAATAAGAAAATTATAAATTTATCTGAAAAGAAATGTATGATAATATACACTGCCAACAGTCCTAAAATATATGGTCTACCCAAAATGCATAAAGAAAATTGGCCATTAAGACCTATTTGTTCCTTGCTATCATCTTTCAAAATATATTGCAAAAATCATTTCTAAAATAACTGAAAGATCTAAATATAATGTTAAAAATACAAAGGACTTTATTGAACGAGTTTACACCAACTATTTTAGAAGAAAACGATATACTTATTTCTTTTCATGTAGTTTCTTTGTTCACAAACATTCCAATTGAAATAGCATTAAAACTAGTAGAACAAGGTTGGAATGTAATCAAAGAAAACACAAATATTTTAAAGAAACAATTCTTAGAAATATTACGGTTTTGTATAATTGACAATATTTATTTAGAATTCAATAAAATTTATTATAAACAAAAACAAGGTGTTCCTATGGGAAGTCCTTTGTCCCCTATCATAGCAGATATAGTTATGGAATCATTACTTAAGACGGTTTTAGATAAATTAACGAGCAAACCAAAAATCATTACAAAATATGTAGATGATCTATTCTTGATTCTAAAATCAAGTGAGATTACTTCAACTATGGCAGCACTTAACTCTTTCCATCCCAAAATTCAATTTACTTTTGAAGTTGAAAAAGAAGGGATACTTCCTTATCTTGATGTGAAAGTAATCAGAAATTCTTGACATATACTTTTTGATTGGTATAAGAAACCAACATCTTCTGGACGTTTAATTAATTTTAACACAAAACAACCAAAACAAATGATTATTAATACAGCTAAAAATTTTATAAATAGAGTATTAGACTATAGCGATACTACATTCCGACAAAAAAACATTGAAATAATAATGAAGACATTGTTATTTAACTCTTTCCCAGAACAAATAATTAAATCCCTAATTAATAATTATTTTAATAATGCTAATAATCCGAACGTAGTTATAAACACCCCACAAATAATATATAAAAGTGCCTTATATGTACCTAACTTTTTAAACCGTTTGTTAAACGCACCAATAAGAAATAAAGATACAACTCGAATAGCTTTTAAACCAACTAATACCCTTCATAATTCCATTTTTTCAAGATTAAAAGACAGAATATCTATAGAAGAAAAATCAGATATTGTGTACAAAATTAAATGTTTAGGTGATGGATTGACATCATGTCCATCAGTTTATGTAGGTACATCCAAACAAAAACTTCACAATAGAATAGCTGGTCATAGATCAGATATACTCGTAAATAGTAATAGTTCACAAAAAACTGCACTAGCCTTACATTGTATAGAAGAGGGACATCAACTAGATTTATAAAATGTTAAAATATTGCAAACCGAGAAAAGTTATAATAAAAGAATGCTACTTGAAATGTTGCATATTAAAAAACAATAGTGTTAATAGACGTTCTGATTGTGATAGGCTTAGTGACACTTACGGTCAATTCATAAATAGGCATTAATATCTATATACATGTATATCTACTACACAGATTATGATTATACTGAAGTATTAAGTTATATACATAAATATTTTGACATATTTTTTCAAACAAATACATTTGAATTTAATTATTCGAATAAACAAAACTTCTTTTTGAACTGTCTTTTTAAAGATTTTCAAAAAATTATAACAGATACAAACAAAAACCAAAGATTAATTTGTGCATATAAATTTTTTTATAAAATTGTAAGTATCTTCTTTTTATTTTTAGGTATCTATTTTTAATTAATTTCTTTATATATAGGTCTGAAGATTGGTGTAACCACGCCCGAAACGTTACAATTAAAAAAAAAGCTTTAAATTAAAGCAAAAAAGACCTAAAGCCCACAATATGAACTTAATTTACATTTAAAAAGGTCACGGGAAAAGGATATAATTAATGAACTCGTTTTGAATTTGTGGTGACATATGAGTAATTGAAACTTTAGGACCCATTTTGATTCGAACAAGGTGTTCTCGAAGTACTGGATCGTACTTTGCAATTAGATGAACGAGTTCTAAGAAGTTGCCTCTATATGCACTGGTATTTTCTTCTCTGTGCCCACGAAAAGCCAAATTCTGTTTCGACAAGAATTTAATTGTATCTACCATTCGAGTAAGAATTTCTTCCCATTTTTTCATTGCTTTGGCCACGATATCTTGCTGATTTTTATCAATAGTTATTAAATGCATTGAATACATTCGTTCGCCTTGTTCAAATTTGCAAACAAAAGACAACAAAAGCAAAATAAGGATGCTTTAGAAGGAGAATAAGCCATTCAATTACGTAATACATTTTTACCGTTAGTTAACTTGCTGTAAAACTATTCTTGTGTTAGCCGCCTCTTCGCTCCTCTCAGTGTCGTAGAATGAGAATCCGTGTCGGATTGAGTTCCTTGTAATTCGTCAGAGAAGTTACAACTTATATGCTGCACAACTTCTGGACCTCGCTGCACAAGGAGTAATCTCATCTTGTCATCGATATGTTTAGGCCACTTTCCCATATCGTCTAAATCTGTGTACTTTGGTAAAGGTTATTCCAATACCTTATCACTATCAGAATCAGAATCAGAACCAGAGCCAGAGCCAGAGCTATCAATAACTTTGTTTGAACAGATTGTTACAGATTGAGATATAACAGAAGTTGTTGGATCTTGTTCAGATGGAGCAATATTCGCATCTTCAATAGAAAGGCATGAAGGTGATAAATTTGGGGTAATAACTTCAGGTAATAGTGTAAGGGTGTTAAGTTCTCCTACTACTTCAGTTTCTTGGTTGTCAATAGCAAATGTAACTGGAGAGTTTATATCTGACATAGACTCTGAAGTCTGAAGTTTCGGATATGAGGGGTTGCATGTATTTGAAGATAGACCCTTCATTTTGTTTGATACATTCTTCTCGGGCTCTTTTCTTATTTCAGAACGAAGCTCCGAAGCTTCCTTTTACTCTTTTCATTGTAAGATACTAAAAGGAAACATTGGCCAAACAAAAGCATTTTTTTAGATTAAATTGAGAAAAAGGAAAAATTATTTAAACTTTGGAAAAGATGGCAACTAAAACATTTTTTCACACTGACCCAAACAAACGAACAATAATAGGTGTGTGCTTTTGCACGCGCATATAAGATTAAAAATTACGTGAATACAAATTACAACAGATCGATAACCCATATCCAATTGGTAAGCATCACTAGAAATGTACGCTTATTATACTATTGGAATATTACATTGATTTTACAATATATTATATGTACAGTATCAGTATCTATGAGTACCAACATCGCTTTTTCTGGTTTGAAACCTCCCATTTGGCGAGTAGGTCGTGTAAAATTTTGTACAAACTTGGTGAACACGCTTTTGCCGAGAAATAAAAAATTAAAATGTAAGACTAATAATATTCAATCATTGTCAATAAAAATAAAATGCACGACTGGGTCGCACGAACTTGCTCTTATATACACACTGTCGTTTTATAGTATCTATATTTTATGCCACCTGCCAAAAAAATAGTTTAGTTTAAGGTGGTATTATGTGAGTACATAAATATGAACAATAAAGCACCGTATTGTGTTGCACTTTGCACATATGCATGGAATTTATAGTAAAGACTGAAAAATTGTTAACAAATCAATTAAATTAGAAATAAATTGATTAAACAAATATCTGAAATTGATTTGACACAAAGGCGATGTACACCGTCTGATTTATTTTTTAAAAATCGTGTTTTACATTAGGTATGTATATGTAGGTATGTACATATGTATATAAAATTTTGAAAATATAAAAAAAATTGGTGCGCCATTTTTTAGTACTTATTAATGCGGAGTTAAAAATTAATTTTGAAAAAAACTTTAAACCAATTTTTGAAATATCGAATTTTCAAAAAATAATTTTGATTTTTTCTAAATCCAAAATTTGATTTTTTCAAACCTTTGTTATGCAATATTATTCAAACAGTCGCTCTTGTTTAAAAAAAATATCATTAAAATTGGTTAAGCAGACAATGAGATAGTCGACAAAAATGGTTCCATGAGAGATACTTTTATTGGACGATAGACATTTTTTTTACAATAATATTATCGTAGATCGTATTTATGTATGTTAACTCACACAAAAATTTTGATCAAAATCGTAAAAGTCGTTTTTGAGAAAAATGAAATTTTACATGCCAGTTTTTAAACTTTTGTATGGGAGATACCGTTATTTTTTGTTATATGAA
The DNA here is from genome assembly GCA_946251815.1 of Dasysyrphus albostriatus. Lineage (NCBI taxonomy): Eukaryota > Metazoa > Arthropoda > Insecta > Diptera > Syrphidae > Dasysyrphus > Dasysyrphus albostriatus. The sequence goes on from OX276338.1 coordinate 64,365,836, forward strand.
ATATTTTTTATTTGAAATTTGCTAGATAATGTCAAGAAACTGTTGCGTACCAAGTTTAGTAAAAATCGACCAACTTGTTAACGAGATTTTTGAAAATTTTGGTATACAATACTTTTAAACTTTTAGAAAACATTCTCTGTAAAAAAATTGATCAAAATCAGTGGGATCGTTTTTGAGAAAATCGAAAGTCAAAGAAATGGTTCTATGGGAGGTACCATTTATAACCATTTTTGGGAATTTTTTAATAAAATGGTAGCCTTTTTGTAAAAAAATTACTGAATTTTTTTAAAGTTGTCGGCACGTTTTTGAGAAAAATAAAACTTTCATTTTCTGCTAAAAAAAAATTGTACGACAGGTACCTACCGTTATTTTTGGTATTTAAATGCCCAAAAAACACTACGATGTAAACTTTTAATTAATTTAATTATTTATAAAATTTAATTTATTAATAAAATTTTACTTGAAATCGTTTCTCTATTTTCAATAATAACTTATTAACTCTCGATTTCTCGGTAAAAAAAAGATAACTTTTTACAAAAATGTGGGAAAATGTTTTTTATGGAATTTATGGTTCTTGAGATATGGAGAAAACACTCTTAATAAACCCAAATGGGGGTTTCAACTCCGAAACATCAATGGGTTATTTCCGAGCTATCAGCTTGGTATTTCGTTTCATTAATAATTTACTTACTTTATGTAATCAATCCAAAGGGTTCAAATGAAAATCCCTTGCGCCTATGTCCAAAGACTTGTATCATTGCCGACAGCAAAACCGTGGCGCGAAAATCTTTTATATAATGTACCTACGTCCTACACACAAACACGCAGCTTTCAGCTCAAAAAGAAAAAATATATTTCCGAAATGGACAGTATATTTTTTCACAATTAAAATTTGTTAGAAAAGTAAGCTTACACCTGAACTCGGTGTTCTCCTGGGTGTGATGTGTTTTCAGCGCTGCAGCTGAAAAAAAATGTGCAGTGCCAACTTTTATTTCAATGGGTGCCACAGAGTGCCAAAAAGTTGAATCTAAGTCAGAAAAAATCGGATATTCAAATACACTGGAGCATAATTTTTATGGCAGAGCTTTTAAGAAGAGACCATGATAGAAATGCGTTTCATGACAAACTCTGTCATTTGAGCAACATTTGTTAGAGAATGTTTCGATATTTTTTATAGAGCAGGCATATTTTTGCGTATTTTTGTTCAAAATACATATACACTGCCCGTCACTTGTTTGAAGCCACTATTTTCAAAGTCGTTTTTTTCTCGATAAACACCTGTAAGAAATATATATTTCTTGTAAATTTTTTATACCTGCGAGTAGCAGTAGGTATATACAATTGCCTAGTAAAAAAGGACAACGTCACTTTATTGAACTATTATTGAAGCCATTGCAAATATTGATTTGAAAAATCCAATACTGTACATTTTTTTAACAAAAGATTAAAATATTTCAGAAAGCGTCAAAAACTATATTTAAATTTTTATTTTTATTATAAATGGGCTTAAAAACACTGACGGTATAAGAGATAGGGACCATAGATTATTTGAAGGAACTGGGAAATAGCACAGGGAATGAACGGAAGTGAAACAGCTGCAAAAAATTAAACAGATACCAAAAACTATGGTAAGAAATTAAAAGCACGCAGAAGCAAGGGATCATCACGTTTGCCCGAAATTCAGTTTCCCGAATCACGTTTGCCCTAATTATTCGCTACTATTAGTGGGTTAGTACTATTTGGCTGAAATGATCCAAAATTATCAGATAATTCAAAACAATACTTTTTAGTACTTCTGAACAAATATTTTATTTATTTTGTTATTATTTTTGTTTTTCCTTGTAAATTTATTATTTATCGAAGCCACTCCCCCTTTTGAGAAAAGTATATAAAGGGTTGTGCTTTGACATTTATCTTCAGTTCTTCTTAGAGCTCTGTAGAGGTAACATCTCGAGTTAAAGAGATAATAATTGGATTTCAATTTGTGTGGTTTGGTGGATGGTTGGGTCTGGATCTGGGACAGTGGTGTGGTTGGATCTGGACGGAGTTGGATCTGGACGGAGTTGGGTCTGGATCTGGACAAAGGTGGTTGTGGATTTGGACAGAGGTGGGTCTGAATTTGGACAAAAATAGGTCTGGATCTGGCCAAAGGTCAAAGGTGGGTCTGGAATCTGGACACAGATTCATTTTTTTTTTATTAAAAAAATATCAATAAAAATAGATTTTTTTTTTTTAAATTTATACCTTAAATTCCCGCCAACTGAAAATTCTAGTTTTATCTCTTAGAGATGTTTTTCTTACCGAGTCCTAGTGAGGACTGAATTTTATTATGGAATTACTTTTGCTTTTATACTTTTTTGTGTCAACTTATTTGGATGTTCGTTCCTGTTGATTATCACAGTTTCAAATCTCAGATTTATATGAAATGAATAATTTTTATTGAGATTCTCTAAAAAGTGGCGATGATTCAAGGCCGATTTCAGTGCTTATGGCAAAGAAAACCATGAAAATAGCCCAGAATTTTCTCTGCTATCCAGCTTGAAACGCTTTTGATGTACAATTTAGCTGCAATAGTTCTTTTCAGGACTAAATAAAAGATTGAAAAGGGATATTAAATTGATCAAGCTATGAATATAAGGTAATTTTTCCGGGCTAGGCAAGCCACGCAATATACTGTCGACATTGGCGCCTGCCTGACGACTTTAAATACCCTAAGCGGAGCAACGGAGTTGCGTGAGCGGGACAGAGGACCAAAAAAGAGGGTTAAAATCCTGAGAACCCGCGAAGCGGGCCACCCAAGGTACTGTTGGCCAAGAAAGCTGTTGACATTGGCGCCTGCCTGACGACTTTAAATACCCTAAGCGGAGCAACGGAGTTGCGTGAGCGGGACAGAGGACCAAAAAAGAGGGTTAAAATCCTGAGAACCCGCGAAGCGGGCCACCCAAGGTACTGTTGGCCAAGAAAGCTGTTGACATTGGCGCCTGCCTGACGACTTTAAATATCCTAAGCGGAACAACGGAGTTGCGTGAGCGGGACAGAGGACCAAAAAAGAGGGTTAAAATCCTGAGAACCCGCGAAGCGGGCCACCCAAGGTACTGTTGGCCAAGGAAACTGTAAACATTGGCGCCTGCCTGACGACTTTAAATACCCTAAGCGGAGCAACGGAGTTGCGTGAGCGGGACAGAGGACCAAAAAAGAGGGTTAAAATCCTGAGAACCCGCGAAGCGGGCCACCCAAGGCACTGTTGGCCAAGAAAACTGTAAACATTGGCGCCTGCCTGACAACTTTAAATACCCTAAGCGGAGCAACAGAGTTGCGTGAGCGGGACAGAGGACCAAAAAAGAGGGTTAAAATCCTGAGAACCCGCGAAGCGGGCCACCCAAGGTACTGTTGGCCAAGAAAGCTGTTGACATTGGCGCCTGCCTGACGACTTTAAATACCCTAAGCGGAGCAACGGAGTTGCGTGAGCGGGACAGAGGACCAAAAAAGAGGGTTAAAATCCTGAGAACCCGCGAAGCGGGCCACCTAAGGTACTGTTGGCCAAGGAAACTGTAAACATTGGCGCCTGCCTGACGACTTTAAATACCCTAAGCGGAGCAACGGAGTTGCGTGAGCGGGACAGAGGACCAAAAAAGAGGGTTAAAATCCTGAGAACCCGCGAAGCGGGCCACCCAAGGTACAATTTCTCAAGAAAAATTAACATTGGCGCTCAATTGATGCATCGAATTATACGAACAATTGACTTTTATCTTTAAACGCGATTTGCGGCTAAACTAAGCGTCCTAGAGGCATCAAAGTTTACATCTTCAAACACGATTTGCGGCTAAACTAAGCGTCTTAGCGATGTATAGAATGCATATTCGTGATCAAGGAATGTGTCAGATCTTGAAAATAAAAAAAAGTTGGGGAAAAAAGTTTTTTTCGAAAACTTTCAAAAAAATATATTCAAATTTGGCACTTAACTTCTAAAATTCATGAATTCAAAGTGTCTTTAAATTCAGATTCTTTGAATGCAAAAGAAACTTTGCGTTCCCAAAATCCTACAGTGAGCCCAAGCTGGGGGGTTGCAGGGGGGCAGCAAGCCCCCCCCCCCCGTGCATGCCTCACTGTTTATTCACGTTTATTCGCCATCCAAGGTACTCTTGCTCAATAAAAATTAACGTTTGAGCTCATTTAATGCATCGAATTATACGAAAAATTGACTTTTATCTTTAAACGCGATTTGCGGCTAAACTAAGCGTCCTAGAGGCATCAAAGTCTGCACCCTTAAACATGATTTGTGGTTGAGATAAGCGTCCTAGCGACTTAAAAAATGCATATCTGTGATCTTGGAAATGCCCTTTCTAAAAAATAGAAAAAGTTTTTCCCAAAACTGAAAAAAAAAATATTTTTAGATTTATTGCTAAACTAAAAATAATTGATATTTTGTCCTAGTTCCAGACCCACCTCCACAACTTTTTTCCCGCTTCCAGACCCAACCCAGTCATACCTACTATAGTCGTCAACGTCATGGCCGTCAATTCGTCGTTGTCGTCCTGGCCGTCGGTCACCCCAAAGAAATCATCATGTTAATATCTCTTTAAATATTTGTTTATCTGGAAGAGACCGTTCCGATCTCCTGAGTTCAAATAAGAACTGAAGATTAATTTAAAATACGGATCACAACTGAAAACCAAACCATCGGTGAAATATCTGGGTGTCAACTTTGAGGAGAGGTTACGCTTCAATCCGCATGTAACAGCTACTCTGAAGAAAGCAAACTACGCTTTCCACCGCATCCACCCCCTAATGCGGAAAAGGAATGGACTCAGCCAAAGGACGAAGTTGCTTCTTTATAAGCAACTTCTCAGACCGATCATCACATACTGCTTTCCTGTCTGGTTTACTATTTCCAAAACCAGCATGAAAAAACTGGGATTGTTTGAGAGGAAGATCTTGCGGATCTGCACGGGACTCCACTTTGACCAACGGCGACGAAAACATTTCAGCAACACGCGACTCTATGAGGCATCCGGAATAACACCCCTTGACAAATACATGATCAGTGCTGCCAAAATACTGACGGGCAACCTTAGCAATCACCCAAACCCTCTAGTGAGAACCATCACAAGTGAAGAGAGACACACCGATCCACGATACCTTGATGTAACAGCACTACTGGACGAAGGAATCATTCCTATCAATGAAGACGAGGCAATTCAGTTTTACGAAGATGCAGCGTCGAACTACCACCGTGGCTAGAAGCCACCCCACATCCTCCCAAAAAGACAACCGGATTTGAACAACCCGAGATGAATCATCTACATAGTATAAAATATAACCATCAATCACAATCTTTTAAATAATTTTGTATAAAAATAAAAACAATGTATAAAATTAGGCCCCTAATGTGCCAAAACAAATTAAAGTATCAATATAATAATTATATAAAATAGAATTAAGAACAAATTGTAAATATCTATTTCCGTTCAATAAAGTCTAACTAACTAACTAATTAATTTAAAATGACTCCTCCTTAAACTCTGTTCATTAATTTTTCTTTTTTATGCCTAAAAGACGATTCGCGCATAATTTTCCCGCCAAAACACGACAATCGTCGTCGTAAAAGCCGTTTGGCGCTTAAATAAGAATTTATTTTTTTATGAAAAAATATCGAAAATTCTCCCGCCAAAACATGCTTTTCTCGCTTAAATACAAATTGACTTTTATTAAAAAAAAAAAAAACAAAACCCTCCCGCCAAAATTGTTTAAGGAAAAAATTGAAATCTTCCCGCCAGAATCGTAAAAACTAAAATTGAAATATTCCCGCCAAAATTATAAAAAAAAAATTACTCCCACTAAAATTGTAAAAAAAAAAAAAAAAAAAAATATTCCCGCCATACCTATTGACGATGTCAACATCCGTCACATCGTCACCCAAAACCCAACACCCTAATTGAAAAATCAATTTTATCTCCTAGTGAGGTCTAGCCTCTACCGAGTCCTAAAAAGAACTGAAATTAATTTCACATGCACTCCTCCTTATATACTTTAAAAAAGGGGGAGTGGCTTCAATCCAGTGAAGTCTTCTACATATTGAAAAAATAGTACAATAGTAGGAATATTCGTTCTCGTTGATTCTCAGCGATTAGTGTCACTAAACACTATGAGAATGAAATTCGATACAGAGATGTCGCTTTCAGACATAAATGTACCTACTACAATTCGGGCAAACGTGATTCGGGAAAACGTGATTCGGGAAAACGTTATTCGGGAAAACGTAGCCAACCCAGAAGCAAAGCAAAAACATCCCAGAAAAGTGGTCAATTCTGCCTAATACTTGATTTCCGCACTATTAATGACCGGTGTTTTGAGGGTTTTAAGGATAAGGCTTAGATAATTAAGCCTGTGACAACACTGCGTAAGATTATGAAAAAACCTGTTTTATAGCAACGAAACAGGAAACTTCACATGCATTTTGCCTTTTTGCTTCGAGCAACGAATGGAAATGGGCTGTCTATTCGGCAAAAAGGAACTTATTTTTACCAATATTTACAGTCACTAGTTAGATTGTATGGGTCGGGTCGCTATCACAGATTATAAAACAGTTAAATAGGAGCTTATAACTACAATAACTAGCGGAAGTATGTACAAATGTCTGTAAGAATTGGAACAATGCAAAGATGACAGACATTATTGTATTAGTACAGGGATGGCCAACCTTTTTAAAGCCTCGTTCCATTTTAAAAAAATAGATTATTTGAAACTCATTTTGCATGCCAACAAACAGTCTTGATCTAGTTTTCTAGTGACTACTAGAATAAAATTGAATACTTCATAGTGCGCTATATATTATTAATTTCGACCGAAATGGATACCTACTCTCAAAAAAGGGGAATTTTCGTTTTTCGGGTGAAACTCAAAATAGGCGAAAAATCAAATTTAAATTTTTCCGGGTGGAATGTTGTTTGGTTGAAACTCAGAATAAGGCTGAATAACTTATTTTTGAAACTAACAATTTTTAAATAATTTAAATTAAAAAAATTTCACAACGTAAGAGAACTTTTTTCGTATGACTACTGTTGTTTGCACATTCGACGCAACGTATGACAAAATGCAAGTTTTACTGGAATCGTCTGACAAAACTGTTTCCAAACGAATCGTTAGTGTTATAAATTTAAAAAAAAGGGCTTACACGTCACACCCATAGACAGACAGGAATATTTTCAAGATATTAAACTTCGGCTTTTTCAAACAGCTATATGAAGAAATCTAAGCTCGAAGGATATTACTGATGCTGCTGCTCAAAAAACGCGTCCATAATATTTCTTCTTCTCGTGCCACGCGTGCTATTGGTTTGACATCGCTGTATTAGTACCTTGAAACAAGATACACCCTTATCCATACATGCAAGGTAGCTAGAAGCTGGATTCTGTCAAAAATCGTGCAAATTTGGCAATGGCCACCCTATTCACCGGACCTCGAGTCCAAACGTCAAACAAATTTGGGTTGGCTATATAGGCTTTTATCAGGCTGGAAGATAGTCTGAACATAAATACGCCTTAATTTGAGCTCTTTGAGAAGCGTTAAGCAAGATTTCGCTTGATATATAAAAATAAAACCGTAAGATTCCAATCCAAACCATCTAAAAGCTCATGGACAAGAAAATAGTGAGCATACTCATTATGAAAAAAAAATAAACAAATCTTAAAAAAAAAGAAAAGAAAATAACATTTCGGTATTTTTGTTATTTTTTAAAAAAATTCTTCAAGTGGCCTCAATCAAGTGACGCAGCTTTTACACCATTGTTTGTAGTTCATTGAACTGCTGGTAAAAACCAGCCGATTAGTTCAAGGTATTTTTTGTTTAGGAAAATATTAGTATTGGTATTTTTTTATTGAAACCTTGGTCATTTTATTTAAAACAATGTTGTCTTACTAAATAAATAAAAACAAAAATTACTCTTAACGGAAAATCTCAAAGAAAATATTTCTGGAATATTTTCTTTTTTTCCTTTTAACGAATATTTCGCCCCCTAATTGCAAGAAATATGTAACTCAATTTTCAGTTAGTACAATATCTCGACAAAAGCGGTATTATTTTATGCAATTGCTAAGACTTTTTGTCCAATTATTTTTAGATTTGAAAAACATAAGATTTTATGAAGTGTGAGAAACATAACAATTAAACTTTCAATCGTTCCCTATAGTAGCTAGGTATCTATGAATCTTGCAATCTCCAAAATTTTTAAAATTGAGTTACCTAGTTCCTGCAATCAGGGGTTTGTTACCTTAGGAATGATATTTAATAAAAAAAAGAGTGGCAAATTTAATAATTTTCAGTTCCAATGGGTTCCACAGTGCCAAACTTGTTTGAAAGTGCCAGTTTGGCACTTAAGTGCCTGCTTCTGCAGCGCTGTGTGTATTTCCTTTCGTGACTGAGTGTTCTTTGAATAAAGCATTATTTTCAATGGTGAGACGAAAAAAAGCTGTTGGTGGCCCGGAAATAGTCGAATGAAATGTTTAAAAATTTTGGTTGATGTGAATGAGGGAGCTTTTGTATTTACATTATGTAGCTTTATTGTTATTGAATGTAAAGCAGTGTTACCGCTCAAAAAAGTTTTAAATAATTTATCTGACTGATAAAATTTATCCACAGAAAAATGTATCGGAATGAAAAGAAAATATGAAAACATAACATACAAAAGCAAGAAAAATTGCAGCTGTGCCCCCCGGATATTTTGAAAAATGTCCGCCCCAAGCAAAGTGCCGCCCGGGGCCTGTGCCTCAGATACTTTGCCTCATTTGCAAATGGAACACGAGCGGTATTAAGAAAGAGGGGTAGTCTACTTATTTTTGTATACGTAAAGTCCACGTGGACTGACTTTTGTTCATTGAGCGAATCACGATCGCGGCCTGCGGTTTCGTGATAAAAAAAGAATTTTCTATTCTTTTTTTTTCTTATATTATTTTTTTTTATTTGTTATTTTTTTTTTATTTATTTGTTTCTTATTTTATTAACATTTATTATTGTTTATTATAATAGAGTCTAAACGGAGGCCGCTGTCTTCAGCTAGGCTGTACCTCACGATTAGATGATTGGAATTAGACTGACTAAAGATTCTTACTTAATTTTGAATTATGCTTCAGGTAAATAATTGTAATGTGCATTCGTTTGCACAATTAATATTGTTGTTCAAATATTCATATTTCGTCTGGGTTTAACGAAATGTGATAAAGCTTCTGTAGGTAAAGGGAAAAAGGGGTGTTTCCGTTTGTGATTGGAATTTGGATAGGTAAGCGAAAATGGCGTGGGAAACAGTTACGTTTTATGTGAGTGCCGTTAGGCGAAGGGGCGTGTGGGGAATGACGAGTTTGTGGTTTTGGGTGACGCCTGAGACGTAACTCCCCCCCCCCCTTAAGATTCTGCTCCGGAGAATCATTACTCTTTATATTTAATTTAATGTCTGTTTTATTTTTAAAAATGAAGATAAAAATGATTGAAATGATAATAAAAGTTATAAGGAATGTTCCAATATTCATAGAAACGTGGGTAATATTTTTACTTTTTATTTCTTCTATAGCTTTACGGTTTTCTAATTGCTTGAAGTGAAGGTCCTCTGAAGTGTAATTCATTACAATTCTCCTAATTGTTACATTTTTATAATTTGGTATGATAAAATTATCATAATAAATAAAATTTTCATAATTAATATTATATATTTTAATTTTACAATTTTCAAATCTTATAATATTGTTTCCGACGATATTTACGTTATAATTATGACAATTATGTAATGTTTCTGTTTGCGCTATATTTTTTGTTATAACTATATTATTTGCCATTTGCTTAATTTTTATATTTTTATTTTCTTTAAATTCACATTCAGCATTTTCTTTTAACAGATTTGATAAGCAAGTATCGTTTACAATTTTTAAGTCTTTTAACTTTAATACATTCTCCGTATAATAAAACATTAAATTTCCATTTGTTACAAAATGATTACTTGATATTACAATTTCTAGGTTATTTTTGTTGGGAATGGGTTCAACAATTATTTTGTAAAAAATTTCTTTTAAATAATTAAAATAAATATTATTTGATCCACTCTCAGAAAAATTTCCTTGTTACAAGCATTGCATATTTAATACTGTTGAATTTAAGTAGAAATTATTTACTACCAATATTAATTTATGGGGAATAGCGTTTAGCTAGGTCTTTCAAGAATTTATGACCTTAGAACACATTTTTGGACCAAATTGTTTGTGAATATGGTTTTTCACTGCATTCAACAAAGAAAAAGTTTTGTTCACAAATTTCCAAAGAATTTAATAGAAACGTTAATTGCTTTAGTGGGTAATTCTTTAACTGTTGGTTACAAACAATATAGATCATGCTGTGACTGACAAAGAATGTGTGGTTGAATAAGTTGCGAAGTTGGTGATAATATTCAGAATTTATAAAATCACGTGCTTTGAGCTTTATCGTCTTTCAGTTCACACTGTCTTATATCAGTAAAGTTTATAACACTATGCAATATTTAAGAAATTTTCGGTAACATACCAGACAAAACTTTGTGCTTAATGGTATGGGCCCCAGATTGACTCTGAAATTTTTCAAACTTTAAATACAAATATCATTATGTATTTAATATTTAAATATTTAACTAATAATAATAATATTATCTTTAATTTGGAGGTGAAGAAATTATAAATTTATAATTGTTTCCTCCACAATAAATGCAAACATTTTAAGTTTTAAAGACATATTGTTTAAACACTTTTCATTAATGGGTAAGAGGTTAAATTTTTGTGAGTAATATAAATAGTGTTTTGCATTTTTAAGATATAATTCTAGGGGCAAACAAAATTATTCCTTATTACAATAGTTAGTATCTTTTTTAAGTTTTAGAACTTTTAGAGTCAATCTGATAAATTCCTACCATAAATTTCAAAAGTACTTGTAGCTAGATATTAGACCCCTTATCTTCAATAATCAATCGTTTGAAGGTAAAAGTTATAAAATGAGTTTTAAAAGTAAACATTGTTTGCAGTGAGAACTTTTTTATTTGTAGTTCGAAGTTTTGGTTTTTGCAAACAAAGAATTAAAATCTGTCAATGAAATATTGAAACATTGATCATTATCAACTTAAGCGTTTGGTGCCTTTTTTCTCTTGTGGTAAACAGTTTCTTTCTTATGAAACAGAATTTTTTGGCTCAGTGTATAGCAGAACTTTTTATGTTTGGTATTTTATTAAGTGTAATGTTAAACTTTTGAATTTCTTTTGGAGTTAACAGATCTGTGCTTAGAATTCCTAGCTGGCTTAGCATTAAATTTTCTTTAACTTTCTTTACTTGAACCCTTAGTAGCTCTATGTCATAATTAACCTGGAATGCATGTTGCATCATTTTTATTCTAATATGTTCTTTATTTATAGCATTGCCTAAATTCTAAAATTGTTTCTTAATGTCATGTTGTTGTTTATTAATTTGTTTAGTAATGTTGTTTGTTACTTAAATTTTGTACGTAAAGTCTTTGTCCTGTTGTTACTGTCATTGGAATTGCCAGAAAAATAAGTGTTGCCTGAAAAACATAAATTAGGAAGGTTGTTCAAATTTATAATTTCGCTTTAGTAGAGTTTTATAATATTTTTTGTCCTCTTTCGTTTATAACATGGTCTTGGTCTAGGGCTGTGGGATTAGATTTTATATGAGTTGGCTTAAGTTTGTTTTGTGTTCTAGTTTTTAAATTAGAATGATTATTTTCTGTAAGGTCTATGTCAGTTTTGTTTTTGTTGTGCTTATTTATGTATCGTTCTTCATTGTTGTTAATAGTCTCTATAATTTTAGGGTATTCCTGATTTGGTATTGTTCCGTCTGTAAATTCTATAGGTCTTCTTTTTGTTGTAGAGTGATTGGTTTTGTTGTAAATTGTAATGGCTTTAAGGACTTTATCGCTTAAAGTATCGTTATTTTCTTTATCAGCTTTAAATGTTCGTATGTTCTCGTTCAGAGTCGAATGGAATCTTTCGATATCCGAATTTCCAGTTTTAAGGTAAGGTGTTGTTATATGTAAGTCGACATTATTTTCTTTGAGGTACTCTTTAATAACTATTGATGAAAATCCTGTTTCACCATCGGTTATTATTCTTTCCGGGACTCCATTATTTACAAATCTATATTTCAAAGTGTTTAGTAATTTTGGCCAAGTTCTATGTTTTATTTCGTGAGCTGTTACAAATTTTGAAAACTTATCTATCATTGTAACATACATCAAATTGATGGTGGCATACCAAATGTCAATATATATAACCTGGTTTGGTTTAGTTGATGTTTCGGTTAATTTTAAGGGGATTTTGTTAGGGTTTCGCTCTTACTTTGCTTCATTACAAACTTGGCAATAGTTTATAAATTTCTGATTTTTTTCTTTTAGATTGTGACAGTAGTAGACATCTTTGATTTCTGCATACGTTTCATTGATGCCTCTGTGGGTTAATGAATTATGCGACTTGGATATCACTAATAAATCTTTCTCTGTATCTTCGAGATCTCCTATGAATTTAGTGCATTTGATAAATTTTAACAATTTGTTGTTACTGAAATATTTTAAGTATAATTCCTGGAATTGTGCAAATAGGTGGTCATCTCTAAAAAAGATACCAACAATTCCCTTAGGAGGAATAAACTTCTTCATTAAGTCTAAAATCAGTTTTTCATTAAAGTTTTTTATTTCAATAACGATTCTATTCTTTTTAAAAGGTTTATATATTCTGCGATTACTTGCATTTTCTATATTGTTTAGGATAATTTGGGTTGTATAAATATTAATGGGTGTTTCTACAATCGGAATATGACTACTGCTATCCTCATTTGCACTGTGGATAGTAGCAATTATTGATTGTTCGTCTAAATTTTCTGCTGGAGTGTCATCGGAAGTATAAATTGAATTTGCAACAATTTCTTCATGATAGACTTCTACTCTTGAGAGTCCATCAGCGACTTGATTGCCTTTTCCTTTGACATACTCGATGTCGAAATTATACTCTTCCAGTTTTATTTTCCATCTTTGCAGTTTGGTATTTGGTTCTTTTAGTGAACTTAGCCAAACTAGGGGTCGATGGTCTGCTCTAACTGTAAATTTTCGTCCGTAGAGGTACGATCTAAAATATTGTGTTGACCACACTATGGCCAACAGCTCTTTCTCGATAGTCGAATAACCAGTTTCATGTTCCCCCCCTGCGGGTAAGGGGAAAGAATATACCCGAGGTAGGCATGCCTATCGTAAGAGGCGACTAAAATCCAAACTCCGTATACTGAGATTGATGTATACATAACTATGCAATGAGCAAAACAATAAGATAAAGTACCCCAGGTGGCAGTCCAGGTTCACTGGAAAATCCACCCTCTTCGGAGGTCGGCTCTATGGATTCTGGGGAGAGCCAATTATTGCATTTAATAAATACCTTCCTAAAAAGTGCAAGGGTATCTCGATCACCACCATCTAAATCGAGTGCAAAACCAACAAAATTCGGGCAAAAGAGTTCACCCGTCACGCCTGCGTGCGCCAAAATAGACTCAGATAAAACAAAAAATCTTGATAAAACAAAAAATCTTGAAAAAGATAATAACGAACTTCGACAAAAACTTGATCAAGTAATGGAACTTTATCAAGAGCTAACGAAAGAAGTCGAACTTCTTCGAAAAGAAAATGAGATATTGAAAAGCGAAAATCCTCCAATAAACTCAAAGTCTAGCTTGCCACAAGTCAATAATTGTAGATATGAAACGGACGAAGAAGAGCTAGAACGTGAAACGGAGAAGTCCTCAAAGAAAAGATTGAGTAAAAGGCGTAAAGCTGGCTCTTCACCTGAAGCAGCCACTTCTTTTGAAATAAGAGTTTCACCAAAATATGCGACAGTAAAAGAAAAACATGTCAAGGAACGGCCCCCACCACCGATTTATATTATTGGTATTGCGGAGTACCACAATTTGCAAACCATATTAAAGGCATTATTACCATCGGCTTTTAAAATTATTTCACTTAATAACAACAAATGGAAAGTTTGTGTGAAAGACTCCGAAAGTTATCGTCTTCTGTCACGAAAACTAAACGAAGAGAAAAAAGGATTGCCTACCTATGAAAATAAGTCAGAAAGACCCCTACGTGTAGTGGCAAGAGGTCTACACGCATCATGTTTAAAAGACGATATTATTAGTGATCTAAAAGAGCGCAACCTCAAAAGAAACAGAAAAAAGAGGGTGAAGCGATAGTGGTACAACGTGGTCTCCCACTATTTATACTTTCGTTCGATAAAACTGAAAAATTAGATGAAATTTATAAAATTAAAACAATTCTAAACATCGTAGTTAGGATCGAACCTCTAAGAAAGAGCACAAGGTTAATTCCTCAGTGTAAACGCTGTCAAGAATTCAATCACACCCAAACCTATTGCAAAAAAGAGCTAAGGTGTGTAAAATGCACTGGAAAACATCTAACTGTTGACTGCAACGGAAAAAGTGAAAGTCCACCGACGTGCATTAATTGTAATGGAAATCACCCAGTAAGTTATAGGGGCTGTGAAGTAGCTAAAGAATTACAAAAGCGACGATCTGCCCAAACACAAAGAAACCCACCAAGGCAATTAGAAACCGCAACTCCCAAGAATGCCAAATCTACGAAAGGTCCAAAGCCTAGTATCCGTAAGGAAAAGAAAACAGTGTCAGTACCTTCGGAGAAAATATCGAAGCAAGGAAATGCAGAAACATATGCCCAAATAGCGGCAAAAAATATACCCGTAAAAAAGACACTAAAACAGACCCGGTTTCGAAAGTTTTTTCAATAATTTGTCAAAACTTGAAGAACAATGTGAAACAAATAAACTTATCTTTGATAGGTTAAGTAAGCCCGAAAATTGTTTTCGACCCAAACCTCTTTCAAAAAATATATGATGGAAAAGCTTAAAATTCTAACGTGGAATGCCAACGGATTATGGCAAAAACTTGGAGAATTGGAGATGTATATGCGAGAAAATGATATCGACATATGTTTGATATCAGAAACGCATGGCAAAAGTGAATCAAATCTTAAAATCCATGGGTTTCATGACTACCACGCCATTCATCCGTCAAACAAAGCAAGAGGTGGATCATCATTGTATATAAAAGAATGCATTGAACACTCGATAGGCCTCAAAATAGAGGCGGAATCAATGCAATTGAGTAGTGTACAGATTAAAACTAAAAATATTCCTCTCAATGTCTCTTCCATATATTGCCCTCCGCGTTGCAAAATTGATAAGAGTGAATCTACGACATTGATAAAGTCACTAGGCCCAAATTTAATTGTTGGTGGTGACTTTAATGCAAAGCACACCTTCTGGGCCTCACGAAGCATATCTCAAAAGGGTCGCATGCTTTATGAAGCAGGAATGGAAAATAATTGTGACTTTCATTCGACTGGCAAGCCAACTTACTGGCCAACTGATCCGTCGAAAATACCTGACCTAATCGATTTATTCATGGTAAAAGGAATACCCTCTAACCGTATAGAAATTTCAGAGGGCTATGACCTCTTCTCAGATCAGCCTTGTTAAAATTGAAAAACCACCCAGGTTAACAAACAGTAAAACCAACTGGGATGGGTTTACAAAAGATATCGAGGACAACATTGAGTTAAGGGTATCATTACAAACGCCTCTTGAGCTTGAAGACGCAGTAGATACCTTTGTTGATATTATACAAAAAGCAGCTTGGGATAACAAACCTTATCAAAGGCTAATGCCTCGCTATAAAGATATAAAATATCCGCAAGAAATAAAAGATTTAGTAAAAGAGAAACGAAAAACACGCACAAAATGGCAGCAAACCCGTGCTCCTCAACACAAAGCTCATTTAAATCGCTTGAGTAATATGCTA
This sequence comes from Dasysyrphus albostriatus, assembly GCA_946251815.1. Lineage (NCBI taxonomy): Eukaryota > Metazoa > Arthropoda > Insecta > Diptera > Syrphidae > Dasysyrphus > Dasysyrphus albostriatus. The sequence continues at coordinate 64,381,729 of OX276338.1, forward strand.
AAAACGGCGATATCAGATTTCAAAAACATTGAAGTTGAAAATTACCTTGAAGGGTTGACAGCGGGGAAAGAATCAAAATACTCACTTTGGAAAGCTATAAAAACAACGAAAAAGCCAAAGCTTCCAGTGCCTCCGATTAAGAAAACTCAAAATGAATGGGCTAAAAGTGACAAAGAAAAAGCGACGGTATTCGCCGATTACTTAGAGGAAACATTTAAGCCGTTTGATGGGCAAGAACTCAACGAAAATATTAATATGAATTTTACCTCAAATGAAAGCTACATCCCAAGAAATGCTACATTTGCTGAATTAAAAAGAGAAATAAAGAAGATTAAGTCCAACAAAGCTCCAGGATATGACTTAATAACGGCAGAGATTTTAAAAATGCTCCCTCGTAAAGGGTTTATTAACCTCCTTTACATAATAAATGCCGCTCTAAGATAAGAATATGTTCCGAGCCAATGGAAAGTTGCGGAAGTCATAATGGTTTTGAAACCTGGCAAACCTTCTCACGAAAAGAAGTCTTACAGACCGATTTCACCTCTTCCTATTATATCTAAAGTTTTTGAAAGAATACTACTCCTGCGCCTGCAAACGATAATAGAAGAGAAACAATTAATACCTGAACATCAGTTCGGATTTAGAAGCAAGCATTCGACAATTGATCAAGTGCATAGAATTACTGACGTAATTGAGAGAGCTCTTGAAGAAAAGAAAATCTGTTCGTCTGTCTTCTTGGACGTGTCGCAGGCGTTTGACAAGGTGTGGCACGAAGGCCTCAAATTCAAATTAAGACAAGTTCTGCCTGAAGGACTTTACAACATTCTAAACGGATATCTAAATGAAAGACTTTTTCGTGTAAGACACGGAAATGACTATTCTGATTTCAAAGAAATAGTGGCTGGGGTACCACAAGGAAGTGTATTAGGTCTAGTTCTGTACCCTTTATTTACACGCGATATACCTCAAACTGATAACACTATTGTAGCCACGTTTGCTGATGATACTGCAATACTAGCAGTAGGCAAAACGATTAGCGAAGCTACAATTAAATTAAAAAATGCTCTTAATAATGTTAATGAGAGGACGAAAACATGGCGAATAGCGCTCAATGAACAAAAGTCAGTCCACGTGGACTTTACGTATGAACAAAATAAATAGATTACCCGTCTTTCTTAATACCGCTCGTGTTCCATTTGCAAATGAGGCAAAGTATCTGGGAATGACTCTAGACACGAAATTAAAATGGAAGCCACACGTGAAAAAGAAATGCGAAGAACTAAAAAGTAAATTAAGAGATATGAACTGGTTACTCGGTAAATATTCAAAGCTTAGTATTGAAAATAGACAGGTTCTTAAACCTGTTTGGACTTATGGTATACAACTTTGGGGTTGTACCTGCGATTCAAACTTAAATAACTTACAAACATTTGAAAATAAATTGCTTAGGTCATTTGAAAATGCTCCGTGGTATATAAGAAACGAAGATCTTCATAGGGATCTCGGGATTTCTACGGTGCGGGAGGAAATAAAAAGTTTCGCGCGAAAACATAGAAATCGACTATTAGAACACGATAATTCAACGATTATTGACATTCTTGACGAGTCGAATTTAGTACGCCGTCTGCGAAGAACAAAACCTTCCGACTTGGTGCGGTGAACAGAAAACCGCTTTAAAATCGCGGATTAAGCAGGAACTTTCACCGGAAAGTAACCTGCAACACGTTACTTAACTTCGTTAAAAATAAATTGCTAGATAAGTTTCAACTTAGTTGCAATCGGGAAGTGGAGGTGGTTTTAGTGTAGTAAGAATCTCACACTTCTATGAGCACGCGTTTTTCGGTCCTCATAGAACCTGATATGCAGGTTTTGCACCTACCCACGGGAAAATAAATACAAAAAAAGAAGAAAATAAGTTCTTTTAGAACATTACAAATTTTCTTGAAACAATTTACCTCGCGTTACAATACAAATTTAAAAGGGGCAAAAAAAAACGTGTTTTTTGATTCTATAATGGGAATATCTCAAAAAAGTAGCCCGAAGGAATTTTTCTGACTTTGGATTCCAGTTCAGCACACCAAAAACCTACAGAAAAGTATAATTTGGTTTCTGTAACAAAAACCTTGTCGGCCAGTGTTAATCAGTAATCAAAGTAATCACTAAAAAGTAACGATTACTTTGAAACATGTAACGAAAGTAGCGATTACTCAAAAGTAACGACTTTTTACATCACTACTTGGAAGTTTTCAAAATTGTATTTTTCTTAGCACATGTAAGTATGTGTACATTATAGTGTTTCGTATATTGGTTTTTCTTGAAATTCAAAGGTGGATAGGTATCAAATGGCTCTAAATGGCAACAAAAAACGTCTTAATTTTTTCAGATCGTTAGACTTTCGAATGAACTATAACCACTTTCGAATAAAAGAAACACCGAATTCCGGATTAGACATGACACAAACCTACCTACGGAGAGCTTTGGTGAGCCTTAGAACTTCAAATATTAAACGTCAAAATGAAAGCTTTGGAAAGGGAAATCTATTGGAAATTTGCCCTATGTAAAGCTCTAGAAGCAAATACTAGAACCTTCCAGCTTTTTACAAAAGCACATGTCTGACCGGCAGAGGACGCAGTTTATTTTAGTGAATAAGTTTTATTAACGAACCTGAGAAAATATTACATCAGTGTCAGAAGTGGGATAAAACTTAATTTATTTGTGTTTAGATAACTTATTGTGCTTAAACAGACAAAAAGTGAGTGTGACTGTGAAAGTGAAAATAAGAAAAAGACAATGGGTAAAGCTCTAAATGATTTAAATTTAGTTGAACTTAAGGCAGAACGGAACAAGCTAGGTCTTCCTACTGCTGGAACAAAGAATGATCTTATAATTTGTCTGCAAGGAGGTTAAAGAAAACGTGAAGGAAACCCAGACACGTTTATATTTGACATTAAAATGGAGGAAGAGCAAGAACAAGTAAGTACGCCGGACATAACAACTTTGATGTCTCAGCTGCTCGCCAGGCAAAAGAATCTTCTCGAACAAAGCCAACAACAACGTAATGAACAACAAAATCTTCTAGAACATCAAAGCCAAGGACAAAAAATCTTTTAGAACAACAACGCAGTGAACAAACGAGTCTGCTCCAAAATCAAGAGAAAAAACTTCTTCAACAATTCCAAAAACAGACAAGTCTGCTCGTAAGTAAGTGCCTTTGAGAACAGAATTATTGCTCTTGATGAGCGTGTTGATAAACAATTTTCGAGTGTCAAAACAAAGTTCGAAATGATAAATGACAAAAATTTGGTTGCAGTATGGGCTCACATTTAAGTCCATTTTTAGCAAATTATTCATGTCACATTTAGAAACAAAAATGAAAAACGAAAGAAATTTCCCAAGAATTTGGTTCAGATACATAGATGATGTGTGGGCCATAGTGAAAAAACATGAATTTCGAAGTCTAATAAACTTGCTGAATAAAACAGAATATCCAACAATCAAATTTACTTTAGAAGAAGTAAACGGAAGATTTAATTATTAAGATTTAACTATAATTAGAAGAGGTGCAAATTTCGAGTTTGATATTTATCGAAAACCTTCAAATACTCTTAGATATATAACATCAGGTTCTTTTCATTCCTTCAAACATAAACTATCAGCTTTCCATTCAATGATCTTTAGAGCATTAGACATCCCGATGACAAAAGAAAGAGAATGTATTGAAATACGGAAAATCAAAGAAATTGCTAAGATAAATGGATATACAGAAAAATTAATAGAAGATCTTATAATTGCACATGGAAGAAAACAAAACCTAAGAAATTATACAACTTTGGATTCAATCAGAAATGAACAAGATGAAGAAAAGAAATGGTCAAAATTTAATTTCTATCCAGAAATTACATCGAAGCTTAAACCAATTTTTAGTAGACAAAACATCAACATAAGCCAGTGTAGTGAGATAAAATTAAAAAATCTAATAGGTGGATCAAAAGACAAATTTGAAAATTTTCAACAATTAAGAATTTATTCTATTGGATGCAATGAGACAAGAAGACCAATTTTGAAAAGATTTAAAGAACATTTTGCACATATTAAATACAATGAACCTGAAAAGTCGAGCATAGCACAACACATGCTGGATAACAATCATAATTTTAGCTTACAAATTTTAAAATTAATTCGTTACTTAAATAATCCTATTGAATTAGATGCTTTTGAATCTCTTTATATATTTAAAAATAAAAATAATTTAGTGAATAGCGATAGTGGACCAATAAGAGAACCAATTTTCAAAAAGTTTAATGATAGACCTTAAATTCACTGTAAATTTGTTTGTGTAGTTAGTTTTTGTTTGTATTGATTTTTTGTATTTATTTGTATTTATACATTAATCAACAAATTTTTGATTGTATTATTATTTATATAAAGCTTATTGACGATGGAGCATAGCTTCCGAAATGCATATAAGTAAATAAATAAATAAAATAAGTGTTTTCAGTTGACTAAAGGTCGCAAAAACTTTAAATTGAATTTATATTCAAAAGTCCACTAAAAACTAAAATAATAAATTTTCTATTATTTACGTTTTTATTCTTCATTCTTCAACCTGCCAGACCACGGGCTTTACCATCATCAATTTCTAGTCGTCTGAATTTAACCAAAATTCCACTAGATAATATAATTAACTGTGCATTTGTGCTGTTTATTTAATACATGTCGGTAACCATCGGCTAAAATTATGCGTCTTAGAAGGGTACAACAACATCTAACTGATGAGCCCAATTGTTGTACCTGGGCGAAACGCATTTGGACTAAAGGTCGCAAAAACTTTAAATTTTTTTCAGTTATTTTAATTAATATTTTTTATTTATTATATGAAAAAACACGTTAAAAATCTCCATTATCAAATCAATTCAATACATATCGTCTGAAAACTGCAACAGGAGAGGCAGTCAGAGTGTACGAATAGTTTCGACTTACAATCTGTTTGGCAGAACTGGAGCTCTCACATCTGTTTCTGGTAGCAGATATATGTGACGAGTGCATCGTTGGAATCGACTTTATGAAAGAGCATGAAATAGTCCTTGATATTGGGAAACAAGTTCTTAAGTACCGAAATGTTGAAATTCCGATGGCTTATGGCAACCAAAACTCATCAACGCTAAGGACTTTCATTAAAGAAGATATTTGCCTGTCACCTTCTTCAGAAGTGTTCGTTTGGACAAAAATAAAGGGTGATTTGGGTCGATACCTAATGGTGGAGCCAGACTCTGAGCAGTCTTCCCAAACATCATTCTGGGAAAGACTCTTGTGGCACCAAACAACAACATAGTGCCCTTACGGATCCTTAACATCAAACCGTACGAAGTCAAGCTTATAAAATGAGAAGTTGTTGGAAAGTGTGAATCACTGTCTGCAATAACTAAGATCACAGAAGTGGACACTCAGCAATCTGTGGACCTGAGGAAATTGAACTCTATGAAGGCAACAATTTTGAGGTCATCTAATTTAAGTGAACGATAGCTTGGTGTTGTTGGAAGCCTCCTTCACGAGTACGCTGATATACTCTCTTCACCCAGTGGGCAGTATGCGTTTTACAATGCCTTACTTGGAAGTCATGCCTGGTGTATCTGGACGATGTTATCGTTTATGGTAAAATACTTGATCAGTATTGTGGAAATCTAAAGGCCGTGTTCCAGAGGTTTCGAGAAGCAAATTTGAAATTAAATCCGGACTAGTGTGCATTCTTCAAGTCTGAGGTAAAATACTTGGGACATAACGTCTCGTCCCCAGGAGAGAAGACTGATCCTGAGAAAGTGGACACTGTTAAGAATTGGCCAACTCCACAAGATAAACATCAACCTCGGAGCTTTCTTGGTCTCGCCACGTACCATCGCCATTTTGTTAAGGATTTTGCTGGGATCGCGAAAAGTTTGCATCAGCTTACCAAAAAAGACAAACCATTCAAATGGTCAAGTCAGTGTGAGAAAAGCTTTCAGGTACTCAAGCAGTGCCAGTACACCTGTTTTGGCCTATCCAACACCAGGAAAACCTTTCATCATCGACGCTGACGCAAGTAACGTGGGAATTGGTGCCGTACTGTTCATGATGGGGAATAGAAGGTCATCGCCTATTACAACAAGGTACATTCAAAGCCAGAAGGAAATTATTGTGTGACCAGAAGAGAACTTCTAGCTCTAATATCGTCTACAAAACACTTCCATAAGTACATCTATGGACAGAAGTTCCTACTTCGAACAGACCATGGCGCACTTCATTGGCTTTTGAACTTCCAAAATCCAGAATTTCAAGTGGCAAGGTGGATCGAGAGATTGCAGACATACGACTACCAGATTCAACATCGAAGAGGAAGGTTGCACTCAAACCAGATGCCTTGTCTCGGAGACCCTGCAAACCGGACTGCAAGCATTGCACACGTCAAGAAGAAAAGGAGGTTGCTGTCATCCAGCGATTAAGAATTAATCCCATTTACGGTTGGAGTAATGAAGAATTGGGGACTGCCCAACAAGAAGACTCGGATATTGAACCCATTCTTGCATGGAAAGAACACCAGGAGAAACCAGAATTGGGTGACATCTCCGATAGAAGTCCAACTCTTAGGGTGTATTGGGCTGAATGGGACTCGCTTCATGTACAAGAAGGAGTCCAAAGACGTGAGTGGGAGTCCACTGACGGCAGATCGATCGTATGTGATGCAGCTAATCGTACCTCGATCCAAAGTTAATGACGTTCTTCAAGAGATGCATGAGTGAGCTTCCGGGGGATATTTGGGGATCAATAAGACACTGGAGATAGTAAGGTAGTGATTCTACTGGCTACATGCAAGAGAAGACGTTGAAAAATGATGCCGCAAATGTGATACTTGTGCTGGAATCAAGGGAGAAGGCAGAAAAGTCTAGAGCAAAACGCAGCAGTAGGAGAGAGGGAGGCACCTTTGAATGTGGGGTACCTTTGAACATGGCTATTAAAATCGTATTAAATTAATGTTTCAGAGCGTTAACCAAGCACTTAAATTGGCCATCATGTCTTCTATTATCGTCAATGGCTGTCAGTATTCCTCTAATAAGCCAATAAAAAGTAGCCTGTTTGGAAGGTTTTAACGCATCATTTGTAGCTTTTAAAATTTTTTTTTCTTTAGAGTGTAAAGATTTCTTGGTGGACTTTTCTATTTGTGAAAAATGTATTTTAAAGACGAAGTTTCATTTAAAACCGTTTTAAGCTTAGATTTGTGATATATATATAAAAAAAATACTTATTTACGGAAATTTTCTGTCACTCGGCCTGGTGGGGCAGGTTTGAACAAAACGGATGGGGCACCTTTGAACGGTAGATATTAAGCTGTGACAACCAATCAAAGTTCCGCAACTATTAAGGACAGAGGCGATGATGGCTTTTGACCTTGACTTTCTAAAATTCAGTTGGGTTAGTGAAGCTCTGCAATTTGTCTGTATTCTTTAACTTTGAATACTCTAAGGTTTCATTGCCTTCTTAATATTTTATTTTTATTTTTACATTTAGTATTTTATGTTAAGGAAATGAAATAGATTTTTTTCTTGAAAAAAAAAAACAGTTATGCTTCTATTTTACTGGTTAAAACAATTACAAAAACGAGTGCTCCAGCTTTTCAAAGCTGCCCTACATGGTGGATACCTTTTCACATAAGGACCTGCTTCATTAAAAATATCATAGTAGTTATAAACGTTTATTAAAATTCATCATTTATTGGTTATAACAATTGTTGTAAGACTAATTCCATATCTTAAAGTGTCATTAATTTGCGGTTCAATAATACGAGTAACAACACAGAGGTTTTTGTGAGACCTGAAAGCAAAAAGCGTTCAAAGGTGCCCCCCTATCCCCTAGTATTTCACTCATTTGTGAGTTCTTGTTTGTTTATGTTTAGTTTCTTGTCTCCCTTTGTTCAGAAATTAAAAAAATCTATGGCATAAGAAATAATAAACACATATACTCCTTTTATAACTGATAAAAACTATTAAAAACGATTGTTCAAAAGTGCTCTGCTTAGTTCAAAGCTGCCCCACATAGGGGGCATCTTTGAACATATGGGCCTGCTGCATTAAAAAAATCAAAATATCTATAAACTATTATTAAATTTAATCAATTATTGGTTTGAACCAAAGATTAATTCCATATCTCAAAGTTTTATTTATTTACGGGGTAATAATTACAACACTTACGTTTTTATATGACAAAAAGTGTTCAAAGGTGCCCGCCTCTCCTCTATAATGTGGGCACGCCATTTGAGAGGATTGCGATAGATGTTGCAGGCCCTTTTCCAGAAACTGAAAGCGGAAACCGATACATCCTGGTAGTAATGGACTACTTCAACAAGTGATCTGAAGCATTTACCATCCCAAATCAAGAAACCAAAACAGATCATATTGCCTCCAATTGGGTGAGCAGGTTTGGTGGTATGGAACTCCATTCAGATCAGGGAAGGAGCTTCGAATTCAAGATCTTTCAGAAAGTTTGTACCCTACTTGGCATTAAAAAGACGAGGGTAAGACCGCTATATACACAATCTGATGGGATGGTCCAACGATTCAATAGAATCCTGAAAAAACATCTTTCCAACCAACGAGACTGGGATCGGCATATTTCGTTATTCTTGATGGCCTATCGAAGTGCAGTTAATAGCTCAATAGGTCATACACCATCGGAAATCCTACTCGGAAAACGCCATTCGACTGTCAAGTTTGATGCTACGCAAATGAGCCAAAAAGAATGGATGACTACGTGGACAACCTCAAAGAAAGACTAATTGACATTTATGAAAGGACAAGGGCGAATATAAAGCTTTCCAGTGATCGGATGAAAATAAGATACGACATAAAAGCAACAGCAACAGGATTCCAAGCGGGAGACCTTGTGTGGTTTTATAATCCTCACCATCGGAAGGGACTTTCACCGAAACTTCAATGAGCTTTTTTCTTAATAATCACGAAATAGTGATTTTCAAGCAACAAAAAATTACTTTAACTAACAATAACTTTTTATGTATTTGTTTAAACAAATAAATTTTTTTATAATATAATAGTTAATGTTATTATAATTAAATGCATATATTATTAAAAACCAAAAATGGCAAAAACACATTTTTACCAATAACTTTGGTAGATGGTGCAAATTTGGGTTTAAGCCTTTCACATGAAAAAAAAACAGGCCATGCCTCTGCGCGCAAGGCAGGCCCTTATTCACGATGCTTTGACTGGACTATATAGCCAATCTTATTTTCGTGTCCCGATTAGAAATTGACAATCACACGCTGGTGGTTTTAATCAATTTTATAAGAACTAATTGATTTTAATCACTTTTAAATAGATGAATGTATTAATTTTGTTGAACTATTATAGACAGATTATTGCTAATCCAAAAAAGAGTATGGAGGCACTATACATTGCACGGGCACTTTTTTTTCGCACGCTGTCTTTGTGTCTCCTCATTTGGCTGGTACTGCTTTTTTATTCAACTTAAGGCGCTGATAGTGTGGAATTTGCGGCTAACGCATTACTCGAGAAACTGTAGCTTCGGCTGTGTGTTTTATTGGGTTTGTTACAGTTTTAAAAATCTCCTGGATAGTTGTTGGGTGTTCACAGCGGTTCCTACTTCTATTCATCAGTCATACCTCCAGGCTAGTTCTTACCCTAAGTTCCTTGAGACACAAAAAACGGTATTTTCTTACTCATTAACATACCGTGTGAGTTCTAAATTAGTTCACGATCTTTAATTTTTTTAATTTTCAATAAATCATTATGGTCTATCTTATGTCATGGAACATTTGAATGACTAACAAGAACAACGCCCTTTCCATTGGGTATATTCCGCAAAGCCATGAAATTCTTCCATTCGAACACCTGATGCAGTCATTATAGACTTGTTGCCTTCTACTTAATATAATGTTGACAGACTTTAATTTGGAAACATCCATCCGCTCTTTTACTAATACTATCACATCAATAGTAGATTCCTGCGCAGAACTTTCACTACAATGTCAATACGAGTAATTCGCTAAGAGTTTTTTCTCAAAAAATGTATTAAGTTTTTCCCCACATTGCTTTCCTGATACGGATAAAACAATCTGTTGGACGTTCCTTGAACGGGTTCCATCCTAGTTCTTTTTTTTATATGTATGTAAGTATCTAACTATAGGTCTGTTTCTTTTCTTTTGGGATAAAGTTTGGGAAAAACTTCGGGAAAAAGTTTGGGGATGCGCATTTTGATGTTGTTTTTGTATTGTTTATCCAGAAATGAAAAGTAAAGAAACGCATTTAAGATGTTTCTGGTTTGCTACGTGTAAATTAACCATTCGACTTCATTGCTTGTAGGCTCAAGGCATACAAAATTATTCAAATTAAATTCAATAAAATTATCATTTTGGGCTCTATTTAAAGATACCAGAAGAAATATTTTAATTTATATTTGTCTCCATTGTAACCATTTTATATACACTACTTGACAAATGTAATTTCAAATTTTTCGATCAGCTGATTTCTTGTTTGACAAGCAAGAAAATGCAGGAACTTAAATGTTCGGGTAGATTCTTGCTAGATGAGAAATGATAGTGTGGAATTTGCGGCTAACGCATTACTCGAGAAACTGTAGCTTCGGCTGTGCGTTTTATTGGGTATGTTACAGTTTTAAAAATCTCCTGGATAGTTGTTGGGTGTTCACAGCGGTTCCTACTTCTATTCATCAGTCATACCTCCAGGCTAGTTCTTACCCTAAGTTCCTTGAGACACAAAAAACGGTATTTTCTTACCCATTAACATAACGTGTGAGTTCTAAATTAGCTCACGATCTTTAATTTTCAATAAATCATTATGGTCTATCTTATGTCATGGAACATTTGAATGACTAACAAGAACAACGCCCTTTGCATTGGGTACCAATATCAAATTTTGTTCACACCAATATTCCGGAAAGCCATGAAATTCTTCCACTCGAACACCTGATGCAGTCATTATAAACTTGTTGCCTTCTACTTAATATAATGTTGACAGACTTTAATTTGGAAACATCCATCCGCTCTTTTACTAATACTATCACATCAATAGTAGATTCCTGCGCAGAACTTTCACTACAATGTCAATAATTCGCTAAGAGTTTTTTCTCAAAAAATGTATTAAGTTTTTCCCCACATTGCGTTCCTGATACGGATAAAACAATCTGTTGGACGTTCCTTGAACGGGTTCCATCCTATTTCTTTTTTTTATATGTATGTAAGTATCTAACTATAGGTCTGTTTCTTTTCTTTTGGGATAAAGTTTGGGAAAAACTTTGGGAAAAAGTTTTTAAGTTTTAAAGATACCTGAAGAAATATTTTAATTTATATTTGCCTCCATTGTAACCATTTTATATACACTACTTGACAAATTTAATTTCAAATTTTTCGATCAGCTGATTTCTTGTTTGACAAGCAAGAAAATGCAGGAACTAAAATGTTCGGGTAGATTCTTGCTAGGTGAGAAATGAAAAAAAGTCAAAAGCTCTGGCATTTTCGTGCCAGAAAGTAGTAAAGAAACACGTTTTAGGTAGATTTGGGATCCCGCGGGTGAGTAAAGAAACAGCCCTTATATATTTCTTTTCGATTATAACAGCGCTTAAGTTTTTCAAAGCCCAGCTGATGCAATATCTTCTCCCAGCAGGGTGCGAGCTATTTCTGAATGAAATAACCATTCTTCCCCACCTTCTATGTACATTATGTATGTAGGTAGTAGATAAAATTGGTAAATTTGTAAACTGGGGAATATTAAAGTAAGAAATGTTCAAAAGGTGAAATCCCACCAAGCTAACAGGGAAATTCTTTAAAAGTTTAGTGCGCGGGTGCCATAACTTAACTGTGACTGAGCTGGTGAACATCGAGGTTTGTCTCCGTAGAATAACAATATTACAGTGCTGTTTTTGTTAGTTCACCATGGATGTGTTATGTTTTTTGAATCATCGAGCACAGTGACCTAACTTATTAAAACTGGTATTATCATTGCTTTTCCAAATGTGGTCAAGGTCAAGGTTATATTAAGGAATTTAAGACTAAAGCGTTTTAAATCATATTTTTGGAAAGATCATTGAATAAATGTATTTAGAAGTGACACGACCTCATTACTGCCATGGTAGCCAATTGGAAAAAATAAAGAGATTTGTATGGGTTTTTTAAGTACATATTGCAAAAAACAATTCTCAAAGGGATATACATATATTTATTTAATTGTTTTTTATTTCTGGTATCCATGACGATTATAACTCAGTATTTTGTTTTGTATTGAAATTTGTTTACAATTTTTATTATAAGGTATGGTGTTATTGGTAGAGTAACTGCCTGAACAGAATGGAGACGGAGCTGAAATAGGTGTCAAAAATGCTGCAAGTGCAGCTGCAACAATTGAACAAATTTTAACTTTGATTGCAGCATTTTTGACATCTATTGCAGCTCCGTCTCCCATTGCGTTCAGGCAGTTAGTATTTTTTGTTACAATGATTATGATTTTTCAAACTATGCAGAAGATTTAATTTTCCCTATTCAATTTATAGAACAAAATTATTTGAGGATAGTATTCTTATTATTTTATATGTTTAGATAAAAAAAATTATGTGCACATGTATGTATGTACAGTAGGGAGCCACAATTATGACCGACGAAAATAACAAGATGACAAAATACACTCAACCTATTATGTTTAAAAGTTGTCGGAACATCATTGTATGAAATGACGGCAAAGTCAAAATTTAATGCAAATATTTATCATAATTGAATAGAAAAAAATTTGAAAAGAAAATTTTTCTGTTTAAGTGGAGTGACTGCATTTATAATTCAAGATAAAATTTGAAATGAGTTCAACTCCATTGCGTTTCGCCCAGGTATAATAGTTGGGCTCATCAGTTAGATGACTATCATGTCATTCTAAGACGCAAATTTATATTAAAAAAAAGAAGAAAAATATATAAAAAAAATTAAATAAAAACAAAGTATTTAAATCTGGATAAAGCAAAGTACTTAAAGCTGGATAAATATGATATAATATTCAAATTATAAATAAACAAAAAAACAAATATTAAAATGAAAACTTTAATAAATAAATAAAAAAGATATAATTTTTTTTTTTTTATCCGATAGAAATCTTCAAAAGACACTCGGTAAGAATCGGTACCAAGTAGTGTGGGACTCTTACCGCACTAAAACCACCGGTGAATCAGGACCAATCTATGAAAGATCGACAAATGATTTTTCTTTCTTAATTTATCAGTCGCATTGTGGGAAGTTTAAGTTATAACACTTTCCATAGCTTTTAGACCATCAGCTCATGAGGCTTGGTTCTTCTTAATCTCCGAACATAGTCTCGTACATTTAAGACGGTCTCCATTTCGGAGTTGGTATGACTTTGCAGTCGCTGATTGTGTGATACAGCGTGTTTTTTAACCACTTCTGTAACCATTTCAATTTGAAGGTCACAATGTAGATCGCTATTTGTTATATACCAAGGGGCATTTAATATTCAGCGAGGGACCTTGCTTTGGAATTTTTGGACGGGTTCAGCATTTGTTTTCTTTGTACAGCCCCATAGTTGGATGCCATATGTCCAAACGGGTTTCAGTACTTGCTTATATAACATTAGCTTGTTCTGGATAGATAGGTCAGAGTTCTTTTCTAGTAACTAGTACATTTTTCTGTACTTCAAGTTTAGTTCGTCTTTTTTCTTTTTGATGTGCTCTTTCCATTTAAGCTTTGCATCCAAAGTCATTCCAAGGTATTTGGCAGTATTGGAGTAAGGTACTGTTGTACTGTTTATAAGAATTGGAACATTGTTTATTTTTTTGTTTGTAAAGTTTATATGCGTCGATTTTGTTTCATTTAGTTTGATTCGCCATTTTTGCGTCCAATCACTAACTTTATCGACTGCATTTTGCAGTTTTTGTGTAGCCTTCGTTACGGATTTATCTGGCACCAATATTGCAGTATCATCAGCAAAGGTGGCCATGATAGCGTTGATGTCCATTGGAATATCCCTTGTGTATAACAGATACAGGGTTGATCCTAGGACACTTCCTTGTGGTACACCGGCTTCAATTTTCTTAAGTTCCGAGTAGTTTTGGTCGTACCGTACTCTAAAGAGTCGGTTCGTAACGTAGGATTTCAGTATTTCATAGTACTGCCTGGGAAGATCCCTTTGCAGTTTGTACTCAAGTCCCAAGTGCCAAACCTTGTCAAAGGCTTGAGCAACATCTAAGAATATAGCCGAGCATACTTGTTTTTCTTCAAGTGCCTTTTCCACAACATCCGTAATCCGATGCACTTGGTCTATCGTGGAATGTTTATTTCTAAATCCAAACTGATGGCTCGGAATAAGTCTTCTTTTTTCTATTATTCTGCTTAGTCTTTTCAGAAGCAGTTTTTCGAAAACTTTTGCCATGATTGGTATAAGCGATATAGGTCTGTAAGATGTTACTTCTGTTGGTGGCTTACCGTGTTTAGGTATAACAATGACTTCTGCAATTTTCCAATAATGTGGCACATATCTTAGTTTAAGGCATGCATTTATTATAAATTGGAGTTTTTTGAAGGCTATAGAAGGCATTTCTTTCAAAACCTGAGCAGTTATTAAATCGTACCCTGGTGATTTTTTGTTAGACAACTTATGTTGACACATACTTCTTACTTCTTTGAGCGTGAGCGTGAAAAAAAGGAATTTCAAATTCGTCTTTTCTATCAACAAACTGTAAGGGATTTGTAGCTGTGCTTGCTGGAAATGGCTTAAAAACATTCGCGAGATGTTCAGCGAAGAGATCAGCCTTTTGTTTTGGGTTTCCGATCCATTTACCATCTTGAGATTTTACTGGGGGGTTTTGTGCCTGTGGTCTTTTTTGGCGCTTAGCTGCTTTCCATAAGGAGTATTCCGTAGAAGCATCCTCCGTCAGACTATTCAGGAATTTACTAAGTGAATCACTTTTAAATTCATAGTTTTTTTTCTTTAGTTCATTGTTAAGACGGTTAAAAACTGCCTTATCACCTTGAAATTTCGTAGCTTGCCATTTTCTTCGAGCTCTTCTTTTCTCCAAGATCAGCTCCTTTATTTCGACAGGATATTTTATTTCTTTTTCTCTTGAGTTCGAAATTGTTGGAGTACTTTCTTCTGCAGCCTGTTGCACATCAGCAATAAATTGGTCTACTTAATGATCAATCTGTTCAATTGTTTGCATAGGGGATCTTAGGTTTATAAAACTTTCAAGTTTATCTCTGAATTCGTTCCAGTTTGTTCTCTTGTTCACGAGCTTAGGATTACTTTTTTCTATTATTTCTGCTTCGCTCAGTGATAATATTACTGGAGTATGATCTGACGATAAATCGTAATTACCTTCGACACTTATATGGTTTCGTTTAATACCTTTTACTACGAAAAAGTCTATAAGGTCTGGTATTTTGTTAGAATCAGATGGCCAATATGTTGGCGAGCCAGAAGAATAAAATTCGCAGTTGTATTTGCGGCCTGCTTGATATAGCCGTTTGCCTTTCGTTGTTATGAGCCTAGATCCCCATTGGGTGTGTTTAGCATTGAAGTCGCCACCAACAAGGAAGTTATGTCCTAACAAATTTAGGAGTTCTGCATAGTCTTCTTCAGTTGGAGAGCGCCTCGGAGGGCAGTATATAGACGCTATCTTAAACTCTTTCTTTTTTATACCAATACTAATTGTGGTTACTTGCATGTTTTCATTAGTAAACTTCGGCTCTTCATAGTGTGTTAAGCACTTTTTTATTAGTATTGCTGATCCTCCCCTAGCTTTGTCAACTGGGTGCGGAGCGTGATAACACGTATAGTTAGGTAATTTATTATCAAGATTTTGTTCTATAGCAAGGTGAGTTTCGGACACCAAACAAATGTCTATATGCTCTATGTCTAAAAAGATGTTTAGTTCTGATACATGTTTTAAAAGACCGTTTGTATTCCATGTTGCGATTTTGAGTGTTCTGTCCATCATTGTTTTTTAAGAGCGACTTCTTCGCTTAGCTGTTTTATGTTTAAATCTTGTTTGTCAATCCTTTTCTTAAATAGATGTTTCTTCGTTCTTCCGCACATTTTTAACAATCTGGGAATAGGATTTAATTTCATCACTTTTGCTTAGTGCAATTGCTTTTGGCGGTTGATTTGTAGTTTTGTTTTCAATGGCAACTTTTTTGCTTTCAACTATTGCTTTTGTGTTTGTTGGGTTTCTTAGCTTGTTCCCAGTTCTGGTTTTCTTTTTGTGTCTTGGAATTTTTTGGCAACTGGACATCCTCTGTAACTTGCAGGATGGTTGCCTTGACAGCTTACACATTTCGCTTTCTGTTCTCTGGCCATGGGACAGTTTTTTGTTGCATGCTTGCCTTCGCATTTAACACAAGCAAGCTCACGATTGCAGTATTTTTGTGTATGCCCAAAGGCCTGACAGCGTTTACATTGTGGAAGAATTTTTGACTTTCGTAGTGGTTCAATTTTGACAACTATGCCCATAATTGATTTAATACTGTAGATCTTATCGAGACTTTCTTTATTTTCAAAGGTGAGCATAAACAAAGGTAGAGATCTCCTCGTTGTCGTTGATACCCCAGTGGAGTCTTTGATTATCTCATTTTTAATAAGATTATTCGCATCGAGAGCTTGGAAACCTTTTTGAATAAGGTCTTCGACAATATCTTTGGCAACACATGAAGGGTGGAGGCCTCTTGCTACTACCTTTATCGACCTTGTAGCTTTATTTTCGTACGAGTGCCACTGAATTCTCTTTTTGTTCAATTCTTCAGTGATAGATCTATACGCATCGGCGTCTTCAACAATGACTTTTCAATTGTCTTTATTGTATAATGTATATTTACATGCCTTATTAGTGCATTTTTCTACTATGTTCTTGAGCTCACCAATCATTGTCAATCCTTTGTTTGTTGACCATACAAAGCTTCGTTACTTCTTCTATTCAAGGGCTTAAGTACAGCCGCCCCTATGGGATCAGACGCTGAACAATGAGCCGCACATTATGCGTCAGACGCTCTTGGGTTTCATGGAGAGCTGGTTCTTCAGAGCGATGTCTTATCTTATGCTCCTAGTTCCTGAGAAGGTAACTCAGGTGTCTCAGCTCTTGGATCCAATAGATCCAACGCTCATCGTAAGTTCACCTAATTGGCTATCCAGCGGGTACCACTTGGATGTGACTATGCGATTTTGCTCCGTGAGGACAAAATCTTACCCATAAGCTCAGGACGTAGTGAGCAATCATAGTCTAAACAGCGAATTACAAATTACTCATGTGAATAGAATGTAAAAAACACGATCATTCGCAGTTCGCTTTTCGCAGCTAATATAAAAAAACACTTTTACATAAATGATAAGTAAAACTCACATGTGTAATCTCGGCTTATAAGGACTAGTTTGTACAAATGTTGTTCAAATTTGGACCTGATGTTCAGCAATTTTAACTCACTGCTTTGGCGGGATAGTTGTAAAAACATGGTTAAAGTGGTTAAAATTTTGATCCGTGGTTCAACAATTTAGACTCACCACTTTAAGTGGTTTGACTCAAAGGACACATATCTTAGGTATTATCTTGCGCATGTTGTGAGAAATGAGAACTGTCAGATGAAATTCAAGATGGCCGTTCCTCTGACCCCGTCCGCTGTATTACAACAAGCACAAAAAAAACAAACACGAAATGATAATTTAAAAAAAGATTAAAAACCGGGACAAAATATTGTTTTCATATAATAAAATAATATTAATAAACACTTAAAAGGTTGAACAAAATTGTATTTGCTAATAAAAACAAGTAACAAATGAACACATCACAAATTTGGTGTTTAATAAGTGGGGGTCACAGGCGCGGATCCAGGATTCCGTCAGCGGGGGGCAATTTTGGTGTATTTTTGGTCACACTAATGCAAAATTGTGTCTAGAGTTACCATAGTCATGATAAGAACTACAGACAATTGGAGTACTTTTCATACTGCTCAAAATTTGAAGAACGCAATTGCCTCTTTTATATCTGCATAGTGTCTCGAGCAGCGGATACTTTGGAACTTCCTGAAATGAAGTTATGCAGTATTTGGCAGTAACAGGGTGTCTTAACAGTGTTTTTGAGTTCCCTCTAGATCTTTGTAGCACCACCCAGAATTTCAGAAGGAAAAATAGCACATCGACATAGCACAAATTAAAATTAAATTAAAGGCCGTTAACTGAGTCAGAAATGCATTTGCAGAATATTTCCTGAAAAAGTCTTTTATTCAAAAAAGCAAATAAAAGTTATACTGCAATAGCTCTGTGTTCGATAATGCATTTTGCTAAAGTAATCGCACAGTAAGAAAATCGAGTTAACGGAAGAAATAAGTATTCAGAAGCCAGAGAATGTGTGTGTTAACGTCAAATGCACTTGCAAGCAAAATTGACTGCAACCATGTCGTTAACAATCAAACAGAGGCAGAGAGAAAACCTGTAGTTTCTAAAATATTCGATGAAGTAAATTCTGTTTGGTTTGTGGATGAATGAATGAATGAAGGATTTGGGGTATAAGTGCACTGCGGCCATTGAAATCTATTGGGCCCCCGTCTAGATGAGGTTGCTCATAATACAGCACGTTCTCCAAATTTGTTTCCTTGAGGAACTTGAGTATTTGGAGTGTTTTTAGGGAGGGTAGTTCGCTCTCCTCTATCTGGTGCTTTCCTGTGTCTTTAATGCACGTGTGCATCATATCTTCCTAGTATATGGTCAAGCCTCTCCTCATGAGCATTGCAGAATTTGCGCGTGGCGCTGTTCTCTAAGCCAAGAATGTGGAGGTGTCTCCTAAGCTTACAGTGGCCTGTGAGGAGACCCGTTATTATTCTAAGTTGTGGATCAGTAGTACGGAAGTTCCTAAAACTCACCCATGAAAGTGAAAAAAATCTTCACGAATCTCAAAATAGTTAACTATGCACAATAGTAAACACATGAAATTTTCTATAAATTGCATTTTTTATAAAACTAACTCGCAAGCATTTAACATTACTTGAAAACACTGGGGAACTGTTTCGGTTTTTCTTAACTTATGAATATAAAAACCATTCACATCGAAAAAAAATTGCATTTCGGATTAATTAGATTAGAACGCCTTTAAAAACTTCCGCTTGAAAAAGTGAACAATCTCGAAAGAATGAACACTGAACAGGCCTGATTTTTATCACTTCGAAAGCCTTCTGTATTACCATCAGAAACGTATGTTATGGCTAAAAAAGATATGCAACATAGTTGCATACTGAACCGTATAAATAAGAGATTCAAAAGATAGGGATTTAGAGTGTTAAACTCGCAAGTGCCTCATGAAATTAGCTCACCAGAGTGGAAGATATCCGAAATTTACTCTGGAGAGTTTTCTAGCGAAAGTACTGTCAAATGGATACGCATCTTCTTAGTTTGAAATTTTGTGGTACCTTTTTCTCAATAATTTTTATACAAAAAACTAGTTTAGTAGTCATTTTAAATTTATTTAAATATTTTAATTCTGTTCATCTGAGCAATTAAGTTCCTACCGTGGGCTTTAGATCTTTTTTGCATTTATTTAAAAGTTAATATATTGCAAACCGAGAAAAGTTATAATAAAAAAATGCTACTTAAAATGTTGCATATTAAAAATACAGAAAATAGTTTAATAGACGTTCTGATTGTGATAGACTTAGTGACACTTATGGTCAATTCATAAATAGGCATTAATATCTATATACATACATATATATCTACTACACTGATTATACTGAAGTATTATGTTATATAGATACATTTTTTGGACACAGTTTTTCAAACAAATACATTTGAATTCAATAATTCGAATAAACAAAACTTCTTTTTGAACTGTCTTTTTAAAGATTTTCAAAAAAATTATAACAGATACAAACAAAAACAAAAAGATTAATTTGTGCATATAAAGTTTTTTATAAAATTGTAAGTATCTTCTTTCTATTTTTTAGTATCTTTTTTTAATTAATTTCCTTATATATAGGCCTGAAGAAGGGTGTAACCACGCCTGAAACGTAACAATTAAACAAAAAAAATTAAATAAAAGCAAAAACAGACCTTAAGCCCACGATAGGAACTTAATTTATATTTAATAAGGTCAGGAAAAAATGATATAATTAATTAAAGCAAAGTAAGAATTTTTAAAACTTATTAAATTGACCTTTTTTTTTTAAATGTGGATAAATGTAACTGCTGCCTTCCGCGTTACATTTAACTATAAAAAAACACTTGCATATTTGTAAAGGGAAGGCTGGGGCATAAACTTTTTGGAACATTGTTTTTCGAAACTGTGTCATTTTTTATTCACATTTGCATTTTGAAAAGTGAAAGCAGATCGATGTGGGACTCAATGTATGATGTATGTATGAAATAATTTGACTATTACACTCAGACATTTATCTTTTAATTAAAGACATTAAATTTGAAGATTGGACGTTATAAAACCGACGTTATAACCGATTGTAAACGCTCGATTTCAAGGCTATTTTTGCATATCTCCACTTTACATCTGGGAGAGGCGAGATAAATCGTTTGTTTAATATCTTAAAATAATTTAGTATCTTTAAATAATTTCGTGAAATAAGAAATCAAGAAAATAAAAACGTAGAAAACTACCAAGAAAAACATTTTATAAGCGTATAACGAAAAAGCATTTTTTGATGACATTTCAATGAATTAATATTTTATGCTTGGTTCGTTGTTGCTCAGGGGGGGGGGGTGGTATTGCACCCATTGTCCTTCCCCGGTATCCGCGCCTAAGGGGGTCGCGAGATTCACCATTTTCCACTGATTATATGTCAGATGCACAGAACTGAACAAAAAATGAAAAAGATATAACTTTTAATATATGTACTGTGGGCTTTACTAACGTTTACAGATGGTTCAAGCTTGTTATTAAATATTACAACAAACTTGAAGATTGAACCATAGCTTAACCTAACTAAATCGCCGAAATCGGTAATTTAAAATTCTTTTCAATAATTTTGTCAAAACTTGAAGAACAATGTGAAACAAAATTAATTATCTTTGATAGGTTAAGTAAGCTCGAAAATTGCTTTCGACCCAAACCTATTTCAAAAAATATATGATAGAAAAGCTTAAAATTCTTACGTGGAATGCCAACGGATTATGGCAAAAACTTGGAGAATTGGAGATGTATATGCGAGAAAATGATATTGACATATGTTTGATATCAGAAACGCATGGCAAAAGTGAATCAAATCTTAAAATCCATGGGTTTCATGACTACCACGCCATTCATCCGTCAAACAAAGCAAGAGGTGGATCATCATTGTATATAAAAGAATGCATTGAACACTCGATAGGCCTCAAAATAGAGGCGGAATCAATGCAATTGAGTAGTGTACAGGTTAAAACTAAAAAAATTCCTCTCAATGTCTCTTCCATATATTGTCCTCCGCGTTGCAAAATTGATAAGAGTGGATTTACGACATTGATAAAGTCACTAGGCCCAAATTTAATTGTTGGTGGTGACTTTAATGCAAAGCACACCTTCTGGTCCTCACGATGCAAGTCTCAAAAAGGTCACATGCTATATGAAGCAGGAATGGAAAATAATTGTGACTTTCATTCGACTGGCAAGCCAACTTACTGGCCAACTGATCCGTCGAAAATACCTGACCTAATCGATTTATTCATGGTAAAAGGAATACCCTCTAACCGTATAGAAATTTCAGAGGGCTATGACCTCTCCTCAGATCATTCTGCCGTCGTACTCACTATGAGCGAACGCCTTGTTAAAATTGAAAAACCACCCAGGTTAACAAACAGTAAAACCAACTGGGATGGATTTAAAAAAGATATCGAGGACAACATTGAGTTAAGGGTGTCATTACAAACGCCTCTTGAGCTTGAAGACTAATGCCTCGCTATAAAGACATAAAATATCCGGAGGAAATAAAAGATTTAGTGAAAGAGAAACGAAAATCACGTAAAAAATGGCAGCAAACCCGTGCTCCTCAACACAAAGCTCATTTAAATCGCTTGAGTAATATGCTAAAAACGGCGATATCAGATTTCAAAAACATTGAAGTTGAAAATTACCTTGAAGGGTTGACAGCGGGGAAAGAATCAAAATACTCACTTTGGAAAGCTATAAAAACAACGAAAAAACCAAAGCTTCCAGTGCCCCCGATTAAGAAAAGCCAAAATGAATGGGCTAAAAGTGACAAAGAAAAAGCGACGATATTCGCCGATTACTTAGAGGAACCATTTAAACCGTTCGATGGGCAAGAACTTAACGAAAATATTAATATGAATTTTACCTCAAATGAAAGCTACATAACGAGAAATGCTACACTTGCGAATTAAAAAGAGAAATAAGGAAGCTTAAGTTCAATAAAACTCCAGGATATGACATAATTACGGCAGAAATTTTAAAAGTGCTCCCTCGTAAGGTGTTTATTAACCTCCTTTACATAATAAATGCCGCTCTAAGGTTAGAATATGTTCCGAGCCAATGGAAAGTTGCGGAAGTCATAATGGGTTTGAAACCTGGCAAACCATCTCACGAAAAGAAGTCCTACAGGCCGATTTCGCTTCTTCCTATTATATCAAAAGTTTTTGAAAGAATACTACTCCTGCGCCTGCAACCGATAATAGAAGAGAAACAATTAATACCTGAACATCAGTTCGGATTTAGAAGCAAGCATTCTACATTGATCAAGTGCATAGAATTACTGACGTAATTGAGAGAGCTCTTGAAGAAAATAAAATCAGTTCGACTGTTCTGCTGGACGTGTCGCAGGCGTTTGACAAGGTGTGGCGCGAAGGCCTCAAATTCAAATGAAGACAAATTCTGCCTGAAGGACTTTACAACATTCTAAACAGATATCTAAATGAAAGACTTTTTCGTGTGAGACACGGAAATGACTATTCTGATTTCAAGGAAATAGTGGCTGGGGTACCACAAGGAAGTGTATTAGGTCCAGTTCTGTACCTTTTATTTACACGCGATATACCTCAAACTGAAGATACTATTGTAGCCACGTTTGCTGATGATACTGCAATACTAGCAGTAGGCAAAACGATAAGCGGAGCTACAATTAAATTACAAAATGCTCTTAATAATGTTAATGAGTGGACAAAATCATGGCGAATAGCGCTCAATGAACAAAAGTCAGTCAACGTCAACTTTACGTATAAAAAAATAAATAGATTACCCGTCTTTGCAAATGAGGCAAAGTATCTGGGAGTGACTCTGGACGTGAAATAAAATGGAAGCCGCACGTGAAAAAGAAATGCGAAGAAATAAAAAGTAAATTAAGAGATATGAACTGGTTACTCGGTAAATATTCAAAGCTTAGTATTGAAAATAAATTGATTTTATACCGATAGGTTCTTTAACCTGTTTGGACTCATGGTATACAACTTTGGGGTTGTACCTGCGATACAAACTTAAATAACCTACAAACGTTTGAAAATAAATTGCTTAGGATATTTGTAAATGCTCCGTGGTATATAAGAAACGAAGATCTTCACAGGGGTCTCGGGATTCTTATCGTCCGGGACGAAATAAAATGTTTCGCGCGAAAACATAGAAATCGACTTTTAGAACACGATAATTCAACGATTATTGACATTTTTAACGAGTCGGAGAACAAAACCTTCGGACTTGGTGCGGTGACAAGAAAACCGCTCTAAAATCACGGATTAAGCAGGAACTTTCACCGGAAAGTAACCTGCAACACGTTACATAACTTCGTTAAAAATAAATTGCTAGATAAGTTTCAACTTAGTTGCAATCGGGAAGTGGAGGTGGTATTAGTATAGTAAGAATCTCACACTTCTATGAGCCCGCATTTTTCAGTCCTCATAGAGCCTGATATGCAGGTTTTGCACCTACCCACAGGAAAATAAAAAAAAAAAAAAAATTTGAACCACGATTGCAAAACTGACTCTAACTGAAGTTAAAGGATGGTTCGGGCATATTTGGCTAAAATTAAAATATCGTTGCACCTCAGTTAATCCACTAAAATTTGTGGGTTAAAATTACCAATGGGAAACTAGGTATGTCCGTATTATGTACATTGAAAGTTGTGAGCACTATCGCGGCCTTATTTTATGTAATTATTATTAAATAATCTCAAATAATGTCATCTACTCCATGTGTAATAAGTCTGCTACTATACGACGACTTTTGAGTTATGAATATTAAAATGAAAAAAAAAAACAAAAACTTGCACTTATTTAATTTCGATACAAAATCCTCGTGTAATAGCAGACTAATTGACGTTTTTTCTTTGACCATAGTCTACCAACGCACCCCTACACTTTTTTATGCTTTTATATCTGCCAAGTCAATTTTTGAGTTTGGAAATGGCAAAGAAAGAAAAAAGAGACGCAAACATTCAATTTAAATCATAAATAATATAAATATATAATTTTATTTCCCATTTTACTTGAATATAAGCTGGTTGTTATAAATAATTTGGGTTTATTTCTACTTTTAACTTTCATTAGATTCACTTTTGAATTCTGGCAGCTGTTTAGGCGTGCCATATATCAAATACAAAAATATAGGCAGCAGCGAATGCGTTTTGTTGGAAATTTCCCATTGTACTATATATAAATCCCAAAAAAAAAACACGCCTATTTATTCAATCGCTGTCTAAAAATTAGATATTTTCCTTTGGAATGGAAAACAGCAAAAATAATACCAATCTTGAAACCAGGTAAAAATGCTTGTGAACCTTACTATTACAGGCCAATGAGCCTACTTAGCACTTTAAGCAAATGCTTCGAGAAAATTATTAAAATAAAACTTTTAGCTCATATAAATCAAAATAGCCTACTACCTCCAGAACAATTTGGTTTCAGAGCTTACCATAGTACATAGTACTGTGCATCAAGTAGACAGAATATCTAGAGAAGTAAAAAAATAACTTTAGACTAGGAAAAAGTACTGGAATGGTATCAATCGATATCGAAAAGGCATTCGACAGTTTCTGGCTCAAAGTCCTACCACACAGACTTTTCACTTTCAACTTTCCATTGTACCTTATACAAATTATAATATCATTTTTTCACTCAAGAATATTTAAAATATTTGTAAGTAATTGTTTGTCTAAAATGTATAATATTGAAGCAGGTGTACCACAAGGATCTGTTCTTCGACCAATCTGATATATACTATTTTCATCAGATTTCCCAGGCTAAGGTATGAATGAATATATGAATGAAGGGTATCTTTGCAGATGATACCTGTATTTATACATTATATTCTTAATAGGCGATCTTAATGCTAGAATTTGTGAAAAAGGGGGTCTGAAAATGTTTCGGCTGGAATTGAGAGAAAGAGTAAAGATAAAAAAAGTAATGCAAATGGGTATAAGCTATTGGAACTCTGCGACACTTTTGGGTTACGACTGCAAAATTGAACCAGTGAAGGAGACCAATTGGGAGAGTTCACATTTGTTGGTGGTCAAGGAACTTCTGTGATTGACAATACTTTTATAGGAAGTGATTGGAGTAATTATGTCACTGACTTCAAGATTATGTATGAACCCTTTTCTGACCATATGCCAATTGTTGTGTCCTTTAAGAAAAAAGACATTTTTAATGAAAATAATGTGAGAATGGCACTTCTTCCAAAGATTGTGTGGAATAACAATGAAGCTAGCACTTATATAAGTCAATTGGAGATATTACTAAGAAATCAAGAAGCCTCAACTTATGATGAACTCGATGCAATAGTTATACAAGCATACCCGTATTGCCATGTGAACAGAAAATCGCCAGTTTTTTAGGAACCTTGGTTTGATGAAGGCTGTAAAAAAGCAAGGGCCGTGTCATATGCGTGGCTCAAACTTTTTCGTAAATCCAGTTTTGGTTCCATTAAAGATTTATATCTTTAAGCCAATCGCAAGTCTAAGGAAGAGAGCATTTTATGAATCTAAGTACTCCATAATCACTTTGAGCAGCTTTTGAATCCGACAACCAGCAATATTGTTAAATTCCATCATGCAGCACCTGGCTTTTCTGATGACATTTTAGATTCACCCTTCACGCAGCAAGATTTATACATTGTTATCGATGGACTTAAAGTTGGTAAAGCTGCCGGTTCTGATAGAATGCCCGTTTAACTTTATAAGTATGGTACAAATGACCTTATTAAGACGCTTACATCCCTATTAAATAACGTTTTTGAATACGGATTTATACCAGAAAAGTTTAAGGAAGCTTTAGTTTTTCCTATTCATAAGAAAGGTTGTACGTTGGATCCGGGAAATTACAGAGGAGTTCCTTTTCTGAATGCAGCATACAAAATTTTCACCACCCTACTTCAAAACAGCTTAACAGCTTGGATGACATCCAAAAATCTTTTGACGGAATTTCAAGCTGGGCTTAGATCTGGATATTTGACCATCGATAACATTTTTGTGCTTAAAAGTATTGCTGATTCCTTTCTCGCAAGAAGCAAAAAGCTTTATGTTTTCTTTGTTGATTTTAAAGCAGTGTTCGATACAGTTGACCGAGATGCCCTTATGTATAAACTGTAAGGGACGGGTATGACCTTTGTATATAAACTTCATAGTAATATCATAAAGTCCCAAGTAACAATTTTTCTCTCATAAGAGTTTCCTAGAGGCTTGTGAGACTTTATTTCGGGAGTTATATTAACTCTAGGAGAGTACTCCTACATCCTTATGAAAATGTTATAAGCCTTAAATGGCCCACTTATGGGAGTTAATTTCATCTTATAGAAACATTTTTATTGTTCCTATGGGATGACAAATGCTCCATTAATCTTGTTAGGAGAATGCGTCACTTCTTGTGGGAGTTGATGAAAAGAGAAGGAGTATGCGCATAATTAAAAAAAAAAAACAGATACTTATCTTTCACATTTGTATACTTCCTACGGAAACTTGGTACGAAGTATTTATGTCTGTATGTGTCATCGTCATTGTCTCATGTTGAAAAATTAATGTGTGAATTTATATTTTCATTTCATGGCGAAGTTAGTATAATTATAGTTTGTCACTTATGTGGAGTTAAATCTTAGTGCGATTGAAACTTTTTCTACTAACTTACACATTTTACTTCGAAAAATAACGAAGCGCTTTCAATGTAATTGATATTTAAATTATTTTAATTTTATTTTCAATTGGAAAAAGGGTTACCTTGATGTTTGCTTTGAACAAGAATAGTACATTTTATGCTGACATTATTTATGGTACTTATTCATGGTATATGACGAAAAAGATGTAATAGCGGATAATATGTCGAATTGATGGTCTTATTCTTGTATGCCTGTTTTTTGTAATCTAAGAATTTACAAGAGGTTAAGAGACGTTTTAATGAAAAAATAATAAGTTAGAATTTATATTTTTAAATATTTGTTTCACGTTTCTTATAACGAAACTGTCAATGATTACTGACTTTCAATTTTGTCACTATACAGTGCGAATTTCTGATGCTCTGTAAATAAATGTCATTATTTCAATTTGATGAAGCTCTTAAGAGACAAAGAACTTAAGCACAGTTTAAATACAAAACTTCACATTACGAATATACTTGTAAAAATACTTCTTTTGCATTTAATGTTGAACAAAATAAACATCAATATCAATACACGCATATACGTAAATATACCTTAAATAGATTCATTATAATGGAAAACCAAATAAATTATTTCAAAATTTAATTTCATATCACGGTAACCCTCAAACTATACAAAAAACACTTCGTTCAAATTTATATATGGCTGCTGTCGTATCGATACTGTTAACTCTTAAAAAGACATTTTTATGAGAGTGTTGTCCATTTATGTTGGTATGTAAATAAACACTTTCTTATGAGAAGTCTGATGCTTTAATGCGACTTTATTTTGACATCTATCACACGAACCAAGAACAAATCGGTAATGCGTTCCCTTTTTTCTTAAGAATGTGAATTATTGTTGATATTTAAAAAAAAAAAAAATGAAATCTCAAAGTTTGAAATATTAAATTTTATGCATTACCTTTTCTGAACAATAAATCTTCAGTATAACGTCATAATTTTTGGAATAAATGAACAAAGAATATCAATAAATTAACATTCCGCAACAAAACTATAGACGTAGTAAAATTTTAAGCTTCGTAAATCTGTCTAATTTTCCAAACAAATTGTGACAGACTTACGAAGTTTAAAACATTAAAATGTTTACAATGGGCTTACGCCGTTGCATGAATATTTTAGTCAAATTTTCAAGCGTAATTTTGTCAGAAGAACCTTATATTACACCGAAATAAAATAAAAAGAAAGTCTATCACCGAAAGTTCACATTCGTCACAAAATTAAAAACATTTTAAATAGTGATCGGCATCAGCATCCAATGTTTCCTTCAGGTAGCCAGACCCATAGAAAACTGAACGCCAGAAAACAATGTACATACAAAACGTTAAAAAAAAGAACGACTGTTGTATGAATCAAATAAAGCTGCTGTCAGTGCAACATCTGATATGAATCCTATAGTTAGAGTCTTGTAGTTGTTACTTATTAGCTGTTGTTTAGAGATTTAAAAGACTTAAAAATGACGTTTGAAGTTCAAATTTGAAAACAAAATTATTATTAGATTTTCAATTTACATACAGGAGTAATAATTGTTCTAGGTAAAAGATTAGAGTGATTTAATGCAAGAAAAATGCTAAAATCATTTAATGAAAACACTATGATACAAATTTATGTTTCATTATGAGAGATCATGTCTTAAGTGTAGCAATAAGATCCGAAAAAGTATTATGGGAGTTTTTTTGAGAAAATGAGAGCTAAGCTCTCGAGAGTATGTTAGTTGGGGTCGTTTTTATTTAGTTTGTCCGGTGGTGCGCACGCGTCGCTTAAGTTGCTTCAACATTTTGAAAATATAGTTCATAACAATGGGATTTGTATCTGGTTTGGTTGTTGGTTTATGAGTATGGATTCTCTTTTTTCTTTTGCTATGAAACAGTTTCGAAATGCAATGGTGGTTGTTTTTTTTTCTTAGTTTTTTGTTCGATCCTCTTTTTTCCCCGCGTTCGTCTTTTCTTTCATTCTTGATGAATGAATTTTTGTTTGTATTTAGATATTTCTTCTGTTTGTAAAACAGAAAAATATATGAATGATGGTTTCAAGCAGAGATTATAAATATAATAATAATTAATTAATCTTTGTTTCAAGGTAAACTTTTTATTTTATAAATTTGTGTATTTTGACTTCTGGGGGTGGAGAATATTTATTTCGTTTCATTTTTTTTCCAGTAGGTATGAAAATTATAATAAATAGGTATACCTTTTAGGTAAATGACAGAGGTGATTTAATTGAAAAAAAAAAAAAATGTTTCAACTAACAATTTGGCAAAGAAAAGAATACAAATACCTAAATAATTTCAAAAAAGTATTTACCTATTAGTTTAAACTTCAACAAAATTATTTATGTGGATGTCTCTACCTGATTTTCTTTTCGTAAATGGGTAGGTACCTGGATTAGATTAATTTATTTGTATTTGCGAAAAAGTCAGATCTAGTAGGTTTGTTTTAGATACAAAAATTTCTTCAGGAGAAACCAATTTTAGGATGATATATGATATGGGTATATAGTATATGGGTATATACATACATATGTAGATAATTTTCATTTCTAAATAATATCCTTTGAATACCATTTGATTGATATACATAGGTATGTAATCATAGTAGGTGCTTTTACGGCCATTCCAAAGGGTTTTTTTATAAGAAGATTATATTTGTTCACGAAACTCTGTGATTTTAAGAATTCATCACAAAGTAGATGACACATATGCTTCCCCAAAAAATAATTAAATGTAGCAAGTTTATACCTATGAACAAAAAAATAGATGGTTACGGAGTAGACACGTTCAATTTATAGACTTCCGGCCTTTTTCTTAAGAGTGTTCCAGATGGCGATTTTGAGAAAAAAAGATTGTGAAGCGCGTAATTGTCCGATCAAGCTAACGGAATTTTTTGAAGTTTTTTTTTCTAGTGGATATAAATTCAATTTATTGACGATTTTCATTTAGTATATAATTATAATAATATATATCATTTGACATTGATATTTTAAGTTCTTAAAAGGCCCTTTTTGAAAGAAAAGTCATGTAAATTTCGAAGTTAGAATCAGTTACTTTTACAAAATGATTTTTTTAGTGCATAAATACATAAATACAAGTGACCAATTAGTAAAAAATAAAAAGTTTTATAAAACAGAGTATGTTATGAAAGTGAAAAACGAGCTTATATAACGGGTGATTTTTTAGCTGGTTTGGTTTTGGCAACACTGGTTTTGACAGCTGACGTGTGTTTAGTACCTTGTGTCACTGTCAAACAGCTTCAGTTTGGTTTGCAATTTAACCATGGATCGTCTTACAAATGAACAACGCTTGCAAATTATTGAATTTTACTATCAAAATTTGTGCTTGGTTCGAAATGTTCATCGCGCGCTGCTTCCATTTTATGGTCGGCATTCTCGACCTTCTGAGCAGTCTATTCGGAAGATTGTGACCAAATTTCGCACCAAATTTACTTTGTTGGACATTAAACCACCAACACGTTTACGTACTGTGCGTAGTGAAGAAAATATTGCGGCCGTATCAGCTAGTGTGACAGAAGACCGCGAAATGTCGATTCGGCGCCGTTCCCAGCAGTTAGGCCTTTGTTACAGCACTACGTGGAAAATTTTGCGGAAGGATTTGGGCGTAAAGCCTGGTGCAAGAACTAAAGCCAGCCGACCTACCACAACGCCGAATTTTTGGTGAATGGGCTCTTGGAAAGCTGGCCGAGGATCCGCTTTTTTATCGAAAAATTGTGTTCAGCGATTAGGCTCATTTTTGGTTGAATGGGTACGTAAATAAGCATAATTGCCGCATTTGGAGTGAAGATCAGCCAGAAGCATTGCAACAGCTACCAATGCATCCCGAAAAAGCCACTGTTTGGTGCGGTTTATGGGCCGGCAGCATTATTGGGCCATATTTCTTCAAAGATGATGCGAATCGCAGCGTTACTGTCAATGGTGAACGCTACCGAGCGATGTTAACAAACTTTTTTTTGCCCGAAATGGAAGTTCTTGACTTGCATGATATGTTGTTTCAACAAGACGGTGCCACATGCCACACAGCACGCGAAACAATGGTGCAATTGCGAGGCGAGTTTGGTGAACAGTTAATTTCACGTTTCGGGCCGGTCAATTGGCCGCCTAGATCGTGCGATTTGACACCATTAGATTATTTTTTGTGGGGGTATGTCAAGGCTAATGTCTATAGGGACAAGCCCGCTTCGATTGACGCACTTGAAGCCAACATCCATGCATTCATTCGTGAGATACCGGCTGATATGTGTGAAAGAGTATGCCAAAATTGGACTCAGCGGATGGGCTACCTGAGACGCAGCCGCGTTCAATATTTGCATGAAATTATCTTTAAACATTAAATTGCAAGGTTCAAACTATCGATTCAAATAAATATTTCATTCATTTTTTCGAATTTTTTGTGTTTTTTTTTTTAAAGTTCTGTTCTAAGCCTCTTACAAAATCACCCGTTATATGCAAAAAAAAAGTTAGCAAATTACTGGTTTTGTTCAGTTGGGAACACTCTTAAAGTTAAAAATTGTGCACAGTCCATCAAGATAGAAGTTGATTTTCTTGCACACTTTTATTAAGCTTACATATTCTAAGAACCATCTTTGGTGTAATGCTTAATTTCATTTTACTTTAATAAAACATATTAAAGATGGTAACGGAGAAGATAGCTAATGGTAACGGAGGAGACACGTACGATTTAAAATTCATTTTTATTCTTAGGTATATAATTTTATTTGAATTTTTAAATTATTGCCATCAATGAGAAAAGTAATCAAGGTTATTAAATCAAATTTGTGTAAAATTTAATAGAAATCGGTTAACGTTTACATCGTACAAAATACATGGGGTTTCCACAGTTTTTACTCAAAATATCAGCAAAGTTGTACAAGTTTATGGAAAATCTTTCAACTGGGCACATAAATTTGGTAACTTGCATTAATAAAATATTTTCAAAAATTTTGTTGAATATTGGCCCCATTAAAAATAAAATTAAATATCGTTGTTTTTGTGCATTTGTTGTTATTTTTAATGGAAAAGGTAACTGTTGATTTAAAAAAAAAAAAATATATATTTGTATAGGGGAACCCAGGGCATAACAGGCAACCGGGGTAAAATGGGCCCCCTCTTTATTTCTCTGTCCAGTAAAGTGTCAACTCCGAAACTAAATATGTTTTCCTTAAATCATCGGTGGCTATTCGGGGAAAACCCGTCTCTGAACAAAAGTGCCACGTGTGCTGTGTTTTGGCAAAAAGAATATTTTTCATTGAGTTGAAGTTATTTTCAAGTGAAATAAAGTGTGTTTTTTTGTTACAAATATCAATTTATATATTGGATTTTCATCCTTTAATATCAAAGTAAGTAAGTAAATAAAGCTTGTATAACTTAAGTTATTTCTTTTTTACAGTTAAATAGAAAATAATTTTTTATAGATTTTTGGTAGAATATGATATGGGGCAGAATGGACGAGGCATAATGGCCATGGATGCCCATTATGCCCCATCTGTTTTTGCACATGTTATTTGTTTGTATAATTCGCTCAGTATCAATTTGCAATTGTTTCAGATGGTTCTATATTAAGAAAACTAACCGACAAGAATGGAACATAGATGATATGCGACGAGCTATTCAAGAAGAAAAATCAAAATCAAATCAAAGAAAATGAGTTGTAAGGCAGCTGCCCAGAACTATAAAATTCCTCGAACTACCTTACAAAGATTTAAAAAAAACAAACAAATCTAAACCCCGACCTTCCACAAGTTGTCAATAAAGTGGGAAATTTTAAACCTGTATTTAACGTGGATCAAGAAAATGAATTGGCCGAATATCTAAAGGATATGAAAGGGCGCTTGTTTGGCTTTTCTATGAAGGAATTTCGAGAACTGGCGTATGAGCTAGAAGAAAAAAATGAAATATGCAATCATTTTGACGCTGAAACACGCATGGCTGGA
The DNA here is from genome assembly GCA_946251815.1 of Dasysyrphus albostriatus. Lineage (NCBI taxonomy): Eukaryota > Metazoa > Arthropoda > Insecta > Diptera > Syrphidae > Dasysyrphus > Dasysyrphus albostriatus. The sequence continues at coordinate 64,414,796 of OX276338.1, forward strand.
GAAGATTGGGTGCAGAGCTTTTTAAAACGCAATGCAACGGTTTCATTACAAAAACCGGAAGCAACATCTCCAGCCCGAGCTATGGGATTCAACCGTGTCTTTGTCGGCAATTTTTTTCAACTTCTGGAGGAGTGCATCAAGAAATATGGGTTCTTGTCAAATCGAATCTTCAACGTTGACGAAACGGGCATCACAACGGTTGCGAAAAGCCTTGGGAAAATGTTGGCAACAAAAGGCCGGAAACAGGTAGGATTTTTTTCATCATCGGAGCTAGGACTCACGGTGGAAATTTGTATGAGCGCTGATGGATCGTACATGCCACCAATGTTCATTTTTCCACGTAAAAGAATGAAGGTCGAACTGATGGATGGAACACCTCCAAATTCTTGGGGCGAGTGTAACCAAAATGGATGGATCACAAAAGATTTGGTTTTAAATTCTTGGGGCGAGTGTGCCCAAAATGGATGGATCACAAAAGATTTGTTTTTAAAGTGGTTGAAACGATTCATTGAATGGTCGAGGGCAACTAAAGATCAACCCGTTTTGTTGCTGTTAGATGGGCATGCAAGCCACGTAAAGAGCCTTGAAGTGATAGATGCAGCAAGAGCCAGTGGTGTCGTCATGCTTTGTTTTCCACCACATTGCACTCATCGGTTACAGCCTTTGGATGTCACTTTTATGATGCCCTTGAGTTCTTATTATGGAGATGAAGAAAAGAAATGGCTCAGACAACACCCTGGCAGAACAGTTACACATTACCAGGTAGGACAGTTATTCGGTAGAGCATATTTAAGAGCAGCCACAATGTCAGTCGCAGTAAATGGTTTTCAAATGACTGGAATATGGCCGGTTAATTCAAATGATTTCGAAGACCATGATTTCTTGCCTTGCCAAAGCACAGACATGCCAAATGAGGAAGAGCGTCTACTCTTAGAAGAAACAACTTGTGTCGACCCATATTCGGTACCACCAGGCTCATCAATGACCGCCACCGATCCACTGATGTTGTCCCCAAACCCCGGATCGGAAACTAATCACTCCACAATGTCTACACCACATTCCGTTAGTCCGATACCAATGGATGCACTGTTATCCTCTCCAGAGCCCGATTTGACAAACAATGATGCACCAACGCCTTTAACTTCATTCCAAAAGTTTTCTCTATTTCATATTGCAGCTGTTCCCAAAGCACCAGCCAAAAAAAGAGTTTCTAAGCGCCGGGGAAAGACTGCAATAATTACAAGCTCTCCTTACAAGGCTCAGCTGGAGGCTGAGTCCATGAAGTCCAAGCCTCTTGTTATGAAAAAGAAAAAAGCTTCAACAAAAAGAAAACTACCAGGAAGGAAGAATCTTCAGAAAGCGAGGAGGGCGAAGAGTGTCTTTATTGTGGGAATTTATACTCACAATCTACAGAAGGATGGGTTTCCTGCAGATCATGTGGTAAGTGGGCACATTGCTCTTGTGCTGGAGAGGATGATGTTGACGATGAATCTAGCCACATTTGCTCCCGTTGGAACCCAGTTTAGCTTTGCGCCCGTCATGCCCCACATATGTCCATTGTACCCCAGTACCGGGGTAGAATGGGCAAGTTCAATCATTTACTAAAATTAATTTAACATACTGAAATATTTTTTTGTATTTATTTTTCTTTTCTGTACTAACGTATTTATTAATTTTCTATCTAATAAAATTGTTTTTGAGAAAATAAACACATTTTGCAGTTTTTATAACAAGAAATCCTTAAGGGGCCCGTTATGCCCCGGCTTCCCTTACCTTTTATGGTACTTAGTATATGTACCAAGTTTACGTTTACACTTTTACCGATACTTTAAGTAAAGGCTGTGAAAACACCATGTATCTTGTATGAAAAATTGGAAGTACCCATTAGCACGAGTTAACCTGTTTAAATGAAATTTTACACAAAGTTTTTTTTTAATACCTTTGATCACTTTTAAGCTTGGGGGAAATTCAGGCCTTTAAAAAAAAGTGCATATGAGTAGTTGAAATTTGGGGGAGAAAAGAGCAATTTCGTCTTTCCGCAACACTCTTTTTGTTGACTTCTTTTTTAATTTTAAAGTCTTTTTTGATTAATTAAAATGATTTTTTAATAATTTATTTGTTTCAAATTTATTTGAAAAAAGACAAACACTTAAGAATATTTGTTAAACCCACCGCAGAATACTTTTAACTCCAGAGAAATGTCAAATCTTGCTAGTGTGTGTAAAATCTATCTTAAATTTTGCTCAAAATGCAAGATTGCCATTTCGACAGAATAAAATCGATTGTTTAAAGATAAAAATTAATTTTTTGGTTGTAACATCGCGATGTGTATCTCAGTTTAATGAGAAATGAAACCAAGAAAAACACCGAGGAATCGTGTTTATATTTCTGATTCCTCTGAGATCTGAGATATTAAGCAGTAAGTCCCATCCTACAAATATCAATTTCATAACACAAAAAGAAATTCAAATCGAGTTTAACCCCCATTTCACCCTACAATTAAAAATGTGTACAAAATTTTAACACGAAGCTGAGAATAGCTTTTCAAGCTCCAAAGAAAAATTTCGAAATCGGATCTGTAGTACACTTTAGTTTTTAAAAATATTAAAATCAAAAACTCACAATTTATCTTAGTTTTAAGTATTTATATTAGTTTAAGTAAAATTGCCAATGAGTTTTTGTAAAATTATTCTCAAAACGACCTTCGACTCAATGCACAAAAAACAAAAGCTCTTGTTATACATAAAAGTAGGCTAGACATTTCTTTGATCCCAACAATCCGCCTAGACCAAAGTCCAATTGAATATGTTGAGTCCGCCAAGAATCTTGGTTTGATTTTCAATCGGACTCTTACTTGGTCTGCTCATATAAACTTCGCCATTGGCAAAGTCTATGGCGGACTTCGTGCTCTTTGGACGACACAGCATTTTATGCCTTTAAAAATAAAGCTCTTGTTAGCGAAAACTCTGCTTTTGCCAACGATGTTATACTGCTGTGAGGTGTTTTGTTGCCCGGACTTTTGTTCTAAACGAAAACTAAATGTTGCATATAATAACATCGCACGCTTCGTTTATAATTTAAACAGATATGATCATGTCTCCATCTACTCCAAACAAATCAATGGATGTTCATTTGATAATTTACTCAAATATAGAGCAATATGTATGTTACATAACATAATGCAAACAAAACAACCAGAATATTTATATGAGAAGCTACGTTTTTTCCAATCAGCAAGATCATGTATGTTAATACAAACAAGTTATGCCTGTTTAACTTCAGAACGCCAGTTTCTTGTTAGCTCTGTTCGTTTGTGGAACTCCTTACCTATCAACATTAGGAGAGTTAAAAGCACTATTCATTTTAAATCCTGTCTTTTGAAATATCTGTCCAATGAAACAGTCACATTATAAACATTAAAATCTAATTTCTAAGATTACATTTAACTCAATAATTATCATTTGTATATTCATTTGTATTTTTGTAATTTTATTAATTTTAGTTTGCAAAATATTTTTAAACTTACTTGTCGTTTTATTTTTAGTTTCCAAACTATTTTTCAACTAAACCTAAACTCAAGGCTTTCAATATTTAAAAGATTTTTGTTATCTTATCATTGTAAGCAATACTTTTGTTAATAAATTGAATTGAATTGAATTGAATACCTACCAATAAATTAAATATCCTTCCCTATTATAAAATTTATAGTTGCTAAGAATGTATATATTATTCTCATCTCTATGTACTAATTATCCAAATGTATTATAAATAGGTTGACACTAAATGAATAAATAAATGAATAAATGAAACAAAAACTCACAAATACCCAACAAAAAAAAAAAAACTAAAATTATATCAGAATGTATGAAAATGAAAACTTACTAGAGTACACGCTCCCCCCTTGGACTACCATGGTAGTCCATTTTAAAATGTTAACAATTTTTTTTTTTGATAACTTTTACATCATATCATATTTTAACTCATTCATATTGAGAAGAAAATATAAATTAAAAATCATTTAGTTATTAAAAAATAAAAATGATAATCTGACTGTGGTCTACTATAGAAGTCCACGCGAGTACTCCAGTACAAACCACCATCGCCAACAGCCAACGTGCCTACATTACATTCATAGGTACCTCTACTTACTGCAACAAATTTTAATAATAATTTTTTTAGTAGTTAGTATCTCTATGTATATGCACAATACAATTTGTTATAATAAAACCGAAAAACCTTTTCTATAAATATTAATCCTTAGTTTCAATAGCAATTAAAATTTCTTTCCAATAAGATAATCGCTTAATAACTCAACATAGTGTTGATTGAGTATAGAGAACATTTTCAAATTTTTCTATGTTTATAAATGTCCTAAAATAGGTACCTCCAGAACAAACATTCTTGTCTGAAATGAACTTACTAAATCTGTCTTTCGCAACTGCAAATAAATAATTTTGGGAACAAATCTACAATGAAAAAGATCAAGCAGAAATATATATGAATGTTTGTTATTTTAAACAAAAATTAAAATTTTAAATTAATTTCTTTTTTAAATTTGTCAAAGAATGAAAAGTCTACACCAACCTTATCAATAACGTACCTACAACTAATTTATATCTTTATTTAGGAAATTGTTATTATGTATGTAGGTAGGTAGGTATTTATTGAATTTAAAAAATCAATATCCTACAAAATAACATCTATTGATTTTTATAAGGTACCTACATATTTTCTTTTTCAAATTGTATATCAAAACATTACCTTCTATTTTTTTATTAAAAAACTTTCCATTAACTTATGCCTACATCATTTCTTTAAGAAATTTTCTTTATTAACTGAAGAAATAAATAAGCAAATAAAACAAACACACCCACTTCTCACCCTTAAAAATCAAAACGGAGAAATTTTTCAAAACAACTCTACAATATGTATATGTTAGGTACCAACCTACCAACATAATATATTCATACCGGCTCATTCCGAACAGAAATCCATTAAATTATATATTTTAAAAAATGAAAACTCTTGCCATTATTTAAGGATCGAGAAAAACAATAATAAAGGTATACCTGCAAGCAGAGAATATCAATTACCAAAAAGCCAATCTTTCGTACGTTTCACCCTCCAAAACGCATTTGTTTACATTGTTGTATTTGTAATTTCACTTCGTGTCGTTGAATAGATGTGAATTGCAGCAACAATGTAACGTGGTGAGATTTATTTGTTTTGACAGCTCAGTTTTTTTTCTTTGAAAATTGGAAAATAGTTTTGAGAATTTTACTTCGGCTAATAACAAAAACATCGATGCGAAATTGTTTAATTAATATAATGTACACAAACAATTGTAATTGTTAGTTAATATTCAATTATAATAAAATATAAAAAAATGAATCCATAAAATGTCTTAAATCACTCAGATTTCCATTCATCTTCAATGCATCTTGCATATTATACAGGGTGGCCCATTTTTCATCCAGAATAATTTTAAAATTATTGTCTATTAATTAATTATTGTCTAATTATCTAAGGAAAAAAATAGTTAAGAAAAATAAGAAATACAAATATAGTTTTTCTGCAATTTGACACCGGAACTTCAATTTGTTGTTTAAACTCCACTAAACTCTCAATTTCCACTTTATAAGTATTAAAGTAGATATTAGGTGGGTTTTATTATCTTCTGTCGGGATTCGGGTATTGATCTGGATTTAACTTAAGTACAAAAAAGAAATAATGAGGAGTTTTCAAAATCGTTTTTGTAGCACGTGTTAAAAGTTAATTTGGAGATAATATAACAACAATAGCTATTTTTAATTTTTTTTTAAACTTCATGACATCTAAGCGTTTGGTTTTGAGTGTTTAATAGGAGAATTGAATTCTTATTACTGAAATTATACTTCATATATAAAAGAAATGAAATAGTTTGAACAATTCCACTAACTTTTTTTAGTTTTGAGTTGGATAATTATTTTTTTTTTTAATTATTATGAAACGACTTAATTAGAAAAATTGATTCGAGAATGGTTTTTAAGAAATTAAAGTATGACCTTGTAGCTGTTTACGTATTTTTAGTTATTTTTATTTTAAATAAATTTTGTCGTAAAATTCAAAAAAGTTAATTAAACAAAAATAAAGAGCATAACATTGCAAGTTGCAAGTTAGTGGTGCCGTTGTTTTTTAATTTTTTTGTTTTAAGAAAGTCATTACTCTTATCTAAAAGTGGATAAATAATCCTTCCCTCCCATACGATTTTTTTTTAAATATCATTTCATAAATTATCCTGCATGAAATAGGGAACATCCTGTATTTGGTTTTGTTTTGACATCTAATTGACAGACCGAGGTGAATAATTCTTACCACGGGATGTGTTCAACAAATAGAAACCCAACTAGGGCCAGGTTCACATTACGTGTTTTTTTTCTTTGCCGGAATGGGCTTGGACGAAAAAAAAGACGTCGGGGCCAAACAATGCTCCGTGGTTCAAAATTTTTAATTCATCAATTTCTGTGGATCTACTAGGCTTTAATGATGATTTAGGTTTCATGTAAGTTATAAAATCCAATTACATGCTTGAACCACTCTCAGTTGAACCACCAAATCAGTGAGCTGAAAGTGAGGAGCTATGGATCAAAACATTAACCCCGTTTAATTGATACAAACGCATGTTGTTATTCATGATTTTGTTTTTCGTCTCCGGTTGTGTGATATATGTAATGAAATAAATAAATAAATTAATAAAATATGGAAAATCAACGTTATTTTGTTTTATTTAATTTATTATAAACTTTAAGTTTTAAATACACGAACGATTTAAAACTTAAAGTTTATAATAAATTAAATAAAACAAAATAACGTTGATTTTCAATATTTTATTAATTTATTTATTTATTTCATTACACATATTGTTAGATAAATAAATATATAGATATAAAAGATTAATTAATAAATACAAATCTAGAACATTTTGGCTTACAGTAATGAGAAATAATAGAAATATGCTCGGGTGCTAAACTGAATCAAAATTGTAAAATGGCTAGTTATAGCTTCTAGCGTGACCATGTTTACTAATACAATCAATATAGAAATTAAGTAAAACAAACTAAAAGCTCTCCCAAGCCAACGCGAGGAGCGACGATGAATTTTTGTTGTTGTTGTACTTTTGTGAATGATTCACTGCGAATCAATCCCCATTCGTGTTGGTTTCGATTCGTTAGACGAACGGAGAAAATTTTCAAATTTGATACAAAATCATCTCATTTTCCACACAAATTCATATTTCGAAATGAGATAGTTTCAACCAAAGTTGCACGCAATTTTGTTGGAAATTAAGTCAAAACAAAAAATGTTTAAGCTGAATTAAAAAAATCAACAACAAAAAGCGATTAACAGGGTTGAAACTCAAAAAATTAAATGAGCAGCAAATATCGAGTTTTTGAAACAGTAGCTGTGATTCAGGCGGTACAGAGTCAAAAAGGATGGTTTAAGGAATGGTTAGATCTGGCTGTAGAATGTGGGATGGTTCTAAATATAAATATAAATGATCCTTATGTATGGAAACCGATACTGTACAAGCTTATCGAGTGCGTGGATGAACCTTGCAGGCTAAAGTATGAGGAAGATGCTTCGAGTTCGCTGTATAGATCAATCTATAATCGTTTGGATTACTGTCTTTATAAAAGGAACTGTTTTAGAGATGAGTGTAGAATAGAAGAAATTTCAATAATTTTTCGTTTGCGTGGAGAACTTCTGGAGCTCAACTACATACCACATATAGACGATCTTCCAATACTGTGTGATTTGTGCAATCAGAGAGAGCGAGAAAATGTTTTCTATTTCATGGGTAAATGTCGAATTTTAGGAGAGATAAGAAGAAATATTTTTGGTAATTATATTTTAACCCAAGAAGAGTGTATGGCACTACTCAACAAAAAAAAAAAAAATTATACAAATTCTGCACTTTTATATAGAAAAAGAGTAATAAATGGGAATTTTTGATCAATTAAATGTGATAAAACTTACAAAATTAAATGTGATAAATCTTTAAAAAAAATAGCAATACAAATAACAAAACTTGCAGTATAAAATATGAATTGTCAATCAGGCAGACGGCAAAGCCATGCTTTAGTAACTTTTTGTAAATTAAATATTGTAATTTAAATTTTAATGATAAAAATTTATCTATATACATTGGGTTCAGTTGGTTCCGTAATAGAAACTAACCTGCAATTTGATTTAAATACAATATTGACTTATTTCAATGATTGGAAAATCAAATTGAATGCTTCTAAGTCACAGGCTCTATTTTGTACACGAATAAAAAAGCTAGCCTCTTACCAAGCAACAACCTTCAAATCGGTGGTTCTAGAGTGAATTTGGATACAAGTGCAAAATATCTTGGTGTGATTCTTGATGCAAAACTGACATTTGGATTGCATATCCAACACATAATAAAGAAGTCTATGTTACAATAAAGATTTTGTATCCTTTCATAAATCGACAATCGAAGCTTAGTTCTGAAAATAAACTTCTCAATTTTTCAATCTTTAATCCACAAATTTTTGAAAATGATGTTGACTGCCGTTGTATTTTTCTAATACAACAAGGACTACTTATTTAATATGTAACTGTTTAGCTACTTAAAGTGATAGATCCAAACTGTGAAATAAGTTTTAGGTGGTATTTTGACTGATCTTTGTCATTATTTAATTTGTTACTATTAATTTATTTTTTGTTAATTTATATCTTATTGCTACTATGGAATTGTAAAATATTTACTGGGACATAATTTCCTTGCAATGAGTTTGAATAAGATCAAGCAGCTCATCACACACCTTCTCTCATCTTATCTTTGACAATATTTACATAGTTTTAGATACTTTATTTATTTAGTTTTTCTCTCATCTTTGAATGAAGGTTTTGTTAGTAGTTTTTTCCTTCTAATTAAATGCTTTCAATACACTTATTATTTCGTAAATTGTAATCGGTTGGTGGCAGGTGGGTGATTGATTTGTCCGTTAGTGAAGGCAAAAGTGTACCAAAAATCAATCAATAAATACAGCAACCATTTGGTATAGCTCCGTATTGTTGTTGTCCTTTTCCAAGCGGAAATAAAACAGAGGCTATATTATGTAATCTTATTTTTATTTATCTACTATAAACAAATTGATCTAAGCGCGTTCCGCCGACATTGCAAAAATTCAAAATAAGTACCCGTTCTATGAGATTTACTATTAATTTTTGCTTAGTGAAGATTTGTGTAAGTGTTGGTAGTAGATCAAACGAAGCCGTTTTTTAGAAAAAAATTTAGATTTTCCTTTACGGATTTTTAACATTTGAATGGAAAGTACCGTTAATTTTTCAAAAAAGTTAAAATTTTTCTTAAAATATCTTTAAGAATTAAAAAAATGGTTTCTTAAGAAGTTCCATTAATATACTATTTTTTAAAAATTGGTTTTAAGCCCAAAAGTAAACTTTACTAAGAATAATTTATAGAATTTTTTTCAAAAATAGTTGTGGAGCTTTTTTTTTGAGAAAAATACAATAATGTAAACTTGCTAAAAAAATGTTTGGCAGGTAATAGCATACTTTAATGTCAAAAATATAGTGAAAAAACCTATGGGAGAGTTTTTGAAATAGTTTTTGTGTGGATATATATAGGACTTTTTGCAACTCAAAAAGGTAGTCAATGCAGAAAGGTTCCATGTAGAGCGATTTTGTGTAATTAAGTTGTATGTAACTCAAATTGTGTTGAATTTTTGTATTATAAAAATCACAAACAGTTCGTAAAAGGTTCTATGTATATTCTTTTTTGACTGTAGCATTGCCAGGCATTAAAAAAAAAAAATTCTTTTCGATCCTCTCTGAAAATTACAAAAATTTTGATATAACAACTCATTTCTGGTAGTTTCTATGCCATACTTACCTTTAAGTATTCAGCCAGCGATATGTGTACCTATAGTACCTACATATATATAGTGAATAAAAATGTTACGCATACGCCACCCTTAATTTTTTATCGTTTCCTATGATATAATATTTTCACTTTCCAATTTCCGCCCAGTATGCAACATTCCAACAACATTGCAACATTTGTTTATATCCCCAGTGTGGAAAAATTCATTCATAGAATGCCATGAATCATGGATGGAATAATAACATCAAACGTACACCATTGTGGGGAATTTAACATTTTCCCCCGTTGTTGACGCAGTCAAAATCCAATACAGATTGAGTTTTACAACTACAACAAAAAAAACACCCCTTTTTCACCAAAACACTATTCAATACATTCACAATGAATTTCAAATTAAAAGCCTGATATCAACAACCATAGGAGTTAGTCTGTTCAGAATTTTCATTGGAATCATTCTTTCGCAAACAGCTAAAAAATAATTTCATGTGCTTTCAAATAAAATATTGTGTGCAAAAATTAGGAGTTGTCGTATAGAAAAAGGTGCAGTGCAGTGTTTTATTTTAAAGAATGCTTTTTCTCATTTAAATAACTAGCATTGTTTGATTGAATATCGTTGTAGATAATGTGTTTTGTTAGAGTTTGTTAGAAGAAAACACAATTGTTCATTTGAGCATTTTCTCCTTCTCAAGGTTGAATATATATTTTATCAGAGTATTTTTCTTTTAAAATTTTTGTAGCTCTGATAAAGTATGAAAAAATAATGATGGGATATTGGCTCTTAAGATTTTGCTGATTCTTAGGAATTTCTACCTTTATTATATAATATTGTAAATCAAATATATTGTCAGTTTAAGCCATTCAAACTTCAATTAAGTAAAGGATCAGATAAGTATCAAGTTCAATTTTGTATCAACCAAAAGTATTTGCTATAAAATATCATTCATTCTGTTCAGCTTAGTTCGAGTGTCATTAAATTCAATAATAATTTTATCGTGTTCTTAGGCTTACTTTTTTATCATTAAAGCCTTAAATAATACCGTCGCGTAGTGTTTTCTTCCAAATAAATATTTCAAAAAGTACTAAGCTACAAAGCTTTAAACTCACAAATTAAAAAAAAACAAATCAAAACATCCCAGACAACAAATTTATTACTTGGTAAGTTTCGAGAATTTAGAGATTATTGTTTTTCGATTCAAATTGTTATTTTTTTTTCTTAGAAGTCTTTTGGGAATGAGTATTTTTATATGAAAACCTTTATTTTAGATTTAATTACAAAGATCGTTAGTTAGATGGGCATATTTGTTCAGACTAAACATTTTTCTAATTAAAAGTAAGTAAAATATGTTTAATCATATTTTCACAACATTCTTATAAAGGTGATAAATAAAAAACACTTGATGTTTTTAAATAACCTTTGTATCCTTTTCTGGCTTTGAATTTATTTATATCATTAGGGCATATTGAAAAAGAGAGTTAAACCACTATTATGAAGGGAAACGTGGAGCTGTGCGCTAAGGAATATAGTTATAAAAATTATAAAAAAAAAGCATATCCACTCAACCACATGACTGCAAGGAAATATTTTTCAAAATAAATTGATTGACAAAAGATATTTCACAGACCCATGTTTCTAATGAACTTTTGTTTAAAAGCTTTTACTTAGGTATAAAAATTTCAAGTTAAAAAATATATGTATTAGGTTTTTTTTGTTATGTATAGAGATGATAATTCCATACAATGTATCTTATCATTTTCAACATTATCCTATAGCTACGGTGACCATCTTTAAAAATGCCGAATAATGACAAATAGAAAAAAGAAACAAAACTCAAAAGCGCACCCGTTCTTGGTTGGAAACAGAGTTTACTTAAATAATATCAATATTTAATTGCTTTTTTTTTATAAAAATTTCTTACAAATTTAAATTTTTAACATAGCGCATACCTACACTAATTACGTAATACCTTCCGAGTTTTCCTTTTCGTTCGAGTTGGCGCATGTGTCAAAATACCAGGGACACTTGTCAGTTTTTTGTTTTGTATGTGCAGGTAAAGTGGCATGTTCAACGATGTTGAAATTTACATATAGATTTTCAAATTTCTGGATTTTTTAATCCTCTCATTGCATTGGGCAAGCTTCAGAAATCTGAATATTCAGTACTAAAATTGCGGTATTTTGGCTTTATTCTGGATCAGCCCTGAACTGTCTGAATAGAGGAATGCATCGAGCGGAATTAAGCCGCTTAGACACTCTCATAAAATTCGTTGTTGGGGTAGCAAGCCCCAAAGTTAAGCTATTGGTCGAGGATATCGCTATTGCAAAATAACCCCAAGTCAGGGGCCACTCGAAAAAATTCTAAACAAAAGTCTATTTTGGTGGAGTTTAGGGGGAAGCACCTATGTAATTTGGCCAACAAATTTCTACCGAACAATTGTTCAGAAGCCACTGCCATTTAAATATAGGGAAATAAATGCCAATTTCATAAAAAAACACTGTAATTGCTTTTATCTAAACTCCTTTCAAATTTCATCAGACATTTAAAAAATTTCCGTTTCACCAATGAATAAAAGGGATATTGTAGGGAATTTTAATTTAACTGAGTTTGCCTCACATCCCTGGATACAAAAAAGATTTAACGATTTAACGATTTTTTTATTGAACATATATATACAATTTGAGTTAACTTAAAGTACATTGAGAATATAAATCTTATGGCACAAAGGGGGCCTATTGTTATACATTGACTTAGATTTAAAAAATATATATCATACATGTCAACTTAAAATTAAGAAAGTCAGTTGAGTTTGATGTTCTCGGGGTGTTCCGTCCCGGTTGTCCATTGGTGGTTTGGGTATGGATTGGTGAAAAGGCTTGGCTTTTAGCCGCGGTAGTATGCTGACCCTGTATCAGCGTAGAAAGAAACGGCTGTTTCGTCGTTGTCAGTGAAAATATTGGCTTCCAGGGTTTCCATCACACTGCTGATTGGGGTGATTAACGGTGTTCTGCACTAGCTTCTTTGCCGAATTTAGCAGGTATTTGTCCAGTGGTATTATCCTTACTTTTCTGTACAGATCCTCATTCCTGTAATGTTTTCTTCGCTGCCGATCGAAGTGGAGTCCGGTGCAGATTCTTAGCATCTTCCTCTCGAAGATTTGGGATACAAAAAAGAGGTTGTTTCTCTCGCACATGCGAAGTGTATGAGAAGAGGTGAAAAGGCGTTAAAGATGAGGAGACAATTATTCAGACAGCTGTTATTGACTGGAATGGCTTAACAAAAAATACTTTAAAAATTTAATAAGACAAAAACGAGCTTTGCGTTTACAGTGGCATTTAAAATCTTCTTAAATTTAAAAGCGTTTGGGGAAACCGAAAAACAGCATTTAAAGGCTTAATGGCTTTTAAAATATTTAAAAGTATTTTGGAAATTGGCCAGATACTTAGAGCTTTTTAAGAAAAGCATTTCTTACACCTGGGGACCAATTCTGGTTCTGTGAAAAAGTGACTCAAAAAGATTTGCATGCTTTTACAGGAATTCCGATTCCCGTTCTGTACAAATGTGAAACCAAACATCAAAAACTTTCATATGAATAATTTTCTTTTACGCCGTCATTTGGAAGTGCATATCCAAAATAAAAACGTAAATACGAACTAACAATGTTAAATTCAATCATCTCTATTTCTCTGTCAAATCCTTAAAAAAAAGTGTTTCTCTCTCATGCATTCCTCTGTTCTCTTCAAAAACACAAGAAAATCTAGAGAATCGTGGAGTTTTCAGGAGAAATGGTAAGGTGGTTCGAGCATCGATAATATTGTTTTCATTCACAGAACCAGAATCGCTTATTTGTGCCAAATGAATAGAATGCAGCGAATGCGAAAACTATTTATTCGATTCACTTCTTCACAGAAACTGAAAAGGCCCCCTGCATTAATCTTAAATGGTGTAAAAATATATGGGATGTAAAAATGTTGTCTTCGATTGCCTTCTTACACATAAGCACTGGCAAATCTCGATTAAAAAGTCACTACCGACGACGGAGTTTTGATATCCTTAACTTCCTAGAAGTAACAGAGTCCCAGAGTAGTTGCTATTTGCAGTGACTGGCTATTTCTTATTGATCATTGTTACTCACTTTTGAAAGATCAATTGGAAGAAATTTGTTATTAAGTCTATAACTGAAAATAAAATAAATAAGAATTGAATTACTTTCTTATGTTACACCTTTGTGGGTAAAGAAGGCGTATTGCTTCTATCCCTTTGGTGCCAGTTATAGCTAATTATTGAAACTTAACATTGAAAATTATGTTAATCAATTTTAAGGCATTTTGAAAGTTAAATCATTTATTATTTTGATGGACAAATAAAGCTCAAGACTTAACTAATAGATATTTCTAGCCGAACAATTTCAAATATGCCAAACTTTTCACATTTAATGATTTTTATTATTTCAATTCCACGTTGTTTCAGTAAAAAAATATACTTTTTCGTTTGACATTTGTAAATTGCACTTTTGTTTGTTTTGTGTTTTTTTGTAATCAAGTTCGGTTTGAAAATGGAGTAAGGCCATCTGGCGTTCATAAGAATTCAACATCTCAACAAGCTGTATATTCTACTGACGAGGACCAAGAAATTCAATTTGTCAGCAATTAGTCGGAGAATGACCAAACCCTTGATTCGTCAGACAAAAATGTTGACATTTGTTTATGGGACACAGTTATTGGTTATGTTTATGGTCAAGAAAGCGAAGACGTTTTTGATATCCAGCAAATAGAAAAACAAATTTCATGCTTGGCAATAAGAAAATAATAAGTAAAAAAAGAATAAAAATATTTATTGATAGTTGTTCTTTTTTCTAACTCTTTGTTCACACTTTCTTAACTCTTTCCTTTGCGGAATCTGAAACAAGGAATAATTAAGTTGTTTTGACGACTTCTTACCAAGCTCTTTAAAGTGTTCCATAAATGGGTAATGTATTTGTATAAAATACACATATTTTTGTAAAAGGTGACACTGTCAAAAGCTTATTTTTATTTTATATAAAATTCTTAACTGGGTAAATATTATCAAATATCACGCAATCGCCCTTTAATCATCTTTTTTCAGGAGCAATAAAATTTCTTCGAAAATTTCAAATTTTTAGATACTTCTTAATTGGTATGTGGGTAGCACTACCCTCTAGAGACTTGGGTGAGTGGGTAAAATAAGTCAGTCCACGTGGACTTTACGTATAAAAAAATAAATAGATTACCCGTCTTTCTTAATACCGCTCGTGTTCCATTTGCAAATGAGGCAAAGTATCTGAGAATGACTCTGGACGCGAAATTAAAATGGAAGCCGCATGTGAAAAAGAAATGCGAAATACTAAAAAGTAAATTAAGAGATATGAACTGGTTACTCGGTCAATATTCAAAGCTTAGTATTGAAAATAAATTGAGTTTATACCGATAGGTATACAATTTTGGGGTTGTACCTGCGATACGAACTTAAATAACCTACAAACGTTTGAAAATAAATTGCTTAGGTCATTTGTAAATGCTCCGTGGTATATAAAAATCGAAGATGTTCACAGGGATCTCGGGATTCCTACGGTCCAGGACAAAATAAAATGTTTCGCGCGAAAACTAAGAAATCGACTATTAGAACACGCTAATTCAACGATTACTGACATTCTTGACGAGTCGAATTTAGTACGCCGTCTGCGAAGAACAAAACCTTCCGACTTGGTGCGGTGAACAGAAAACCACTTTAAAATCGTGGATTAAGCAGGAACTTTCACCGGAAAGTAACCTGCAACACGTTACTTAACTTCGTTAAAAATAAATTGCTAGATACGTTTCAGCTTAGTTGCAATTGCGAAGTGGAGGTGGTTTTAGTATAGTAAGAATTTCACACTTCTATGAGCACGCGCTTTCGGTTTTGCACCTAAACACGGGAAATAAATAAAAAAAAAAGAAAAATGTTTTCACGTTTTATTTTAAGTTCATTCCATTTCATTTAAATTCCATTAAGTTTATATTTGTGAAAAAGAGAAACAATGTATTCTTTTAATTTTTTTCTTCATCCAAGCTTACACTATTCAATAAAAGAAAAATATCTTCAAAACCACTAAGAAGCATCTCCAAAGATCGCTCAAAAAGATGTACGAGCTCTTACAAATAGTTGAATCAGAACTCTTCCTTCCATACAATAAGCTCCTCCTCTACAGGCCTTTTTGGGTCTTAATGACCTCTTCAACATTGTATGAAGATTTTAAATCTCTTGGAAAATTACATTTCAAGATTTATTGAAAAGTCCATTGTGTTGCTTGGGCACCCTTTATTTTTGTCCGAACGAACACTTTTCAAAAAGGTTGCAAGCAAATATCTTCTTTTATGACAGTCCTTAGCGTTGATGAGTCTCAAACCACCGGAATTTCAATATTTCGGTACTTACAGTACGGGCAAAAGCTTCTGTTGCGAATTGGTAGATAATTTCATCTCCTGTAGTTGGATATGCAAGATGTTCCAACCTTTTGATATCTGCTTGGAGTTGCTGCAGACTGCCTCCTTTTTTCTGGACTCTAGTATTGAGTTGGACCCGGAAAGCTTCTTGCATATGGCCATCTCCAAAGCGTTTGTCAATGGCCTGAACGAAAGCACTGAAGTTACCATTCTTATCTGCTGGTTTGGTTTGTAGCAGTTCCTCTGGGGGCAAGCGTCAGACCTATAAATGTGTGTCCCTCCTCCCAGCTATACGTTGCTGCGGCTGCGTTAAATTGTTTCTTGTTGATTGACCAAGAAGTTTGTCCATCGAAGGTTGGTAGACAGGTCGGACAGTCGCCAGAACTTTCTTGAATCTTCATTTTCCTTACTTTGTCCAATTCCTTTGTAATGGATTCGATTTTATCATCGACTTTTTCAAACTTTGCTTCAACTGTCGACAGCTGCTCATCGACGGTCAAAAATTGTTTATCGATACGTTCGTCAAGGGCAACAGTTCTGTTGCCAAAGGCAACTAAATTACCTTGGAGAAGATTTCAAAGGTTATTTTGTTCTTGGCTTTGTTGTTCTAAAAGATTCTTTCCTGATCAAACCGTTAGAGAAGATTCTTTTCTTCATTGCGTTGTTGTTGGCTTTGTTGTTCTAGAGGATTCTTTCGTTCTTAGTTTTGTTGCTTGAAGATTCAAGATTCAAGAAGATTCTTTTGTTCACTATCCGATGGTCTTACTTGTTCTTGCTCTACCTCCATTTCAATGTCGAATACCAACGTGTGTGGGTTTCTCTACGTCTTCTTATACTATTAATATGCTATGCAGCAATTCTGCATTCATATTGGCATTCATAAATATTCTTCTTATTAACTAGAGGTATGTATACATAGATACATGAATATCATCATTCTTGATGATTCTTAAATTTCATGCTCATGATGAAATTAATATTATTTGATCGTGGACGATCTTTGTTTACATTAGTATTTTATGTGTGGGAGTTCTATAGGAGATACTTCATAGACGGTTAGCTTGTGTTTATATACAATTCTTAATGACATCTTATTGGTGTCGATTGATATTATTCATACTCAAGCAAATATGCTTGGTATGGTTTTATGATTATTTGGGCTTGGAAGTAATTCTATTACTCGCGCAGACGAATTATGAGATCATTCTTTGTTCCAGCAGTAGGAAGACCTCGCTTGTTCAGTTCTGCCTTTAAACTTAATTTGAATCATTCACAGTCTTACCCATTGCCTTCTTTTTTTTTAGTTTTCACTTTTGACAGAACAGGTTTACTTTTAACAATTATCGTCTCTTAATCACAATTAATTATGTGAGTGCACACATAAAATAAGCTCTATCCCACTTTTGACATCAATGTTATATTTTCTTAGGTTTGTTAATAAAACTTATTCATTTTATTTAAATTCTCCACTTATTTACTTCACAAAATAAAACACTTTATTCTCATACTACAAAACAATTTATTTACAAGCCATACATGTGCTTTTATACTTCTCATACAGGTTCCCAAAAAAGCTGAAGTTTCCAGTGTTTGCTTCTAGAGCTTTCCATAGGGGAAATTTTCCATAAATTTCCCTAAAAACAAATGTTTAGTATTCTAAGTTCTAAAGCTCACCAAAGCTCTCCACAGGTTGGTTTGTGTCATGTAAATATAATCCGGAATTTGGCGCTTCTTTTATTCGAGAGTCGTTATAATTCATTTGAGAGTCGTTATATTACAAATGTGAGAGTCGTTATAATATCAATTTGATATTTATTATTCAAAATTAATTAAAAAATATCAGTCTTCTCACATAAATTTGATATTTAAAAATATCAATTTAACATTTAAAATGTTAAATTAACATTTTGTTCTGCTAAAAAATCAAATCAATTTGAAATTTTATTTGTTAATATTATGAACGTAAAATTTTCATTCACCATCCGAATATATTTTTTCTCAGTAATACCAAAATTAAACACAAAATATTAAATTATATTTAATTGATCAATCAAAATTTATCTTTATCATTCATTATCTAAATGATCGTGAAATTTAAAATTTTATTTTGATATTATGAACTGACATGAAGATGTTTAGGAAAATTTAAATTTTTTGACATTATGTTATGTAACTAACCTTAAAAATGTGGAGGTAAAATAGGCGAGTTCGAGTCAATTTTTTAAAAAATTGATATGATATGTGATTTGATATGAATAAAATATCAAAACGATATGCGTTTTTTTTTCAGTGTAGGAAGGTGTGGTGGACGCAGCTTGATGTCAAGCTGGACCCCCTCCAGTTTGAGGGGGAAAGCAATTAAGTACCCGGGTAGGGCATCTGTACTTAATTAGCACGAAATGAACATCAAATTATTGCATCATTACATTTTTGAATTTCTTTTGTGGTTAAATGTCTACAGAGCTCGTTTGATATCAAGCTGTTTTCAAGTGGTAAGGATAGACTAGAGGAATTTGAAGTTCCGCCATTTTGAGAGCCCAAAATTAGCACCAAATTGTTGCATTGTGTGCAAGGTGTGGTCCACGTAGCTTGACGTCAAGCTGGGTCCCCCACCAGTTTGAAAAGGAAGGGAATTTAGTACCCGGAGGGGATTGCTGTACTTAATTTGTATCAAATAAGCATCAAACTATTGCATTATTAGATTTTGGAATTTCAGTTGTTGGACGCAGCATAACGGACCTAAAAAACTGGAGGGTAAAGCCTAGTACATAATCATTGGCGTAAATTTGGGTCAAAGCTTAATTTTTTAGGGGGCGTTAAAGGGGGTAAAATTAAGTTTTATCTTAATTTCTCGAAAACTATAAGTTTTTTTGAAGAAAATGTGAAGGTACAAATTGTAGCTTATGTCACAATGTGTTCTACACAAAAAAGATTAACATACTTTTTTTCAAATTTTGTCAAGAAATTTATTAAAGTTTCATTAATCGATGGGCAAAAGTTTTTGAGCTTTGTTCACTTGGCCCGCAAAAGTATTAGTTTTTTTTGGAAGAGGTGACCATTGAAATGACCACTTTTGATCACCCTTTAACTTTTCTTGACCACCCACAGTTTTCGAAAAAATCGATTTTGAAAAATGGTAGGCCAAAAGCACGCTGCACCCCAAAAATCGTTTTTTAGAAATTGGATTAATGTTTTCGATAGATGTTTTATTAAACAGCAATGACCATCCTTTAACTTTTTTGATCACCCCTAAAAATATTTTTTTTTTTGATTTTAGAAATTTTTTATTTCGTTTTTTTTTCTTGATTGATATCCTTTTAATTTTTTTCTGAAATTTGAAAGATGACCATTGCGAAAAACTCTATTATCTAAAATGACCACCCTTTAAAATTCCTCTAACTTAGCCAAAAATATTTTTTTTTAATTTGAAAGATGACCAATTCGAAAAACTCTATAATTTAAAATGACCACCCTTTAAAATTACTCTAACTAAGCCAAAAATATTTTTTTTTTTAATTTTTAAAGATGAACATTTCGAAAAACTCTATTATCTTAAATGACCACCCTTTAAAATTCCTCTAACTTAGCCAAAAATATTTTTTTTTAATTTTGAAAGATGACCATTGTGGAAAACTCTATTAGCTAAAATGACCACTCTTTAACTTTCCTTTAACTCATCCAAAAATATTTTTTTTAATTTTCTCTATTATCTAAAATGACCACCTTTTAAAATTCTTCTAACTAAAAATAATATTTTTGGCTAAGTTAGAGGAATTTTATAGGGTGGTCATTTTAGATAATAGAGTTTTTCGCAATGGTCATCTTCCAAATTTCGAAAATTAGAAAAATTAAAAGGAAATCTATCAAGACAAAAATCAAAATACAAAATTTCTAAAGCCAAAAAAAAAAATATTTCTAGGGGTGGTCAAAAAAAGTTAAAGGGTGGTCAAAAGTGGTCATTTAAATGGTCATCTTTTCCAAAAAAAAATTAACACTTTTGCAGGCCAAGTGAACACAGCTAAATTTTTGTACGATTTGAGTTTGGCTACATCTCTTTTTTTTTTGGGGTGCCTAGGGTAAGGGGAATACCACCATCTTGAAAAAGAAAGTGATTTCGATTTTGTTCAACGATGTTTCGTTTTACAACAAACTCCTGAAAAAAAATTTAGACAATAAAATTATCTAAAAAATGAGCTATTAACGAAATCTGAAGGTTTATAAATCTTGAAGTAACAGTGTATCAAAGTAACACTTTTTATTTTGTAATGTAAACGGACAAATAACGGTTTTTTGTTAATATCTCAGCAGCTATATTTTTTACTAATGAGTTTATATTAATGCTCATAAAATTCTGGAAGAAAAAGATTATGACACTTTTTTTCGTAGTAGCAACAGATTTCGAGAAAAACGTGCACATAAAATGAAATATATTAATCTCACTTGAGTGAACTTGTTCACCAATAATTACGGTTTCTTACTTTAAATCTAGTTAAATTTACTCTTGCTTCAGAAATTATGAGGGGTCTCGAGTGCTCACTTTAATGAAATTGATGACGCTGAAGCACAAAAAGAAAACGGGTTTTTCGAATACAGTTTGCACTTATGAACTAATGAGCTCAATGAGTGTTATGAATCAAGGACTTTTTTCATTAAATGAAAAAATTAGTATACAAATTAAAACTTAAAAATGCCTTAAAGTTAATTTTTATAATTTATAGTTTTTGAGCCCTAAGTGAAATACTTAAAAAAATCCATGTTCCACCGCGAAATTTTAGTAGCAAACCTCAAATTCGGATTCAGTACCCCCGAAAATAATAGGCTGAGAAGCTTATAAAGATGGGTTGTAATAGCTCTTTTCTGTGTTGGTTAGAATCGTATCTTTCTAACAGAAAGCAAATTGTTGAGATAAGTGGTTATTACTCAAATTCTATTAATGTGGACTCAGGCCTTCCTCAAGGAAGTCATCTGGGCCCATTGCTCTTCCTACTATATATAAATGATTTACCGTCCATGTTTCGGCATGCACTTTGTCTAATGTTTGCCGACGATGTTAAAATTTGCTATGCAATCAACTCGATTTAGGATTGTCACCGTCTGCAGACGGATAAAGATATGTTTCTTGGATGGTGCAAATAAAATCAGTTGAATTTAAACTTCTCTAAATGTAAAATTTTTAGTGCAACCAGATCTTTGATAAAGATGCTCTTACCAGAGTTGAGTAGATTAAAGACCTTGGAATGCTCGTTGACTCTGAATAGAATTTTCGCGCTCATATTGATTTTATAGTTTCAAAGGGTAATTCCTTGCCTGGATTTCTTAGACGAAACTCATCTAATTTTACGGATGTTTACACACTTAAAACATTGTTTTCATCATTGGTACTTCTATATAATTCTATTGAATAATGGAGTAAGAATTGAGCAAATTTAAAAAAGATTTACGTGATTCGCTCTTCGCAATTTGAATTGGTCAGGTGATATGCCGAACTATCATTCGAGATGTGCCCTGTTAAGTATGACACTTGAAGTCAGAAGAAATGCGCAAAGTATAATTTTTATAAAAGATATTCTTTCAACCTGAATAAATTCTATTGAATTACTCAACCTTATAAAATTTTAAGTCCCAGAAGGAATACTACGAAACAGATTCGAACTCCTTTATGTTTCTACTCACAGAACCAACTATGGACTTAATGAGCCCATTTCGCATTCATTATCATTGTTCAATACTGTTTGCAATGAATTTGACATTGTTATGAACAGAAATCAGTTTAAAGGAATAGTTTTTTAAATATTAAAGTAAGTTGTTAATTTTATAAATATTAATTTATTGGACGTAGTTCAGTTTGGTCTATAGGAAATTATATTCGTATAAGAATATTAAATGTAATCAACAGATTGATCAAATAAACAAATAAATAAATAAACACATACGCTGGATACAACTTTTCCTCAGAAAAGCCAGCGGATTTCAGTGTTAGGTAGAAAAGTTCATACTACCTAACTTTTCAACCAAATTCACTGCAAAGGACCCGTTTTCACAAAATTAACAATTTTTACGGCTCATCAAGAACAAGTTCATATCAATGCAAATGCAATTGCCACTGCAACTTCCGTAATGTTTTTCAGTTATATAAAAACTAGGAATGCTCACCAAAAGTCAATTTTTTTGAAACTACATGCACCTAATTAAATTTCTTTTTTGTTTTTACTTCAAGATTTTACGAAACCCTGAAGATTCATTCGCGGAACCCTAAAAATAAATTAAAAATTCATTTAAATAAATCTATGGCTGACTAATTACTTAAACTAGCCGACCTTTTACATAGATCTGGAGATCCTTCAGATGGTACACAATTTTTTGTAAATTTC
The DNA here is from genome assembly GCA_946251815.1 of Dasysyrphus albostriatus. Lineage (NCBI taxonomy): Eukaryota > Metazoa > Arthropoda > Insecta > Diptera > Syrphidae > Dasysyrphus > Dasysyrphus albostriatus. The sequence continues at coordinate 64,437,515 of OX276338.1, forward strand.
CATTAAGTGAGGTGCTGTTGTGTATAAATCGAAAATCGCTCTGACTTTGAAAATTTGAAAAAAAAAACTATGTTACAAACCGGGTTTTTGAACATATGCAGCCTTATTTATTAGATTTCTTAGGCAGTTGACTAGTTACAGTTTTTTTTTAAGTTTTTAATAGTTGGATATATGCCTTATTTAATAAAATAAAATATCAAGTTAGACAAATCTTAGACAACCGATGCCGTTGTCCAAGTAAGACAACTTTAGGACAACAGTAAACAAAGTTTATTAATAAATTTTTGCAGTTGGACGGCTGTCTAAAGTTAGACAAATTTTTAAATACGACTGATGTTAGCTAATTTTATATATATAATTATATATATATATATTATAAGGGCCGAAAAATTAAATTCTAAACGGGAATTTTGCTAGAAGGCTAAATTTTTTTCCCGGGAAGATGTTAAAAATATAAGAAAGTCATGCATAAATTTTAAAATTCTGAAAAAATGATTAAAGAAGTTATGAGTGATTTATAAATGAAAATTAGAAAATTGGTATTTATAAGATAGATTATCAAAAATCTTGATTTCAACTGATTTTGATTTAGCATATGTTTTTAGAAAGGTAATAAAACAAACACTAACCATGTTTAAGAAAATTTGAATGCAACTTTTGCTCAATTTTTTTTGATTTCTTGAGTAAATTTTGTCAAAAAATGTATTAAAACTTCATTAATCGATAGGTTGAATTTTTTGTACATTTGAGTTGGGCTACATCTCTTCTTTATAAAACCAAGCTCTTAGGGTGTTCGGGGTAAGGGGAAGACCGCCGTCTTGGAAAAGAAAGTGATTTGGTTTTTGTTCTACAACTTGATGAAATTTAATTTTACAACAAAATCATGAATAAATAACATTTAGACGGTAAAATTATCTAAAAAATGAGCTATTAACGAGCTCTGTAGGTTTATTAATCTTCAGGTTATAGCGTGTCAAAGTAACACTTGAAAAAAGGATATAACCTTTTTTGTGTAAAATGACAGAAGGTACAATAATATTTTCATATAAAAATATATATTTTCATATTTTCTCAAAAAAAAGTTATAGCTTTTGAGAAATTCAGAATTTAACCCCTTAACCCATCCCTCCCTGGCCACAGTGCTCTGGGATTTAATTACTGATTTTATCTCTTGAGGCCCCAAAAATGCTGAAAGATAATTTAGACAGGGTGTTTTGCATAAATTATATAAAAGTGCTAGAGAGCTAGATTGTGTTGGAGGGGGTATATTTCTTCCCAATAAAGGTGAGGGGTATGATTTTCTTAAAAATTGAATTAAAATGATAAAAAGTTAAAAAAAAATGTTAGTTCTTCGGAACACCTGTTTTCAAAAAAGGCTATGAAATGGTTGCTTTTAATTTTTTGATTAGCCGTTTTCAACTATGTGAAAAGACGTCTTAAAGTTCATATATAGTAACGTTTTGCGACTTTTTGCTTCTAAAAGTGTTATGTCGAAATTGTCATCATTTCATTCCATTTTTTGTAGAATATAAGCCTTAAATAAATTTTGCGGTTCGATTTGGATACATTTTATATATGGTTGGAAAGCCATAATTACAAAGTTACAAAGAGTATGCGAATCACTTTTTTTCACATTGCCTACATCCTACAGCAAAACTTCGGCAAATAATTTTTGCCCTCGTTGCTATGACGCGACGACGCAAGCAGCTTATTTTCAGATATTTTGTTCACCACTTTTTTCTATTTTTTCTTTGGTTTTTTCACTGTCTTCACCTTTTTTTATTGTTTGACATTTCACAAACACCTGATTTGGTTATCTCTTTTACTCCCTATCATTCTTATCAGAATGCAAAAAATACATTCCTCTTGTTCATACTACTTATCTTCCATTCTTTAATTATGGCCAATTTCCAAAATGTGAAATTTTTTCAGGAAATGTTGTCAATACCTGGACATGAAAGATTCAAGTACCAGTTTTTTGTAAAACTGCATGCTTATTTTTGTAATTCCCCGTTTCTTAGAAGGTTGTGAATAATCTTCAGGTCAAATTACTGCTTTTTTAAAATGTCGATATTGTTCATATTAAAGGATGAATATTTGCTAGAATTTTTGGTCACGTTAACCAAAAGTGTCATCATTAACGATCAATTCCAACTAAATTATTTCACTGGTTGTTTGTTATTTTAAATCATTTTATTTAAAGAATTTTTATGTGATTTTTTTCTTTCTAAGGTCCGCCAAAAATCCGGAACCTCATAGAACCTCTAACCTATACTTCTATTAGCTTATCCAATAGATATATTAACACTCCTATAAAAATCGTTACCAACTACCACCAACTAACAATTTTATTTAACTTTTAATGAGAGATAACGTTAGCCCCGAAAGTCAAACTGGCCTCCTGGGTGACTCAAGGTTGGGAATTTAGTCCGTTATAATTCGTTGTAGCGAGTATTTTTGGCACTTTTTGAGTTCTTTTAATTGACAAATACTCCAATTTGATTAAAAAAATACCAGAAAGTACAACTTATCTACAAAAATACACTGATTTTTGTAATCAAAATCGTTGAGCCGTTTTTGATATAAATACGATTTTCCTTAATGGTTGTATGGTATGTACCGTTATTTTTTGAGCTTACAAAATTTTTTAAATTTTAAATTTTTCCTTCTAGAGAATTACAAAAAAACCTTAAGTTCAAAATTTTAAGAAAAACACTTTAGGCTGTCACTGTAGGTCCAAGTATATAGACAAACAGCCAGAATTGAGTCATCCTTTTTTTACAGGCTCCGTAGGCTCCATCCATGAGGTCGTAAAACTCCTCCTTTTTAGACTCCCCAGCTTCATTGGAAGGGGCGTGTGCACACTTTAGGCTGATGTTTTGGAAGGTAGCTTTGATGCGGATCACTCTCGATCTGAGTCGATTTCCACGACGAATCCGCATCCTAACATGTGCAACCTTTGTTGACAGCTGAAGTAAATGTCACAATCCTTTTTTTTGTCATAATCCCTGCCTTTTCGTAATATCTGCCTTGCACCGCGTGAGGACAGATTCAAGTTTTTGAGTAGCAACTGGCGTATAGAGTGACCTTACATTCCAGGTGCATACTCGTAGGTCATAGTCCATTTTCATTCCGGGTCTGGTTCCTGGCTTCTCGCTTCTCTCTCATAACAATTGTTTTTTTTTTACTGTGGCCGGGTCGTTAGCCCAACGCACTAACTTCCAATATGGAAGGGACATTGGTTATGTGTTGCAATTCTTTCCTTGATCAATACTCCCGCTTACAAGTTTAGCAAGTCATGACATAAAGCCAAGACCAGTATCCGGCGGTAAACAACTTGGAGGTAATGTAAGTACTTGATGTGTATTAAAAGATACAGCTTGATATACATAGTTATATATATATTCCTTTTTAGTAGTTTTACCTGAAAAGTGTATGTATTACTTGAATATTAAAGACATAAAACACACCCAAATTTTGATTAAGTCTATTTCTTTAAGAAATCTGATATAAATTATAAACGGCAGTTAAAAAATAAAATATAAAAATGTGTCTTTAAAAAAGTCTTACATTAAAAAATTGCTCCATTTTGCAATTTATATGGCTTATATTTTTGACCATGGCCATCAATGGTGCAAATTTTTCAAAATTCTATACTAAAAATCCTAATGAACATTTTGATACATGCAACATTTCCGTACAACATTTACAAGCTTCACAATTAATTATCAATTAATTAAATCATTACAGAAAAATTCACAATTGATAATTCCCAAGGTGGAGCCAAATAAAATGAAAAACTGTCGATTCAGCAGCATTAAATTGGCTATAACTCGAGAAATCCTGACTTGATTTTGAAAAATAAGGATTTTACGGTCAATTTCTTCACAAAGTAAAGGGCAGAGTTATTTTAATTTCAAAAAATCGCCTATTAAAGATCTTCGAAAATGTTCTTAGATATTCAATATGCAGTCAAGTGAAGATTAGTGAGAAGAATAAAACCAACCCAAAGCAATATAATTGAGAAGAAAAAAGTTTAACAACTTTTGGTAAGGTTTATAGTAGTTTTTTTCCACTTAAAAAAAACAATGTTTGTTGAATTATTATACAAAACCAATAAAATGTCAATAATAAACTAGTGTAAGGAATTTATTTAATTCGAAGCCATACCATTTTTTGTGATTGCAGGATATTTGGGAGAAATAAATTTCAACGATTTTGATACAGTTTCTTGTTGTTTTTCTTTGGTTAAAAAAACTATTTGTTGAATTCTTTTTTGCAAATCCTATACATTGATATCTATAAGCAAGTCTGTAAAATTAAACCAACCCAAAGCCAACATCATTGTTTGTTCTCAAGATATTTGAGACGAAAAACAATTTTCAACAATTATTGGTAGAGTTGCTTTTCTTTTTTCGCTATGAAAACTGTTTGTTAAATTTTTTTAAATACCTTATCAAATATCAGTTACTAACTAATTTGTAGGATTAAATCAACCGGGAGCCAATATCGTTTTCTGTTCTCAAGATATTTGAGGCAACAAATTCTTTTTTTACAATTATTGGTAAAATTACATGCAGTTTTTTTCGTTTTTAAAAAACTGTTGATTCTATATTCTTAAAAATCTTACCAATTTGAATAAGTAAACAAGTGCATAAATTACAATTACCTCGAAGCCAATATCATTATTTGTTTTCTAGAAATTTGAGAAAAACCACTTTTTTCAAAAATGTTTAGCAAACTTCTATCTACAAAACAAAATTTATTTGAAGTCGATATCTTTATTCGTTCTTGAGATATGGTGAACCAAAAAAAGCGAGGGAACGTATGAACGTACGAACGAACGAACTTACGAAAGTAGGAACGTACGTACAGACACAAAAATCTCTCTTAAAATGATGGATTCTGATTCTAGTAAGCTCGAAACGTGAAGATATGTAAAAATTTTCGATTTGACAGATCGGACCAATAACAATAACTTCCAATGGGAAGTTAAAAAATTGAAAATAAAATTGGTACACCGTCCTTTACTCTGTAGGGTGGGGTGTGTTTGTGTTTATTAAGAAACTCTGGGGCCTTTTACAGGAGAAATGAGATATTTTAATAAACAATAATGGTAGGAATGTTGGTATATATATCTGTTCCTATAGTAGGTACGAGTACATAGGAAGGTATTTAAAAACGGCTAGGTAACTCTAGCGCCGTGTTAAGATGAAAAAACTTATCTCACCTTTTGTCTGCTTTGAGCAGCTGCATTTATATCAGCTTCTCTCATTAGGTGATCATATCGACATAAATCAGTAAGAACTAATTAATTTATTAAATAAAAGACTGGTCCACGATATCTTTTGTTTCAATCTTAAGCTTTTCTTGCAATTAAGTTCCGCTGGTTCCACAAATATCACCAATTTTTGTAGATTATAATACCTACCTATTAAATGGCTGAGGTTGAAACTTTGGCAAGGTCAAAATGGGTTTGGCAAAATTCTGCTGTCGAAATTCTAATCACAAATTTCTTATATAATTATATATAATATAATTATATGATCTTAAAGATCAAATTATGGGGTAGTTTTAATTTTGCCCCTCTTTTATGTTTTCGGGGGTGCTAAATCTAAATCTGAGGTTTGCGACTAAAATTTCGTGATGCACCATGCAAAAAATAGTGCAAAAATGCATTTTCTGAGAGTTTTTTGCCAATGGGTCGAAAAATACCAGCTATTCGAAAATTACATCAAAGTCCATTGAACGTGTACACCATTTCAAATAAATTTCTGTTTAAGGTTTTTTTCTGCGACAATCCATTTGGACTCAAGCGCTGGTTGAAAATTGCCGTATTTTTACTATTTTCGAAAATCCACTCCAGGCACTGAGTAAATACATTCAATTTAAAGTTTTTGCGACCTTTAGTCCAAATGCGTTTCGCCCAGGTACAACAATTGGGCTCATCAGTTAGATGTTGTTGTACCCTTCTAAGACGCATAATTTTAGTCGATGGTTACCGACACATATTAAATAAACAGCACAAATGCACTGTAAATTATATTATCTAGTGGAATTTGGTTAAATTCAGACGACTAGAAATTAATGATGGTAAAGCCCGTGGTCTGGCTGGTTGAAGAATCAAGAATAAAAACATAAATAATAGAAAATTTATTATTTTAGTTTTTGTTTTAGTGGACTTTTGAATATAAATTCAATTTAAAGTTTTTGCGACCTTTAGTCCAAATGCGTTTCGCCCAGGTACAACAATTGGGCTCATCAGTTAGATGTTGTTGTACCCTTCTAAGACGCATAATTTTAGTCGATGGTTACCGACACATATTAAATAAACAGCACAAATGCACTGTAAATTATATTATCTAGTGGAATTTGGTTAAATTCAGACGACTAGAAATTAATGATGGTAAAGCCCGTGGTCTGGCTGGTTGAAGAATCAAGAATAAAAACATAAATAATAGAAAATTTATTATTTTAGTTTTTGTTTTAGTGGACTTTTGAATATAAATTCAATTTAAAGTTTTTGCGACCTTTAGTCCAAATGCGTTTCGCCCAGGTACAACAATTGGGCTCATCAGTTAGATGTTGTTGTACCCTTCTAAGACGCATAATTTTAGTCGATGGTTACCGACACATATTAAATAAACAGCACAAATGCACTGTAAATTATATTATCTAGTGGAATTTGGTTAAATTCAGACGACTAGAAATTAATGATGGTAAAGCCCGTGGTCTGGCTGGTTGAAGAATCAAGAATAAAAACATAAATAATAGAAAATTTATTATTTTAGTTTTTGTTTTAGTGGACTTTTGAATATAAATTCAATTTAAAGTTTTTGCGACCTTTAGTCCAAATGCGTTTCGCCCAGGTACAACAATTGGGCTCATCAGTTAGATGTTGTTGTACCCTTCTAAGACGCATAATTTTAGTCGATGGTTACCGACACATATTAAATAAACAGCACAAATGCACTGTAAATTATATTATCTAGTGGAATTTGGTTAAATTCAGACGACTAGAAATTAATGATGGTAAAGCCCGTGGTCTGGCTGGTTGAAGAATCAAGAATAAAAACATAAATAATAGAAAATTTATTATTTTAGTTTTTGTTTTAGTGGACTTTTGAATATAAATTCAATTTAAAGTTTTTGCGACCTTTAGTCCAAATGCGTTTCGCCCAGGTACAACAATTGGGCTCATCAGTTAGATGTTGTTGTACCCTTCTAAGACGCATAATTTTAGTCGATGGTTACCGACACATATTAAATAAACAGCACAAATGCACTGTAAATTATATTATCTAGTGGAATTTGGTTAAATTCAGACGACTAGAAATTAATGATGGTAAAGCCCGTGGTCTGGCTGGTTGAAGAATCAAGAATAAAAACATAAATAATAGAAAATTTATTATTTTAGTTTTTGTTTTAGTGGACTTTTGAATATAAATTCAATTTAAAGTTTTTGCGACCTTTAGTCCAAATGCGTTTCGCCCAGGTACAACAATTAGATGTTGTTGTACCCTTCTAAGACGCATAATTTTAGTCGATGGTTACCGACACATATTAAATAAACAGCACAAATGCACTGTAAATTATATTATCTAGTGGAATTTGGTTAAATTCAGACGACTAGAAATTAATGATGGTAAAGCCCGTGGTCTGGCTGGTTGAAGAATCAAGAATAAAAACATAAATAATAGAAAATTTATTATTTTAGTTTTTGTTTTAGTGGACTTTTGAATATAAATTCAATTTAAAGTTTTTGCGACCTTTAGTCCAAATGCGTTTCGCCCAGGTACAACAATTGGGCTCATCAGTTAGATGTTGTTGTACCCTTCTAAGACGCATAATTTTAGTCGATGGTTACCGACACATATTAAATAAACAGCACAAATGCACTGTAAATTATATTATCTAGTGGAATTTGGTTAAATTCAGACGACTAGAAATTAATGATGGTAAAGCCCGTGGTCTGGCTGGTTGAAGAATCAAGAATAAAAACATAAATAATAGAAAATTTATTATTTTAGTTTTTGTTTTAGTGGACTTTTGAATATAAATTCAATTTAAAGTTTTTGCGACCTTTAGTCCAAATGCGTTTCGCCCAGGTACAACAATTGGGCTCATCAGTTAGATGTTGTTGTACCCTTCTAAGACGCATAATTTTAGTCGATGGTTACCGACACATATTAAATAAACAGCACAAATGCACTGTAAATTATATTATCTAGTGGAATTTGGTTAAATTCAGACGACTAGAAATTAATGATGGTAAAGCCCGTGGTCTGGCTGGTTGAAGAATCAAGAATAAAAACATAAATAATAGAAAATTTATTATTTTAGTTTTTGTTTTAGTGGACTTTTGAATATAAATTCAATTTAAAGTTTTTGCGACCTTTAGTCCAAATGCGTTTCGCCCAGGTACAACAATTGGGCTCATCAGTTAGATGTTGTTGTACCCTTCTAAGACGCATAATTTTAGTCGATGGTTACCGACACATATTAAATAAACAGCACAAATGCACTGTAAATTATATTATCTAGTGGAATTTGGTTAAATTCAGACGACTAGAAATTAATGATGGTAAAGCCCGTGGTCTGGCTGGTTGAAGAATCAAGAATAAAAACATAAATAATAGAAAATTTATTATTTTAGTTTTTGTTTTAGTGGACTTTTGAATATAAATTCAATTTAAAGTTTTTGCGACCTTTAGTCCAAATGCGTTTCGCCCAGGTACAACAATTGGGCTCATCAGTTAGATGTTGTTGTACCCTTCTAAGACGCATAATTTTAGTCGATGGTTACCGACACATATTAAATAAACAGCACAAATGCACTGTAAATTATATTATCTAGTGGAATTTGGTTAAATTCAGACGACTAGAAATTAATGATGGTAAAGCCCGTGGTCTGGCTGGTTGAAGAATCAAGAATAAAAACATAAATAATAGAAAATTTATTATTTTAGTTTTTGTTTTAGTGGACTTTTGAATATAAATTCAATTTAAAGTTTTTGCGACCTTTAGTCCAAATGCGTTTCGCCCAGGTACAACAATTGGGCTCATCAGTTAGATGTTGTTGTACCCTTCTAAGACGCATAATTTTAGTCGATGGTTACCGACACATATTAAATAAACAGCACAAATGCACTGTAAATTATATTATCTAGTGGAATTTGGTTAAATTCAGACGACTAGAAATTAATGATGGTAAAGCCCGTGGTCTGGCTGGTTGAAGAATCAAGAATAAAAACATAAATAATAGAAAATTTATTATTTTAGTTTTTGTTTTAGTGGACTTCGACCATCGACTAAAATTATGCGTCTTAGAAGGGTACAACAACATCTAACTGATGAGCCCAATTGTTGTACCTGGGCGAAACGCATTTGGACTAAAGGTCGCAAAAACTTTAAATTGAATTTATATTCAAAAGTCCACTAAAACAAAAACTAAAATAATAAATTTTCTATTATTTATGTTTTTATTCTTGATTCTTCAACCAGCCAGACCACGGGCTTTACCATCATTAATTTCTAGTCGTCTGAATTTAACCAAATTCCACTAGATAATATAATTTACAGTGCATTTGTGCTGTTTATTTAATATGTGTCGGTAACCATCGACTAAAATTATGCGTCTTAGAAGGGTACAACAACATCTAACTGATGAGCCCAATTGTTGTACCTGGGCGAAACGCATTTGGACTAAAGGTCGCAAAAACTTTAAATTGAATTTATATTCAAAAGTCCACTAAAACAAAAACTAAAATAATAAATTTTCTATTATTTATGTTTTTATTCTTGATTCTTCAACCAGCCAGACCACGGGCTTTACCATCATTAATTTCTAGTCGTCTGAATTTAACCAAATTCCACTAGATAATATAATTTACAGTGCATTTGTGCTGTTTATTTAATATGTGTCGGTAACCATCGACTAAAATTATGCGTCTTAGAAGGGTACAACAACATCTAACTGATGAGCCCAATTGTTGTACCTGGGCGAAACGCATTTGGACTAAAGGTCGCAAAAACTTTAAATTGAATTTATATTCAAAAGTCCACTAAAACAAAAACTAAAATAATAAATTTTCTATTATTTATGTTTTTATTCTTGATTCTTCAACCAGCCAGACCACGGGCTTTACCATCATTAATTTCTAGTCGTCTGAATTTAACCAAATTCCACTAGATAATATAATTTACAGTGCATTTGTGCTGTTTATTTAATATGTGTCGGTAACCATCGACTAAAATTATGCGTCTTAGAAGGGTACAACAACATCTAACTGATGAGCCCAATTGTTGTACCTGGGCGAAACGCATTTGGACTAAAGGTCGCAAAAACTTTAAATTGAATTTATATTCAAAAGTCCACTAAAACAAAAACTAAAATAATAAATTTTCTATTATTTATGTTTTTATTCTTGATTCTTCAACCAGCCAGACCACGGGCTTTACCATCATTAATTTCTAGTCGTCTGAATTTAACCAAATTCCACTAGATAATATAATTTACAGTGCATTTGTGCTGTTTATTTAATATGTGTCGGTAACCATCGACTAAAATTATGCGTCTTAGAAGGGTACAACAACATCTAACTGATGAGCCCAATTGTTGTACCTGGGCGAAACGCATTTGGACTAAAGGTCGCAAAAACTTTAAATTGAATTTATATTCAAAAGTCCACTAAAACAAAAACTAAAATAATAAATTTTCTATTATTTATGTTTTTATTCTTGATTCTTCAACCAGCCAGACCACGGGCTTTACCATCATTAATTTCTAGTCGTCTGAATTTAACCAAATTCCACTAGATAATATAATTTACAGTGCATTTGTGCTGTTTATTTAATATGTGTCGGTAACCATCGACTAAAATTATGCGTCTTAGAAGGGTACAACAACATCTAACTGATGAGCCCAATTGTTGTACCTGGGCGAAACGCATTTGGACTAAAGGTCGCAAAAACTTTAAATTGAATTTATATTCAAAAGTCCACTAAAACAAAAACTAAAATAATAAATTTTCTATTATTTATGTTTTTATTCTTGATTCTTCAACCAGCCAGACCACGGGCTTTACCATCATTAATTTCTAGTCGTCTGAATTTAACCAAATTCCACTAGATAATATAATTTACAGTGCATTTGTGCTGTTTATTTAATATGTGTCGGTAACCATCGACTAAAATTATGCGTCTTAGAAGGGTACAACAACATCTAACTGATGAGCCCAATTGTTGTACCTGGGCGAAACGCATTTGGACTAAAGGTCGCAAAAACTTTAAATTGAATTTATATTCAAAAGTCCACTAAAACAAAAACTAAAATAATAAATTTTCTATTATTTATGTTTTTATTCTTGATTCTTCAACCAGCCAGACCACGGGCTTTACCATCATTAATTTCTAGTCGTCTGAATTTAACCAAATTCCACTAGATAATATAATTTACAGTGCATTTGTGCTGTTTATTTAATATGTGTCGGTAACCATCGACTAAAATTATGCGTCTTAGAAGGGTGCAACAACATCTAACTGATGAGCCCAATTGTTGTACCTGGGCGAAACGCATTTGGACTAAAGGTCGCAAAAACTTTAAATTGAATTTATATTCAAAAGTCCACTAAAACAAAAACTAAAATAATAAATTTTCTATTATTTATGTTTTTATTCTTGATTCTTACTGAGTAAATACTTTATGTAAAAATTTTAAATTGCTGTCTATGACATGAACCAAGATATATGTACTTTTCTGATGGTCTTTGATGCGCTGAGTTTGAATCTGGTCTTGAAATTGCTCTAGCATGTCATGTTTTATAGATATTCGAATCTAAAGATTTACAAAACATGTTTTTTTATGCAAATTTGGGGTAATATTTTTTGTCGAGGTTTTTTTTCGAAAAAATGCTTATAGTCATTCTAAAGTTGAAAATTGTACTTCATAATTCTTTTTGAATTTTTCAAATACCCATATTCATCTTCGAGAAATTCTTAGTATTTGTTTAAGACTACGTAATTCAAAAAATTCGGTCAATTTGCATTTTTGTAGCAGTTTTTTTTTCAAATTTTTGCATGTTGCGTCACGAAATTTTAGTCGTAAGCCTCAGATTCAGATCCAGCACCCTGGCAAACATTAAATAGGGGGGAAATAAAAACTATCCCACAATTTGCTCGGTTTGTGCCTTTTTGAGCACAAATTGACTAGATTTTTCGAATTACGTATAGCTTAAGACGAAGACCAACGATTCCTCGAAGTTGAATGGTGGTATTTAAAAAATTCAAAAAGAATTATGAAGTAAAATATTCATACTTTAGAATGACCATAAACATTTTTTCGAAAAAAAATACCTCGAAAAAAATTATAACCCCAAATTTGCATTAAGAAAATGCGTGTTTTGTAAATCTTTAGATTCGAATATTTACAAAACATGACATGACATGAGCAATTTCAAGACCAGATTCAAACTCAGCACATTAAAGTCCATCCGAAAAGTAGATACTAACGCTAAGACCGGTACTAGATCTGAAGCAAGTACTCAAATTGGAATTGACTCATTTCTTCACACAAGTACTAAGCCCTAGTTCTGTCAATTTGGCAACTATTATTAGTTAGGATTCGGAGCAAGCTAGCTCCTCAAAATCAACTAGTACCTGGTTATTATACCTATTGCTAGTACTTAAATCGGTGTCAAATGATTTCTAAATGATTTCCTTACAGAAGAACTAAGCTTCAAAGCTGTCAAATTGGTACCAAATGTTATTTATGACTAGGTATTAGCTAGTTCCTTAAAATCGATAGTCTAGAGGTGTTAATAACTCAATTACAGCTATTTTTCTATGCAAACAAATATTTACATAGCACAGAATATGAATTATTATGATTATATAAGGCTATTATGCATAATCAGCCCTATCATGAATTCCGTCGAAATCGGAAATTTTCACGAGTCCCGAAAAAAGCTGTAACCAAATTCATAGAATACTCGTATCTTGAAAAAAATTAAAAAGAATTTTATTGAATCATAAGGACCGTACAATGAAAATTTCACTGAATGTTCCAAGGATGAAATTAAACAAACACAATACATCATTTTTTGGGACACAATTATCTTGAAACACATCCTTTTTAAAAACCACAAAAAAATAATTTGTGGCAATCAAGTTCAAAATCTTGCAAATGTTAAACCATTTATTACATATGTAAAGTTAAATATGGATTAAATATCCAATAGCCATGGACATCCAAGTGTTGCTCACTCAACGTACTTCATACGTTGCAGGAATTAATTATTAAAGGGTAATATCATATTACCATGACTTGGACTTCCTATTCTTATTTATACAGCATAATCTTATACAGAAGATTCAATGCAAGGTATAAACATTCATTAAAACAAAGAGATCGATGAGATCGGCGAGTGAATATTTATATCTGAGCATAATGCTTAATTGCACTTTTGGAATCAAGTGCGCTATTCGAGTCAAAGACTTAGGTTTAAGTTCTTTAGTTTTAAGTGGATATTGGACATGGAAGGTTGTCTAAGAATAAAAATTCTTTTTTAAAAAATAAAAATCAAATATTTTTGTTTAATTGTATGTATATCCAATCATTGTGTAACGTTTCGATCCCTCTGATGTGAAAATGTAATTTTAATTTCTTCATTTAATTTCAATTTGACGTTGCTATCCATTGAGCAAGGGCTATAAATTTAAAATAAGTCAAAATATTGTCAAAATTAGATTTAAACCAGTTTTAGACGTAATAAATTCCTAGTCCTGCTATGCGAACTTAGGTCCGGCACTAGTGATGTGAAGAAATGCTCAGGTACTAAATTTTCGATAGTACCGAGTACAGGAACTAATACCTGGTCTAGTTAGACTGGGTATGGGTACTAGACTGGCTTAGTACTCATGTGAAGAAATTGGGCGTTATAGAACGATTTATCTGTCGCAAAAGACTTCAAAAAGCTAACAAGCAAGTTTTTTAATTCATAAAAAATTATTTCCTCAATTTTTTATACGATAATCAAAATTGATAATTTATAATAATCTTGGCTTTGGGTAAATCAATCATGTATCTATTTTAAAACATTCTTCAACGGGAAATTTTGCAAAATTACAATCCATTGGTGGTTAAAATTCCGGATTGCAAAAATCATGTACAAGCTCTCCGGAAATCACTCATAACTTTGTTAATTCTTTTTTGATCTTCACAAATGAGGTATCAAATAAAAGATAAGAAAATATGGATTACATTTTCATAAAAATTATAAGAATTTACTAGAAAAACGATTGGTCATAAGAGTCGCAAAAATATTTTTAGTGAATAAATAATTACTTTCGATCACATTTGCTCATAAAATCAATAGATAATTTGAATATTAAAAACTCAAATGTATCTTATATAAAAAATTAATCCTTATTTATTTTCAAAGAATGTTAGAAATAACATTTTCAAACGAGAAACATACGAAATTTAATTATTAATGCAAAATGCACTTCATATCTTTTGATTACTTATACCCCCACAAAATGAATTCAATTTTAAATGAAAAAATTGAAATAAAAAATTTTAAATATACTAAAATATTTAAGTTATCGAAGATTTGAACTTTCACACCTCGATTTTCATCGTACTTACTACGGAATTCATGAATCTCTATGCCGTATGTGCATGTAGTTATATTCATTAAATAGCATTCATTAATTATTTGAGAATATTATTTTATAAAAATAAATTAAAAAACAAACAGTTTGAACAAAATTTCCTAATAACTAGTCAGGAGCAAAAATTAAATCAAGAATTCAGACAAAATTTAATATTTTGTTACGTTTCCTTTTGCCATTATAACAGCTTCTAACCGCCTCGGTATGCTCTCAAAGCACTTTTTAGCAGCTATTGCAGGACAGTGGTGCCAAACATTTATGAAACTTTTATGAAGTTTCACCTGGTGATAATGACCTGCTTGGCTATTTCCCCTTTTGTTATTTTCCAAAGGTTTTCTATCGGGTTCATGTCTAGGAAATTGCCTGACCACGGTAAAACTTTGATTTTTTGTTCATTTAAAAACTTTATTACACTCTTTGCCTTATGGCATGGAGCGGAGTCATGCATAAATAGTATTCATTCGTTGCCTGGGACCAATCTTAAAGTTGTGGTATGAGTCGATTTTTAAAAATTTCTTTGTTGGTCTTGTCGCATTGCAGCCTGAACGATATGCAAGGCGTCCATTACCTCATGTGCTGATGACTGACCACATTATGATGATGTCCAAGTAAAACAAGATATTTTACTGTTTTAACGATGTATTCCGGGTGATATTCCTCGCCCGCTGCTGCTGCTTTTGTCAGCCAGAATTTCAAAAGTGGACTCATTGGAGGAACACTCCTGTAAGAAAGAGTTCCTTTCAAAGTAAGGTTACAGTAAAGTAAACACTGATTGCTTAAACTCTTTCTTAAAGTTGTGTTTCTCCGATGAGTCCACTTTTGTAATTCTGGCTGACAACAACAGCTTTGTGCGGCAACGGCCGGGCGAGGAATATCATCCGGAATACATCGTCGAAAGAATAAAACATCCTGTGAAGAATATGGTGTGGTCAGTCATTAGCACATGAGGTGTTGGACCCTTGCATATCGTTCTGGGTATAATGAGACAAGACCAATACAAAGAAGTTTGGAAAAATCGATCCATACAACAGCCTTAAGACTCAACCCAGACAATTAATCAATACATTTTTGGCTCCAGGCCATTAAGCAAAGAGCGTAGTAAAGTTTTTAAAAGAACAACAAATTCAAGTTTTACCGTGGCTAGGTAATTTCCTAGACCTGAACCCGATAGAAAACTTTTGGAAAATAACAAAAATAAAGGAAATTACCAAGCAGGTCAGAACCACCAGGTGAAACTTCATAAAAAGTTCACAGAAGCTTGGCACCACTATCCTGAAATAGCAGAAGCTGCTAATAAGTGCATTGGGAGTGTGCCAAGACGGTCAGAAGGTGTTATAATGGCAAAAGGAAACGTAACAATATATTGAATTTTCTCTGAATTCTTGAATTTATTTTTACTAGTTATGAGGAAATTCTTTTCAAACTGTTAGTTTTTTTAATTTTTCTTATAAAATAATATTCTCAAATAATGGATAAATACTATTTTATCAATACTAATAATATAAGAACATAATTAAAAACGAACACAAACAAAATACTTCGAAACAAATAATTCCTCGCTGGAATTGTATGAAATATATAGTGAAAGTGCCATTTAGATTTAGATTGTGATTGTTTAGGTATAATTGTAGTTAATTCTAGAAGGAGACAAAATTTATACCATTGATCTAAAAAAAATCATTCTTCCATCCCCTTGGAAATTTTAGCGATTTTTACAGTTTTTTACAGTTTATATATGTTTGTGTATGTTAATTCAACGCCACAATATTGCAAAATTTAAGGTAGCGTCATTGGAGTCATCCTCATTTCATGCAATTGCTTATTATAAAGTTAGACGAGTGCTTAAGCGTTAAAGTATACTTAATGTCGTTTAAAATTGCAAGAGAGCCGACTCTCGGTCTAAAAATCGTTTTATCTCTAAATCCCAATTCAAGAGCTGGTTTTAAATGTTTAAAATTTTGCGCCATTGTTTCGAACCAGTGCGCCACAATCGTGACCGTCTTACAACATTTGAAGTATCTTAATAGATATATTAAGATACTTTAAATGTTTTTTTATTGTATAATTTTGTATATTAGGTATTTGATTTTTGTAATTTTGTACATTAGTTTTTTTTTGTAATTATTTGTAAGCATGTGTGTGGGATCACCCTGTTACGTGTGTGCCCAAAAGCTTTCTTTAAAATCCAAAACCATCAGCTGATAACACACATAAGACGAACACATGACATTTCAACTGTCAAAATGGAAGTGCGAAAGTTATTAAGCTCTTGATTTTCTTTGATTATTTTCTTTCTAATTGTAGTTTTTATAGTTTTTTGCAAATATCATTAAATAATCACTTTTAAGGAGAGCTAGTGGGGGAGTATTATGCGCTATAAAAACAAGCATTGTGGGTTGTTTTGTTGAATTCAAACGTACAGAAAATATGGTTGTATCTAAAATCTTTCAAAATACTATATAATCCCAACATACCTTGATTGCAACAACTTGCAGAATGATTTCAATATTCTTTTCAACTTTATTAACTGCAACTCTTTTGAAAATATAATGTTAATAGGGGACCTAAACGCACGAATAGGTGAATATCAGAATCCCATTCCCGTTTTTTTGAAGCTGAAGTGGTTTTTAATACAAATAGAAGCACTAAAGATGAAACTGCTAACCGTAATGGCAGAAGTTTAATAGAGCTTTTTGAAAACTTCGGTTTCTTTTTACTTAATGGAGTTTCCAGAAGTGATGTTGGTGGTGAATCAACCTTTGTAAGCGGCCAAGGACAATCGGTTACACTACGGAATCCTACCATCGGTACAATCCACAAGACTAGTCGATCAAATAGCAGACTGTATAATGAGAACCATCAAGACTTCAGCACCATTTACAATCACCAATTACCAAGGATTCATAGCTTAAAATAAATAGTTTGATAAAGATTGCGTGAAGTTACGTGAAAAATCATTTCGATTCTTAAAGTTGTTCAGAGCTACTAACTCCAATTTTTTCAAAAACCAATACTTACTTTTGAATAAGGAATATAAACAACTATGCTCCTCAAAAAATATGAATATCTTACGAACATAGCTCAAAAATTGGTGCTCTGCAAAAATTCAAAAGCGTTTTCGATTAATGTTAAGGAACTTGGAGGTCGGGCTCACAACCAGAGAATATCAATTACCAAGGAGCCAATCTTTCGTACGTTTCACCCTCCAAAACCCATTTGTTTACATTGTTGTATTTGTAATTTCACTTCATGTCGTTGACTAGATGTGAATTGCAGCAACAATGTAACGCGGTGAGATTTATTTGTTTTGACAGCTCAGTTTTTTTTTCTTTGAAAATTGGAAAATAGTTTTGAGAATTTTACTTCGGCTAATAACAAAAACATCGATATGAAATTGTTTAATTAATTTAATGTACACAAACAATTGTAATTGTTAGTTAATATTCATCCACAATTATAATAAAATACAAAAAATGAATCCATAAAATGTCTTCAATCACTACAGGGTGGCCCATTTTTCATCCAGAATAATTTTAAAATTGTTGTTGTTGTTGGAAAAATAAGAAATACAAATATAGTTTTTCTGCAATTTGACACCGGAACTTCAATTTGTTGTTTAAACTCCACTAAACTCTCAATTTCCACTTTATAAGTATTAAAGTAGATATTAGGTGGGTTTTATTATCTTCTGTCGGGATTCGGGTATTGATCTGGATTTAACTTAAGTACAAAAAAGAAATAATGAGGAGTTTTCAAAATCGTTTTTGTAGCACGTGTTAAAAGTTAATTTGGAGATAATATAACAACAATAGCTATTTTTAATTTTTTTTTAAACTTCATGACATCTAAGCGTTTGGTTTTGAGTGTTTAATAGGAGAATTGAATTCTTATTACTGAAATTATACTTCATATATAAAAGAAATGAAATAGTTTGAACAATTCCACTAACTTTTTTTTAGTTTTGAGTTGGATAATTATTTTTTTTTTTAATTATTATGAAACGACTTAATTAGAAAAATTGATTCGAGAATGGTTTTTAAGAAATTAAAGTATGACCTTGTAGCTGTTTACGTATTTTTAGTTATTTTTATTTTAAATAAATTTTGTCGTAAAATTCAAAAAAGTTAATTAAACAAAAATAAAGAGCATAACATTGCAAGTTGCAAGTTAGTGGTGCCGTTGTTTTTTAATTTTTTTGTTTTAAGAAAGTCATTACTCTTATCTAAAAGTGGATAAATAATCCTTCCCTCCCATACGATTTTTTTTTAAATATCATTTCATAAATTATCCTGCATGAAATAGGGAACATCCTGTATTTGGTTTTGTTTTGACATCTAATTGACAGACCGAGGTGAATAATTCTTACCACGGGATGTGTTCAACAAATAGAAACCCAACTAGGGCCAGGTTCACATTACGTGTTTTTTTTCTTTGCCGGAATGGGCTTGGACGAAAAAAACGACGTCGGGGCTATAACAATGCTCTGTGGTTCAATATATTTAGTTCATCAATTTCTGTGGGTCTACTGGGTTTTAATGATGATTATGGTTTCATGTAAGTTATAAAATCCAATAACATGTTTGAACGACTCTCAGTTGAACCACCAAATCACTGAGCTGAAAGTGCGGAGCTATGGATCAAAATATAAACCCACATATTGTTACATAAATAATTAGATAGATATAAAAGATTAATTAATAAATACAAATCTAAAACATTTTGGCTTACAGTAATGAGAAATAATAGAAATATGCTCGGATGCCAAACTGAGTTATAATTGTAAAATGGCTAGTTATAGATTCTTGCGTGACCATGTTTACTAATACAATCAATATAGAAATTAAGTAAAACAAACTAAAAGCTCTCGAATGAGGAGCGAATGAGGAGCGACGATGAATTTTTGTTGTTATTTAGCGTTGTGAATGCATTTGTCATATTTTGTACTATTGTGAATGATTCGCTGCGAATCAATCCCCATTTGTGTTGGGTTTGATTCGTTAGACGAATTGAGGAAATTTCGTTGAAAATTTTCAAATGTGATACAAAATCATCTCATTTTCAACACAAATTCATATTTCGAAATGAGATAGTTTCAACCAAACTTGCACTCAATTTTTTTGGAAATTAAGTCAAAACCTAAAGAACACATCCAATTGGGCACATTTTGAAGAGTTCTGAAAAGATTTTGTACGAAAATGTTTAAGCTGAATTAAAAAAATCAACAACAAAAAGCAATTAACAGGCAAGGTTGAAACTAAAAAAATGAAATGAGCTGTCAAAAGTAATACCAAATTACAGATGAAAACACTTTTTCTGTAATTTGCAAAATTATCTCATTTGGCCTATTATGAAAACGTTTAAATATGCAATATATTAATATTATTATTATTAATAACCAATTGATTGAAAACCAGACGATAAAAACTCACATGCACATGAAATCTCAAATCTCATGGCCAAGCTTTGAACAGCGGTCATGTGCTGTTCAAAAGTTGGTTTTCTTCGACATGTCATCGACAAGACTTGGATTTTTCTGCCTCCATTGGTTTTTTTTCTCGACAGGTTCATTGTCTGAGCATGGCTCATGTCTAGTGGAGCCGACATGTTACTACGTTTACAAGCAGGATCGAGAGCTCGAGTTGCAATAGGGAGTATTTGACCCACGTTTTTCGTCACTTGAGTTGAGTGCTTTATTTGGAGTTGAGCAAAATAGTAATGAGATTCCAGAAAAATTATTGACATTTATGTATTTTTTTTCAATGCTAGACAAATGTATTTAAATTAACACTAGTACTTAGTACTCCTGTCTATAAAAGTCTATCTCAACAGACCAGGTTTTTCGTCACAAATTTCGACTTGACTCCGCTCCCCGAACGAGATCTAGTCAAATCAAGCTCATTTTAACTCAACCCAGGTTTACAAAGAGTTGACGCGAGCTTCAAGCTGGTTTAACAACACATGTAAGCGTAGTTGTTTGTGAATATCTTTTTTTCATTTCGCAAAATTATTTAAAACTTTCTTCTTACTCACTGTAAGTTATTTTCCGTCAAGAAAAGAGTACATTTTCTACATATCCTTACACATTTCGGGATTTGAAAAGAAAAAAACAGAAAAGACAAATTGGTTATCGAAAAGAAAGTAATTAAAGATATTTTTTTTCCAGACAGGCGGGAATTAGTAAAAAGTGACTACAATTTACATTAAAAAAAAAAAACACAACTTATTCTCATAAGGTCCGGTGAGCACTTGATATATAATTTCTCCCTTTTTTATACTTTTTGAACAAGCCCATTGCAGCCCAAGTAAATTTGAAAATAACCGACATATTCGTGGTGGGTTGATCCCAACTGTCTATGTGTGCGAATAAATCAGTGGTGGGTTGATCCCAACTGTCAATGTGTGCAAAACCCTAGTGGTGGACTTAGGCCAACAGTCTATGTGTGCGTTATAAAGTTAGTAGGCAAAGCCGGATGACAGCCAAGGATTGGCTTCTTGGTAGTTGATATTCTCTGCTCACAACGCTACAAATCATAACTCTTTTGGAACGGATGTTTTGGCAGATCATTTCAAACGATTACTATCAGCAGATGAGTCTCTTCATTTGTTTAGTTGCGCACTACCAAACACTCAGGTGCCTGAACTCGGTGTCTCGATTTCCGGGAATGAACTGGAATCAACTTTAAACAAAGTGAAAAACAACAAAGCACCTGGTATCGATGGAATTCGAACAGAGTTCTACAAATACTCTACCACCCATCTCAAAAACTACTTGGTGGAATGGTTCAATCAACTTTAGATTGATAGGCGATGGACAGATGAAGCTTTGTTTGTTGATAGCATATACTTTGTTTTGTCCTCATTCACTTCAAGACCAACGCGTTTCGCCTGTTCATCAATAGCTGTGAATGCTTCTAGTACAGCTCGCTTGGAGCGGCCGATGATGTCGATGTCGTCCGCATAGCCAAGCAGTTGCGAAGATCTGTTGAAGATAGTGCCTTCCAGGTTAACACCACTCTTGCGAACTATCTGCTCCAGGACTAGGTTGAAGAAGTCACATGATAAGGCATCTCCTTGTCTGAACCATGTACCTGTCTGGAATAGCTCGGATGAGCTGTTACCCATTTGCACGTTGCACCGCGTATTTTGTAACGTCATGCGGCAAAGCTGGATCAGTTTTTCCGGGATCTCGAGTTCGGACATCGCCAATAGAAGCTCTTGGCGACTAATGCTATCAATGAAAAGATGGTGGGTCTGGACTTGAAATTCGTTGGTCTTTTCCAGGATTTGCCTCAATGTGAAGATTTGGTCTATCATTGATCAGCCTGGCCTGAAGCCACACTGGTACGTGCCGATCATAGTGTTGCAGAAAGGTTTAAGATGCTCACATAGTACGTTGGATAGGATCTTGTATGCAACATTAAGCAGGGATATACCTCTGTAGTTTTTGCAGGACATAGGATCGCCTTTTTTGTAGATTGGGCATATGGAGCTAATTGACCAGTCGTCGGGCATACTTTCCTCCTCCCATACTTGGTTGATGAGCTGGTGAATGCACCCTACCAGGTAGGCCATCCGAGCCGGCGGATTTGTTGTTCTTAAGCTTGTGGATGGCTTTCTTAATCTCTTCAGTACTGGGCGCTGGGACTGGATCTTCATTGACTCTTTTCTTTCTACGCAGGGTTTTCTTCTTCAGATGTGCTAAGGCATGCAATGTTGGATTTCTTCCTTTGGGTGGTCTTCGCTTTCTTATTATCGGACAGTTGGGCTCTGAACTTTGCCACAACAAGAAAGTGGTCAGAGTCCACATTTGCACCTCGGAAAGTTCGCACGTGCAAGATGTTCGATGCGTGCCTTGCGCCAATTAGCACATGGTTGATTTGGTTGGCGGTTCGACCATTTGGGGATCGCCAGGTTGCTGTGTGTATCCTTCGCCTGGGGAACCTAGTGCTACTTATCACCGTATAACGAGCTGCAGCAAAGTCGATTAGTCGAAAGCCGTTGTCTGTTGTCGTTTCGTGGAGGCTGTGCTTTCCAACTAATCCGCCAAAGATATTTTCCTTTCCGATTTTAGCATTGAAGTCTCCGAGCACGACTTTGACATCGTACTCCGGACAGGCTCCGTCCAGGAGGTCGTAAAAATCCTCCTTGTTAGACTCCTCCGCTTCATCGGTAGGGGCGTGTGCACATATTAGGCTGATGTTTTGGAAGGTAGCTTTGATGCGGATCACAGCCAGGCGATCGCTGATCGGCTTAAAATCGATGACTCTCGATCTAAGTCGATTTCCCACGACGAATCCGCATCCTAACATGTGCAATCTTTGATGACAGCTGTAATAAATGTCGCAATCTTTTCTTTTCATAATCCCTGATCCTATCCATCGTATCTCCTGGATCGCGGTAATATCTGCCTTGTACCGCGTGAGGACAGATTCAAGTTTTTGAGTAGCACCTGGCGTATAGAGTGTCCTTACATTCCAGGTGCATACTCGCAGGTCATAGTCCATTTTCGTTCCGGGTCGGGTTGCAATTTGAGGGGGTTGTTATCCGAGGCTTCTCGCTTCGCTTTCATAACAATTGGTTTTTTTACTGTGGCCGGGTCATTAGCCCAACGCACTAACCTCCAATCTGTATGGCCATGGGTTTGGTGTTGCAATTCTTTCCTTGATCAACACTCGCACTTACAAGTTTAGCAAGTCATGACATAAAGCCAAGACCAGTATCCGGCGGTAACCAACTTGGAGGTAATGTAAGCACTTGATGTGTAGGAAAAGATACAGCTCGAGGCCCCCAGTTCCTACAACATCCAACCGCCATCATCGAAGTACCGAGTGTTTAATGCAACCGTAAACACCTGTCTGTGCTATGGTGTACAGGCTTTTGGATACACACACTTTGAGGAATTTGAAACCATCCAAGGGTACTTTTTTAAAAGACTCTTTAAATTGCCCAATGCAACTCCTATGTACGCCATACATGTCGAATCTGGTATAGCTCCAATTTATATTCATAATCTAAAACAACATTCCGATTATCTTGTCAGAGTTATGAAAAGAGAAAACGGACTTCACAAGCGGATTTTGTTAAGGCTTCTTAGAACTAATTCCACTCCCTTCAAAGAGTGGAATCAACTTGCTGCAGCACATGATGTAGAATTATCTCTACGGGAAAATAATATCAATGAGTGGAAAAACACATTTGCTACCCTGTTATCAAAAACTGATGAAAAACTATATTTGCAACACTTAGAGAAAGCATCCTCGTCAGCAAGCAGAAACATATATAAGAATCTAAATCATCAATGATCATCACATCTGAACTATTTTCGCAAAGAAATGCCAGCAGAAGCCATCGGTACAATTTTTAGAGCTAGAGTCGAAATCCTGAACCTCAACTTTGTTCCCCATAGATCTGACACATCACAAATTTGTACTTTCTGCAATAGAAGAGATCTTGAAGATATTTACCATTTTGTAGCGATTTGTGCAAAACTGCAAGAAATACGTCGGTTGTATTTCCAAGTAAGCTTCTTGTCTATGGGGCAGCTTCTTGATACTCTTAACGGAGTGACTGGTTGGTTGAATCTGTATAAGTATTGTAAGCAAGCATTAACTTACCGAAATTGCTTCTAATCTTTTTCTTAATACTCTTCAAAATGGTGCTATTAAGTTTTTATTTTTGTGTTTAAAATCATGTCAAAATTGTATTTTTATGTTTTAAAGCCCCAAAATTGTTTTACTCATTACATGCTACAAAAAGTAACTTAATTTCTTTTAGTAAATTTATGTTTCAAATCATTCAAAATTGATAAATTGATGTACTATGAAATTATCTAATTACAAAAGTATGTTTCAAATCACTCCAAATGGTTTATTTTAACTTTTGTCGAATGAGAAATGAAAATTTGTGTAAATATTCAATTATTATATTTGCTAACCTGTCAAATTAAAAGTAAATCTTTTCTAGAGAATCTTATTGAAAAAGAAAAACTTTCATATTGTAGAAACTTGTACTGAAAAATGTCAATCAGGCAGACGGCAACTAAGCCATGTCTTTATACTCGTATTCTTAGCTTTAAGAAATGGAAATCTTGCATTTTAATAAAGAATTTTATCTATCTATGTATCTATAAGACGAACACGATAAACGAGACGAAGATGCCCATGATGATGATGATAAGAAGTTTAGCCACCAAGACGTCCGCATTGCTCCAACTTAAATAACCTTTTTACTCTATTAATTGAATTAACTTGCTATATTTACTTTTTTGAATTAATTTAAATCTACTTAAAACTTTTCTTAAATAATAAAATAATTAAAATTGTTTCTTTATGTTTTGAAATAAACCGAATTAATTGAATTAACTTGCTATATTTACTTTTTGGAATTAATTTAAATCTACTTAAAACTTTTCTTAAATATTAAAATAATTAAAATTGTTTCATTATGTTTTGAAATAAATCGAATTTAATTAAAAATCCCACATGTGTTAGTTTGCATTATTTTACTAACCATTAACACATGCACTTATGATGAGCCTCTGTTTGTAGGTTGCAGCTTGATCTAAGCCCTCTACAACATAGAATCTGAAGTGTTAAAAAAATGTAAGCTATAAGGGCATATAAGCAAGTATCATATAAATAGCATTTTAGTTTTACAATAACTTAACTCGATTTCAAGAGATGTTACACATCATTTGCATAAGATGTCAAATAATGAATTAAATATATAGCTGTCTACCCAGTTTATTTAAGTGCCGCACGTTACTGGTTCATAAATGTATTTGGAGCATATTTTAGGTAGGGCAACAAAGCTTGCAATTACGAACTCAGCCAAACTATACAATCCTACATACTTTACATGAATACATTTTTAAACTCAAGAATTCGCAGAGTAGAATAGAAATCAAATAAATCTTTTCGGAGAAAACAGAAAAAGTATATGAGTACATATCTACTGTATGTATATTTATCTCAAATTTATCAAAATCTTCTAGACTTAACAAATCATTCAAAATCACTGAAAGGAATTTGCTTTCATTGACTTCTTTGACACATAATCAAAAAAAAAAGCCCAGATAAACTTATGAATACACACTCTTGCTAATAATGCTATAGTGTTCTTAAAACACTCAATAAAATCTGTCAAACAAAATATCAAGCATTTGTTTCATCATTTTGATTGCTTTCTTTGAATTTTGTATTCAGATGTGAATATCTATCGCTTCACAAACAATATACCTATGTATGTAGAATAATTGACATTTTTGGAGATAGCAATATCACATTTTTAGTCGAGTGTAAACTGAATTCATTCCATCGTTTTGTCATTGTTTACAGTCCGTCAAAATGCTGACACATCGAATCTTCAATCCCATTCAAATGGCAGATGCACGTATTCGGCAAGTACAAGTAAACTATGCATTTTTGCTTTAATTCCGCAAAGGAGATCAAATCATTTGAATCCAAAATATAAACAGTCGGTATTAACAAAACAACAAAAAAACAGAACGCAATGCAATGGCATGGTGTAGAGCTAGTATATTTACTATGTAAATGTGACCTGGGAATTCATCACTCAACTTCAACCCAAGGAAACTAATAATAATAGTTCAACCAAAGCCTGCTTGATTTCTTGCTTCCCGCTGATCTAATTGCTTTTGAATCGAAATTTTATTTAATATGGCCACTAAATCACATCTCAAGTGATTAATGTCCTTACTCAGGTTTAATTCTGATACCAGAGACATGCAAGATTATGTTTCCTTAAACATGCAGCTTTTGGTTCACATCATTAGGTATCTTTTAAATAAATGGATAATACTCGACCAATGAATATACTTTTTGTTTTTGCAAAATGTAGACAGTTACGTGTGTGTTCGCCCAATTAAAAGATGAAAGCTATTTTTTAGAAGTTTTGCTGCAAGTGACCAAGCAGATCAAATCAGATTGGTTCTGAACTTAATCTCTGGTCAGTAAAATTTTTTGGAAAATGAACAAAAGCTGCGAGAAAAAATGTTACAAAATTTGATCATACTGAAAGACCAATTTGAATGGAACATCGTTCAAAAGTCCGCCGCAGCTTTGCTTTGATGGATGGAAGAAGGAAAAATCGCTAAAAGATTTGCTCAAAATAGCACGTGTGTGAAGTTAGCAAGGTAACTTTCACCTACGCAAATGGGACCTTGGCTCCAAATTTGCAGTTTTTTGAATTTCAAGAATAGACTGGGTTAAAATTTTGAAGTCCTTTTTTGAAAAAAAAAATATACTGACTGTTACATCACGTATCTCAAGAACCAAACTAGCTAGGAACTTGTAGTAAGGCTCAAAATGATGTGTTCATAAAACAACATCTATAAAAACCTTCTTAGCCCCCGAAAATATAAGTGCACATTAAGGGCCAGTTTATTCACGTAGGGTAAGTCTGTAAAAAGTTTTCACAGGCTCTGGTTAAATAAAGGTGATCATCCATCATGATAGCGATTTCGATAATTAACAACTCAAACTATGGATTCATTTACTAAAATTATAGTGAACAAAAACATTCGTGGATTTAGCAGTAACAAGAATCATTGATTACAAATAATTAGATGTACACAAACTAGCCCTTAGTGTAGTACAATAAATTGTCAATCGTTATGCCCGATTTACACGATTGGAAAACTGTCAGTATATAGACAAAAACAACAACAAAAGAATGGATACATTGATTAGGGGGGCTTACATGGCTTACATGAATCAACATGGTTGGACTTCCTACACATCACATTTTTTGTTTCTCAGATTTCATTGGAAGTGTTGTATGATACTTTTGTTTGTTGTATGAATTGTAGTATGACTTTTGACAATTTAATCGTCGCTCAATTCGATTGCGATTTTTTTCGTTTGTTTTTAGAAAGTGAAAATAAAATGAATGAATGGTTCGTGTGTTCCTGTTTCCATAATTTGTGTTCTTTGAGTTCTTTAACTTTTTATAGGAAAATAAAGTTTAGGTTCGTTTTTTGAATTAATAAGGGTATTTAAGCAACTAGGTAAAACCCTAGATAAGTTCACAAATTGGATAAGTTTATCTTTTGGTTAATGAATTGTCAAATTGTGTATGGGAAGTGATTTACACGATTTGGTTAAACTTATCAAAGGATTTTGCTGCGTTGAATTATCCAAACTGGTTAAACTTATCCAAACTCATTGTGACTCTTACTCTGAATGATTTACTTAGCATTTAATCCAATATATAAGAAAGGTCATGCATGCAAACTTTGCGTAAACTTGTCATTTTACACAATTTGTAAACTTACGATACGACGTTGCATGAATGCCCTTAATATCTTAAATCCATGAAAACAAAAATACATTAATAAATTGTTATATAATTGAACCTTTATCGCAATAAAAGAAAATTAAAAAAAAAAAATGAAAATCAAATGTGTTTTAATAATTTTGTGAAGGAAAAACATCAACCTTATTTGCTGTATGAAATGCATGATAAATTTGCTGCTTGATGTGTATGAAAAAGTTCTGAGAAACAGAATCATACAATATTCCAATATTTCTAGTGTAATCTCCTGGCATACATTGTTGTATGACAGTGGATCATACAACAAATCTAAGAAACATAAATCATACAGCAAAACTGTCAAAATCGTACAATGTATGTGATGTATGATCTGAAAAATAGGCCCATGGTTGTTTTTCCGGCTTGAAGATATTTTGACGATCTTATAGGCCTCCTTAAAACGATGAGATTTTAAAATATTTTTGGTTTTTTATGAAATAATACATTGATTAATTGATAAAATATTCATTTTGCACGCAACTGCAGCTAAAATATAAAATTTTGGATTCCAACTGTACGTCATTTACACATATTCTGTGATATTTAATGACACGAAATAACTGTTTGGCATATTGTTCTTGAGCATCGAGCTTGATTGTAATACATATTTTCATTGATGAGAATAAAAAGAAAGATATTTGAATTTCCTTTAAAAATATCTTTACAACTATTTTTGTACAGTGTGACGCTGTTTATGTATTAGCATTTTCCAAAATGGCTGCTCGAGCACACTAGTTAGGTACATCCATTTCCAATCATAATTTTTTTTTTTAGTAGGTATATTTTTGCATTTTGAAAAATTTGTTTGACTCTGACGTCCAGTCTACATTCTGAGAAAAGAAAATTTTAATTTAGAGAAATTGGGAGTATATGATGGAGTCTTTTTTTATTGAAGTGCCTAATATAGGAGCTTCAAATACCCAACCACAGACAAATCGTAGATCCGCTAATGCCAGTGGTTAGGCGTGAATAATTTGAAAAGAGTAGAGTAGACGTGGCAAAATTTGAACACCTGCCAACTTAAAAGCCTTCACTGTTTTTACAACAAGATAGTACATTAACACGTCTTTTTGTTTATATTCAGCTAAAAATTCTCAGTCGCTTTCAATTTCATATGCATTTTTGTAGATGGTTATTTGAGCTTCTAATCTCAAAATATTAATACAGGGTGTCTGCCGGGAAGGTATACTACTTTGTTTGTTTATAATGTTTGATTGAATGAAAGAGAATGGATCTTATATTGATAGATGTTTTACTTAATTTCGGCAATTGTGAATTGTATGGAATACAATCTTAGGTAAATGTCCGCCTCTGTTAGTCTCACAAAAGCGAGCCATTTTGAGCACATTTTTCATTACATTCTCACACATTTCACACGGTATTTCAATAATTTCATCACAAATATTTTGTTTGAGTTGCTCAAGCGTTTCTGGTTTATTTGTATAAAAATTGTTTTTCAGATATCACCACAAATATAAGTCCAGAGCAGTTAAATCAGGGACCGAATTACCGCGTCAGTGAACGAGTGAGTGAGTGCTATCGGTGATCGAATGATCGAATAACCACTTCAAATTTTGATTTACTAGATCGCTCGAAACGTGAGCGGTAGTTCCAAACTCACATAATTCAGTCACGTTTTGCTTGATAACTGATGCGGTAATTTGGCCCCAGGTGACCGTGGAGGCCAACCAAAATCACCATTTCTTAAAATAACTTGTTGTGGAAATAGGTCTCGCAATAATTCCATTGTAATCCTGGCTGTATGCGATGTGGCACCGTCTTGTTGATACCACATGTTAATCAAGCCCAAAGCGTGCAGTTGTGGGGTTAAAAGTTTTCAATCATACCACGCTCCTGAGCACGGCGTCGAATTGAGGTTGATGGATTGTTTTGAACACTTTCGTTGTACGTACGTACAATACGTTGTGGTCCATGCTTGGCCCTATCACCTACAGACCCTCTTTTTTTCGAAATCATTCACGATAAATAGTGTGTTTTGTCGGCACGTTGTTTCTTCCACAATTTGCACGTAACTTTCTCATTGTCACAGTAATCGATGATTGATTTTGATAAAATGTTTAAACGATTAAAACACGTTCGCTTATTGAATATTTTTCCATAATAAATTTGCCACGAGTCTACTTCACGACAGCCAAATATGAACTGTTAAGACTAATGTTTACCAAAATGGCGGCCACACATAAACACATTTTCTTGGCGAGAAGGGTTAAAAAAGAACTGTCAAATTTGAATATGATGTCTCAAATCAAATTAGGCTTTTCTTCTTTTATATTCATATTTTATACTCCTAACCTAAACTTACAACGTCAAGTGCACCCCGTTGTAAAATGAAACCCAGTTTATCCTATTATTATAACATAAAGTAAATAACGGGTGATTTTTTAAGAGGTTTAGAACTTAAAAAAAAAAAAAACACAAAAAATGAATGAAATATTTATTTGAATCGATAGTTTGAACCTTGCAATTTAATGTTTAAAGATAATTTCATGCAAATGTTGACCGCGGCTGCGTCTCAGGTAGCCCATCCGCTGAGTCCAATTTTGGCATACTCTTTCACACATATCGGCCGGTATCTCACGAATGAATGCATGGATGTTGGCTTCCAGTGCGTCAATCGAAGCGGGCTTGTCCCTATAGACATTAGCCTTGACATACCCCCACAAAAAATAATCTAATGGTGTCAAATCGCACGATCTAGGCGGCCAATTGACCGGCCCGAAACGTGAAATTAACTGTTCACCAAACTCGCCTCGCAATTGCGCCATTGTTTCGCGTGCTGTGTGGCATATGGCACCGTCTTGTTGAAACCACATATCATGCAAGTCAAGAACTTCCATTTCGGGCAAAAAAAAGTTTGTTATCATCGCTCGGTAGCGTTCACCATTGACAGTAACGCTGCGATTCGCATCATCTTTGAAGAAATATGGCCCAATAATGCCGCCGGCCCATAAACCGCACCAAACAGTGGCTTTTTCGGGATGCATTGGTAGCTGTTGCAATGCTTCTGGCTGATCTTCACTCCAAATGCGGCAATTATGCTTATTTACGTACCCATTCAACCAAAAATGAGCCTCATCGCTGAACACAATTTTTCGATAAAAAAGTGGATCCTCGGCCAGCTTTCCAAGAGCCCATTCACCAAAAATTCGGCGTTGTGGTAGGTCGGCTGGCTTTAGTTCTTGCACCAGCTGTATCTTAAAAGGCTTTACGCCCAAATCCTTCCGCAAAATTTTCCACGTAGTGCTGTAACAAAGGCCTAACTGCTGGGAACGGCGCCGAATCGACATTTCGCGGTCTTCTGTCACACTAGCTGATACGGCCGCAATATTTTCTTCACTACGCACAGTACGTAAAAGTGTTGGTAATTTAATGTCCAACAAAGTAAATTTGGTGCGAAATTTGGTCACAATCTTCCGAATAGACTGCTCAGAAGGTCGAGAATGCCGACTATAAAATGGAAGCAGCGCGCGATGAACATTTCGAACCGAGCACGAATTTTGATAGTAAAATTCAATAATTTGCAAGCGTTGTTCATTTGTAAGACGATCCATGGTTAAATTGCAAACCAAACTGAAGCTGTTTGACAGTGACACAAGGTACTAAACACACGTCAGCTGTCAAAACCAGTGTTGCCAAAACCAAACCAGCTAAAAAATCACCCGTTACAAACATTGCTTTATTTGTATGCATATCATAAATTGTTTATACTATTTGAATCTCTAAGGAAAGCATTTATTGACTGTGTCTTATGCGTATAAACCCTTTCAAAGAAGAGTTTATTGAAATGTTTACTGTTTTTTAAGATAACGGAGAAAATTATTAATGGACACCCGCCCCATAAAAGTATCTGACAGTCACGTTGTCAAGTGTACATATGGCATTTATTCCATGTGCCCGACTGAGTGTGAACAAATTTAGTGGGATTTATGTGGGTGTGGTCGTACCTAAATACACGTTAAGCATTTGGAACAAGCCAGGCCTTCCTAAAAATAGACAGTCGCTATTCAAGGTCACTTCACAAAACAAACAACACCACTTAGAGAACTTTAACAACAACACACAAACCCGAATGGATACGATATGTTTACCCATAACATCTTTTATATTGAGCTCTAATTAGCAAGAATGAAAAAATAACAAAGGAAAACGAACTGAAAGGGATTTACATTTTCTTTCAACTCTATGTCGTGCCTGTCAAATGAGGGTGGTTGGTGGCTGCCATCAGTATAACCCATACTCCCACATCAAGGTGCTGGTTGGTGCAGTGTCATAACCTTTATAAACACTCGTATAAATAGTAATATCTATATACATCCGAGGTTCCCAAACTTTGTTCCGCGGAATCCAGGTTATTTCGACTTCGCGATGAGCTCAGAATTTTCAAAATGTACAGGGTAGTGTCAGCACCCTCCGAATCCTTAAGAGAAAATATGCAAAAGTATACAATTTTTTTTCCAAAAATTTAAAAATTCTTTTCCTAGTTTATGATTTTATTAATGTAGGTATTAGCGGAGTTTAAAATTTTTTAAAATTTGTTTTGTTTTTATTTTTTTTTTAATGTAGAAAAGTGTGGAATGTAGCACCTCCGACAACGGCTGGAGCAGGGCCCGATCCAGCTTTTACGCCGACAAAAATATAAGCCACCCTTTGCATGGACCCCTTATTAATCATATATCAGTGCAGAAATGGCTCGATTTTTTAACTGATCTTAAAAAAAGGAGGTTATCATTGCGACCGGTTTGAATGTGATATGTTTGGAATAGTGTAGTATTCACATCCATATGGTAGTCTTTCCCACGGCTTCTAAACGAATATCAAATGTTATGAGTGTATGTTATGTTTGTTTCAAATTTCTTTGAAACGACTGATCGCATTGAAATAAAGTTTCGGGTTTTGGAATATAAAAATGTCTCAAAATTGGCTCAGTAGCTTAAAAGATAATATCAAAGTGTTTTATAACTAGGATTTTATTTTATTTTGCAATTTCGACTTTCTTAAAATAATTGTTGCCTTCAGTGTAAAATGAATGAAGACAATTTATTACACAAGAAATAATTTTTTTTGTTTAAAAACAAATAGGCACACAGTAATTATAAATATAAGGCCACAAAACGAACAAGTCTTTCTTACGAATATGAAAAATAAATCAAACCTTTCTCGAGAATATTCAAGCCTTGTGACTACCTACGAGTATACAATAGTTTTCTTAGCACTTTTTTTCAACAAATTTTTTAATTTTTTTAAATAAATTTACTTATAGGTACATAGCAGCATGACCAATCATGGCCAATCCATATTATCTTTGAAAATGACACAAGTAGACAGGCCCGGCAGATCATATTCAGCCCGAGTGGGTAGTAAAATTTTTTAGGAAATGTAAAAGGGGATAAAATAAAGTTTTTTCTCCGAAAACTATCAGCATTTTTGATAAAAAATGTGAGGTACAGATTGTAGCTTATGCAATTTTACACAAACAAAATTAACATACTTTTTTATACAATCAATAGATTCAAACCATGTAAGAATTTCATAATGGAGCAAATTAAAAAAAAAATTATTAAAATTCCATTAATCGATGGACATTATTTTTTGTACGACTTGTATTTGGTTCCATCTCCTCGTTAGAAAACCAGGTTTTTGGGGTAGTGGAGTAAAAGGAGGGCCACCGTCTTGAAAAAGAAAGTAATTTGGTTTTGATTCAACAACTTTATTGGATTTATTTTTATGACAAAATAAAGCTCTTCACCAAAATTTAGCTTTGTGGGTAAGTTTTCGAAGTGAAAGTCTATGTAATTTTCTTGGGCTAATACTTATGATTTCTGATGAAATTGATGATTTCATGTTAAACATTCTGAAATATTATTTATTTTTAAATCCTGGCATGGTAATTTTTTATTTGAAAAAATACCGTCAAATTTAGAGTAGGTATTTTACCCACTCAAAAAATCTTGAGTGGGTAGTGCTACCCATACTACCCATATTATGTGCTGGGCCTGCAAGCAGACCAAAGATAATTTTTTTTTTTATGTTTTTATTTAGAAAAGATCTTTCAAACTTTTACTGGTAAATTCAAGAGGATCCTGAGCCCAATATTGATATATGGACGAAATCTTAATTCTTCTATAAATTTGTAAACGATTGGAGGAGAAAAATTACCATACAAAACATAAGACCCACATCCCATCTGAAAGTTCTAATCCAAGTAAATATGTCAGATGAGTCGTATAGTGGGTTAAAATAATACTGTGATAACAATGTTTTAACAAAATTATCAAAATAAGTTTTCAAATTTTTGTTCTTTCATGTTTCAGCTTCATGAACAGTTTAGTATAGTTTATTAACGAGTCTTTTTATTATTAGCTATATCGGATGTTATGTTTTACGTATGAAGGATTTTTAATTAAATTCAATTTATTTCAAAGCAGAATGAGAAAATTTTAGTTTCTTTAATATCTAAGAATAGTTTAAAGCAGATTTAAGCAAATTCAAAAGTTAATTAAGAAAGTTAATTCAATTGGTAGAGTTTAACAAAAAGGTTATTTAAGTTGGAGTGATACGGACGTGTTGGTGGCTAAACTTCTTATCATCCTCATATGGGCATCTTAGTTTCTTTCGTCGTTATCATCATAATGTGTGGTTTTGGCTTTTTAAGAAAGCTTTTGGGAAAACACGTAACAGGGTGATACCATATGTATGCCAATTTTGCCACCCTAAATATTGCCGCCCGGGGCAAAATTCCTGGCTCACCCCCCCCCATAGATCGGGCCCTGCTTGTGGATGGCTTTCTTTATCTCTTCAGTACTGGGCGCTGGGACTGGATCTTCATTGACTGGTCCCATGCTTGTTTGTTCTCCTGTCGCTTCCTCTACAGAATGCCCATTGAGCAGGTGCTGGAAATGCTGCTTAAGCACGTCAACAATTCCCTATGCTTCGGTGACTTGGTTCCCTTCGCTGTTTCGAAGAACTTGACTGCCAGTTTTATAACCACATACTAGTTGGTTGGCTGTAGAACCGGCGAGTGTTGGTGGCAGTGCTAGCCTCCTCGAGATACCTCAGCTGAGAATCTGCGTATGCTCTTTTCCTTCTACGCATTGCTCACAGTCTCTGGCTTTCTCAGATGTGCTAAGGCATGCAAAGTTGAATTTCTTCCTTTGGGCGGTCTTCGCCTTCTTATTATCGGACAGTTGGGCTCTGAACTTTGCCACAACAAGAAAGTGGCCAGAGTCCACATTTGCACCTCGGAAAGTTCGCACGTCCAAGATGTTCGATGCGTGCCTTGTGCCAATTAGCACATGGTCGATTTGGTTGGCGGTTCGACCATCTGGTGATCGCCAGGTTGCTGTGTGTATCCTTCGCCTGGGGAGCCTTTTGCTACTTACCACCGAATTACGAGCTGCAGAAAAGTCGATTAGTCGAAAGTTTGTTGTCGTTTCGTGGAGGCTGTGCTTTCCAACTAATCCGCCAAAGATATTTTCCTTTCCGATTTTAGCATTGAAGTCTCCGAGCACGACTTTGACATCGTACTTCGGACAGGCTCCGTAGGCTCCGTCCAAGAGGTCGTAAAAATCCTCCTTGTTAGACTCCTCTACTTCATCGGTAGGGGCGTGTGCACATATTAGGCTATTATTGTTTTGGAAGGTAACTTTGATGCGGATCACAGCCAGGCGGTCGCTGATCGGCTTTAAATCGATGACTCTCGATCTGAGTCGATTTCCCACGACGAATCCGCATCCTAACATTTGCAGTCTTTGATGACAGTTGTAATAAATGTCACAATCTTTTCTTTTCATAATCCCTGATCCTATCCATCGTATCTCCTGGATCGCGGTAATATCTGCCTTTTACCGCGTGAGGACAGATTCAAGTTTTTGAGTAGCACCTGGCGTATAGATTGTCCTTACATTCCAGGTGCATACTCGTAGGTCGTAGTCCATTTTCGGTTCGGGTCGGGTTGCCATTTGAGGGGGGTTGTTATCCGAGGCTTCTCGCTTCTCTTTCATAACAACTGGTTTATTTTTACTGTGGTCGAGTCGTTAGCCCAACGCACTAACCTACAACCTGTAGGGCCATGGGTTTGGTGTTGCAATTCTTTCCTTGATCAACACTCGCACTTACAAGTTTAGCAAGTCATGACATAAAGCCAAGACCAGTATCCGGCGTTTACTAACTTGGAGGTAATGTAAGCACTTGATATGAGGAAAAAGATACAGCTCGAGGCCCCCAGTTCCTACAAAATCCAACCACCAACACAATGACCGTTTGCACCACTATAATGGTGAAGGATGTAATGGATTTGCTCGGGACGATCAATCCTAAAGAAAGGGCAGTGTAACGACCCTCACATTTGTACTTTAACGACTCTCGAATGAACTATAACCACTCTCGAATAAAAGAAACACCGAATTTCGGATTAGGCACGACACAAACCAACCTCTCCACAGAGCTTTGGTGAGCTTTAGAACTTCCAATACTAAACGTCAAATTGAAAGCTTTGAAAAGGGAAATTTATGGGAAATTTCCCCTATAGAAAGCTCTGGAAGCAAATACTAGAACCTTCCAGCTTTTTCAGGAACCTTGTGAAAAGTATAAAAGCACATGTCTGACCGGCAGAGGACGCAGTTTATTTTTAATCGTGAATGAGTAAAGTTGGATGTAATAAAAGTAAAGTGGTGAATTAATGTCAGTGGTGAACAATAAATTGTTTTGTGGTTGTAAAGTAAATTGTTTTATTTTGTAAAGTAAATAAGTGGAGAATTTAAATAAAGTGAATAAGTTTTATTACCGAACCTAAGAAAATATTACAGTATTTAACGATGAAACAAATTCGAATCAAAGATAATAAAATATGAAGATGTCGCATCCAGTACAAGGAAAGTGAACCCAAAAAATAATCAGCCTCCCGTATGTGATATCATATGTACATGTTGGTAAATTTATAGAGCGAGTGGGAAAAATCTCTTTGGATAAAATTTAAAATTTTAAATCTTTTTAAAATGTATATCTCAAGGACAAATGTAGGTTTGTCTTTCGCAGGAATAGTATGAATAACGTAAACATTGAATTTCTTATAAAGCTGGCCTCGCTTCCTTGTTGGGGGCGTTTGGAGGAGACTTGCTGCGGTGGTTGTTTCTTTAGTTATACACTATTTGTGTGTCCTGATGATGTGTACCTGTGTCTGTATAGAACATAGATAGACAAAACATGCATTAACAAAATTGTTGTTCGTCGCGATCTTCGAATAAATGGTAGGAGGTAAGGTTTTTTTTTGTGAGTTAAGCATAGCTTACAGTTCCGTTCGAAAAAAAAAGCAAAATTTTCAAAACAAATTTCCACCTATTCTATGCAAAATAATGTATTATAATCCAGGCAAAAAATGTTTGCTTTGTTCTTAGTCACCCTTTGAGTTAATAATTAAACCTTAATTTATAAACTGTAGGCCAAAAAATTGAAAAACTGTTATTTTTATTATTTTTTATTTTAGGGCTACCTAAATTTTATTGATTATGGACAAATTATTGACTCAACAATAATTAAATTAACTCCTAAACTCACTATGTTGTTTATTTGAAATAAATTCCAGACGTCCTAAAATATTAACTAAGTACGTTGCCTTTTCGCAACGCTGGTCGGTAAAGGTAAGTTGCCTTTTAACATAATAAGGAAACCATGCTATTGGTGTGCGTTTTACAGCTTTTTATGACGCAAAAGGCAGTACCCATTCAAAAATATTTGTCATTTTTTGTTTTTAGGTAACTAATTTTTTAATGTTTAATCGTTTATTTTATCATTAAATAAGGCTAACAAATTTGTAAAAAAAAAAATGGACTGGGTGCGCCCCACAATGGTAACTTCCCGGTGCCCTCGGAAGCTAAAGGCCAGATGTTATTTTATTTCCAAAAAATCGCCTATTAAAGATCTTCGAAAATGTTCTTAGATATTCAATATGCAGTCAAGTTAAGATTAGTGAGAAGAATAAAATTTACCCAAAGCAATATAATTGAGAAGAGAAAAGTTTAACAACTTTTGGTAAAGTTTATAGTAGTTGTTTCCACTTCAAAAAAACAATGTTTGTTGAATTATTATACAAAACCAATAAAATGTCAATTATAAACTAGTGTAAGGAATTTATTTAATTCGAAGCCAATACCATTTTTTGTGATTGCAGGATATTTGGGAGAAAAAAATTTCAATGATTTTGATACAGTTTCTTGTTGTTTTTTTTTGGTTAAAAACACTATTTGTTGAATTCTTTTTTGCAAATCCGATACATTGATATCTATAAGCAAGTCTGTAAAATTAAACCAACCCAAAGCCAACATCATTGTTTGTTCTCAAGATATTTGAGACGAAAAACAATTTTCAACAATTATTGGTAGAGTTGCTTTTCTTTTTTCGCTATGAAAACTGTTTGTTAAATTTTTTTAAATACCTTATCAAATATCAGTTACTAACTAATTTGTAGGATTAAATCAACCGGGAGCCAATATCGTTTTCTGTTCTCAAGATATTTGAGGCAACAAATTCTTTTTTTACAATTATTGGTAAAATTACATGCAGTTTTTTTCGTTTTTAAAAAACTGTTGATTCTTTATTCTTAAAAATCTTACCAATTTGAATAAGTAAACAAGTGCATAAATTACAATTACCTCGAAGCCAATATCATTATTTGTTTTCTAGAAATTTGAGAAAAACCACTTTTTTCAAAAATGTTTAGCAAACTTCTATCTACAAAACAAAATTTATTTGAAGTCGATATCTTTATTCGTTCTTGAGATATGGTGAACCAAAAAAAGCGAGGGAACGTATGAACGTACGAACGAACGAACTTACGAAAGTAGGAACGTACGTACAGACACAAAAATCTCTCTTAAAATGATGGATTCCGATTCTAGTAAGCTCGAAACGAGAAGATACGAGTATGTCAAAATTTTCGATTCGACAGATCGGACCAATAACAATAACTTCCAATGGGAAGTTAAATAATAAAAAAATAAAATTCAATCATTCATTCATTCAAACAAATTATTTTCGCCAGGTAGGTAGGTACACCTTCCTTTACTCTGTAGGGTGGGGTGTGTTTGTGTTTATTAAGAAACTCTGGGGCCTTTTACAGGAGAAATGAGATATTTTAATAAACAATAATGGTAGGAATGTTGGTATATATATCTGTTCCTATAGTAGGTACGAGTACATAGGAAGGTATTTAAAAACGGCTAGGTAACTCTAGCGCCGTGTAAAGATGAAAAAACTTATCTCACCTTTTGTCTGCTTTGAGCAGCTGCATTTATATCAGCTTCTCTCATTAGGTGATCATATCGACATAAATCAGTAAGAACTAATTAATTTATTAAATAAAAGACTGGTCCACGATATCTTTTGTTTCAATCTTAAGCTTTTCTTGCAATTAAGTTCCGCTGGTTCCACAAATATCACCAATTTTTGTAGATTATAATACCTACCTATTAAATGGCTGAGGTTGAAACTTTGGCAAGGTCAAAATGGGTTTGGCAAAATTCAGCTGTAGAAATTCTAATCACAAATTTCTTATATAATTATATAATTATTTTCTTATATAAATAAATATAGTCCAGTCAATTTGTTCTCAAAAAGGATCTTAAAGTCAAATTATGGGGTAGTTTTAATTTTGCCCCTCTTTTATGTTTTCGGGGGTGCTAAATCCAAATCTGAGGTTTGCGACTAAAATTTCGTGATGCACCATGCAAAAAATAGTGCAAAAATGCATTTTCTGAGAGTTTTTTGCCAATGGGTCGAAAAATACCAGCTATTCGAAAATTACATCAAAGTCCATTGAACGTGTACACCATTTCAAATAAATTTCTGTTTAAGGTTTTTTTCTGCGATAATCCATTTGGACTCAAGCGCTGGTTGAAAATTGCCGTATTTTTACTGTTTTCGAAAATCCACTCCAAAGCACTAAGTAAATACTTTATGTAAAAATTTTAAATTGCTGTCTATGACATGAACCAAGATATATGTACTTTTCTGATGGTCTTTGATGCGCTGAGTTTGAATCTGGTCTTGAAATTGCTCTAGCATGTCATGTTTTATAGATATTCGAATCTAAAGATTTTCAAAACATGTTTTTTTATGTAAATTTGGGGTAATATTTTTTGTCGAGGTTTTTTTTTCGAAAAAATGCTTATAGTCATTCCAAAGTATGAAAATTGTACTTCATAATTCTTTTTGAATTTTTCAAATACCTATATTCATCTACGAGAAATTCTTAGTTTTTGTTTCAGACAACGTAATTCAAAAAATTCGGCCAATTTGCATTTTTGTAGCAGTTTTTGCAAATTTTTGCATGTTGCGTCACGAAATTTTAGTCGTAAGCCTCAGATTCAGATCCAGCACCCTGGCAAACATTAAATAGGGGGGGAATAAAAACTATCCCTCAATTTGCTCGGTTTGTGCCTTTTGAGCACAAATTGACTAGATTTTTCGAATTACGTATAGCCTAAGACGAAGACCAACGATTCTTCGAAGTTGAATGGTGGTATTTAAAAAATTCAAAAAGAATTATGAAGTAAAATATTCATACTTTAGAATGACCATAAACATTTTTTCGAAAAAAAAATACCTCGAAAAAAATTATAACCCCAAATTTGCATTAAAAAAATGCGTGGTTTGTAAATCTTTAGATTTGAATATTTACAAAACATGACATGACATGAGCAATTTCAAGGCCAGATTCAAACTCAGCACATTTAAGACCATCCGAAAAGTAAAGGGTTTTCAACAGGACGCTACAAAAGTAGAGCGACAAGGACAAAAAACGACGCCATATTTCTTGCCGCTCTTTTAAGGTTTGCCATTTCATGATGGAAAGATATACGAGCCAACAACGAGTCGAAATTATTAAAATTTACTACCGAAATTTTGAGTCAGTGGCCTCAACGTTAAGAGCGCTGCGTCCAATTTATGGTCGTCATAATCGTCCTAGCAGATCAACAATTGAGCGTCTAGTGGAAAAATTTGAATCCACAGGCACAGTACAAAATGTTCCCGTGCCAGTGAGACAAAGAAGTGCCCGTAGTGTCGAGAATATTGCTGCCACTGAGGCTTCAGTTGCAGAAAGCCCAAATGTGTCTCTCACACGTCGTTCTCAAGCGTTGGGCATCTCTGTGACGTCGTTGTGGCGAATTTTGCGAAAAGATCTTGGCCTACATCCTTATAAGATTAAATTGACGCTAGAACTGAAGCCGTTTGACCACCAGAAGCGTCGTATGTTCGTGAATTGGGCTGAGCAACAACTTGAAAATGATTCGGTTTTTCATGAAAAAATCATCTTCAGCGATGAGGCTCATTTCTGGCTGAATGGCTTCGTCAATAAACAAAATATGCGGTATTGGTCAGGCAGCAATCCACACGTACTCCATGAGTCATCATTGCATCCCGCAAAAATTACGGTTTGGTGTGGTTTATGGGCCGGCGGCGAGGCGTCATTGGGCCGTACTTCTTCCGTGATGTTCTAGACCGGCACGTTACTGTGAATGGGTATCGTTATCGTTCAATGATAACCGAATATTTTTGGCCCCAATTGGATGATATGGACTTGGACGACATGTGGTTCCAACAGGACGGCGCCACAAGCTACACGGCGAATGTCACAATCAATTTATTGGAAACCAAGTTTGAAGAACGTGTTATCTCACGAAATGCTCCAGTCGCTTGGCCGTCTCGGTCGTGCGATTTGACGCCGTTAGATTATTTCCTGTGGGGCTACGTCAAGTCTATGGTCTATGCCAACAAGCCAGCGACGATTTATGAACTTCGTACGAATATCGAACGTGAAATTGCAGCAGTATCGGCCGATTTACGCTTGAAAACCGTCGAAAATTGGGTTCAGCGTCTGGACTTCTGCAAGCGTGCCGTGGTGGCCATGCAAAAGAAATCGAGTTCCATACATAATGGCATCGAACGTACTTTCACAGGAATAAATTGATATCCAAAACCGTGTTTGTTTTATTTTGTAGCGCTCTTATTGAAAAACCCGTTATATCTTGGTTCCTGTCATAGACAGAAATTAAAAATGTTCACATAAAGTATTTATTTAGTACTTTGGAGTGGATTTTCGCAAACATAAAAAACACGTCAATTTTCAACTAGCGCTTGAGTCCAAATGGATTGTCGCAGAAGAAAACCTGAAACAGAGTTATATTTGAAATTGTGTACACTTTCAATGGTACTTTGATGTAATTTTCGACTAACTGGTATTTTTCGAGTCATTAGGGAAAATCTGCCAGAAAATGCATCATTTTTTGCATTTTTCTTCATGTTGGAAATTTTAGTCACAAACCTCAGATTCAGATTCCGAACCTCCAAAAACATAAAAGAGGGTCAAAATCCAAACCGACCCACAATTTGCATAGTAAAAATACAATATGACTGGACTAAATAATAATTTAATTATTTACCTATTTATGAAAGGCATTATTTTGAGTGAAACCCCAAATTTTCAAAAGCAGAATTTTGAAACTAGAATTTATTTTTTGATTTATGATTACCTTCTTTATAGGTTTTCACCTTTTGTGTGTTTTCAAAATACATTTTTTAGAAGAGGAGTAATATTAGTCTTTATAAGACCATAAACATTTTAAGATTGGTCAAAAAATTAATGATTTAAAATTCTTGAAGTAACAATTCAATAATTAAAAAAAATCATTATTATCGATGTCCTTTATTTCTTAACATATTTTGTTTTCATAAAAACAATATTCATTTTAATATTTTTCTGAGTAATTATGAAGAGACCAGTAATTTTTTGATATTTTTAACATACAAAATAATTCTGAAAAATAAGTTCCAATGTATTTATATTTGCTTCAATAAAATTGAAGTATTGCTCGATAAATTTTAGTAATTATAATAAGAAAAAAAATGTTCAAATACTTCGTGCAGTACCCTAATTTGTAACTAATTTGTTAAAAAAAAGTTTTGAAAAACTCCATATAACTTCTGCTGTATTTCAAGAACAAAAAAAATTATTTAGCTAAAGCAATATGTCTACCTCTCTGGCATGTTATTTTGTATACTTTATTTATTAAAACAAATTATGGCAGACACCTGGTGCAGTACCTGCATTAATAACAGAATCAATTTAGATTTTAATGCACATTCTTTGACTTTGGTCATTATATGTTTGAAGAGCAGGAATAATGTCATCGACATTTTGAATAAATATTGGAAGATCTTCTGTTCTTTTATCAAAGCTTTTTAGTTTTTCTATATAATTAATTGGATTAATTTCTTAAATTCTATTACCTCTACCTGCTGCTACTGGTTGTTGTTGTTGTGCTGCTACTGCTCAGCATTGCCGGAAATGTTTTTTTTAATAGTGCCATTGCCAACAACAGAAAGTGCCATTTTAGGCCTGTGGGTGCCTCCAAATAATTATTGATGCAAACTAAATTTTTGAAAAACAAAAGTTGTGACAAATTTCACAAATTGCTAAAAACCTCTGGATTAAACTGAGTATCAAACCATTAAATTTGGATTTATAAAATCAAAATATTTGAACAAATGTCAACATTATTTGCTCTAAAATAATAATTAAATCCAATGGCTTTCTCCATATTCTAACTAATATAAGGTACTAAATAATTTTATTATATTTATTTATTTCTGGGAGCAAATATAAATCATGAAAACTAATACAAAAGTGAGTAATTTTGTGGATTTAGTGGGTGTGTAATAATATGGAATTAAATTTAGTTTTTAGATTTAAATTGTTTTAAATCTGGATTTAAGTTTAGATCTGAATAAAACGAGTGAATATTAAATATACTCGTAATATCAATTATTATAGTGATGCAAGTGTTGGTTTATAAACATTCTAAAGTCTTAACCACATCCAATTCACTTTTTTACAAAAATGAAAAAATGTTTTGTCTTTTTGCAGTTTACTACTCAATCCTATCTTTTATCGCAAGTTTTACTAAAGAAAACGTTAGAGCGTCCCCCCCCTTTTTTCAAAAATCGGAATTTTAAAAAATTGTTCCAGATTGTTCTAGTTGTTTTAATCATTGTTCCAAATTGTTGGCCCTCTATGTTCAAAATTTCAAAAGTTATAGGCAAAATTCGAAACAATTGTAGCCCCCCTTTTTTTGAAATTCTAACTTTTTATTTTTTTTTGGTTTAAAAAAGTGTTCTAAGCATTGTTCCAAAAAATAAGTTTTAGAATTAATATTTAATAAGAGGGGGGCTACAATTTTTTCGAACTTTGCCCATAACTTTTGGAATTTTGAACATAGAGGTCCAAAAATTTGGAACAATGTTGAGAACAATCTGGAACTGGGGGGCTAGGTCAAAAACGGCTTTTTGGGCTTAGAACTCCCATTTTCGAATATTTTTCAAAAAAAAAAATTGGAGCAATCTGGAACAACTTTCAAAAATAACAAATACCAAAAAAGGGGGGCTAACTTCACACACTCATGTCACTGACATCGATTGTTTGCATAGGAGATCTTAGGTTTATAAAACTTTCAAGTTTATCTCTGAATTCGTTCCAGTTTGTTCTTTTGTTCACGAGCTTAGGATTACTTTTTTCTATTATTTCTGCTTCGCTCAGTGATAATATTACTGGAGTATGATCTGACGATAAATCGTAATTACCTTCGACACTTATATGGTTTCGTTTAATACCTTTTACTACGAAAAAGTCTATAAGGTCTGGTATTTTGT
Source organism: Dasysyrphus albostriatus (assembly GCA_946251815.1). NCBI lineage: Eukaryota > Metazoa > Arthropoda > Insecta > Diptera > Syrphidae > Dasysyrphus > Dasysyrphus albostriatus. Next base: position 64,482,242 of record OX276338.1, read on the forward strand.
TAGAATCAGATGGCCAATATGTTGGCGAGCCAGAGGAGTAAAATATGCAGTTGTATTTGCGGCCTGCTTGATATATTATAAGTCGCCACCAACAAGGAAGTTATGTCCTAACAAATTTAGGAGTTCTGCATAGTCTTCTTCAGTTGGAGAGCGCCTCGGAGGGCAGTATATAGCTGCTATCTTAAACTCTTTCTTTGTTACTTGCATGTTTTCATTAGTAAACTTAGGCTCTTCATAGTGTGTTAAGCACTTTTTTATTAGTATTGCAGATCCTCCCCTAGCTTTGTCAGCTGGATGCGGAGCGTGATAACACGCATAGTTAGGTAATTTACTATCAAGATTTTGTTGTACAGCGAGGTGAGTTTCGGACACCAAACAAATGTCTATATGCTCTATGTCTAAAAAGATGTTTAGTTCTGATACATGTTGTAAAAGACCGTTTCCATTCCATATTGCGATTTTGAGTATTCTGTCCATCATTGTTTTTTAAGAGCGACTTCTTCGCTTAGCTGTTTTATGTTTAAATCTTGTTTGCCAATCCTTTTAAGGATAAGTTCAAGCATTTCTTTAATAGATGTTTCTTCGTTCTTTCGCACATTTTTAACAATCTGGGAATAGGATTTATTTTCATCACTTTTGCTTAGTGCAATTGCTTTCGGCGGTTGATTTTTAGTTTTGTTTTCAACGGCTACTTTTTTGCTATCAACTATTGCTTTTGTGTTTGTTGGGTTTCTTAGCTTGTTCCCAGTTTTGTTTTTTCTTTTTGTGTCTTGGAATTTTTTGCAATTGGACATTCTCTGAAACTTGCAGGATGGTTGCCTTGACAGCTAACACATTTCGCTTTCTGTTCTCTGGCCATGGGACAGTTTTTAGTTGCATGCTTGCCTTCGCATTTAACACAAGCAAACTCACGATTGCAGTATTTTTGTGTATGCCCAAAGGCCTGACAGCGTTTACATTGTGGAAGAATTTTTGACTTTCGTAGTGGTTCAATTTTGACAACTATGCCCATAATTGATTTTATACTGTAGATCTTATCGAGACTTTCTTTATTTTCAAAGGTGAGCATAAACAAAGGTAGAGATCTCCTTGTTGTCGTTGATACCCCAGTGGAGTCTTTGATTATCTCATTTTTAATAAGATTATTTGCATCGAGAGCTTGGAAACCTTTTTGAATAAGGTCTTCGACAATATCTTTGGCAACACATGAAGGGTGGAGGCCTCTTGCTACTACCTTTATCGACCTTGTAGCTTTATTTTCGTACGAGCGCCACTGAATTCTTTTTTTGTTCAATTCTTCAGTGATAGATCTATACGCATTGGCGTCTTCAACAATGACTTTTCAATTGTCTTTATTGTATGATGTATATTTACATGCCTTATTAGTGCATTTTTCTACTATGTTCTTGAGCTCACCAAACATTGTCAATTCGGAAATCATGATTGGAGGTGGTGCAGTTTGCTTAGTACCTTTAGCCAAAGACTTCTTTTTGGATACATCTTTTATTTCATTGTTTGATGTTTTCACTGTTGCAGGAATATCCGCTTTTGAAGCTACTTGCTTAATTTTTTGAACAGTCTCTGGGCTACCCTCTGCTTTCTGTTTCTTGGATTTACGCATATTTCTGTTACCATCTGTTTCAAAAAGAAGCTCTTCCTCATCAGTATGAAACTCAATGGTTTTTGGTGGGCTTTTCACTACAAGTATTTTTGGACTAGTCTTGTCTAAGACAAATGGTTTACGAAAAGTTGTACTTTTTTTTGTTTATTTTCGTTAATATTACAAGTTATTGGAGAAAAAGCAGAATAGCCAGAATTTTATTTTTAAAAATGTCATATGACGGAATTTTGAAAAACAGAATTTTGAAAAGCAGAATTTTGACAGGCAGAACTGGTAAAACAAAAAAACAAATGAATTTCGAAAAGCAGAATTTTGAAACCAGAATTCCGACCCGCTCCCGTTTTTTATTAAAAATATTTTTTAATGCAGTGGTACTTAAAAAATATAATATTAGGTGTGTTTTATTGGGGAATCCATAGCTAGCGCAGTAAAATTTCTAGGTAGGTATTTCTTAAAGAGAAGGTTTATTCAAATTTTTTAATTGGTACTCTTTGTTGACTTATGTTTCTTTAGTTAGTTCAACTAACAAGCTTATTTTACGTGCTTTGTATAATTTCATTCAAATAATAAATTTATTGATTCCCGGACAAGGAAAAGGAATGTAAAATAAAAATTGCAGCTTATTTTTTTTCAAATCTTGGAAAGCATTTTATATTTTAGTTTGAGTAAAAAATGGTTTCAGAGTAAAAAGTGGTCGTCGATTATTTAAAATGTCTCCATTTTGAATTAAAAAAAATATAACTTTCCACAATGTTCTTTTAAAATACGAAATATTTCCATTTTGTGAAAATGTAGTGATTTGTTAATATTTTACGAATGTACGTAGTGAC